>CM077169.1:32415475-33615475 GCA_039654105.1 Coreius guichenoti
CAGTTAAACAATGGAAATCAATGTGGGTTGAGGCACTGGATCGTTCATCAGGATTTCGTTACTTTGCATTTTGGACTTGTATATTAAGTGAGAATATTACAATTTGTGTTATGTAAAATCGTTACTGTTGTATTGCTAAAAAGCACATACAGTCAAACCAAAATGTATTCAGACACCTTCAACGTTTTCTCACATTATCACAGTTTATTCACTATAATTTAGAAAATGGTAATAAAATATGAAAAGAACTCAGAGTTAAACTGTGTCAGAACAAATTCATCTTGATAATGTCAAATAACTTTGATAGAAATGTATGTAATGGATTACAATCAACCAATCAGCTGTCAGCTGTTAAATTTAAGTTCACAATTAGATAATACCAATATACTGTAGGTCAACCAATTACCAAGCAATGCTTCATTTTGTTCAGTCTGTGGTGTAAAAGGTCGCATTAGCAATTAAAGAAAAAACACTTAACCAAAACATGGTCAGGTCAAAGTGTCTGAACTATTTTGGTCCCAAATTTCTATCAATTTTACTGGTAGTCCACTGTATGAAGAATTTTTAGGTATAATATGTCACAGTTTACTTTATTTTGCTATCATCACTTACATAAATGAACTATAGTGTCCTGCACCCACTAGTAAAAAAATATATATCTGATGTCTGAATAATTTTTGGTTTGACTAAATATAGAGACCACAATTTTAATAAACAAATATTATATTGAAAATATATTATTAAATGTAAATTATCTATCTATCTGAAGGTTAATTAAGATGAAAACACCTCTGGAAATATGACTAATATAGCTATATAATATGACTCATGTTAAAGGATTTTATGATTTAACGACGTCTTTAACATTTCATGCATGACTGAGGATCAGTGTGGCACTTCACATGATTGACACATGAACTAAAAGTGGAGGCTTTTACTTTAATGAGCAGTGGCTGGTCAACAGTTAATGTTGGTGATTCTGGTCCTGAGGTCTATATAATTTGTGTTAGATAAACAGGCACGTGACTTGTAGGTGGAGTCGGTGTTATTGGTATTAGAGGAACAGTGACGCTATTATGCTGATTTTGAAATAACCCAAATTATTTCTTATAGACAAGCCTTTAATCTAATCACACTTCATATTCTTCCATATTGCGCTCTCTATTTTTCTCTCTTTCACACTCAGAACAGAGGTCAAGGTGTCCTCCTCCCTCTAGCCAAGATGACCGCAAATGTATGACATCATTGCTAATGCCTCCAGCATGGACCACCAATTTATCATCCTTCACGCTTTTCATTCCCCTCCTGCTTACCTTACCTCTCCTTCTATGAGCTGTACACTCACTCACAATTATCCTGCAAGGCTTCTCAGGGACCAGCTCTAACTCACTCTGTGCTGTTCTATAGGTCAGCGGATTCCTACTGGTTTTGTTTATAGTACAAAACATTGAAATGTATTAATTGGTTTATTAGTGGTTAGCAGCAGCCAATAAATACATGGTTAGAGTACAAAATCCGTATTTATAAAAGTATTTATACTCACATAGTCATGAAAAGCTTTGGCTTCACTTGAGTGTTCACATGTTTCTCTCCTCTCAGGGGCAGCACAGTAGAGGTCCCAGAAAACACTGCAATAAAAGACGCACAATATCATGTAAAAGACTAATACTGCAGTCTGAGATTTAATTAAAGCTCTATTTGGACAGGACTAGTTTTCCCTGAGGAAATGTTTGTTTCACAGATGTACTTGGATTTTTTTATCCTGTCAGAATCAAATATGTCTTGCACAACATTGGTATAAATTACAAAGCAAATACTGTTCAGCTAACTTGGGGATCCACTGAGAAATTGATTCATTCCGGATGACAATGTCTGTGATTTACACTACCATTCAAAAATTTGGGGTCAGTAAGATTTTTATTTAAAAACTTGGCATCTTTGCATTTGAAAGAAATTAATATGTTTATTCAGTAAGGAACTGAATTGATCAAAAGTGACAGTAAAGACATTTATAATGTTACAAAAGATTTCTATTTCAAATAAATGCTGAATCAAATATCATGAAAAAAATATTAAGCACACCAATACATTCAACATTGATAATAATATTATCATTTTTAACATTGATAATTATAAGAAATTTTGTAATTTCTTTATCACCACATCAAACCGTTCTTTATCGCATAATAAATCAAATAAAAAATACAAGTAATGTCAAGTACTGAGAATTAAAACATTAAAGAGTCTACAAAACTGCACAGAACAGCCATGATCCTTACCATAATTAATTATTTTCCTTAATTATTATATTGTATACTGTAATATTATTATATAATTATTATTTTATATTATTATTTGTTTATTTTGATGGGTTTCGTGTTGCACACATTCAGACAACACGATCCCCACAATGCCCACATCCAGAATATATAAACACTCCACCTCAGTATCAACTAGAGATCCCACAAAATTACAGACTTTATTATAACTCAAAAAAAATGTTTCAACTCAAACACTAATCCCATTCAAATAGTGCTAAAGAAACATTTTCAAGCAGATATTCTTACCACCACCATGAGTGCAAAAACCCTGGCGGCTCTCCTAATGTTATGTTCTTCTCCCATCGGATCTGCCGAGTTAAACAGAGAACAAAGGAAGAGTTATAAAGATTCAGTGACAAGTCGACCTGTGCTCCCTTTGTAGTTTAAACATAATTAAGGGCAAATTCTGCCATGGAGAGCTGAACTTTGAGTCAAACATGGTGCCCAGAATAAATTTGAGAGATAAAACTGTAACTTGACATCTGTTTGAAACAGTCTCAGTGTGACAGTCTATGACTTCAGTCATTATTCAGTTAAGTTAACCAAGTGACACTTCTCTAAGCTCCATCCTCCTTGGTTGTTTTTATTGCAGATTTATATCATTCAAGTCAACATGTGGACGTTGTGCATCTTTCGAACTGTATCACTGAGATCAAGATTTGGATGTCTAATAATTTTCTGTCTTTAAATAGCTCTAAACCTTTTTCTAAAGCTCTAAAGACATCCTTTTTTCACCTCAGAAATATAGAACGTTTATGTCCTATGTTGTCCTTCTCAGTTGCTGAGAGGTTGATAAACTCTTTTGTCTTTTCACGTGTTGACTACTGTAATGGTCTTCTAACTGGAGTATCTAAATCCTCAGTTGACAAACTTCAATATTTACAAAATTCGGCTGCTAGAGTTTGTGTCTGGGGTCAGGGTTAGTGATCATATTACCCCTGTCTTGGAGTGTTTGCATATAAGGCTTTGCATAATCTGGCTCCTCAGTACTTGACTGATCTATTAACGCATTACACACCATGTCGTAATCAGCGTTCCTCTCAGAGTGGTCTCTTGGTTGTTCCCAAGACACGGCTTTGTTCTAGGGGTGATAGAGCATTTTCTTCCTATGCTCCTAAGCTTTGGAATTTTCTCCCGGCTGACATCAGGGAAGCAAATACATTAGTGACTTTTCAATCTCTTCTCAAAACATCTATTTTAGGATTACTTTTACTTGACTATTCATTTTACTTCTTGTATTTAAAGTGTGTTGTTTTCTCTGTTGTTATGTTTGCTTGCAAAGTGCTTTGAGAAAGCAACTTTTAAAGGCGCTATATAAAATAAATGTATTATTATTATTATTATTATTATTATTATTGTTAACTTGGCATGCCAGTGGACGGAACTGGACATTTTCAAAGAAGTGGCAACGTTTTATTACATTGTTGTATAATTTCTAGAAAATAGTGTTTTAATACTATTCAAGCACACATATGGACATCCACAGGCTTAGAAAAAAGCTTGTCTGATAATATAGCAGATGGCAACCGTTGCTAAGGTAGGACTGGTCAGTAACAGGCTGGGCTTAGCGAAGCTCAGTTATCAAGCCACTAAAGCCTAAAGTATACTTTGGTTTTTACATGTACGCAAGGGTATGCGTTAGGGCTGCACGATTAATAGAAATGAAACCGCACACGATTTGACAAAGGCTGCGATTTTTTTATGCGCAGCTTGTCAGTGCACCACGGCTCTGTGATCAGTAGTAAATGCTGCTCCATTCAGCCAGAGGGCGCTCTAGCACAGAAACTGCAAATATGCCCCGCAGAAGTACGATAACGCACGTCGTTCCAGGAAATCCCTATGTGCATCATACTCAGTGTTGCCAAGTGGGCTCCTTCAACTATTGCCGTGGGCTGTTTTTCATGTCCGCGGGTTGATGCGACCCCAATAATGTGATATTTAGCCCCAGTAATGCGCATTTTAGCAGGGGAACCCCGCTAAAAAAACCCCGCAGATTTTACCCCCCGGAAGGCATTTTTTTACTGGGGGACCCCCCGAAACGCGATTGGGCTAGTGTTGGGCTAGTTTTAAGTAGCAATTGGGCGGGTTTTGTTTTGAAAACCTGGCAACCCAGATCATACTATCGCTGTAGCTGAATAAACAGAAGATTGAAACGCTTTGATTGATTAAACATGACTAATAAACACATGATTATGGCAATATATGGTTTATCTAAATTCTTAAAGCCTTAAACAAGCCTCGGGTATTTTCATGATAATAAAGTATATTTATACTTCAATGCTAATTGACATAGCATTCATCACTGTATAGAATACTATGAAATACCGATAATATGTTGTGTGTCTTATTCTGTGTAAGAAGCCACATCAGAAGGATGCTTTCAAACACTCAACTGATGTTATGCAGTGAGTTTGGAGTAAAAACATGTTATTAAATGTTGTCTTTTGTTGGACAAAAGCTTCTCATGTTTGGAAAGATGTTTTACACGTGTTGCTTTTTCAACTGCACGTTAAGCGACTCAAACTCGCAGTGCTTTCAGATGGAGCAGCATTTACTACTGATCAAAGATCCGTGCTTCACTAACAAGCTGTGCATAAAAATAAATAAATCGCAGCCATCGCAATAAACCAAATTGGTTTAAGCGCGATTGCAGGTTAATTGCGATTAATCATGCAGCCCTAGTATGCATACAGTGCACGTGATGCAAATATCATCATCAGCATAGTACGTGCGTTATATACATGCACAGTCAGATTTTTCTAACCGCATGTACAATGTACGCTCAGCTTCAGGGTATGCAAACCTTCAGGGTTTTTTGCACTAATTATTTTATCCACAAGGTGGTAACATTGCATAGGCCCATTGTTTCACAGTCGAAAAAGAAAGACTGAATAAGATGCAACAACAACAACAAACTACTGGAGACGGCAACAATCAGAAGTAGGGGACTCGTCTTGCATGACTTTTTTTGCATAACTCAAATTTGTGACCTAGGCCTGCTTGACTAAATGAAGAAAATGACTTGACTTTGACTTGAGAACCAATGACTCGAACCTCGACTTGGATTTGAACAGCATGAATTGACAATGACTTTATTACAACTATAATAATTTCAATTTGTAATGTTTTTTTTTTTTTAAATAATTGCAACATCAGTTGATAAAATGTAAGCCACGGAACCACCGGCACCGCTGATCAGAGTGCGGTTTCATGATGCTGACTGACTGAGTACAAGACATTTTTTCGCTCATAATTTCTGGAGAGAAATAGTGCAGACACTGAACAAGGATGAAACTTTCGAGTGCGCATGTGTCGAGCATCGGTGTTTGTGCGTGCTATCAAACGGAGTATACTTTGAAAGGCTGTGCGTTTGGCTGTACGGATACGCTAAACGTTCACATGAAAACTGAAGTATACTTTAGGCTTCCACACATCCCTCTCCTTTCTCCTCCTTAACTCTCTCAAAAGACTAAACAGGAACAGAAAACACCATCCATTTCGATGAGATCATCAGTTTTAGTCACTGACCATGTGAGATGGGTTTACAGACATTAAAGCGCTGACGACAGCTGCCATAAACAACACGGGTGTGCCCAACATTATCTCAATACACTGCTGCGAGAGCCACTGCTATTTTTGGGTTCAAGTCCAGCGGGAACTGGTTACATGAGCAGGGTGGCAAAAGACAGGAGTCGCAAAGGAAACCGGCCACAATGGACGGGGCGGGTGGCTTAGTCACAGAGGCTGTATTGAGTCACGACAGCAGTGTCTGGCTTGTTGATGTTCACGTCTGAGTGGTGGGCCAGCCTTTGTGTTTTTACCTCTGTGATTGTGCCAGTCTCATTCTGTCTTCCCTCCTCTCACTTTGTTCTATTCCAGTATTTATCTGATCCGCTGTCATTCGCAAATATTTACTTGACTCATCTGCATCTGCATTTACTTTTACTGTTCAAGATTGTATCTTGTCAGTGATCATGTCATCAGTAAGCGAGCTGTCGTGGACACAGATACAAACATCTGTTTCCCAAAAACAGTTCGAGAGGATGACAAGCCATTAACGTTGAGTGTCTCTGTTACAGACCCTTCAGAAGAGATTTAAAACATATTGCTTGCTGTCTGATGAATTGTGGCTTCAATGCAAACAGGTCTCAAAGTGTCCACTCTTTGTTCTGGGTCATCCAAAGGCCTTTCAAAACCAGCTATTTCTAACTAAAACTTCATGTCTGAAGATAAACAATGTTCATTTAGAGAGCAGAGCAAGTGAACACTCAGTCCTTATGAGAATCCATGTAAATAAGCTTACAGTCCCCCGCTGTATCTCTATGAGACAGTGACATTAAACAGAAACAGTTTGCCCAGTTTCTCGTGCCAGTGTGCTTTTGTATCCAGTGTAATTAAATTAAGCTGGGATCAGAGAACAGTCAGGGTTCCATATGAGCCGTTTACTGGTACTGTAAGCCTACATGTAAATATTATCTCCTAAAAAGTACATCACCTTGAATTAATCACCTTATTCACAGTAAAGGTCTTAGTAAAAATGTAAATAACTGGTTCACTCACCTCTGACAGGAAGGTCTGTGCTGATTTCTGAGCTCCCACATGTAGCAGATATTCATACACATACAGAGCTAACCTGCAGAGACAGAAAATTAAGAAGATATTGAGGAAACACACTTTAAAGCATCATGTCACATACTGTAAAAGATCCTTCAGGATGATCTTAGGTCCTGTTCTAATGGCTAAATAAAACTCAATTGTTCAGTTTTCTAAAATAGTTAATGACAAATAATGCCCTCTCTGAAATGGCAAACTTAACTTGATAGTTCAGCCAAAATTTAAAATTCAGTCATCATTTACACATTTTCATGTTGTTCTAAACCCATATAACTCACTTTCTTTTTGTGAGAAAACAGATGTTTAGCAGAGTCTTAAAGGGTTAGTTCACCCAAAAATGAAAATTCTGTCATTAATTACTCTCCCTCATGTCATTCCACACCCGTAAGACCTTTGTTCATCTTCGGAACACAAATTAAGATATTTTTGATGAAATCCGAGAGCTTTCTGACCCCACATAGACTGCCACGTTATTAAGGTAGTAAAGACAGTGCAGCGCTTCCGGGTTCTACATCAGAACGCTGGCTCTGTATTGGCTGATGCTGTACACGTGACCACGATGATGCTGATGCTGATGCTGACGCAGGAGCTGGCCAATCAGTGGCTAACACAGAGCATTCTGACGTAGAACCCGGAAGCGCTGCACTGTATTTACAATATGAACAGCGTAGGAGAATCACACAGAAGAGAAGAAATTGTTGAATAAAGTGTTTTTTTTGGGGTTTTTTTGCGGACAAAAAGTATTCTCGTCGTTTCATAACATTAAAGCTGAACCACTGCAGTCACATTGACTATTTCAACGACCTCTTTACTACCTTTCTGGGCCTTGAAAGTGGTAATAACGTTGCAGTCTATGTGGGGTCAGAAAGCTCTCGGATTTCATCAAAAAGGTCTTCATTTGTGTTCCGAAGATGAACGAAGGTCTTACGGGTTTGGAACGACATGAGGGTGAGTAATTACAAGTGAATGGTGACCAATTAAGCTCCAAAAATGACAGAAAAGTACCTATGAAATATAATTTCAAGTCACCTGAAGCCATGTGAGAAAAAAGACTCAAAGATTGAAATTTATGTTAATTCACCAAATATGAAACGTGTGGTATAACATGCACGACTTCATGCACGAAAGTCTTTTCAATTATCCAGGAGAAAAACAAACAGGACAAGTACACTTTAACATAAGCAATACAAGACCAGGAACAGAATGAAACATACAAGGAGCAAACAAAGGGAAATAATCAAGACCAGCTGAACAGAACGATTAATTAATGGGTAAATTAGGTGACAAACTAGGAAATCAGATCAAATAATGACAGGGATACAGAACAGAACTGAATCAAAGGGCCGTTTACACAACACTAAAATGCATTTTGGCCGTTAATTTACACGACAACAGCGTTTTGGGAGCCTGAAAATGCAAACTAGGGCTGTCAAGCAATTACATTTTTTTAGCTAATTAATTACACAATGCGGCGATTAATTGATCTAATTAATCGCAAATTAATCACACATCAAATTTGGCTGAGAAATTACTCCCAAAAGATAATTTAAAGTCATTATTGCGTCAAATCAAATCAAATAGACATTACAAAAAGTAGCTTCAGAAAGAAATATTTTTTGGTAAACTATACCTCTAATGTTTGTTTTTATTAATATGGAAATATGAAATTATACTCTAAATAAGAAACTGCCAGTAGGTGGCGGTAAATGTCTAATTGTGTCATTGAGTCATTCATTCATTCGATTCGTTCATTCAGGAGTGAAGTAAATGGTTGTCTTTATGAAAATGGTAAATGTAGGCTAAATGATTCTCTTTATGGTCCATTGAATCATTGGTTAACCCGATTCGTTCAAAACGCGGATTCAGACATGAACACCACTGTG
Source organism: Coreius guichenoti (assembly GCA_039654105.1). Classification (NCBI taxonomy): domain Eukaryota; kingdom Metazoa; phylum Chordata; class Actinopteri; order Cypriniformes; family Gobionidae; genus Coreius; species Coreius guichenoti. Next base: position 32,424,294 of record CM077169.1, read on the forward strand.
TATTGCTCGGAATCGGAGACAAACAGTTCTGCTTTGTCTTTATATTTTCGTTTGCAAAACAGACTAAAACCAACACAATGTTGTCTAAAACAACACAAATATTAACTTATTTTTTTTATTAAACTGTTGTATAAGATCATTTGCACTCGTGCTATTCTGGACAGAAAAACAGAACTCGTGAGATTGCTTATATATCATGATATAAATGTGAAGGCGTTTTCACACTGGCAGTTTAGTTCGAAACGGGGCACGGTTCACATGAAAAATCGGACCTCAGGGGTATATGGCAAGCCGTTTTGACTTTTATTCATTCACAGGATATGAATTCTTGATATCAACAATTAAATTTTCACTAGTTAAAATGCTAATTCTTGATATCAACAATTCAATTTTCACTAGTAAAAACTCTAATTCTTGATATCAGTAATTGTATTTACACTAGTGAAATGTCACCATAGGCTGCCATTCAAATTCAATTGTTGATATCAGGAATTTAATTCTGACAATGTTAATTTCTGATATCATGAATGCTATTGTTACTAGTAAGAAGGCCATTTTAGATATCCGAAATTATATTGATATCAGGAATTGAATTCTTGATATCAACAATTGAATTCTTGATATCAACAATTAAATTCATGATATCAGAAATGCTAATTGTTGATATCAGGAATTGAATTGTTGATATCAAGAATTCAATTCCTGAGATCAACAACTGAATTTGAATGGCAGCCTATGGTGGCATTTCACTAGTGAAAACTGAATTGATGATATCAAGAATTCATATCCTGTGAATGAATAAAAGTCAAAACGGCTTGCCATAGGGGTACCGAATTCGAGACTGCCTGAAGGAGGTGGTCTGAGTTCGGTTGCGCAACTTGCTCAAACTGTGCCGCAATTCACATGAATGTGAAAGCAACACGGACTCGAGTGCGCAAGAAAAGTAACCTGCGCATGCGTTTTACCATTTGACAATGTATTTAGTTCAATAAAACACATGTGAGGGGGATGATAGTGTTGATGATTTACCTTGGATACGAGTGAGAGTGAGCCTGCAGTGTATTCGCGCATAGCACCGGCGGGAACAATCGCACTCTGACGCGGACCACAACAAACGGGCCCAGTGTAAAAACGAGACTAAAACTCAAACAGGGGCATTTTTGCCTCATATCTTTTATGGACATTCTAACTGCATTGTATAGGCTTCATCACACAGTGAGTTGTTGCCCTGCATCATATTCTTCATCAATCAACCGTATGAAATGTAAGATGACCTAAGTAGGTCTGGGGCGGGGCATGTGCGTTAAATGTGTTAATAATTTTAACGCATTATTTTTTACCGTAACCAAAAAACGCAAATTTGCATGCGCATGATGTGTTCAGGTCTATACAGTGGGGAGAACAAGTATTTGATACACTGCCGATTTTGCAGGTTTGCCCACTTACAAAGCATGTAGAAGTATGTAATTTTTATCATAGGTACTCTTCAACTGTGAGAGACGGAATCTAAAACAAAAATCCAGAAAATCACATTGTATGATTTTTAAGTAATTAATTTGCATTTTATTGCATGACATAAGTATTTGATACATCAGAAAAGCAGAACTTAATATTTGGTACAGAAACCTTTGTTTGTAATTACAGTGATCATACGTTTCCTGTAGTTCTTGACCAGGTTTGCACACACTGCAGCAGGGATTTTGGCCCACTCCTCCATACAGACCTTCTCCAGATCCTTCAGGTTTCGGGGCTGTCGCTGGGCAATATGGACTTTCAGCTCCCTCTAAAGATTTTCTATTGGGTTCAGGTCTGGAGACTGGCTAGGCCACTGCAGGACCTTGAGATGCTTCTTACGGAGCCACTCCTTAGTTGCCCTGGCTGTGTGTTTCGGGTCGTTGTCATGCTGGAAGACCCAGCCACAACCCATCGTCAATGCTCTTACGGAGGGAAGGAGGTTGTTGGCCAAGATCTCGCGATACATGGCCCCATCCATCCTCCCCTCAATACGGTGCAGTCGTCCTGTCCCCTTTGCAGAAAAACATCCCCAAAGAATGATGTTTCCACCTCCTTGCTTCACGGTTGGGATGGTGTTCTTGGGGTTGTACTCATCCTTCTTCCTCCAAATACGGCGAGTGGAGTTTAGACCAAAAAGCTCTATTTTTGTCTAATCAGACCACATGACCTTCTCCCATTCCTCCTCTGGATCATCCAGATGGTCATTGGCAAACTTCAGACGGGCCTGGACATGCGCTGGCTTGAGCAGGTGGACCTTGCGTGCGCTGCAGGATTTTAATCCATGACGACATAGTGTGTTACTAATGGTTTTCTACTAATGGTGTCCCAGCTCTCTTTAGGTCACTGACCAGGTCCTGCCGTGTAGTTCTGGGCTGATCCCTCACCTTCCTCATGATCATTGATGCCCCACGAGGTGAAATCTTGCATGGTGCCCCAGACCGAGGGAGATTGACCGTCATCTTGAACTTCTTCCATTTTCTAATAATTGTGCCAACAGTTGTTGCCTTCTCACCAAGCTGCTTGCCTATTGTCCTGTAGCCCATCCCAGCCTTGTGCAGGTCTACAATTTTATCCCTGATGTCCTTACACAGCTCTCTGGTCTTGGCCATTGTGGAGAGGTTGGAGTCTGTTTGATTGAGTGTGTGGACAGGTGTCTTTTATACAGGTAACGAGTTCAAACAGGTGCAGTTAATACAGGTAATGAGTGGAGAACAGGAGGGCTTCTTAAAGAAAAACTAACAGGTCTGTGAGAGCCGGAATTCTTACTGGTTGGTAGGTGATCAAATACTTATGTCATGCAATAAAATGCAAATTAATTATTTAAAAATCATACAATGTGATTTTCTGGATTTTTAGAATCCGTCTCTCACAGTTGAAGTGTACCTATGATAAAAATTACAGACCTCTACATGCTTTGTAAGTAGGAAAACCTGCAAAATCGGCAGTGTATCAAATACTTGTTCTCCCCACTGTAGGTGCGTAGTTTTTCCTTACAAAATACATTGTTGTCTCTACGCGAAAAACATTAAGGAAAAACTTTTCCGTTTTTATTACATCATTTGTCGTGTAAACAAAACACACTAAACAAAACCATGAACCTGGCAATGTGCATTTTTAATATTGCACAAATGAGATTTGAAAGTTACAGCAGAAGGAAAGATTTTTAGTGAATAATGGCTTTAATTTCACTATGTTCCTCACACAAATCTATAATATGACTTCAGAAGAATGTAGTCATAAGAATAAATGTTATGGTAGTTGTTATGTTGCCTTTTTTGTCATCTGTCATTTTTGGCGCCTTACTTTTTGATTCACTTTCATTATATGGAAAAAATCATGTGAACATCCTGACACAAGAGGGAATATTTTCATTTTTGGATGCACTATGCTTTTAATTGAACCCATATCTTTATATGTATCCTCTTATATGGTTAAGCAACTCAAGTCCTAGTTTGGAGATCATAATCAAGACAAACACTGAGTTCACATAGAGTTCAGTCTTCCATTACTCTTTAGTTCACCATTTCACTTTTTAGTTTTACAATCTGACATGGAATTTTTAAGAGTTCCATATCTCTGCGATAACATTTGATTTTTGTATTGGTGAAAGTTCATTGTAATAAAGCAGGAGATTTTCATATTGAATTTTTTTAGTATCCTCTATGAATGTGTGAGTGAACCTGAGTCAGCATAGTCCAGCGGCATCCTATTAAATTTTATCATTTCAGGCACAGTCAAATCTAATTATGTTTCACATGCATGCAGATGAAGTATTCCCTCTCCTGCTTGTTTCTGCGGACACAACACTTGATGCACCAAACGACCTCCAAATGTTCAGAGAATGAGCATACACTCACACAAAAAAAATAAAAAATAAATAAAAAAGAACATCATTCACTACAATGTATATAAGTCAGTGTTTGTTCAAGAGAAGAAAGTACTGAAGTGGAATAATGACAGCAGAGTTTAGAAATATTGGCAAACCAAGATCAAACAAGTGGGATTGAGGGAAGAGATTTGGAGGTTGGAGGAATAACGGGGGGTCCTCAGCTCCTTTGAATCAATCCTCCTGAGATTATCAGCAAACTTTTATATTCTAATGACGAAGAATAGAAATAAAACAGAGAGAGGATCTTTCCAGCAGTGCTCTCCTTTTCTCCAAATGAGCAAAATCCAAAATCTTCAAACTGGAACGGAAAAGTTTAAGATTAAAAGATATTGTGCACAGACATACTTCAACTTTAAAATGAGATTTTTACATTTTCCCTATAGACCTTATGTAGCTCCGCCCCTTTTCAGAGCAGCGCTCATTGTGTTCTGTCTTCTAGTTTGTATTTCCACAGCATGAAGGTAAGATCTTAACTTATTATGGATTTATGAATAAACTGCTCATTTAAAATCTTCCTGTTCTACTGACATTTATTATGACAAGTAAATCTACTTCACCAGCTAATTACTCTTCGACAGCAATGCCATAGAAATATACACACTGTAAAAAAAAGCTGTAAACAAAATTCTGACGGTAACATACTGTTTTCCATAAAAGCAGTAATGTGGTGTAGAAAACAATGCATTCTGGGCAATATTTTTCACGGTAAGAAACTGCTGTTAATGTACAGCCTATTTTCAACAGTAATCTACTGTATTTATGTTTTACGGTTTTGTACTGTAGTACCCAATGCTTTGTGAGCTGGTGCATTTTTTAAGCAATAGCTTAACGCTGAATGGGTGTTTCACAGGACTTTGATTATGAGTAAAGGCCAAAGTATACTTCACTTTTTACGCATACGTGAGGGTCAGCATACAGTGCAATTGATGCAGATTTCGTCATCAGAAGAGTACACACGTACTGAACGTGCACCGCTGGATTGTAACCGCGCGTACTTTGTACGCCCAGGTTACATCGTTATTTTACAGAGAAATTTTTACAGTGCAGAGCTAAGGCAAAAACAGAAGCTTGTTTCTCTGGCGTATAAAGTCTATAGGGTGTTGTGGATAATTGCCAGGGTACTGCTATTGGTTGTTATGGTGTTCTGAATGGTAGGCATTGCTTGGTGGTTCTGGGTAGTTGCTAAGTAGTACTGGTCATAGTCAAAAAGTCCTCTTCCCTTAAAGTCTACAAGATTTTTTCACTTTGTTTCATCATCTGCCTGGCGAATATCACATAGACAGGTGTAAGTTGCTTTAAAAACTAATAGCACTTCTCAACAAGCCACACAATTTGAGCTATTATTCATGTCTTGCAGTCAAGTTACATGAAGTAGTTTAATTCAAGTATGGGCAATATTAATGATGCCTGCCTTAAACACCACTAATTAGACAATGTTGACCTACGACATACACATATTGAAGAGATCATTTCCGTTGTGCTACTGAATTAATGAAAAAGCAGGAATTTTGTTTTATTTAAATTTTTTGTTTGACAGAGACAAGGGGCTCTATATATGTTAAGTCACTGCTCTGAGACTTTGGGTTGAGGATTCAAATGCAGTCGTATATTAGGGTAATCCAGAATCAAAACACACAGGCAAACAGTCCAAATAGGCAACAGGCAGGAAACACAGGCAGACAGGGTAATCCAAATAACCAGGCAAAGGAGTCAAAACCAAAAACACAAGAAACCAGAATAGCACTCAGAATTGAAGTGTGACACAAACAAGACTTAACAAAGAACGACTGAAAACACAGGGCTTATAGAGTGGTGCAGGAATGACATCACTTTGTAGGCCAAAACACGGAAGCGAGTTAGCATTTTAGCACTTCCGGTTTCCTTGTCCCAAAGTCAATGGATTTTTTTTAATGGGATTTTGTTTAAATGGCTGAAATAAGGTTTGTGGTGAACACAAGCTCAAGACAATTACACGTTTTATTCTACAAATACATCAGTATTACCCCACTCGTGATTTTTTTGAAGCGGTTATATGTCTTGAAAAAGGCGGTTGCTAACAAGTGGCTAAATGGGACTACAGAGGCTGTCGAGGAGATAAAACGGCATCACACCGAAAAGGTAAACTCAGTCCGCTTTTACAGTCTCATTACGCTCATAATATGCTCTTATAAACTATTCTAACTCAAACGTTCTGGGAAAATGTTTTGAGATAAAAATTGAAGAGTTGTCGGTAGCTTAGTGATGGTGACGTTTAAGTCGAGTGACTGTGGTGTAGTCCGATTCTAGCCTACCTTTAGCTTTTTACTTCTGGCGACTGCATTTAGGCTTCAAAATTAATAAAAGTTGTTTTCATCTGTGATAATTATCTTGATGGACAAAACGTGTAAGTATCATAAACTTTTGTTGATCACAGAGCTTGTTTTTTGCAATAATCCAAAAGCCTATGGGGAAAATCCTATTGGGTTTTTATCAAGGGAACCAGTGTGATGCGAACTGCCAGTTGGCCTACAAAGTGACGTCATACCTGCACCACTCTATAAAGGCAGAGTTAGTGAGGTAATGACACACAGGCGGAAGTGATCAAACAATAATGAGTCCAGGCAATGGGTTATGGGAATTGAAGTTCATGATGGGAAAGCAAGGGAGATGGGAGGAGTGCCCTCTGGTGGCGATCATGGGCACTCCCGCTGGATGCAACAATATATATGGGCTCTACTTTCCCCTTCTTAGGCTTTTAGTACAGGCTGAAGAAATATAACAACCAACAAACAATCTAAAATTAAAACAAAGTAATAAAGTAACAAAAAAACAGCAATACAAAGAAAAATTAATCAATTATGTAAACCCTGAATAAATTAGTTAATGAGCACACGATTGATATTAAGCCAGTTTTTAATAGCTAACTATGGACCATTGATCAAAACATTAAATTAAAACACTCATAATCAATTATAAATAACTTTAACAACTTCATCTGCACTTGTTTAGTTGTTTAATGACCATGTAAATAAAAAATAAAATAAATAAAATGACCTCACAGCTCGACACTAACTGTCCAATCAATATGAGAAATGATATAAAGAGATAATAATGACAGATGAGCACAGTCTCAGAGCACGTCATTAACCTCATCCTGCGTCCTCATCCCATCAACACAGTGTTCTTTCCCATTCTCCAGATGCACTCACTACATCCTCATTGGCTGCCATACACTCGCTAGATGCAAACAGATTCATTTCCCAAGAGACATTAGTGAACGGGGAGCAATGAAGTTTGAGGGTGATCCTGTCTGTGTGTGTGTTTGTATCTTTGGGACAAATCTGTCTATGGGTATTTGTTTGACACATTAGGTGCAGTGAAAGAGAACAGGGGATAAACGCAGAAAAACAAATATAGAGATAGGTGGAAGAGGAGAGACAGGAAAGCAGGAACTCATAAATGATTAATGATGAGAGCTGAAAAGGAGGAAGGAGAGTGACATGAGGATAACGGGGGAAAATGATTGCAACCAAGGTTTGTAAAATAGACGACAGATTACAAGTCGCTTTTATTCAACAAAACAGTGTGCATGAAACATCAGTACCTGACATCTTTAACTAAACCTTTGAAAATGTATACATTTATTCACATTATGGTGGTTTTGACCTTTGATGTGTAGCCAATAGACAATGGCGGAATGCAGGGATGCATATTTATGCAAGGTATGATACATTTTATAGCGTTCAGAAATATGGGGTCAGTAAAAATTTGTATGTCTCTTATGCTCACCAAGGCTGCAATTTTATGATCAAAAATACAGTAAAAATATATATATATTTTTAAAAATATTATTACAATTTAAAATAACAGTTTTCTATTTTGATATATTTTAAAATGTAATTTATTCCTGTGATGTCAAAGCTGAATTTTCAGCATCATTACTCCAGTCTTCGGTGTCGCATGATGCTTCAGAAATCATTCTAATATGCTGATTTGCCACTCAAGAAACATTTCTTAGTACAATGTTGAAATATCCTTAATATTTTTGTGAAAACCGAGATACGTTTTTTTCCCAGGATTCTTTGATGAATAGAAGGTTCAAAGGAACAGCATTTGAAACTTTTTGTAACAATGAAAAGGTCTTTACTATCACTTTTGATCAATTTAATAAATCAGTTTAGTTTTGTCAATTTATTTCTAAGCAAATTATGTTCATGGCTGAATTTTCATTAGTTTAAAATTGTGTCAGCTGGAAAAAATCTGTTTGGAAAAGCATGTCATGATACAAAACAATGCTTCTTTGTAGCCTGTGAATCAAAACAGGAGAAATGGAGCTATGAAAGAACAACAGAACAATTTCAGAGGGGAAAAGGCCATCTAGGTAAGTCTAAGGAATGAAACTCATATCCTGTGTGGACAGGACAATGCTACATTCCTCAACATATTCTGGATTAATTAAATTACTCTACTAGGTTAATATGGATGTGGTTTGCTTTCTTCTTTATCATAATGTGTCAATAAAACTGAAAAATTTTATAGAAATAAAATATAAGTGCATGTGTTTAATATTTTTAAAGATGAGAAGAAATGGTGTTTGACTTGATCAGGCATGTAGATGGTAATAAAAAATGTGAACAGTCTGAATGAAAACTAAGAGTTTAGTCCAAAGCATGCTGCACAACACCTCAAGAAACAATGCCTTTCTCCACGACAACAGGAAATGCCATCTTATCTTGCAGATGAAAGTATGGAGAAAATGTGCAGCTCTGGAAAATAACTTACAACACACACGCTTAGCAGAAGATCTTAATCTAGTTTACAACTACAGACAATAATGGAGAAACCGCTTAACTTTGTTGGATTTCAAACAGGTTAAAGGACACATGGAAAAACTAAAGGACCATGCAGACTGTGTGTGTGTGTGTGATGTGTGAATAAAAAAGGAAGGCTGTATAACACACAGGCTAAAGACAGAGAGAAAGACTCCTAGTCGGTTTTCTAAGCCATGCCGTCATGCTTGCTTAACCTTGCAGTAGGGCCGGTGTGATGCCGCTTGCATATCAATGATGGAGAGAAATATCAGAGGCCAACCACTCTGCGGGAAAACTGTTCCAGCAGCAGGAACGACAACACCAGTCATTCTCTTACAAACTGAATACAACTGCAGAACAGAGAAATAACGCTTTTCACCACATTAGAAAATACAAAGAACATATATTTGAAAAGCACCATTCTGGAACTTTATAGTAGAAGATTATTATAAGTATTTAGTGAAACAAAATTTTAAAGTATATGTATGCAGGATTCAAAATTAACTTTTGGCCACACCTGCCAATAGTCAGTGAGTTAAGAAAATGTATTGGTCATAAATATTTGATGAAATTGTAAAAATATTTTCCAGGTGCTCAAATAGTAAAGAGCATGATGCTGCTGATGCAACACCAAGGTCTGAGTTCCAGAAAATGTGTGAATTAAAAAAAAATGCTTGAATGCAGTGTAGAATGTTTTTTATAAAAACATCTGCCAAAAAAATTACATTTTTATCTCAATGAAAGCTGAATTATTGAACTTATTGGCCTATCTATGGAAACTGTCAAAAAAAAAATGCCAGCATGATATTGTTTCATTGTTTTTGTTGTGGCAGCTCAATGTGAGGAGTATTCCACTTATGGAGTTCTGGAGATGAAAAGAAACGTCAGGCATCCTAGATAAACATCCTATGGTACATTTTCCACTGAGCTAAAAGCTGTTGGAAGACACGTTGTGACAGATGTTTTCTTTAGTAGACAGTTTGTATGTCTTTGATTTGAATGGCTCAGATCGCTTCCATCAGTGAGGGTTTAAACCATGTATTTTGTTGCAGTTCCTAATAAAGTTACAGGCCAGATGGCGTTTTATTTACTCACCAAATCCAATTTTTACTCACTTTTGACAGCTGTCAAATGTTCATTTGGGATCTTTTATATATATGTAGTGAAGCCCTATAACCTCATAGAGAGTTATTGAGAATACTTCACTATGGAAGTCTAACCGCAGTGACTAGTAGGGTAGTTTTAATCACCTTCCTGATAGTGAAGACTAAAAGAAATGTGACTCCTCAAACTGAGATAGGCCTACAAACCATTTGCTGGTCTTTACAGCTGTCTAAAATCAGAGAAATTTCTAAATTAAAGGGATATTTTACCCAAAAATAAAAATTCTGTCATCTTTTACTCACCCTCAAGTTGTTTCAAACCTGTATAAATTTCTTTCTTCTGCTGAACACAAAAGAAGATGTTTTGAAGAATGTTTGTAACTAAACAGTTTTGGGGCACCATTGACTTCCATAGTATGGAAACAAAATACAGTGGAAGTCAATGGTGCCCCACAACTGTTTGGTTACTGGTGTAGTGCCGAATTCTGTGACCCTAGTAGGCGCTGTAGTGACGGTAGGGTTAGGATTAGGATTGGGATTAGGTGTAGGTCGGATTAGCGCAATACAGTGCCTACTAGGGTCACAGAATTTGGCACAACACCGACATTCTTTAAAATATCTTATTTTGTGTTCAGCAGAAGAAAGAAACTCATACAGGTTTGGAACAACTTGAGGGTGAGTAAATGATGACAGAATTTTCATTTTTGGGTGAACTATCCCTTTAAGAGGATGCTTAAGATTGCTATTTAGTATACAAGGTTTGCCTTCACTATAGAGGGTATGCATTGACGTCACTTTCCCGCCGGAACATGCCCCTTCAGCCGGACTGAGTGGCAGAAGAGCTGCTGCATTACTGGATTTAATAGGGAAAAACTGCAAAAATGCGAGTTAAACAAACGATTACCAGTTTAAACTAAAGGATGGACTCATTATAGTGTTATATATATATAGGGTATGATTTTACCCTGAAATTCAACATATTGACACAAAATGATAAACTGCAAAACCACGTTTCGCTGCCTGGAGTCCAGTTGTTTCTGTGAATTTCAGCGCTCCAATTGCTTCTCTTTTCTGTAGCTTTCGGCAGTCTGTAAAAATATAGGATTTCTTGTCAAATCTATTTGTACAGTCAATCTCAAAGCTCTTTCTCGTTTTAGCTGTGTTTTGTGTGTTTTTCGCGGCATTCACGCTGAAACCAGTGCTGCCACTCAGTCTTTTTGCCACTCGGTGAGCACTCCGGCCGGCGGTGACGTCACGAGCATACCCTCTATAAATTTATTTTTTAATCCAGTTATATTGTTCAACTTCCATGGTTCAAATGATAAACTAAAATGAAAGTTTAGACAGAGATATGCGTGGCCCTCGGTCTAACCTCACAGCAGAGAAACAACAATCAAACAGCACTCACTGTGTAATTTAAATGCAGTTAGAGCCAATTAATTCCAGGCTTAAAATGCTACTGACTTGCTAAGGGATTGACAACACCCAACATACAATACAATGACACCACCTTCAGTAATTTTTGGTCCATATAAAAAAGCTGTTTCTAATACATAATGTCTTCATCTCATGTGAATGAACATAACTTGAAGTGATGTTCACTTCTCTATGTGTAAAACTTTTTAAAAATGTACCTTTAAAAAAATATCACACAACTGGACTACTGAAGTGAACAGCAAAAAAGAAGAAAACCTTAAAACAGATGGTGAAACCAAATTAAATGGTTAAACCACCGAAAACAAACAATTTCCTGTAGAAATTAAAATACATAAAATCCTGATGTTGATATTTGTCAATTACCAATTACTGTGAAATTATTTGAGCATCCTTACGATTAAGTAAAAAACATCTTCTTGCACAGCACCTTATAAGAAACAACGTAACACAACCAAGCCTGTTTTGTTTACGATCAGTCAAAATGTCTAAAACACGGAAAAACAGCCAAGAGACGTTCAGGTGGACAGCTGGAAAGGTCACTCAAAATGCATAAAACACTGAGTTACAAAGGAAAAGGGAAGCAAACTATCTGAGTACAAGTTAATTACGTGCTGTAAGATTCTGCCTTTGACTGCTCAAGAACGCTGAAGGAAACTAAATTATTCTTGATAACCATATAAGCTCGGCTACTATATGACCACAGGATTCACTTAGTGATCTAAAAATATTTTCTCATAATGTACAAAGCGCGTAACTTGAGGAGCAAAGCGTGCATGCACCAGCTGCTGTCTTACATATCTCCTCTGTACAAATGTGTGTGTGCAACTGCAGATGTGATCGCGAGAATTCTTCCTCCACCGCCTTATCAATATAACTTACTTTTCTCGGGCTTGACTGTCCGATGGCACGCTGTTCTTGCCTTTGGCGTACATGCTTGTACAGACGCGACTGTCACGCACCTGTCAACCCATCACAGCCTCCGTGGAAACAATCTCGTCACCATAGCGACTCAGTCAGCTCCTCACCATTGGATGGACTGCGGTGAACAGGCACTCTCTCTCTCTCTCTCTCTCTCTAGATGTCTGAGCAAATAACCTGAATGGCCACGCCCACTCAACACCTTTCGCTATGACTGCAGCCACGCCCCCTGTAATCCGGTGAATTCGGAGGGGTGGTGAGCGATTTCTGACCCAAGGCATGATGTAAAGTCTGACCAAGAAAGTGACTACACACAATCCAATTTATTATAATTACATTTTACCCTCACAAATCCTCAAATGTCTCAATTCCTTATAGTTTTAAAGACACACGTTTTAGAATCACAAGTGATTTTTCTTTTTAAACACAGTGGAAGTAGTTAGACAGTAGTTAGAAATGCACAGTATTACAAAATGAGCATTTGTTTAAAAATATCAATTATTATTATTATCATCATCATCATCAACTCTTGAGGTTTGATGACTGTCCTACTGTCCAGTTCTGGATTCTGTAGACCTACTGATCTTGGGGCTACTGGAGAATAACTACTTGTAAACTTGTAAGTCAACTAGATGGTATACATGTAGTGTGCTGCCATCTAGTGAACAAAACAATCCACACTTACCACTTTAGTAATATACAGACCAAGCTTAGTATGCTAAAAAACGGTTAAGTCATTAAAATTTAGAATTTTGCATTACCATAATCGTGTGATACGACTTGACCACATTTCTTATCAGCATATATTTCTTATCACACACACACACACACACAAAGTCGTGAAAAAGAAAGGACACCCTTTAGAATTGTATGGTCTCACGTATAAGAATATAATAAAAATCATCTGGTCCTTGGTAGGTCTTAAAATTACAAATAAATAAATACAACCTCAGATGAACAACACCACATGACATATTACACTGTGTCATTATTTATTTAACAAAAATAAAGCCAAAATGGAAAAGCCATGGGTGACAAACTAAGTACACCCTATTCAATATCTTATAGAGCCACTTTTAGCAGGAATAAGTTGAAGGAATAGTTTTCTGTATGACAGTATCAGTCTCTCGCATCATTCCGGATGAATTTTGGCCCGCTCTTCTTTACAACGTTGCTTCAGTTCATTGAGGTTTGCAGGCATACTGTATGTTTATGCAGTCTGGTTGAGGTCTGGACTTTGACTGGGCCAGTGCAACACCTTGATTCTTTTCTTTTTCAGCCATTCTGTTGTAGATTTGCTGGAGTGCTTGGGATCATTGTCATATAGTGATATATTGATAATTCGTGCTGATATGCTGTGTTTAGTTTTCATCTAACTTGGCGCTGTGCATTATGGCTAAACATCTTCACTTTGGTCTTGTCTGTCCAAAGAACATTGTTCCAGAAGTCTTGTGGTTTGTTCAGATGCAACTTTACAAACCTAAGCCGTGCTGCCATGTTCTTTTTGGAGAGAAGAAGCTTTCCCCAGCAACCCTTTCAAACATGCCATACTTGTCCATTCTTTTTCTAATTCTACTGTCATTAACTTTAACATTTAACATTCTAACTGATGCCTGTAGAGTCTGAGGTGTAGTTCTTAGGTGCTTTGCAATTTTTCTGAGCATTGCACGGTTTGACCTTGAGGTGAATTTGCTGGGCCGTCCACTCCTAGAAAGATTTGCAGCTGTCTTGAATGTCTTGCATTTGTGAATAATCTTCCTCACTGTCGAATGATGGACTTCAATTTGTTTGGAAATGGCCGTATAATCCTTCCCAGATTGATGGCAGCAACAGTTGCTTCTCTAAAATCATTGCTGATGTCTTTCCTTCTTGGCATTGTTTTAACACACACCTAAATGCTCCAGACCAGCAAACTGCCAAAACTTCTCCTTTTATAGAGGTGGTCATGCTTGCTGATGATTAACTAATTAAAGACATTTGATTAGCAGCACCTGACTGCTACTTACCCCTGGCTTTTCCATTTTGGCCTAGTTTTTGTTATATAAATAATGACACAGTGTAACATGTGTTGTTGTTCATCTGAGGTTGTATTTACCTCATTTTAAGACCTGCCAAAGACCAGATGATTTTTTTTATTATGTCCCGATACATAACAGTCTCACCACGAACCGTTGGCTGAACGTCTGATACATATGGCACACTTATCTGAAAACACTTCAGGAATTTCGAAGTCGTCATCTGATTAGTTGAATTCTACAGGATGTCCGCGAGACGTGTGTGTTGCGTTCTTTAACGGTCCGCCTGGAAACAAATGCAGTGACGCCAAACTCCCTCGTGGAAGAAGAACACCGTCGTGTTTGCAACTGTGACAATGAGCGAGTACCAGGATCGACTAAACGCTGTTGTTTTAAAAGTATGTGAAGTTCGCGCCTCCACTGTTGCAGTAAACTTGCAGAACGTTCGTGAATGAATAATTTATAGATGCACGCTGGTCTGTTATTGCAGGGATATCGACTTTACATTTTCACGCCCCTAAACATGTAGCAGAACAAAACGAACTGTGATTGGTTGCGTTACATGTCAGTCAAACGTCCTCTTGGGCGGTCCTTGACCAATGAAAGCTGCGATGAGTCCAGACCTTCTGCCGTCAGTCTAAAGGTCTGGCTACGCGAGACTAGATACATAAAACCATAGAATTCAATAGGGTGTCCTTTCTTTTTCACATGACTATATATATATAGGCTACATATATGCATAATGCAGCATATGATCTGGCTGCCTGCGAACAATGTCTACTTTGACCCACCCTCAAGCACTGTAGTTGTAGCTGAGGCCTGGAAGAGTTTTATTCATGTTGTCGACAGCGAGAAGACACTGTTTTCTGTGTTGCGAAAGCAAATCCACTTTGCATGCACTTGCAAAGGATGAAGACTCGGGCTCAAATTGAAATGGTAAAAATGACACAAATTACTGTTCATATCACTGAGTTGGCCTAAAGGCTAAGGAACTAAAGCCTCGGTTATACTCCAGTTCGGATGCGTATACGGAAAACACATGCGCAGTAGATCGGTGTGTACACTTCCACACTTCCGATTTCCCTCCGCAAATTATTTGGTTTGTAGAGGTGCGGGTAGCTACGGACTTCACACAGCCTCTCTTCAAATTCGATGTCCATGCTGTTTTTTGTGCATGCGCAGTTGGTGCTTTTGTAGCCTAGTGACCGCGCGTACTTGTCCTCGTGGTCACAAAACATAGGAGGCACGCAGATGGCTGCAAAGAGCCTCCGCGTATACCCTCCGATGGCGATTTTTACATCACACAGACCCTCGCACACACAGAAAGTATAACACTAGCTTAAGGAGCCTCAGGAGCTGAAATTCAGATATGATAATGAGCGTTTAGTTTCCGACATGCGCTGTGCTATAGACCAATCACAACAGACTGGACCATCTGACCAATCAGAGCAGAGTAGGCTAGAAAGGAGGACTTTAGAGAGTGAGACAGGCGGATCCTTGATTGAACCGTTTCAGACACTGTGAGAAAAGAAGTGATGCTGCAATAAGAAACTAAAAGTGTTTTTTGACCTTGGATGCATGTAAACCTATTGTAAGAGACCTCCAAAACAAAATTAGAGGGGCACTTAAATTTATTTTTGAATACTCTACATTGTATGGCAAAAAGGTTTATTCTTTTTTTTATTCACAGTTTAGCACATATTACACACATACTCCAAAACACAGCCACACAGCATCACACAAAAACAGTAGGGACAGTACAGCTAAATATATCCACAGGACAGTAAAGAGGAAAAAACATAAATAAATAAAAATAATTATTATTAATACTAATAATAATAATAATCCTACGCTACCACAGTCTGTGGGTTATCCATTGTTCAATATGAGTTTGTCATTTTATAGTCTCTATATAATTCAGTACTAAGGACCATGTGGATAAAAAGTCTTGCAGTCTTGAATGCCGTTTACTTGTAATTTCTTCAGTGGGCAACAGGTCTATTATTTGCTCCAGCCCAAGGAGGGTCCTGACTGGGAAATCCATGTAGTAAGTATACATTTTTTTGCAAGATAAGAAAACATTGTAAACACACATTATCTTGTATAAGGAAACTTATTTTCCACATCATAATTCAACAAATATAACATAGGGCATAGCTCAAAAGTACAGTAAGCCATATTTTGAATTGCTTTATGAATCTTCTCCCAAAAGGAGTAAACAGCTTTACAATACCAAAATAAATGCATAAATGTTCCTGATTCAGTTCCACATTTTTTACACAAAGGAGAATTTGTATCATCAAACTTATTGAGCTTCACTGGAGTTATATAATATTTATACAGAAATTTATAATTAGTTTCTTTAACTTTAATATTCGTAGTCAAAGGTGAGGTCAATTCAATACACAGAATTAACCATTCTTTTTCACTGAACTTCCTTTTAAACTCTAGTTCCCAATTTATTCTCAAAGAAGAAAAAGAGTTCTGGGAACTATCAGACAAGATTCTATATAAGTGAGATATCTTTCCCTTAGCCGAAGTAGCAGAGATAATAAATTGTTCCAACTCAGTGGGATAGAGTCTAAATTGCCCCTTTTTATGTAAAGATACAATAATGTGACGAACCTGCAAGTATTTAAAAAAATCTGTTCTGGGAATTTGATATTCTGCACAAATAGCAGTAAAGGATTTAACGGAGTCTTCATCAAACAAGTCCGAAAAAGTTTTCAGACCATAAAGTGACCAGTTTCTAAAGTCAGTTTGAGAGAGAGCTAGAAAGTCAGGATTAAATGCAATAGGAGAGTTTTTGCTTATATAACCTTCTATACTCAGATACCTATTACAGTCCTGCCAAGCTATCAGTGTAGCTTGTAAAGGGGGAAACTCCTCTACATTCATCAGGGACTGGAATTTATTAACATAAAGTGTTGTTGTAATCTCCAATGGATAGCATGTTAGTGATTCCAATGCTACCCAAAGAGAACTAGTTTCCAGCTTCCAACTTATAATATTTCTAACTTGGCAGGCCCAGTAGTACCATATAAAATTGGGAAGTCCTAACCCCCCTTTTAGACATGACTTTGTTAAAGTGGACATCTTAATTCTTGGGGTCTTGTTGTTCCATATACATTTTATTAGACATCTATTGATTAACTTAAAAAAAGAAAAGGAAATATAGCATGGCAACATATTAAAAGAATAAATTAACTTTGGGAGTATACTCATTTTAATAACATTAATTTTCCCAATAAGAGACAGTGGGAGAACAGACCAAGCCTAAAATTTATTTTTGCATTCCTCCAGCAAAGGGTTATAGTTTTCCTTAAATAATTTGTCCAAGGTGGGTGTCACTTGTACTCCAATTTAAAGCCTTATACTGACCAAGAGATGGGGTTTATTCTAAACGTTATATAAACTGCATATAGCTTGTTTGTTCACAGTTGTAAAGTAGAAAGACAGCTTAAAATCACTAACTTATAGATAAGGACAAAAAAAATCTAAATGTTAACAGGTCAAAGGACTTGTGCAAGAACACACACATTCACTCCTCTGCTCTGAGCACAGTACTGTCATTTTATTTTTTCTGTAAATGTAAGGGGCTCTTTATTTAGATCCCATTACAGTTACTGTTATAAAACTATTTTTCTATGCAACATTTATTTGTAAATAATAGTGTCAATCGACATTCAAGTTTGTTCACATGTAGCGTGCTGCCACCTAGTGTACAATTCAAAAACAGACCAAAATTGTTATGCAGAAATAGGCTACAATTAAAAAAATTCCAGAATAATTAGGATTGTATAAGAATGGAGATTTTTATATGCAGGAGAAAAAATTTTCTGTAATTAAATGAGAATTGTGTGATATGACTTTACCAGGCGCTCACATTTCTTATTTCTAAAGGTAATATCATTAAATATATAATATTACCTTTCATGTAGTGTGTAATAAAGAGAGAGGCTGCTCACCGCAGAGCCATGGGTGGAGCGTAAAGTCCAGCTCCCCGTTTTTGGATGTAATTTGGGCATAATGAGTGGAGCTAGAAGGTCCAACCACACCCTAACCCTACCCGTAACTCTATCCTTCCATCCATTAGATCCACAGAGGTGGAGCTGGACTAGGTCAAGCTTCACCCATGATGTTCACAGAGGTGGAGCTGGATGTCATTTGGCTCTGCAGTGAGCACCACTTGAATAAAGATCAAAGTATCCTATGTAGGTTTATAAAAAAAAAATTGCATAATGCCCGCATATGGTCTTGACTGCCTGCTAACGATGTCTACTTTATCTCGTTCTCAAACACTGTAGTTGTTGCTGAGGCCTGGAAAAGTTTGATTAGTGTTGTAGCCTCATGATTAATTTTAATGTTATATAGGCCTACATGTGCGTGCATATTATATATTGTGTAAAATTGTGTAAACAAATATGAGGAAAATGTGAAAAATATTTATGTAGGCAAAGACCAAAAACAAACAAACAATTATTATACATATCAAACACATTATATACATATCAGACCCCTTCATTTTCTTTTCATATTTTGTTGTTGCAGCCTGTATTGTTAAAATGCTTTCAAACATACACACTTACACATTTACACTTCATACCCCATAATGACAAAGTAAAAAAAATCAAGATTGTGACAATTTTGCAAATTTATTAAAAAGAAAAAAATGAAATATCAAATTGACATAAGTATTCTGGCCCTTAAGCAACTTTGTCAGCGATTACAGCCTTTTTGAGTATAAATGTGATAAGCTTTGCACACCTGGATTTGGTCATTGCCATTCTTCTCGGCAGTCAAGTTGGATGGCGGTATTGTGCAGGTGATGAGCAGTGTCTGATTTCTTCTAGCTAGCAACTGAGGTTCATCAGACCAGAGAATCTTGTTTCTCACAGTCTGAGAGTCTTTAGCTGCCTTTTGCAAATGATGGAGGCCACTGCGCTCTTGGGAACCTTCAATGCAGCAGAATTTTATTAGCCATCCCCATATTTGTGCCTGAACACAATCTCAGGGTCAGCAGGCTGTTTTTTTTTTTTTTTTTTTGCCCTTAAATGTATTTTCAGCTGGTATATTTTATATAGACAGGCCCATATATATATATGACTGCCTGGTAAATATATATATAGGCCTAACGTTAGCCTATATATAAACCACGCCCCACCCACAGCTGGTAGCGCGTCTTGCAGGAAGCGCGTGCCTGACTGATTCGATTGGGATCAAACGTCAGAAACGGATACTGGCACCAGGAGACGTGATGTCCCTCACTGTGAAAAACATTTCTGTTATATACAGTCCTATCAATCAGAACAATACCTTCACCAGCGGTGACTTTATATCGGGACAAGTCATTCTGGATGTAGCGAAGGACACGCAAATGCAGTCGCTGAGTGTGAAAATTAAAGGGAAAGCAGAGGTTTGCTGGAGCGAGCGTCACAAAAACACTGTTGTTTACTCGGATAAGGAGAAGTATTATTCCGTCGAGAGGTTTTTCGTTCGGGAGAACAAAACACATGGTATGTCGAATTACAGTTGTAGTTTTTGTGTTACAATTAGTAGAAATCAGGTCGATTTAACCAGCTTTATTTTGTGCTGTAACTTGATTTTGTAGGCAATGACCATGACATGCTGAGAGATCCATCAGGCCAGCCGTGTAAGTCTGTTGGTGGATTAGATGAATATTGCAAAAAGAGCTTTGAGAATTGAACAACATGCTGATCTTTGCTTTGATATTTAACTTTTTAGATCCTTCGGTTGTGGCTGCAGGCCGTCATGTTTACCCATTCACCCTTCAGTTACCTCTACAGTAAGTTACGGGTTCGTTGCACCTCGACAAGTGTAATCTTTTATACACAAACAAAATGACTTAAAGTGTCAAGAAGTGTAAACATTCAAGTAAAAGTAGACTGTAAAATCCTTTCTTTGCTCCTTGAATACAATGAACACAACTTTATTTAGTTTTAGTTAGACATCAACCTTCTTAGTATTGCTCAATCAAGTCATTATAAACAATATAACAAGAAAAAAAACAATACAATTATAAAAGAATGCCTGTTATTCCCATTAATTTTTTGTAAAAATTGTATAGGGTTGCTAACAACCCGAGGTGTGTAACAGTGTAAGTATATTTTTTGTGCACGACAATAATTGAAATTTTGATGACTGAATAAGTGCAATTCACCTTTATTCCACCTTGTGGAATAATGTCTGATACCCAATGATGAAGTGACGTTTCACTCATAGTTACTGCAGGCAGAAAACAAAAGAATAGGAAGAATCATCAGCAAAACTTGAAATGGCTCAGTGATTTACTGCAGAGAAAGTACTGAACACAATCAAATATTAGTGTCACTGTCACTTGATGGTGGATCTGGTGAAGAAACTGTCAGCGATCAAAATATTGATTTTGAAGATGTTGAAAATTATAGTTTTTAGAATGTTTGAGATTGTGAATATGAGCCAGATGTTGAATGTACTGAGAAATGAGCTCTGACGAGGACAGTGATAATGGTATAAAACATTTGCTCAACCCAAACCCTTCCAAGCTCCTAAAGGAAATAATTAATTATTAATTGTAATTGTTACTCTAATATCAGGAGATGATAAATGATCGTGACAGATAGAGATTCATCCGTGTTAGATATAGATCCAGGTTGCTAAAGACCTGAGTATGTAATAATGATTGCCAAAACATTAATGCATTTAAGGGTTAAAAGTTTTAATATCCAGAAATGTGCTTCCTCCTGCATGTTGGCTATACCAAACTATAGCCTAGCCTACATGTGATCTTGGTTAACAACGGTATGCAAATCTAAAACATATATTCAAAAGAGTTGAATAATTACATAGGCAAAACAATATAAAAAGACAACCATCAGATTGGAAAATTGGATACATGTTTATACGTTTCTCAAGTGGTTATATATGTATAGGATTAGAAAGGTTTATTTTTGTGTTTCAAAGTGAATGAAGTGAGTGTAAATCTCTCTAAAATCCTTTTGGGTCTTAATACGGTTTTATCTTGCTGGTGTGTCTTTGCTGTTGTGTTAACCAGTGTCAAAAGTGTGTTAGTTGCAGTTTGGGGGTAGTAGCACAGAAAATCTAACACCTAATTCGCTTATTAGGTGAGGGGTATTGTGAATTATTTATTAAGTAACAAATAATTGTGTCTGATCTGCCTCAGGCACTAAAAAGTGAATTGCTCTTGTTGTAAGGCACGGAAAAAAATAATGCTGTACCTTTTGATGTCATCACCTCCTCGTTTTTACTAATCTTTTTACAATAATCTGTTCTAACATTTGTCTGATTGTGTGATGGAAGCTATCACTAACATTCTACTGTTGCTAAACCCATTTGTGAGAAGAAAACCACCCATTGAGCAGGCCATTTCAAGCTCTTTACATAATTCAATAGCATCTGCTTCAGTTGCCACAGATTTTAACCAGTTGTCTAGATAAAAGTGGTTCTTGATTGTTCCATGGTTTCAGGAGAGAAGTCTTAGAAATCCTCAGCAACTGGCTCTTGTTGAAAGTGCAGCAGAACACAGATTAGGTTGCTAGTTAGGTTTGGTCCCTGAATGAGTTTACAATTCAGTTCCTTGAAAGGATGCCGAGCAGTCAAATATAGCTCTTAGGTTTCTGTTTTAGGAAGATCTACTCGATTTTGTTTGCTTAATGTCCTCTCGAGTTACTATTTCAGCATGTCTACCAAGCCATGTGTCATGTGTATTCCTCATGATATTGATATTGTTTGTTCCTTTGAAACTTTTTCTCTTCAGGGAAGTGGCAAGCTACTGCACTTGTTGGTAATTGTTTGATTACATCATTTTTACTATGAAGGGTAATGGTAAATAGTAATGTCCATTTTGTAATTCCACACATCTTTTCATAGTTGACATGAATCATAAATTGTTTATGGGGCAATGACAAATAAAGCTTCAAAAAAGGCAGGAGTTATGCTAGTGGCCAGGTAGTATCTTTAGCATCCGATTTTTATTTTAAAGACACGAAAAATAATCATACAAGTATACAAATTTGAGAGAGATCTACTACAAACCCTCTCTGCCACAAGGATCAGTTGGGTTCCTCTGGATGCTGCATTATTATGCTTAATATTATTATCTTTCCACTTCATAATAAAATACCTATGTTTGCAGTTGTGCCACCCTGACATTTGAGAACATACAAATTGCTAGAGAAGTTTTTTTTTTTTTTTTTTTTTTTTAGTTCTCAACAGCTTTAAAACTACTTAGATTTATAAAATTTGTTTATAGGTTTTAAACAAACTTATGCCATAGAATTTTATTTTGAATATCTTATTAATTGACAATTACCATCACACACCTATTGGTAATAGATGTGTAGGAAAGAGGTTAAAAATATCCAAAAATCTCAAAAGTTAAAGGAAATCCCGCACACTATCGATACTTGCAGAAGATATCAAAAACTTTTTATTAGCAATGTTTCGGTCTCATGACCTTCATCAGGCATGTATGTATTACTTTTTTTTGTATTTTTAATAACATAAATGCAGCCTTGGTGAGCAGAAGAGACTTCTTTCAAAAACAATTGGTCTGATGGAATTTCTAGTTCATTTAGAAAAAAACATCTTCACAAAAAAAGAGCATAGGATCATAAAACAGAACTATCCTCAGCCTTGATAGCAGTCAATTTCAATACTTTGTCGACATGATTTTGATATCTTAGTGCTGTTTCCAAATTTCCATTTCCATTGTTGTCTTTTTGCTTCCTTGTAGGCCTTATACGGATCTATATGCATAAAACTATTGACAAGATTTCTAGGTTGCCTCCTTGTGTACTGCTGTAGGTAGTAGTGCTTTAGGTGTCTGTCTCTATGCCCCTTTCAAAAGACTGAATTGCCTATACTGAAGGGGATCACCATCAAAAAAAAAAAAAAATTCAGGAGCAGGGATAATCCTGGTTTTAAAAAACATTTCAGTTATTTCAGTTTGCCTTTTCAAAATAGCAGTGAGATGAGCTGTCAAGTTCCCTTTCGATATGGTTCACTCGCATTGCGTCAGTAGCTGATGTGTATGGGGAAAACTAAGTTTTTCTCTGAATACCAGCCTCAAGCAGCGGATTAATGGCTCTTCGACAGCTGCAGCTGACTCAGCACTTCTCCCCTAAAGCTATCCGGTGACTCTTTAAAGAGCAAATTTCACTTATTAAAAGCAAATTTGAGAGACGTTTGTTGCTAAATGTCATGCTAAGAGTGTGGCTCATGCAGGGCTCCCCTGCTTCCCTCGGATGAGCACCCTGAGTGCATCGCTTACCTGGGACACGTCCATGCTCATAGGCTCTTCTTGGTCTAAGGACAACTTTACTCTCAGTAGGCCCAAACTCGAGGCAAGATGCGTCCACTGAAAGAGCCTGCAAATCGCGGATCTGCTTGACTGATGCCAAAGCTAGCAGAAGGGCAGTCTTTAGTGAGTGGCTCAAACAGAGGGCTTCGGAGTGCCCTCAGGACTATGGACAGGTCGCAAGATGGAACCGTGTGGGGGTGTGGCGGATTCAGTCTCCTGGCCCCAGTGAGAAAATTGACTACCAAGTTGTTTTCACCAGTAGACTGGCCAGCACGGGTCTGCTGATAGCAGCTGCACCATCCTTGGGTGCCACAGCTGGTTCTGCCAGCTTGGTGCCACAAGTAAAACCGAGCAGCTGTCCTCCCTGATGAAACCGCCAAATTAAACCATGCAGCTCGCACCAGATGAGGGGCGCTGGTCTTTGTGGGTGAAGAGCACTGGAGATTCATCACGCTAAGGGGAGAGCAAGGCACATGGGTCTTGGGCAGATGTGAGCTTGCTACAGCCCTGTTGCTCCGCCCTGCCGCTCCGCTGTTTCTTCCGTTTTGGCTTGAGAGGGGAAGAGAAAGGGAGAGCGAGCAAGGCGGGATGACTCTTTAAAGAAAACAATCTGCAAGCACAGCAGTGTGAGACTGATGCTCTTGCAGTGAGAGCAGCTGGTCTCTGTTAGTGCAAACTGAGAGTGGGTGTGTCCCAGGCAAGTGATGCACTCAGTGTGCTCGTCCGAGGGAAGCAGGGGAGCCCTGCATGAACCACACTCTTGGCGCAACATTTTGCAACAAAAGTCTCTCAAATTTTCTCTCTTAATAAGTGAAATTTGCTCTTTAAAGGGTCGCTGGATAGCGGCAGGGGAGAAACGCTTCAAGTCAGCTTCATCTGACGAAGAGCTGTTAATCCGCTGCTTGAGGCTCGTTTCAACGGCGAGCAGAAAGGCTTCTATCTTCTCTTCTGAATCCGTGAGATGATCTTCGCGTTTGGAGAAAAATTCTGATGAAAATGGCTTTCAGCGCAACTTAAATAGGCAGTTGGCCTGGATGCCATTTCGTCAGAATCTTTCGACTGAGGAGCGGCAAGAGTCAACTGTGTGAGCATGGCCAGCTATGCAATGCTTGTTCCCGTTATCTCAGGGACCCGAGGTTATGTTAGTAACTGAAGCGTTCCCTTTTGATATGGTTCACTCGCATTACGTCAGTTTCTTAGCTGACACTATTGGGAAAGCAATACAATAGCGCCATGCTATGAGCGAACGGAGACTGTCCTGCGAGCCCAGCCTGAGGGCACTTGGGGTCAGGGCCTTATTTTAGGCTCATATTCAGGGGCAAATATATAGATGCAAAGCCATAATTCACCCATCATAGCAGCTCATGCCCTCGTGCCGGAGTTCTGTGCGTGAGGAGCAGGGAGGGCTAGGTTATAAAACCTGGCAAAGGTGGACAGCGAGGACCAGCCGGCCGCCGCACAGATGTCGCTAATGGACACCCTGCTTGACCACGCCCAGGAGGAGGCCATTCCTCTAGTGTAGTGGGCCTTTACTCTAATAGGACATGTAAGCCTAAGGAACTATAGGCCAGTGCTATTGCACCCACTATCCAATGAGAGTCTCTGCTTCGTGACTTGCAGCCCGTTAGAGCGGCCTCCGAAGCACACAAACAGCTGCTCTGATTGCCGGAACTGGCTAGAACGCTCAATGTAGATGTAGTGTTCACTGAGAGCGCCTGAAGGTCGCATACTCGCTTGACTGATGCTAGGGCTAGCAGCAGGGCAGTCTTAAGCGAAAGGAGTCGGAGATCAGCCTTCAGAAGCGGCTTGAATGGAGGGTCTCGAAGAGCCCTAAGGACTGTGGACAGGCGGATTCAGCCTTCACAATTAAGGCCTGTGCACACCGTGACGATTATCGGACGCTTATCGCCAGTGTTTTTCGACGCGTCTTTGTGTACCCAATCGATTTTCACTGGCGACGCACCGAGTGAACGTGCAAATTCACTCCCTGACAGTAGATGCCGCTTATTGAAAAACAGAAATACCCAGAGTACACAAGGTGGCGCTGTCTGACACTCGCTTCTGACACTCGCTTGTCACACAGAAGAAGAGAACCAGTTATTACGTGCTTGCCAAAACCATTCACACACTTTTTGCTAACTGGCAAACAGAACATGGATATTTCAAGCAGGAGCAGCAGCAGCTTCGTCGTCTTCAATGTTTCTCAGCAAGACCGTTTTGTGCTTGTGCGGCAAGTCGTGTTTTACTGTAACTTCAGCAGCTCCAGGCACGTGAACAAAAGCGCCAATTTCATTGGTCGGTCAGTTCTTAACGCGGCGCGTCAAACCAAAAAAATGAACCCAAGGCGTTTTTTTTTTTTTAAAAAATGACACTTTTACGCCTGCCGTTTTGCGCGTCGGTGTGCACACTCACATTAGTGCCCTTTGTTTAGTCACGAGGCGTTAAACGTCTGCGATAAATGCGCGCGATAATTGTCCCGGTGTGAAGAAGCCTTTAGATCGTTCCTTTTGACTGACTGATTTACAAACCTGATTCCAAAAAAGTTGGGACACCTGTACAAATTGTAAATAAAAACAGAATGCAATGATGTGGAAGTTTCAAATTTCAATATTTTATTCAGAATACAACATAGATGACATATCAAATGTTTAAACTGAGAAAATGTATAATTTTAAGGGAAAAATAAGTTGATTTTAAATTTCATGGCATCAACACATCTCAAAAAAGTTGGGACAAGGCCATGTTTACCACTGTGTGGCATCCCCTCTTCTTTTTATAACAGTCTGCAAACGTCTGGGGACTGAGGAGACAAGTTGCTCAAGTTTAGGAATAGGAATGTTGTCCCATTGTCTAATGCAGGCTTCTAGTTGCTCAACTGTCTTAGGTCTTCTTTGTCGCATCTTCCTCTTTGTGATGCGCCAAATGTTTTCTATGGGTGAAAGATCTGGACTGCAGGCTGGCCATTTCAGTACCCGGATCCTTCTTCTACGCAGCCATTATGTTGTAATTGATGCAGTATGTGGTCTGGCATTGTCATGTTGGAAAATGAAAGGTCTTCCCTGAAAGAGACGATGTCTGGATGGGAGCATATGTTGTTCTAGAACTTGGATATATCTTTCAGCATTGATGGTGCCTTTCCAGATGTGTAAGCTGCCCATGCCACACGCACTCATGCAACCCCATACCATCAGAGATGCAGGCTTCTGAACTGAGCGCTGATAACAACTTGGGTTGTCCTTGTCCTCTTTAGTCCGGATGACATGGCGTCCCAGTTTTCCAAAAAGAACTTCAAATTTTGATTCGTCTGACCACAGAACAGTTTTCCACTTTGCCACAGTCCATTTTAAATGAGCCTCATGTTTAGATAAGGCTTCTTTTTTGACCTATAGAGTTTTAGCCGGCAACGGCGAATGGCACGGTGGATTGTGTTCACCGACAATGTTTTCTGGAAGTATTCCTGAGCCCATGTTGTGATTTCCATTACAGTAGCATTCCTGTATGTGATGCAGTGCCGTCTAAGGGCCCGAAGATCACGGGCATCCAGTATGGTTTTCCGGCCTTGACCCTTACGCACAGAGATTGTTCCAGATTCTCTGAATCTTTGGATGATATTATGCACTGTAGATGATGATAACTTCAAACTCTTTGCAATTTTTCTCTGAGAAACTCCTTTCTGATATTGCTCCACTATTTTTCGCCGCAGCATTGGGGGAATTGGTGATCCTCTGCCCATCTTGACTTCTGAGAGACACTGCCACTCTGAGAGGCTCTTTTTATGCCCAATCATGTTGCCAATTGACCTAATAAGTTGCAAATTGGTCCTCCAGCTGTTCCTTATATGTACATTTAACTTTTCCGGCCTCTTATTGCTACCGGTCCCAACTTTTTTGGAATGTGTAGCTCTCATGAAATCCAAAATGAGCCAATATTTGGCATGACATTTCAAAATGTCTCACTTTCAACATTTGATATGTTATCTATATTCTATTGTGAATAAAATATAAGTTTATGAGATTTGTAAATTATTGCACTCCTTTTTTATTCACAATTTGTACAGTGTCCCAACTTTTTTGGAATCAGGTTTGTATTATGACAAACTCATATTCAATTTAGAACAAAATAATATAGTTACAAAATAAATCAATCCATTAAATTTAACAAAAGGTGGCACTCGAGGACCACCAAATTGGCCATTGCTCGTTTGATCGATTGGGCTGTGGATTTGATAGTGCATAGGGCGAGGTGGGTGGTGCTGTGCAGCTGGGTCAGGTCTAGACTCGTCCATGGAGCGGCATGCCAGCGACCAGCCCCAGGGAGAGCAGCTGGTCTCGGTGAGTGCAGCCTTGGTTTGGACGCAACCCAGGCAAGCGACGCACTCTGTGTGCTCGTCCGAGGGAAGCAGGGGAGCCCTACATGAGTCACACGCATGGCGCGGCATTTTGCAACAAACAACATAGAATGCTGTTTTACAGTGAAAATTTTCTCTTGTAGGGTCACTGGATGGCCGCAGGGGAGAAGCACAGAGTCAGCTGCAGTTGCTGAAATGCTATTAATCAGCTGCTGAGGCTTGTTCTCATGGCGAGCAGGAAGTCTTCTTTTCTATTTTTTTTTCTTCGGAGACAGCAAGGAGAAGATCTTTGCATGAAGAAGAAAGATTCTGACGAAATGGCATCTAGCGCCGACTTATATAGGCAGTCGTCCCTGCCCATTTTGACGGGCTGAAAAGCCAGTTGTCTGTGCAGGTGCACAGATGTGATCCAATCAAACTTTAGTATTCGGAGATACAGAGTTTCTCCATACGCGTCAGCTAAGAACTGATGCAATGTGAGTGAACCATATCGAAAGAGAATCATTGACATTAAATACAGTGGGGAGAAAAAGTATTTGATACACTGCCGTTTTTCCAGGTTTGCCCATTTACAAAGCATGTAGAGGTCTGTAATTTTTATCATAGGTACACTTCAACTGTGAGAGACAGAATCTAAAACAAAAATCCAGAAAATCACACATTGTATGATATATTTTTTTTTTTTTTTTTTTAAATAATTAATTTGCATTTTATTGCATGACATAAGTATTTGATAACCTACCAACCAGTAAGAATTCCGGCTCTCACAGACCTGTTAGTTTTTCTTTAAGAAGCCCTCCTGTTCTCCACTCATTACCTGTATTAACTGCACCTGTTTGAACTTGTTACCTGTATAAAAGACACCTGTCCAAACACTCAATCAAACAGACTCCAACCTCTCCACAATGGCCAAGACCAGAGAGCTGTGTAAGGACATCAGGGATAAAATTGTAGACCTGCACAAGGCTGGGATGGGCTACAGGACAATAGGCAAGCAGCTTGGTGAGAAGGCAACAACTGTTGGCGCAATTATTCGAAAATGGAAGTTCAAGATGATGGTCAATCTCCCTCGGTCTGGGGCACCATGCAAGATCTCACCTTGTGGGGCATCAATGATCATGAGGAAGGTGAGGGATCAGCCCAGAACTACACGGCAGGACCTGGTCAATGACCTATAGAGAGCTGGGACCACAGTCTCAAAGAAAACCATTAGTAACACACTACGCCGTCATGGATTAAAATCCTGCAGCACACACAAGGTCCCCCTGCTCAAGCCAGCGCATGTCCAGGCCCGTCTGAAGTTTGCCAGTGACCATTTGGATGATCCAGAGGAGGAATGGGAGAAGGTCATGTGGTCTGATGAGACAAAAATAGAGCTTTTTGGTCTAAACTCCACTCGCCATGTTTGGAGGAAGAAGAAGGATGAGTACAACCCCAAGAACACCATCCCAACCGTGAAGCATGGAGGTGGAAACATCATTCTTTGGGGATGCTTTTCTGCAAAGGGGACAGGACGACTGCACCGTATTGAGGGGAGGACGGATGGGGCCATGTATCGCGGGAGATCTTGGCCAACAACCTCCTTCCCTCAGTAAGAGCATTGAAGATGGGTCGTGGCTGGGTCTTCCAGCATGACAACGACCCGAAACACACAGCCAGGGCAACTAAGGAGTGGCTCCGTAAAAAGCATTTCAAGGTCCTGGAGTGGCCTAGCCAGTCTCCAGACCTGAACCCAATAGAAAATCTTTGGAGGGAGCTAAAAGTCCGTATTGCCCAGCGACAGCCCCGAAACCTGAAGGATCTGGAGAAGGTCTGTATGGAGGAGTGGGCCAAAAACCCTGCTGCAGTGTGTGCAAACCTGGTCAAGAACTACAGGAAACGTATGATCTCTGTAATTGCAAACAAAGGTTTCTGTACCAAATATTAAGTTCTGCTTTTCTGATGTATCAAATACTTATGTCATGCAATAAAATGCAAATTAATTACTTAAAAATCATACAATGTGATTTTTCTGGATTTTTGTTTTAGATTCCGTCACTCACAGTTGAAGAGTACCTATGATAAAAATTACAGACCTCTACATGCTTTGTAAGTAGGAAAACCTGCAAAATCGGCAGTGTATCAAATACTTGTTCTCCCCACTGTAACTTTAGTTAAAACCAATCATAATGATCTACTCCCTTCTTGCAATCATCTTTCATTAAACTTGGTACAGTCACCTGTAACTCTGTAATCTCAGACATATTTTTGAATGTTTCCAAATGTTTGTAAATAGTTTCATTAATTTCATAAGAGCATCTATTTAATTTCAAGAGCATCTATTACATTTTCTAGTTAAAGCTGAGAGTTTTCCTCTGTGTGAGGAGATTAACTTTTAAAAGTTTTTTTTCATTAGCAACTTCTATTTCCAAATCTCAACTCAATATGCCTAAAGATTTATGTTTAGATATTGATAGGAACATTTCAATTGAGCGTATTCAATAAGCATTCACAAAAAGGGTACTCTCGCTTTGTCATCACATTTACTCACCATACAATGAGGCCTTTCCTCAGTCCAGTCTGTTTTATTCATCGTCTTGGAAATTAATCCACAGTCATTGTCGTAGTCCCAACAGTATGTGCTTTAAAAATGTACAACCTAAGTCCAATGAGGTCAATTAATTAATCCATCCAACAAAGTTCCACAACGCAGAAGGTTGCAACCTATTGTAGTGACTATTACACTACTTGATATTTTCGTGTTTCTCAATTAAGATGCCCTTACAGGCAATTCATTAGTGCTCCAGTGAGTTGATACGATGCTTTTTATCCTACATGAAATTGTTCAAGAGAAATGCAAAGGACAGCAATCCAATTTTTTAAACAACAACAACAAAAAAAGAAAATAAATAGGCAAACAATTGAAACATTTTGTCTGCTAGCGTCTTCCACTGCTACATACCAATTAGCATCTTTGACATCATTTTATAGTTGCAAGATTTATTGTCCATATGCAGAGCACTGCCCAACCAGCAGGTGTCATTGTGCTGACCCTTAGCCAAATTAAATTGAATGGCTCATACAGCACATTTAATATTACTTTTGCCAATATTATTTTTAAGAATTTTAACCTTTTATTGATACTTTCTGCTGTACATCTACTGTTTACACATGACATTATTTTCTTATAGGCACTTCCCACCAACCTTCAAAGGTTCAGTTGGAAAAATTGTCTACACTTTGGAGGCAAAACTATCCCGATCAATGCGTATTTCCAGCAAAGCCAAAGCAGAGTTTCACTATGTCCCCAGTCACGATGTGTCCAATCCTGAGCTAATGGTGAGATTGACTAAAATCCTGTGCATTCTCTTTCTAATATATACCATCTGTTCCTCGACTATGTTTTGAGGTTCAGTCACCTCTGTTTTGTGTCTTTTGTCTTGTTTAGGCGCCTCAGTATGGAACCAAAGATAAACAAATGAATCTCTTCACCTTTGGGAGTGTCTCCATGAACATAAAGACTGAGAAAATGGGATACTACCTTGGTAAAATCTTATATATATATATATATGACACACACACACACACACACACACACAGATATATATGTATATATGTATGTATGCATGTATGTGTTTTTGCATGTTTTTGTTTGTCAGTAAACTCAAAGTTGGATCATTGTAGACATCCATTTTAAGAGGAGCCTTATTCAAACTATTTTCGAATCTTTGTAAGAAGATGAAATGTATATAAAATTGCAAATATCATTTGGAGCAACAACATCTTTGGAGTCGGTGAGAGGTGGATGGACATCCATGAGTTTCTTGCTTACTCTCTGTAAGCACTCTTGTGTAAGCAAGTAGATTATGATGATGAATGTGGTCTTTTTCAGATCATATGATTCAGCTATTGTAATAATTGACAAAAAAAGTTACACATTTTAAGCATGAAAACATTTTAAGTCCCTGAACCCACACACCACTTGTGGAATTTAGCATAGACTTGTAGGGAAAAAAAATGACAGAACTTGCACAAAATGTATACATACAATCATAATGTTATCACTACAGTTCTTTATAAAGTTTTAATTATGTATTTTATATCTCATGTGTAATGTGAATTAAGAGGCCTATTTTGTTTTAATTGTGTATTTTATATTTCGTGTGTAATGTGAATTAAGAGGCTATTAAGAGGGTAAGAGACTATTTTGTTAAAATGCAGAGTCATGGTTTCTAGCGATGTAATTGTAATTTTAATTTACCTAATTGTGTCTTATTGTGCCTCACTACAGGAGAGGGCTTGAAAGTTTTGGCCGAAGTTCAGAACAATTCATCCCGTGCAATCAAGCCAAAATACTGCCTGTATGAGAAACACAGTTTCTTCGCAAGAGGAAAGAGAAGACTTCACACACATGACCTATTTAAAGAGGACGGGGAACCCATTGAGCCGAACTCAAGAAAAACCGTCACCAAAGTGCTGCCCATTCCTCCCAGCCTTACCATCTCTATCCTAAACTGTAGGATCCTCAAGGTTGAGTACAGACTCAGGGTGAGTTTCAACATATAAAGCAAAGACAAACAGTCATATTGCAATGAAGTGAACAAATACATTATATTGGCCAGTCTGGTCTCATTGTTAATACGTAGGTATTAATACGTAACATTTACAGGTGCAAAATGTGCATTTTTGTACGTTTAAAAGATGCTGAAACAATATGAACCTATTGACAACTTTTTTATGTAAACATTACGTATTTAGCTAAAGAAACAAAATATTTATGAATATTTTATATCCTAAAAATGTTTTTATAATTGCCCTTTTACCAATTTATAGATACATTTTAGATCCCTTAACCCTACCCCAAACTTAAACATAACCATTTTATAGAGAATATAAAACATAATGGACAAAAATGTGTAGGAAAATGGAACTTTTAGTAACACTATCAAGTGTAGCGTCAGTTCTGGCTGATCACGTCTACCTATAGGAATACGACGTCTATCACAGCATACATATATAAGCTCCTTCAGTACTATCAGCAGCTATCACGTTCTCCAGAGCCCATTTACACTTCTCCATCCCCAGCTCCTCCTCTCGTCAGTCAGTATTTGGCATTCTCATTCCCCTTGAATCAGACTAAATTCCCGAATTATGTTGTACATTTAATATCGACATTATTGATATCTGCAATACATTATGTTGGTTCTGTTCTGTTTACCCTAAGTGGGGTTATCGCTGCTCTCCCTTCTCTTATCCATGCTAGGCTGCATGGATGCGCAAGGAGTTTTTGCCCAGAACAGAACCATACCGCCAATCCAAACTATATGCTAATTGTCAATCATCTTTGACGATAGTGGTCCTGACAGAAATAGCATCAAAAAGATCATTTGAGCCACTTATCCCACTCCTACCTCTAAACCTACCCATAACCATTTCTTAAAGGGTACATAACACACACAGTTTCTGCCAGTCTCATGTTAATCTTAAGTACCTATAAAGTAGTATTGCATCCTTAATATCTCCGAAGAGTCTTTAGTTTTATCGTATTTATAAAAGACAGATACGCTGTACCGATTCTTTCCGAAAACAGCCGAGCTCGTGCAGGCGTGCAGTTGGCGGAGCTAAAGAGTCACAAACACACACACACACACACACACAATACATTGTGGCATTATCCCTGTATAACTTTCGATTCACTATACGTTCGTGTTGTTTACATTATACGCAATTACGCGCCGAATGGCGAACAAAACAGACATTTGATGCAGTTTCACTCACCGCCAGCGTTTTCGACCCTTGACCGGGAACAAACAAACTGCATCCACTGTTTCCCTAACGCAGGTGATCTTTCCCTCACAACCAAAAACGCACTTCTTTAGTGACATTGTTCATTTCGTGTTCTAAAAACAAATTGACAGCACTGCCAACGGCTTCTGTAACCCGATGGCCGTGCTCTTGCTCTCGCTCTGGTTGATGTGCGCAGTTATTTTATAAAGTCTATAAAGTTTTAAATATGGATATTTTTCTTACACAAACGCATCACTTCGCTTCAGAAGGCCTTTATTAACCCCCCGGAGCCGTGTGGAGCACTTTTATGATGGATACATGCACTTTTATGGACTTCAGAAACAGAAACAACCATTCACTGCCATTATAAAGCTGGGAAGAGCCAGGACATTTTTTAATATAACTCCGATTGTATTCGTCTGAAAGAAGAATGTCATATACACCTAGGATGACTTGAGGGTGAGTAAATCATGGGCTAATTTTCATTTTTGGGTGAACTACCCAAAAGTCCTTGTCTTTTCAATCAAGGACTGTGCTGATTGCTCATCTCGTACAGACACACGTTTCTGTTACCCACTCCTAATTGAATTATTTGTTGTGAATGTATTTTGCAATTATTGAATGTAGGCTTTGTGCCTAGGTCTGCCTGGATGTGCCATTTGCCTCAGACCCGGAGATCAAGTTCCCAGTAGTGATTCTACCTCTTCAGTCTTTATCAGGTGCAAATAGTGCTACAAACAATGACTTTGGAATCTGGAATCAACCACCAGGTGTCAATGTGTACCCCAACCCACCTCCTATGCCTCTATCTGCTTTGCCATTTAATATGGTTGAATCACCTGGTCATTTTGGTGCTCTGGGTTACCCTGGACCTCCCTTGAGTCAGTTTACTGCTCCTGGTTACCCTGGACCTCCCTTGAGTCAGTTTACTGCTCCTGGTTACCCTGGACCTCCTGGTGAATTTGGTCCTTCAGTTTCTCATCAGCCGGACTCATCAGCGCCACCTCCATATCAGGAATATCATTTATATCCACAGTTGCCAGACCACCCTGAAAAATCTTGACAAAATGATTTTGAATCACCTTTTAGGTTTATTTTATGATTGTTTTACCTAGCTTGCTAGAAGGATTTATATTCTTATGTGCCTATTTTTAAGTTAAAAACAAATCTTATACTGTTTTTGTTGTATTTCTAAACCTTCGGTATAGTGCTACATTTTACATCCCTTGAAAAAGATAAATACTAGTAGATACTGTTCTTCAGAAATGTTCTATGCCTTATACAGCTGCAGGAAAAAGTATGTGAACCCTTGGATCTACTATGACTTTTTGCATTAATTGTTACAAAACTAAGTCACAACAGCAAGTTTAACACACAACCCTTTATTTTCATGTTTTCACTGAACACATGACACACATGAGTATTTTATATATTTTCATTTATGAATGAAATACAAAATATAAAACTGAATTTACTCACACATATTATCATTGGTAATCATATGCTTTCCCTGCATGTCCCCTCTGCCTGTCCGCAATGTCTCAAGTTAAGCTCTGGGGCGATAGAGAGGATCACGCACAGGAAGCGGGTCTATGTACCAGTGTAGGCAATTCAAGACTGATTCAAGAACATATTCAAGGTATGACAAAATTCAGCCAATCAGCGTCCTCAAATCTAATCCAAAAAGAGAGATTATGTTATCAGCCCTAATGAGCCACAAGTTTTGATGGACGAAGGTTGTATTCAAGGCAAAGGCGAATGCAGTGACGTGCAGGAGTCTTACATTAGGAGCATGCAAGTCTGTTATTAATAATGAGCAAACAAACCATGTATGTGTATTGCTGTGTTTAGTAATTCTGAACAATCCATATGTGGTACTGTTTGGTATCAAGCTTGACTAGTATTTATTTGTATAAAAGAAAGCTCTAAACAAATGTAACATTTATTGTATATATATTTTTTTTAATATATATTTATTTTATTTATATATTTATTCCTTAGTTTTTGATGTTGCACTGTTGACAATACATACATTGTGAACTATGAAAATAATTTTTTTTTTTGTTACAAAAATAAAATTATGTTCTAGAAAGTTTTTCATGTGCACTTTGGTGTGCTCAATATAGTTCTCAAGTATATGGACTCATCATTTGGTTAAAAAACAGTTTGAGAAGTTTATTATTAGATAAATATTATATATTGATGTTTGCATTTTTTTTTATAGGCCACAGCATGAAACAGAAGCGATAGTCTTTTGTTCCTTCCTATTGTGACGTATGTATGAATGAAAACAGTTTTGAGGTTTGTCTGCTGAATCCTTTTTTCAGAAAGACATTTCCTCAGCTGAACAATTGAACGCACTTCTACCCCTTTACAGATGGCACTACCCTGACTAAAATTATGGAAGCTTGTTTCCGCCACAGAATAAAAAATAAAAAAGGTAATTGTGACTCTTTATCTCACAATTCTGACTTTTTTTTCTCACAATTGCGAGTTTACATCTTGCAGTTCTGACTTTATTCTCAAAATGGAAAGATGTAAAGTCAGAATTGTGATATATAAACTCACAATTCTGAGAATTGTCTTTTTCCCCTCAGAATTGGACATAACTTGAGATATAAACTCGCAATTCTGACTTTATAACTCGCAATTGCAAGTTTATATCTCACAATTCTGACTTTATCCCCCGGTTTCACAGATAAGGTTTAGGCTAGTCCCAGACTAAACTGCATGTTTGAGCTGTTTTATTTAAAAGCAACTTGCACTGACATATCTTAAAATATGTCAGTGCCATTGTTTTGTCTCAAGATTCACACCAGTAATGTTTTTTGCTAAGGCACGTTTATCAAAGCTGCTTAAATGTCCTAATTTAACCAAGACCTAATCCTGTTTTAGTCTAATCTCAGGCCTATATCTCGCAATTCTGACTTTATATCATGCAATATTGTTCATATTTTAATAGACTCTATGCACAATCAGCCCGTTTTGTCTCAGCCCGCCCAGTTACATCCGGCACAGCGCCGGAAGCCATTTTCAGCATTGGTTATGGAGAAGATATTTTTACATAAACACTAAAATAGCATTCTCTGCAGAATTCAAATGGGTCCAATATATTTTGTGGTTTGTGGCAACTAGCGCATATTATCGCGTCTCTAGACCGGAGCAGACTGCACGTTGCGGTGATTCGCATGACAGTAATGTCAAACGACGTCATTCGCCCCAATGGAAAGCATATTTACACTGTCTAAATTGTTCCCTATCCCCTATATAGTGCGCTATGTGCCATTCCCCATGTAGAAATTAGTAACTGTGTGAACAAGCGACTGATTTTAGTCACAGCTTCAGCGTCTATTTATAATGTAGGGGGCGGGATGCTTCAGATTCTAGAGAGCATTTGATTAGACAGAAAATCTGATGAGAAGCTGAAGTGCAGCGTGATGTCATCAAAGTTACTGATCCATATTGGCGGAAGTGAGAGACTGTAAGTTTTGAATGCTTATATCTTCTAAACAGTAATTTTGTCATTGTTTTGGATCACACTAGCTTATAGATAACAGTAAGGCTAACATATTCATTCTAAAAGCCAAAAAACTTCAATTTTGATTTGATTGCGACTTTAAACGACTGCTGGTCTGTATTACTGTCCCACAGCTATTGTTCCTGTGATGCTGGGACAGAACTGTGTAACCACCCTGTTGCACTACTGTACCAGACAGCACACTACTCGCAGCTTGGCATCAGTGAAGTTCCTCCTGTTCATAGCTGTCCTGAAAGAAAACAGAGCTGGCAGAAACCTAGAACAATTGTACGTTTAAGTGAATGATCAAATCCCATTAAAATAATACAAATTTGAGATTATTTGGGGCATTTGAGATTATGATGAGCATTATTTTTTCTGACCATTCAAAAACATTGCATGACATCCACAATAGTTCAAACTCATACTAAGGAAGATGAATATAATGTAAAATATCAAATGTCAGACTACAAATGAAAAACTACGGAATTTACTTTGCTTAATACTTTTTTTAATTATTATTTCAGGAGTACCCTTTACAGATGTCACCAGCGAGCTGCCTGACCTCAGTTCTCCAATTGGCCGAGCTGTATTAGGACTTTACCAGCGCCACCACAATCAAGATGTTCAGTGAGGATTTATTGGTGGATTCTGCTTTTGGAAAAGTTCAGGCTGGGAGTGTGTTGTCACACCAGCAGCAGCAATCCGCAACATTATTCAACATCAAGATGCCCCACCGCTGACACTAGTGGGTTACAGCCTTGACCCATCTGTCTGCTTGTTTGTCCATAGCGAAAATTGACTTTTTTTATATACACACACAACAATGTTGTAGAGGAAATGTTCAACACTTTATTGAAATGTTTGCATTATTGCAGTCTAGATAACAAAGTATTTATATTTACATGTGTACATTATCTACATGTGTACGAATAAATGCAAATTCTTCCATCCACAGTTTCTCCACTAAATATTATTTTAATCAGTATTGTCCTGTTCTTTTGTATTGTTGTGAAGAGTGTGAATGCACTGAGAAATAGCCAAGGATATAAAACCTGTGGGGATAAATGAAGTCTGTCATCAGTGTTTACTCTTCAGTATGCCAATGCTTTTATTAAGGTCATTGTGCTGAAACGAAGTAGATATTCTTCTAGAATAAGGTGAGTAATAGGAAAAACTACCATCTTCCATCGTTAATATGTAAACTTTCAGGCAGCAATAACTAGAATGTTATATATTTTTATATTTATAACAATACTTATCTAGAAAATACTCGCATAATTTTTTGTTTGCAACATACTTTAGGAAAGAGGTCTAGCGCTAGTACTGAGCGCTATACAGAAGTGAAGTCGCTGCCTGAGATTCTACAGGAAATACGTTAGCAGCGTTTGTGCATAGAGTCTATTGGGTAGAAAATATCTCTGGCCCATCTGGGCTCCGGTTTCAGCTGGTGCTGTGTGTGGAAAGGCTAACTTATATTGCTAAGGGCAAGCGTAAAGACTTCGATCAGCTATGGGAGCCATACATAAATATGTCAAATGGAATTGTAGACATTACTGGAAAAGACATTGTAAACACTGTTTGTAACAAATTAATTTATATTTTATTTATTTACTTATTTTATTTATCTATGTTTTATTTATTTTTAAAATGGATTTTGTTACTATATGCCTAGTTGATGTGTGGTTATGAAACAAGAAAAGGACAATACATTTTTTTTTTATTTTAAAGAAGCTGGCGCTGTGTTCAGCTCCTCCAGCATCCACACCGAGCTTCACAGAGGATGTAAACTCATGTTCATGGTCCACTCCTCTTTCTGTAGGTGATCAGGAAGCTCTCTGCAGTTCCTGTGTCACTCCTGCTCAACCTATACAAATAATCAAAACCGTTTTATCTACACTATCCTAACAATACAATCCAAGCCATGAATGCTGTGATTCAGATAAGTGTAATGTCACTGGCCACCTGTTCACTGTAACCAGGGATGGCACTCAATGTCTTCTAAACTGGGACGATCTGCCGCCGCGTCACTCAGACACCAGCTAATCAACTGACAGCACTCTGTTACACACAACACAGTCTTCAGGAACACAAAACAACAAACTTTTCCGGGGTTTTATCTCTGAATGTTTGCTATCTCTTGCCTGTAGACAGCTCTCTGGGGAAGATCAGGCTGCTTTTGAAGGAGATCCTGTGTGCGGCTATGAAGGGAAAGCACAAGATGTTGTAGAGCGTCACCCCCACTGACCAAACAGTAGCCGGTCCTGCATGATAGCAGTGCTGATCAAACCACTCAGGAGGGGCGTATTCAAGAGTGCCTGAGAGACCCAAGAAGACCAGAAACATCCACTGAAAATGTTCCAGTCCAAACAAATTCTCTTTGTTTGATCATCAAAAGTTCACAAACATCCACAGAGCGTTTCCTTCTGTAACGCAAACCAACCTGCAAAGGATGTGTAGGCCGAGTCCTTTAGCAGATCTCCACAACCAAAGTCCAGCAGCTTGATGTCATGGGAAGCTGTGGAAATCAGAAGGTTCTCTGGCTTGACGTCCCGGTGCAGGACTCCGCGACTCTCACAGTGTTTCAGCGCGGTGATCAGCTGCACCAGCACTTTCTTGGCCAAGCTCTCATCCAGACAGCCATTCTCCTCGCAGAAACGCTGCAGATCTTGGCAGGGAACTGGCCGTTCCAGGATCATGCTGTAATCTGTGTGTCGCTCAAACCACTCCACAAGCTGCAGGACGTTGGGGCAGGCAGGAGCCGAATTGACCTGGGTCATCAATGCCACCTCCAGCGGCAGCAGACCCTGACCTTCCTGCAGGGACAAATGCTCTATTATATCGAAACAGATGAAACAGAACAACAGATTCACGCTGGAACTTACAACTTTCAGCCTCTTTTGGGTCCTGTCTTTAGAGACGTACTTGATGGCAACCTGTAGACGGATAAACCACAGTAAATCACACCTGCCTAATTGTGACAGATGACATTTACTGATTTATCATTTATAAATGCTGTCTGAACAAAGGAGGGAAGAAAATGTCTTACTGGCAGTCCGTCAGACCTGCAGATCCCAGCATACACAGAGCCGAATCCGCCTCGTCCCAGCAACGGGCCCTTCTCATATGCTTCTGCAAAATATATGATCAAAGAAATGTCCTTAAGAGAAAACAAGTTGCAGTATCTAAAGCTGCAAAAGCACATTACTTTAATGCAGCTCTTACATCAAACAGCTAAAGAACATTTTAATGACAAATCATTTAATAATTGAGCCATAACTTTTTTTTTAATACAAGCGTATTCTGACCTTTGCGAGAGCGTTTACCAGGTCTTTTAAATGAAGTGGACAGACGTCCATCATCTGGACCCTCCTGGCTGCTGCTCTGCCTCTTCCTCTTCCTCTTCCTGTCAGCCGGACCTGTGGACACAGAAACAGCCAACTCAGAAGGCAGTGGGGCTAAATATCCCGGGAGCTCCTGGCTCAGTGTCTGGGTCGGGTCTGGCAGCGGATCCTGATCGCGGTCATCAGAACCGAGTCTCCAAACCTCCTGACCAGCCGACTGACTGGAAAGCAGCTCTGCTGGATCTAGAGCGGCTTGAGGCTGGAATATTTCAAACATCAAAAATTGTTTTCTTAATAATATCAATAATCAGTGTCAGTGGTTCTGGTTACATCAAATTGTTATTTTATGTTTTCAACTTTCTATTTTCAGTGACAAATAATTTATGAACTGAGCCATAACGTCTTCAATAAAAGCATATTCTGACCTCTGCGAGAGCGTTTAGCAGGTCTTTTAAATGAAGTGGACGGACATCCATCATCTGGACCCTCCTGGCTGCTGATCTGCCTCTTCCTCTTCCTGTCAGGGGGACCTGTGGACACAGAAACAGCCAACTCAGAAAGCAGAAGGGCCAAATATCCCGATAGCTCCTGGCTCAGTGTCTGGGTCGGGTCTGTCAGCGGATCCTGATCGCGGTCACCACAACCGAGTCTCCAAACCTCCTGACCAGCCGGCTGACTGGAAGCAGCTCTGCTGGATCTGGAGCGGCTTGAGGCTGGAATATTTCAAACATCAACTAATTAGTAATATTTTAATAATAATCAATAATCAATGTCAGTGGTCAATTACAAATTGTTCATATAGTTACTAAAATTGAAAAGTTTATTTCATATGCAAGGAATCAAATACATTAAATGGTATTTGATTAAATGGGTTACCTCGCACAAGTTTCTTCACATTAATTTAGTCAATCATTGTACAACATCATACCATAGCATACCAAAAAACTAATTAAAAAAATAAACACTCACCCGCTCTTTCACATAACGTTATGTGAGCCATCGACATCGTCCTCGAGCCTGCAATAGAAACAATACAAAATAAAATACAAAAAAAAATAATAAAATATAACTCTCCTCAGAAATACTCCTCCCAACAAAAAATAATTAAATAATAAAATCAAATAAAAAAATTAAATAAAACTCAAAACTCTGTCCAAAATAAGAAAAGAACAATACAATAAAATTCTCCTCAGAAATAATACAAATCAAACTATGTAAAGAAAACAATCATCCGATCTCCTTCTAGAATAAAAGTCTCCTCTTAGAAATCCTCCGAAAAGCTTCAAAATCTCAAGATTCGCCATGTTTTTACCATTCCTGGAATTAATCATTTTCAAAGCCTTAATTATTCATCATAAGAAAATTGAGTACAATTAACAAATTCACAGTTTATTGCAATTGACACCCCTTGAATTCAAAATATAGACATTTAATTTAGATGTAGCCTATTTTTTTGATTGGGATTGTAATTAAAATTACCTACCTGTTTGTCGTTGTTCTGAAATATTCGGTGTCTGAGATTTTCGGTGACACTGGGCGGAGCCTACATGAATATTCACGACTTTCCTGATTCGTGTTAAAGCGCCACTGAAAATATTAGTGCATGCTCCTCGGATCACAGAAACTGTTTTCAGTAACGTAAATTTCAGCGTCGAATGAAGTTAAGCTTCTTTTTTTTATTGCCTAACTGTTTATGTATGCTCAATAGTTTGTACACAGCGATATCATTTAATGATTACAGCCACTGTAATAGTAGCCTGCCCAGTAGCCTGCCCTTAGTAAGCCAACAGCCATCGTGTTTGTTTTTTTAGGCTACTTCTGTTTAGCTTTGATGGTCTTTTAGTAGTTTCATTTGATAACTTGTATGAATGTATCTGTGGTGGCATAATAAAGTTTCAGTTGTGATTATTTTGTCATTCCCTATTCTCATTTTATAGTCTGCATAACTTCAACCAGACATTAAAACACCATGAGAAATGTTTATGTTTTTGACATGCATGAATTAATGCATGTAAACCTTCATCTTTTTCCACAAAACACACAATGCTCTATAGGGTTAGAAACATGGTGAGATCTGTGCAATTAGCAACCCTGCAGCACTTTCACAAGGCTTTAGTTCAATTATACAAGCTTAACAATGTTAAAAGAATTATAAGTGGTTATGGTTAAATTGATCAACTACAAATCTAAAAGTTACTCATGGGGTTTTTATTTTCAAATGTGTGTATATATATATATATATATATATATATATATATATTTTTTTTTTTTTTTTTTTTTTTTTTTAAAGGGACAGTGTACATTAATCAACATTCATGAACGTAAATGTACCCAAATTAGCCCAAAGGCTAGTTTTCATTGGTAGTCCCTTTGCCAGATGTTATTAGGCCTAAAACTAGAGAAAAGAAATAAGAGAGAACAACAATAACAGTAGTAAAACCAGAACTTGTAAACAACACAGGAAAAATACAATAAAACAAACACAAAAACAAAAAATATATATATACACATTTATGTAATAAGAGAGATAAAAAAAAAAAACAAGACATTGTTATGGGTTAAATAATATTAATAATAAAATTATTAATAGTAATAATAGGAGAAGCAACATTAATGTTCACATTGTTGATTATGAAGAAGCCATTTCTTAAAATTATACTTAAATGAGTTAAACAATGTGCATTCTCTAATTTTTTGTGGTACAGAATTCCACTGATGTGATGCTCTGAATGAAAAAACAGCTTGACCAAAAGTTTTCCTGCTTGGAATTATGCAATCCGCTAAAGTTGCACCTCTAGTTACTCTGTTTTCAATAGATTTAAAATGAATAAAATCAGACAGAGGAGGAGGAGCTAAACCATACATAATCTAATGAATTAAACAAACATTTTTAAACTTAATGAGGTTTTCCCAGCTAAGCAAGTTATTCTTATTTAAAATATGACAATGATGAAAACTAAATGGTTTTTTATCTAAAATTTTAAGTGCTTGTTTGTATAGTAATTCTAATGGTTTTAAAACAATGGGATGTGTATTAGACCAGCTTGTCAAACAGTATGTGATATGAGAAACAATCATAGAGTGAAAATATACCTTTGCAGCCTCATTTGATAAAGAATTTCTAATAAATCTAAAATTAACCAAGTTAAATTTAACCTTTTTGCAAACCTTTTTTGTATGAATTTTAAAACCAAAACAGGAGTCCAGACGTACCCCTAGGTATTTATAATTTGAAACAACTTCCAATCTCTCTCCCGAAATAAAAAATATCCTGCTTTACATCAGCACTGTGTCCTTTAGAAAAGAACATACAGACTGTTTTTGACACATTCAGTTTCAGCTAACTCTGATTGAGCCAGGATGTAACTTTTGCCATAACATCTGTCAGCTTTTTTGCAACCTCTTCTGCGTTTTTACCATGTGTGAAAATGACTGTATCGTCAGCGTACATTAGGATATTACATTGTTGACACACCATGGGTAAATCATTAATATACATGCTAAAGAGAACTGGGCCCAGTATGGACCCTTGTGGAACACCAGTTGACAGACATAACAAACTAGATTTAAAATGATCAATTTTTACTAATTGTGAACAGGAAGAAAGGTAAGATTTAATGAAATGTACAAAATCTATCGAAAAATTAAAATTAAGTAATTTATGCAAAAGGTTATTATGGTTTACAGTATCAAATGCTTTCTGTAAATCAAGAAATACGGCCCCTACCACTCCACCTTTATCCATTAATGCCTTTACCTTTTCCAAAAAGTAACACGTAGCCGTTTCTGTTGAATGATTTACCCTAAAACCAAATTGCATCGGATGTAATTGGAAAGAACTATTATTAAGATGATCAACAATTTGTTTGGCTGCCAGTTTTTCAAAAACCTTCGATATTGTAGGTAGGACACTAATGGGCCTATAATTACAAGTTAAATGAGGGTCGCCTCCCTTCAATATAGGAGTCACAACAGCCGGCTTCCAAGAATTAGGGAACCCCCCCTGATTCAATGAAATATTAATAATGTGAGTTAGAGGGTTAACTATTGAAGAACTAATTTGTTTCAATAAAAA
Organism: Coreius guichenoti; assembly: GCA_039654105.1. Taxonomy (NCBI): domain Eukaryota; kingdom Metazoa; phylum Chordata; class Actinopteri; order Cypriniformes; family Gobionidae; genus Coreius; species Coreius guichenoti. The sequence continues at coordinate 32,468,833 of CM077169.1, forward strand.
TGTATCCATACCATAAATATCCTCAGCCCTTGAGGACTTAAGCGACAGGATTACTCTTTCAACCTCTAGCTTAGTTACTGATCTTAATACTAAAGCTGTCTCACTAGCATTACTTGTTTGAAAATAAGGTTGTTGTACTGTAAAACTTTGAGCAATTTTATCCACTGACTCAATAAAATAGTGACTAAAAGCCTGTGCCACATCAACTGGGCTCTGTAAAATTGTATCATTAATCTTTTAATCAATTCAATTGGCCTTATTTTATTATTATTTTGACCAGTCAGTTTTTTAATCTGTCTCCATATAGTCTTTGAATTACCATGAGCGTTTTCAATAATTGTAATAAAAAAAATCTGCCTTTGCTTTCCTCAATACTCTTACTACCATATTTCTTAACATTACAAATGTATTTCTATCGTGGACCCTCTTTGATCTTGTTGCTAATTTTAGAGCATTATCCCGTTCTTTCATTAATTGTTTAATATTATCATTCACCCAGGGGAGGGACTGTTTTTTGTACTTACATTTCATCTTGATTGAAAAATCACTAATTGTAGATTGTAATGTTTCTGTAAAGGTTTGACCAGCTATTTCTAGATCTGAATTAGATAATACAGCTTCCCAATTCTTATTTTTAATTACTAATTTAAAATCGTCTTGCTTATTTTTTGGAATACCGAAGAATTCCTTATTACTGGCATGTCTATTAAATCGCTTGCTAGTTCATTTTCTAGATATAAGCACCATATTATGGTCAGACAACCCCGTTATCATATTATATGACTTTTTAATTCTCTCTGGTTTATTACTAAATATTAGGTCAATCTGAGTACTAGTACTATTTGTTGTTCGTGTAGGACCTTTAATCAGTTGGGTCAAATTAAAACCATCAGTGATTTGCTTAAGCTTCTTCCTTATAGATTTGTCTTCCCAATTTAAATTAATATCACCCATAACAATAACTTCTTTCTTAAAATCACACTGACTTAATACCTTCTTAAATTCATCATAAAAACTATTATTTATAGCAGGTGGTCGATAAATAACTATAAGTGTAAAGGACATCTGAGGTGATAAAATCTAAGCCTATACATTCTAGATCAGTAGGATTTTGCCATAGAATCTCATTACAACGGATAGTGTCTTTCACATAAATCATAACTCCACCTCCTTTCATTTTAGTTCTATCCTTTCTGTGAATATCATATTATGGAGAAGACATAATTGGCAAAAGTATGAGGATTATTATTATTAATATGGGGAAATTTGACATATACACAACTGCTGTGATTGTTCTGTCATCTTTTCTGCTCAGTTGGTAAATAATATCGAAGAGTCTTTATTACGGTTTTTCTCAATCGCTTTGGCCAATTTTTCAAAACAGTCTTAACATTCTCTAAACTTTAATTCATGCTTCAAAACTTAGTTATTGTGTCAGTAAATTGGCCAGTGCCACCAAAATAAAAAGTGTTTTTGTCATCGTGTGAGCCACACTGGTCAAAATGTTTCGATGTTTTTTCACAAATATTTAATGGAAATATTTGTTACATACTAATTTCTGCTTTCTATTCAATACAATAATGTCAGTTTTGTCTAGCTGAATGCTTTTGTGGATCACACTGAGCTTTTTACTGTAAATATTCAGACAGTAGTAAAAAAAAAGGACTGGGAAACAAAAAAATTAACATTTGTATTTATACAGTAGCTACACTTGTTTTTTTTTAAGAAATGTGTTACATGTAAGCTTAAAATTCACTATTTACATCCACAAACTTAATTTGGTCAATTTAAAAACATGTCCCTTCATTCTCCCAGCGTCAAATTGGTGTAACAAGTGAATGATTTTACTTCGTTTTTGAAAGTAAACATCTTTAAATGTATATATTATGTCTTTATATTTAGAGTACTGAGTGCACTTTTCTGTCCAGCCATACAACTAGCCTGATTTAGCTTTCGATAGCATCATCCGTAATTCATGATTCAAAAACGAAGTAAATCATTCACTTGTTACACCAAATTCACGCTCTATGGCAGGCAGGGTGGACATATAATTACTTGACATGTTTAATCTTAGTGATTTCTTAAGTTATTCACGCCTGCCGGCTGTGTACGGACGTTGTTTTGTGCCGCTATTTTGTATTGAAGTCTATGTGAAGTCTAGTTTATTTTCCCCTAAAAAGGGGCGGTGACGAAATTGACAGTTAAGTTCCCGGATGTGCCGGTAGTACGTATGTTTCATATGATTACAGCCAATGATTTGCCAGAGGTGTCGTAAACGCTAAACGAGCCAAACACTTTTAAGTATTTTTATGTTTCTGTTTTACCTTGAGAGTTTCCAAAATTGCACACAAGCATGAAAACATGTTAATTATGCATGTGATAACCAATATAATGTGTAATATAACCTTGATTCTTTTCCAAAGAAGATGACTTGTGCCAATATATATCCCTGTACACCAGACAAAGCAGACACTTTTATTTTTCACTTTGTTTTGAACATGACAGTTTTAATAATACAGGCTTGTTGTAAATGTAATTTTATTATATTTTTTATTTGAATATTTGATTGAATGTGTCATTTGCAAAGGCTGGTATCACTGGGATTGCATGAGCAAACCAAACTTTGATTTGTCTGGGATCCCAAGACCCTGTGTAAAGTGTGTTAATGTGTGTGTTTAAATAAAAGTGTTTTTGCTAATTATATGTCATATATGTCATGACTTCTCGTTTGTGAACAAAACTTCAACACAGAATCAGTTGCTCTTTTTTATTAAAAATGAAACTACTCACATGATTTACTTTTATCTTTAATATTTACAGTAAATGTGCAAATTACTATATAGTCTACTATTTTAGCCACTAAATGAATGTCATTAAAATGCGAACATTTTAATTGTTATGAAAGGCTTGTAGAAAAGAAATAAAACATTTCATTGTGAATGTACTGCAGGTTGCTCATTTCACAACTTTAGTAGTTCCATATCAGCACTGTGTTACACTGAATCCTGATTCACAGCGCATCAAGTGGTCAAAGGAATTTTTTAAGACATGTTTTGTCATTTTGTAAACTAAATGCACCGTTTTTTGGGGGAAAAGCTTGGGAATGTTTTCTGATAATATGAAAAAAAAAAACCACTTCACTTTAGGATTTACAGTTTTCCTCAATCGCTTTGGCTCAATTCTCGAATGAGACTTTTTTTTTCTCATAACAATAACTTCAGATCTCTGAACAATTAGTTTCTTGTTCACATCAGATTAGAATTTCTTATTGATTTAAGCAAATTGCATGGCACGTGTGCAAAAGAGTTAGTACAATTGTGTACAACCTGCACAATGATAAATGCACATGGCTTGTTGATCAAAACTGAGTCGATTCTCAGTGAAACTGTCAATCTTTTCACATCGTGTGAGCCTTCACATGCAAAATGATCCATTCAGTGATCAAAATCCGTCTGACATGTTATATTCCATAAATATTTATGATGTGTTTGTGACAAACAATGTTTGTTAAATTGCAACACACACATACTATATATATATATAGTATGTGTGTGTTGCAATGGAGTTTGCTGCCAGAACCCTGAATCAGTACTTAGAAAGACATAATAGAGAGTATAAAAATGTAACACATTTCTTAAAAAAAAAACAAGTGTACTGTATAAATACAAATGTTCATTTTTTTGTGTTTCCCAGCCCTTTTTTTTTACTACTGTCTGAATATTTACAGTAAAAAGTTCAGTGTGATCCACAAAAGCATTCAGCTAGACAAAACTGACATTATTGTATTGAATAGAAAGCAGAAATTAGTATGTAACAAATATTTCCATGAAATATTTGTGAAAAAACATCGAAACATTTTGACCAGTGTGGCTCACACGATGACAAAAACACTTTTTATTTTGGTGGCACTGGCCAATTTACTGACACAATAACTAAGTTTTGAAGCATGAATTAAAGTTTAGAGAATGTTAAGACTGTTTTGAAAAATTGGCCAAAGCGATTGAGAAAAAACGTAATAAAGACTCTTCGATATTATTTACCAACTGAGCAGAAAAGATGACAGAACAATCACAGCAGTTGTGTATATGTCAAATTTCCCCATATTAATAATAATAATCCTCATACTTTTGCCAATTATGTCTTCTCCATATACACATTTGAAAATAAAAACCCCATGAGTAACTTTTAGATTTGTAGTTGATCAATTTAACCATAACCACTTATAATTCTTTTAACATTGTTAAGCTTGTATAATTGAACTAAAGCCTTGTGAAAGTGCTGCAGGGTTGCTAATTGCACAGATCTCACCATGTTTCTAACCCTATAGAGCATTGTGTGTTTTGTGGAAAAAGATGAAGGTTTACATGCATTAATTCATGCATGTCAAAAACATAAACATTTCTCATGGTGTTTTAATGTCTGGTTGAAGTTATGCAGACTATAAAATGAGAATAGGGAATGACAAAATAATCACAACTGAAACTTTATTATGCCACCACAGATACATTCATACAAGTTATCAAATGAAACTACTAAAAGACCATCAAAGCTAAACAGAAGTAGCCTAAAAAAACAAACACGATGGCTGTTGGCTTACTAAGGGCAGGCTACTGGGCAGGCTACTATTACAGTGGCTGTAATCATTAAATGATATCGCTGTGTACAAACTATTGAGCATACATAAACAGTTAGGCAATAAAAAAAAGAAGCTTAACTTCATTCGACGCTGAAATTTACGTTACTGAAAACAGTTTCTGTGATCCGAGGAGCATGCACTAATATTTTCAGTGGCGCTTTAACACGAATCAGGAAAGTCGTGAATATTCATGTAGGCTCCGCCCAGTGTCACCGAAAATCTCAGACACCGAATATTTCAGAACAACGACAAACAGGTAGGTAATTTTAATTACAATCCCAATCAAAAAAATAGGCTACATCTAAATTAAATGTCTATATTTTGAATTCAAGGGGTGTCAATTGCAATAAACTGTGAATTTGTTAATTGTACTCAATTTTCTTATGATGAATAATTAAGGCTTTGAAAATGATTAATTCCAGGAATGGTAAAAACATGGCGAATCTTGAGATTTTGAAGCTTTTCGGAGGATTTCTAAGAGGAGACTTTTATTCTAGAAGGAGATCGGATGATTGTTTTCTTTACATAGTTTGATTTGTATTATTTCTGAGGAGAATTTTATTGTATTGTTCTTTTCTTATTTTGGACAGAGTTTTGAGTTTTATTTAATTTTTTTATTTGATTTTATTATTTAATTATTTTTTGTTGGGAGGAGTATTTCTGAGGAGAGTTATATTTTATTATTTTTTTTTGTATTTTATTTTGTATTGTTTCTATTGCAGGCTCGAGGACGATGTCGATGGCTCACATAACGTTATGTGAAAGAGCGGGTGAGTGTTTATTTTTTTAATTAGTTTTTTGGTATGCTATGGTATGATGTTGTACAATGATTGACTAAATTAATGTGAAGAAACTTGTGCGAGGTAACCCATTTAATCAAATACCATTTAATGTATTTGATTCCTTGCATATGAAATAAACTTTTCAATTTTAGTAACTATATGAACAATTTGTAATTGACCACTGACATTGATTATTGATTATTATTAAAATATTACTAATTAGTTGATGTTTGAAATATTCCAGCCTCAAGCCGCTCCAGATCCAGCAGAGCTGCTTCCAGTCAGCCGGCTGGTCAGGAGGTTTGGAGACTCGGTTGTGGTGACCGCGATCAGGATCCGCTGACAGACCCGACCCAGACACTGAGCCAGGAGCTATCGGGATATTTGGCCCTTCTGCTTTCTGAGTTGGCTGTTTCTGTGTCCACAGGTCCCCCTGACAGGAAGAGGAAGAGGCAGATCAGCAGCCAGGAGGGTCCAGATGATGGATGTCCGTCCACTTCATTTAAAAGACCTGCTAAACGCTCTCGCAGAGGTCAGAATATGCTTTTATTGAAGACGTTATGGCTCAGTTCATAAATTATTTGTCACTGAAAATAGAAAGTTGAAAACATAAAATAACAATTTGATGTAACCAGAACCACTGACACTGATTATTGATATTATTAAGAAAACAATTTTTGATGTTTGAAATATTCCAGCCTCAAGCCGCTCTAGATCCAGCAGAGCTGCTTCCAGTCAGTCGGCTGGTCAGGAGGTTTGGAGACTCGGTTCTGATGACCGCGATCAGGATCCGCTGCCAGACCCGACCCAGACACTGAGCCAGGAGCTCCCGGGATATTTAGCCCCACTGCCTTCTGAGTTGGCTGTTTCTGTGTCCACAGGTCCGGCTGACAGGAAGAGGAAGAGGAAGAGGCAGAGCAGCAGCCAGGAGGGTCCAGATGATGGACGTCTGTCCACTTCATTTAAAAGACCTGGTAAACGCTCTCGCAAAGGTCAGAATACGCTTGTATTAAAAAAAAAGTTATGGCTCAATTATTAAATGATTTGTCATTAAAATGTTCTTTAGCTGTTTGATGTAAGAGCTGCATTAAAGTAATGTGCTTTTGCAGCTTTAGATACTGCAACTTGTTTTCTCTTAAGGACATTTCTTTGATCATATATTTTGCAGAAGCATATGAGAAGGGCCCGTTGCTGGGACGAGGCGGATTCGGCTCTGTGTATGCTGGGATCTGCAGGTCTGACGGACTGCCAGTAAGACATTTTCTTCCCTCCTTTGTTCAGACAGCATTTATAAATGATAAATCAGTAAATGTCATCTGTCACAATTAGGCAGGTGTGATTTACTGTGGTTTATCCGTCTACAGGTTGCCATCAAGTACGTCTCTAAAGACAGGACCCAAAAGAGGCTGAAAGTTGTAAGTTCCAGCGTGAATCTGTTGTTCTGTTTCATCTGTTTCGATATAATAGAGCATTTGTCCCTGCAGGAAGGTCAGGGTCTGCTGCCGCTGGAGGTGGCATTGATGACCCGGGTCAATTCGGCTCCTGCCTGCCCCAACGTCCTGCAGCTTGTGGAGTGGTTTGAGCGACACACAGATTACAGCATGATCCTGGAACGGCCAGTTCCCTGCCAAGATCTGCAGCGTTTCTGCGAGGAGAACGGCTGTCTGGATGAGAGCTTGGCCAAGAAAGTGCTGGTGCAGCTGATCACCGCGCTGAAACACTGTGAGAGTCGCGGAGTCCTGCACCGGGACGTCAAGCCAGAGAACCTTCTGATTTCCACAGCTTCCCATGACATCAAGCTGCTGGACTTTGGTTGTGGAGATCTGCTAAAGGACTCGGCCTACACATCCTTTGCAGGTTGGTTTGCGTTACAGAAGGAAACGCTCTGTGGATGTTTGTGAACTTTTGATGATCAAACAAAGAGAATTTGTTTGGACTGGAACATTTTCAGTGGATGTTTCTGGTCTTCTTGGGTCTCTCAGGCACTCTTGAATACGCCCCTCCTGAGTGGTTTGATCAGCACTGCTATCATGCAGGACCGGCTACTGTTTGGTCAGTGGGGGTGACGCTCTACAACATCTTGTGCTTTCCCTTCATAGCCGCACACAGGATCTCCTTCAAAAGCAGCCTGATCTTCCCCAGAGAGCTGTCTACAGGCAAGAGATAGCAAACATTCAGAGATAAAACCCCGGAAAAGTTTGTTGTTTTGTGTTCCTGAAGACTGTGTTGTGTGTAACAGAGTGCTGTCAGTTGATTAGCTGGTGTCTGAGTGACGCGGCGGCAGATCGTCCCAGTTTAGAAGACATTGAGTGCCATCCCTGGTTACAGTGAACAGGTGGCCAGTGACATTACACTTATCTGAATCACAGCATTCATGGCTTGGATTGTATTGTTAGGATAGTGTAGATAAAACGGTTTTGATTATTTGTATAGGTTGAGCAGGAGTGACACAGGAACTGCAGAGAGCTTCCTGATCACCTACAGAAAGAGGAGTGGACCATGAACATGAGTTTACATCCTCTGTGAAGCTCGGTGTGGATGCTGGAGGAGCTGAACACAGCGCCAGCTTCTTTAAAATAAAAAAAAAATGTATTGTCCTTTTCTTGTTTCATAACCACACATCAACTAGGCATATAGTAACAAAATCCATTTTAAAAATAAATAAAACATAGATAAATAAAATAAGTAAATAAATAAAATATAAATTAATTTGTTACAAACAGTGTTTACAATGTCTTTTCCAGTAATGTCTACAATTCCATTTGACATATTTATGTATGGCTCCCATAGCTGATCGAAGTCTTTACGCTTGCCCTTAGCAATATAAGTTAGCCTTTCCACACACAGCACCAGCTGAAACCGGAGCCCAGATGGGCCAGAGATATTTTCTACCCAATAGACTCTATGCACAAACGCTGCTAACGTATTTCCTGTAGAATCTCAGGCAGCGACTTCACTTCTGTATAGCGCTCAGTACTAGCGCTAGACCTCTTTCCTAAAGTATGTTGCAAACAAAAAATTATGCGAGTATTTTCTAGATAAGTATTGTTATAAATATAAAAATATATAACATTCTAGTTATTGCTGCCTGAAAGTTTACATATTAACGATGGAAGATGGTAGTTTTTCCTATTACTCACCTTATTCTAGAAGAATATCTACTTCGTTTCAGCACAATGACCTTAATAAAAGCATTGGCATACTGAAGAGTAAACACTGATGACAGACTTCATTTATCCCCACAGGTTTTATATCCTTGGCTATTTCTCAGTGCATTCACACTCTTCACAACAATACAAAAGAACAGGACAATACTGATTAAAATAATATTTAGTGGAGAAACTGTGGATGGAAGAATTTGCATTTATTCGTACACATGTAGATAATGTACACATGTAAATATAAATACTTTGTTATCTAGACTGCAATAATGCAAACATTTCAATAAAGTGTTGAACATTTCCTCTACAACATTGTTGTGTGTGTATATAAAAAAAGTCAATTTTCGCTATGGACAAACAAGCAGACAGATGGGTCAAGGCTGTAACCCACTAGTGTCAGCGGTGGGGCATCTTGATGTTGAATAATGTTGCGGATTGTTGCTGCTGGTGTGACAACACACTCCCAGCCTGAACTTTTCCAAAAGCAGAATCCACCAATAAATCCTCACTGAACATCTTGATTGTGGTGGCGCTGGTAAAGTCCTAATACAGCTCGGCCAATTGGAGAACTGAGGTCAGGCAGCTCGCTGGTGACATCTGTAAAGGGTACTCCTGAAATAATAATTAAAAAAAGTATTAAGCAAAGTAAATTCCGTAGTTTTTCATTTGTAGTCTGACATTTGATATTTTACATTATATTCATCTTCCTTAGTATGAGTTTGAATTATTGTGGATGTCATGCAATGTTTTTGAATGGTCAGAAAAAATAATGCTCATCATAATCTCAAATGCCCCTTACAATCAATTCCAGGCAAATACTGCTCTGTAAAATTAAAAAGGTTAATTTTTGACACTGGTAGTGGGACAGTCCATTTGTTATATCTAGGCCTGAACTCATACAGTATTTTATTAATTATGAGTTAAGCAAAAATGTGGAGTTTATGTAAAGTAATATACTGATGAATTTACTGATTATAGTAGGTAATTTTTCTGAATAATGACTGTTGTTCACAGAAATGCTGTTTTACTCACAGTTACATACAGAGCAGAGGTTGTTCTGTTCTGTCTAATCTATAATCTTTCCGACTAAGCCAATAAAAATCATTTGAACTAAAAGCATGTATGCATTCATTTTTTGCATGATCCGTTGTTTAATCAAGTTTATTTGTATTATTTTAATGGGATTTGATCATTCACTTAAACGTACAATTGTTCTAGGTTTCTGCCAGCTCTGTTTTCTTTCAGGACAGCTATGAACAGGAGGAACTTCACTGATGCCAAGCTGCGAGTAGTGTGCTGTCTGGTACAGTAGTGCAACAGGGTGGTTACACAGTTCTGTCCCAGCATCACAGGAACAATAGCTGTGGGACAGTAATACAGACCAGCAGTCGTTTAAAGTCGCAATCAAATCAAAATTGAAGTTTTTTGGCTTTTAGAATGAATATGTTAGCCTTACTGTTATCTATAAGCTAGTGTGATCCAAAACAATGACAAAATTACTATTTAGAAGATATAAGCATTCAAAACTTACAGTCTCTCACTTCCGCCAATATGGATCAGTAACTTTGATGACATCACGCTGCACTTCAGCTTCTCATCAGATTTTCTGTCCAATCAAATGCTCTCTAGAATCTGAAGCATCCCGCCCCCTACATTATAAATAGACGCTGAAGCTGTGACTAAAATCAGTCGCTTGTTCACACAGTTACTAATTTCTACATGGTGAATGGCACATAGTGCACTATATAGGGGACAAGGAACAATAAATATACTGAGCAAAATGTTCTTCTCTAGAGTTCATTTATCTAGCTGACTAATGAATTTTTGGACATTGAATATCTTTTCTGAGGTAAATGTGACATGACATTGTTTAAAAGCTATTTATTGACGTTTATTAACATCTGCGCAGTTGAAACACTGATTGTGCGATTACATGGGATGATACAGATTTCATACATTGTACTGTATCTTTCAACATATTCTCTGATGTTCATACATGTTTATTTTATGCTGTATCTACTAGTAAAGTGCAATATTCAAATGCAAAAAAGCAACGAAAACAACATTTAAAACCACAGGCATATTAAAGGGTTAGTTCACCCAAAAATGAAAATTAGCCCATGATTTACTCACCCTCAAGCCATCCTAGGTGTATATGACATTCTTCTTTCAGACTAATACAATCGGAGTTATATTAAAAAATGTCCTGGCTAATCCAAGCATTATAATGGCAGTGAATGGCAGCCCAAAATATGAAGACCAAAAAAGTGCATCCATCCATTATAAAAGTAATCCACAAGGCTCCGGGGGTTAATAAAGGCCTTCTGAAGCGAATCAATGGGTTTGTGTAAGAAAAAAAACACATATTTAACACATTATAAAGTAAAATATCTAGCTTTTGGCGGACCGCCTTCCGCATTCAACTTACGAAGAAAGTGTAACGCCTCTCGAAGTTCAAAAGGTTTAGGCTACGTCCGACGTCATTGCTGCACCAGTTACGTTTTTTTTTTTACATTTTACATTTCACAATTTGATTTGATTTCAATTCATAAGGTTAATATTTACCAGAAATTACAGCAAATATAGTGAAACCGCTGTCTATCCTCTTCAACCATTCAAACAGATTGACAACGTTTAGTTGTTGAGAGCTCCATGAACCATGTATTTCAACGGCTCTGGGAGCGCACAGCACAAAAATATCGTTATAAAACAATATAACGTCATAAATACATTTTGTAGATGAGGTTAAACACTTACTTTGTGTTATCTTGGTTAAAAGTAAACTCCATGTCTGCACTGCATGGCGAGTCATAGGAAATGTCCCCTGAGAGAAAAGTTTTGGCTCGTTTAAACGCGCACAACATATAAATAATGCCATTAATCAATACATTATAAAATACAAATGGTAAATGAGATAAAACACATACTTTAGGTGTTTCCCTGTAAAAGAAGTTTTCTCTCGTCTGTTTCCCTCGTTTGCTCCGCACCGCGAGTCAAAGAAAATATCTCTGAGGAAAGTTTAGGTCACACACACACAATCACATAGATACCATCCTAAAACAATATAATGTTATAAACTTCATACTGTAAATGAGATAAAACACTTTATCTCGGTATTTACCCTACTCGTTTGTTAAGCATCGCGAGTGAAAGAAAATGGCGTCTGTCAGTCCTAGGCGCGCGCGCACAGCACGTAAATTTCCTGGATGTACGTAACTACACTCTCTGCCAGAGGGCGCTGTTTTCACTAGCCGAAAACTAGGAATTAGGATTTTAGGTTTATATGGTGTGGTAAGTGAAATAAATGTTCAATGTTCATAGCTATATAATTAGAGTGTGTTGTATAAATCAGCTGTACATAGGCTAGTAAATTAAATTTAGTTTACTGCAGTTAAAGAAATTGAGTATAATTGGAGTAAAGCCTGCAGAAAATTTAGAGCAGTTGTTTCAACTTATGTTTTTAAGTTAAAACAACAATTATATTTGTTCATTCAACAGAAAATCTAGTGCAGTTGTTTCAACATATGTTTTATGAGTTAAAACAATTATACTTGTTCACTTAACTTTCAGTCTAGTTGAGGGCAAGACAACTTAACATTTCTTGTTGTCTGGACAATCTAGTTATCTCTACTGAAAAAAATTTGTTGAAATAACTAAATAGCAAAAATATTTTTTACAGTGTACTGATTATTGACGTCCATTCATCTGTCTTCCATGCCGCTTATACCATATGGGACGCAGGAATTGCTGGACGATTACTGACGTACAGCAGGGTAAATTATATCGGAGTAAAGAGGTTAGGGGAACGTTCTCCAAACCAACAGGGAACGTTCTATTTACGTAAAGAAAACTTTCCTGGCTAACCAACAGAGAACGTTAGGATGTCTGTTCTGGGAACGTTCTGGGAACCAGAAACTAACGTTCCCAGAATGTTCTGGGAACCAAAAATTGTTATCTAGGAAAGCGCTTCAGACAGCAGTTGTGAAACTCCAGTAAGTAGCTGTCAAGGCTATTTTATTCACTTTAAACATCAGATGAAGTGATTCTTTTCTCTTTAATACAGATTAGGCTTGCTGCCATAGTCGGTGTTGCCGGTGTTACCGGTGTTCAGGCAAAACACCAATAACATCACTTGCCCACCGCGGCACCGCCCCCACCGTCGTTTTCATTTTTATAGTAATAAAATCATTTAGTTCAGTTAGAGAACAGACACTACAATTAAAAACTGAACGTGTCTGCTCAATAGAGTGTGAGCCGAACGAGAGTTGCAGCACAAATGCAGCAGGAGTCAGACTTCATTTATCACGAGTGAGGAGATGATTGACAAGATGGTTTCAAAGCGAAATGTAAAAGCGCCTATTTAAGGGAGTTTGTCATTGTACTGTTTTGTTGTTGTGTTTTTCATTAAGAATAATAGGCTAATGAACCCACCATTTAAGCAACTGCCACCCCCGAATTGGCGCTAATTCTAAACCGAAAGTACAGTATATGTGCACGGCCGCACTGTCATTCATTTATGGCCGCACTGTCAGATCTGTGTTGCTCAATATGATAAGTGGCAGATCAGAGGGCTTGCTGCAGTTGAATATCTAAATATCTGAATATCATAGTATAAAATACTATGTGGAGGACCTTACTCATATTTAAACAACTATTGCTTTGTGTTGTTGGTCAGATAAAATGACAGAGAAAAGAAAAATGGACATTAGATCATTTTTCAGTGCACCAAAACGCCAAGTAAGTACAAAACGTTCCCATATTAAGGCAATTCAGCTTTAATTAAGGCAAAACATATTTATAAAAATGAGTGCTTCTAACATCACGGTGTCACAGGCAAAGGAGACAGAAAGTACTGAGGGACAGGGAGACCAGGGAAGGTAGAGGGAAGCTGTAGAGTCTCAGGTAGGCCTAAGTGTGTTGAGCTTTTGTTAACGTTTTTGGAGGTGTGGCTGTTCAGCAGATGAGCACCACTGGCTCACCAATTTACAGTATGATCAGCAAATTTAACAACTTATGAAAAAAACAGTCTTTATTTAGAAGTTTTGCTATTGGGTTGGATGAGGTAGTTATTATGAGTATGGGAAACATTTTTTTTTCTGTTCCAGGAGTCAGACTGTTCTGAGACAGTGAGAGTAGAGGAAGGGTCAGAACCAGGGAGAGAGCCAGAGACCGCAGCACAGGGAGATGATATTGCCAGCACCAGCACAGGGGACACGAGCACAGTTTTTAGTTCAGATCTCAGTGACTGCACAAAGCCGTACCAACCCCATCCCCAGAGTATCGAAAGACAAATACTTCAAAACAAGTCATTGGCATTTCAAGAGAAATGGTACCAAGACTTTCCATGGCTACATTACAGTCCATCAGTGAAAGGGGTCTTGTGTTTTTTCTGCAGCAAAGGTGTTTCAAACCAGTCTTCTTTAGGTCATAGAGCTGATGCTGCTTTTATTAGTACAGGCTTTAGAAATTGGAAAAAAGCCATTGAAAAATTTACAGCACACCAGACCTCCAAAGCCCACCGACATTATGTGACTGTGAGTGCACATCAGTCAAATCCAATCAGTGCCCAGTTATCCAGTGCATGGGGTAAACAGCAGGAGGTGGCAAGACATTGCTTGAGGAAAATTGTTAGCTCTGTACGGCATGTGGCAAGGCAGGGACAATCTTTAAGAGGCCATACTGAGGAAAGTGGGAATCTGTATCAGCTCCTGAAATTTAGGGCAGAAGAGGATGATCCTATTTTATTGAAATGGTTAACGGATCGCACAATTGCATACACAAGCCCTATATCACAAAATGAAATCCTGAACATTATGGCCAATACAATAATCGGAGGCACTGCAAGTGAGATTAGGTCTCCAGCCCATGTTCAGTTTTCTGTAATTGTTGATGGTACCCAGGATATCTCTGGTGTTGAGCAGGAAAGTGTTTGTCTGCGCTATGTGGACCATGACCTTGTCCCACATGAGGAGTTTATTGGGTTACAGTTTATCAGAGGCAACAGGCCAGGGCATTGCCAGGATGGTAACTGATGTGCTGTTGAGGCTCAATCTGCCCATGTCTGCTTTACGTGGGCAGAGTTACAATGGTGCCTCAAACATGGCAGGGAAGTACAGTGGTGCATAGGCAAAAGTGAGGGAGCAGCAGCCATTAGCCCTCTATGTGCATTGTGGCACACACTGCGTCAGTCTAATCACACAGGCTGGCTGCTCAGCCTCCCCAATGATCCGGGACTGCCTTTCTTGGGTCCACCAGTTAGGCATCCTTTTTAGCCAGTCAGGAAAATTTAAGAGAATGTTTGAAAACATAGTTACCTCTGAAAATGTACCCATCACCACACTGAAACCCCTATGTCCAACCAGGTGGACTGTGCGTAATTCTGCTATAATAGCTGTGCTAGGGCAGTATGAGCGGGTACTTGGCAGCCTAGAGGAGATGGCAAAAAGTGTATCTAGGACTGCTTCAACTGCCAGTGACCTTTTTGAGCACTTCAGCAAAGGTAAGACTGTGTTGGGTCTCACACTTGCTTCTGCTGTTGTTGGAGAGCTTGAGTGCCTAAACATTTCACTGCAGAAGAAGACTCAGACTGTCTCTGGTATGCAGGCTGCAGTAGATTGTGTCCGATCATCTCTTCAGGGAAAGAGAAATGACAAGAGCTATCTTGAACTGTATGAGAAAGCTACAGCATTAGTTAACTGCATTGAATCAGCCGACTCTACAGCAAATTCAAGGCGCATTGCTGGCAAAGCAGTGGATCATTACAGGGCAGAGTTCTTTAAAGTATTGGATTGTGTGGAGGTTCAGTTTGGTGACCGTTTCAACCAGGACAGTCTAAAGACGCTGCAAAACTTAGAGAGTGTCCTTCTGACCGGGGTGTTAAGTGATTCAATAGATGAGTACACTGAGTTGCATAGAGGTTCTCTCTCAATACAGTTGCCCCTCTTTCGCCAGAAATACCCCTGTAGCAGCACTGGAGAGGCAGCAGAGGTCCTAAGGGGAATACCAGTAGAGGTGCGGGGGTTATTTGACCAAGTTGAGGTCCTCGTCAGAATTTTGTTTGTGGTGCCAGTGTCCTCATGTGAAGCTGAGAGGGGCTTCAGTGCATTGCGGAGACTGAAGACGTGGCTATAAGGGCTACTATGGGCCAAGACAGACTTAACAGTCTGTTAGTTTGCAATGTGCACAAAGACAGGCTGGACAGCCTTAACATAAAATATGCCAAGAGTTTGTGGGGCCCAGTGATACCAGGAAAAATACATTTGGTACTTTTGTTTAGTGTCTATCCCGTCATGTAAGTCTGCTTCAAATTACAGCTATTTTTTATTACTAAACATAGAGCAGTGACTATAACCAAATAACCTAATAATTTTATTTGTTACAAAATCATTTTATTTATTTTATATGGGGACACTTTTTCACAATAACAGTCATTATGTTTAAAGTTAAGTTCAAATTTCATTGTATTTTGGTGACTTGGTTGTAAACAACTTAAAAAAATATTGCAATAAATAAATGGTTTTGAAGAATATTTTGGTCAATTTAGTCAGCTTTTTCACTGAACCAGAGAGAAACTTTGAGAAGAAGGATAATGGCACGGTCTCCATGCTACACTAATAATAGTAGTAAGGCTTTAGTTTGTGTACACATATCCTTACAAGTACGATTTTGGCTGTATTATTTGTGTCCCCTTCAAAAATTGCTCTTGAGAAAAAACTTAATTAAGCTCGACAAACCTTCCCAGCAAGCAATAGTCGTCATTTCGCCGTCTCGGTTAACTATAGACCCGATATAGTCCGCTATGCGAAACCCACTTTTAGCCTAAATAACCTTGAATTTGGATACATGTCGTCTTGACCAAAATAACTTGCAAGATGTATGATATTCCATCATGTAAGCAAAGTCAACAGTGATTACAAGGTGTTTAGTTTGTTTTCTTTCACATGTTATATGCGTAGGCTGTGCGTAGCCACGATTTAGCTCCTATACAGACCAACTATTTGTAGCTACTTATAGTCAAAAGTTTTTGGCCAGGCAGTGGATGAGATGGTTATATCCCATATTAACAATGTCACTTATATCTACAAGTGTTATTTCATGACATGGTCGATTTGTCACGATTTAGCTCTGAATTGGATGGGCTGAATCTGCTTTTTGTCCAACCGGCGAAATTGAGGCAATATAGTCTAATTTTACCGGCTTGGCTATAGCCCTGATTCAGACAAGCGAGAAGTATAGCCAAAATAGTGTTAAAATTACATGTAGTTTTCGCCCACGCAGCTTGTGGGATGCATTGTCATCAAACGCAAGTAAACATTTGAACTAGCATAATTTTTGTTGTCACACATAACATTCATACACATTCTACGATATTATTTGACCGTCTTTCATTTTAAGTTCAATATAAATGTAATTACAATTCTCAACCGCTAGATGGCAACTAGCCCTAGTGAGACATGATTACTGGCAACGCGCGACTTTAAAAGTTAATAGAGATTTTTGCCAGATCTCGCGATAAACATTTCCGCCATTTTCAAAAAATAAATAAATAAATAAAAATGTAGATGAGAGAGCAATACTACTGTCAGAGAGCAATGGTCTAGCAACAGCAAACGTTAAAGCAAATTCCCACTTTTATCTTGTAAGTATGTGTGTTCGTTTTGACGTGTTAATTATTTAAATACATTATTTGTTATCATGTGTAGGAACCGTGACATTTCAGCGGGTCACATCCCAGATAGCAGACCAACACTGAATCAACGTTGAATCAGTGTTAATGCATCAACTAAAATATAATTGAATCAGTGTTGAAATTTAACAGATTTTTCATCAGGTTTGCACCCTGAAATAATGTTATTTCAACGATGAAAAATAGATCAAGATGGGCATAAAATAAATATTTTTTCAACTTAAATGAAATCACTTATTTAACACTGAATCAACATAAAAACAATATCAAATCAATCTTGCTTTATGTATAGCAGGATTCTATGGCAGTTAATTGTCTGTTTTTTTTTTCAATCAAAGACCACGCAGGGCTGCAATTAATATGGTTTTGAATCAAAGAGTCACTCAAAGTAAACAACTTCCTTCAGTTTACATGCAAATGTGTTTATTTATGCCCCCACACTGTTTGAAAAGGAATTAATATCACATTCAGGAAAAACAAGTGGCTCTAAAATGGCATTTCATGGTGACTAAACATTTAGGCCTGGTTTCACAGACAGAGTTTAGATTAAACTCGGATTATGCCTTAGTTCAATAAGGATATTTAAGTAGCTTTTATAAACATGCCTTAAAAAAAACATTACTGATGTGCATCTTGAGACAAAACAGTGGCACTGATATATTTTAAAATATGTCAGTGCAAGTTTCTTTCAGTTAAAACAGCTCAAACATGCATTTTAGTCTGGAACTAGTTTAAGCCTTGTTTGTGAAACCAGGGGAAAGAGCTTAAAATACAACTTAAGTACAGAATATAATAAAATGGATGAAAAAGTGACTTAAAACAATTACGTGGAATTGTTGATTCTAACTTTATAAAGCAATGCCAGGAGAAAAGCCTTAAACCATGACAACATAAATGCAACCTGAATCTGTAAAATGGAAGTAAATGCAAATGGAAACTCACCAACAAAGACAAAAACACAGTACCACAGACTGAAACACTACCACAGTTCACTGTTCAGGACTTGAAGCTTTTCAAGGATTGAAGCTACTCTTCTGACGCCAAAAGGACGTCCTTACTCATTAAATTGACACTCTGATGAACTCAGGGGTTTCCACCACAAGCAATGCCCCAAAGCAGTTCAGGGGCATAACAGGGCCATTTTTGCAGTAACAGCAAATACAAACTTTGAGGCCTCCTTTTAATCAGCCATCACTTGTTGTTGTAAGGCATCTAAAGAATACAAAAACAAACAGGAAGTAAGAACTGCACAATGTTCTAAAACATTTTATCGGTAGTAGTGTATGACTGACAGAAGGTGGGTCATAAATATTTGGAAATGTGACTGTTACAAATGTACTACAAAATTAAGTGCAACTTGAAATGATTAAAAATTGTTTAAAGTTAAAACATACTGAATTCAAATTTATGACTATTTAATGAATTTTAATATGAACCTTTTAGGTTGATATTGAAGCAGGGCGCAAGCTGATGTAACAGTTGATTCAAAACTTTAACTCCCTCGGTCACAAAGCCGATGTCAGCAGGTGTTTCATGAAGTTCTTCCTCTCCTTCCGAATGATAAACACTGCCACGGTGAGCTGCTCAAGGCCACCCTCACAATCATCTGTCTGGTTATCCTAAAGTAGAGTACATAAACAAACAAGTTTCAGTGCCTTTTGCTATCATAACTACAAAATACACAAATTTAGACGTTCTGAAAAATAAATCAAAATAGAATATGCTGACATACAACTCACAAGGTACTCTTTGATGTGGTCTACAGGATTTTCTCTCAGGAAAAAGATAAGGGCCTTCAGGACACACTCTCTTCTCAGGTGAATGTTCTCAGTCTGTGATAAAGCAATTGTAATTATTTTTCTTATTTAAAAAAAATCTGAATAATCTGTAATAGGGAATCAGATTTTGCAGATATGTGAAAGCAAAGGACAGGAAAATATAAAAATTTACCAAACTAAAATAATTTGTATTAATGACTGACCAGATTTGCAATTAAGAAATGCATCTGAACCAGTCATTGGTTGCATTTTTAATTTAGTCTGAAAATTAAACATGCATCAACAAATCATAAGTTATCTTTACACCCATATTTAATTATTCTAGATCAAAGGGATAGTTCACCCAAAAATTTTAATTTGATGTTAATTTACTCACCTTCAGGCTATCCAAGATGCAGGTTTCTTTTTTTTTCCTTCAGTAGAAATGTAAAGAAGATTTTAGCTGATTTCATCCAAGCCTAAAGTTTGTTAATGAGGATAACATGCAAGTCAATAGACAACATGGATTTTACTCAAACATATCCAACAGTAGTGATTAATATTATCTATTAACAGTTATAGCAGGTTTTATAGAAATTACTTACCATGAATTGCAAAATGTCCTCAGTCGTCAAACAACATAGAAAAGCTTTAGGTCCTAAGGAGAGAAGAAATTGTGCAGTATTTATAAGTGGTCTAAAATTGTTTGCTACTGGTCAATTAATTAACTGTTAGTTGTGTAAATACTCTTTCTACTATAAAAAAATAATAATCAGGATTTCGTCATTCATCATTATTTTGGGCTAACAAATAGATTAATAAATCAGAGCTATCATTTCAAGACAAATAAAAGATCAGACAAACATTACTTTAAAGACTAAACTCAATGTTATAATGCGGGAATTCCCACAGCATTTTCTCCCACTGCCAACGCACTTCCCGCCCACAGCATTTAAAATTTATCGCGCTGCATACACGGTAAAGGAGGCATTTATTTGAAAAAATATGTTATACATATACTTCCATGGTCCAAACTTAATACATTTACAAACGAGTAAAGGCAACATCTTGTATAAATAGAAAATATTCAGTAACATAGCTTAACACTAACCTGTATAGCCAATCGCAAACGGTCGTGCAAATTCAAAACTTCGGTTAATTACAATTCCGTTAGTATCCATGTTCACGAACAACGTTAATTAACTCTAAAACATACGTTCAAACGGTGCATTATCGAGTATATTAATTAAAGCAAATTTCCACGTTCAACCTACCTTTCGTCCAAGTCCGGGGAGAATATCGTCGAGCAGAAAGTTCAAGACGCTCGTGCGTGACGTCACGTCAGAGAAACTTCTGACGCGCGGTCCTTAAAGGGAAATTGTACGTTGGCGGCAAGTGAGCATTTGTGAATTTCTGTTTAGAAAGAGTGTACAATACTGAGTTACAATTCGGAAAGCAGAAAGACAAATTAAATAGAAATATCAAATAGTTATAGTAATACATAGTATAGTATAATTATAGTAATAATATATAGTATAGTTACAGTAATATTCACTTTTTACAGTGTAGCTAGCCTAGCCAACTGTAGAGGGTTGGAGACGTTTTCCATGATGTGGGAGTTTTGAAAACATTAATACTACTACTACTACTATGTGAATGTGAATTAAGTGTTGAATGAGGGGACAGATGGATTGACAGTAAGCCTCACCAGTGGAGAATTAAGCTGACCAAAAATCAACATTGATTCAATGTTTGTCTTTTCAACACCGAAAAGCATGGAATTATCAACATTGATCCAATATTATTTAGCATTGAATTTTTTCAACATTGGTCCAATATTATTTAGCATTGAATTTTCAACATTGATCCAATATTATTTAGCATTGAAATTTCAACCTCAAACAAAATGATGATTCTGATGGAATTTCAACATTGAATCAATGTCACATTGCTATCTGGGATTAAAGAATATTTTTTTCTAACAAGCTTAAGTTGTCTAAGTTGTTAATGTTCTTTTTCTAAATAAAACCTAATTATACATTTTTTTTTTTGGATGGATTGTCATTTATGAGAACCTGTTATATTTGAGTGAAATGAATCCTTTAGCAATCATTTTGTTGTCTATTAGATGTATATGTAGTCGTTCAATAGCGGTCTAATTGATGACTAGTCTATTCTTGGGCTGTGGTTAGACGTCTATTAGATTTTCACTGACAGCCCAAATTTTGCCTTGTTTTAGCCTAGACGTCTAGGCTGTGTTTTGATGGCTATTAGACGTCTTGTAGACGCAAAATTGCTTGCTGGGTTTTTACAGAATAGTTTCACTATCCCTGTCTTTGTACAGAAACCTCAAAAATGGCTGTAGCCTATAAAATAAGCATTTCATTCAGACTAATATCTTGTGTCCTCCTATATTTAAACTATGTGGCTTCTGCCTTCCTCACTGACCTGAAACCATGCCATGCTTATCTCGTATTGTCATTTGATTCTTGTTTGAAACTGAGAAATTATTAATATTGTAGTTAATATAGTCCAAAAATTGTATATGTTGCATAAACAAGCACATCAGTCAAAAGGAATACAATATACGTAAACACGTTAACTAGTGTCGTGGAAAAAAGAAACTTTAATAATTATCATGGTGAAGCTGGAATTGAAAAACATAAGCTAAGTGTCTCTAAAAGCAGTTATTCTTGCCAAGAAGGTCAATTGTACAGGTTGTGCAGTCAGAAAAGACAAAAACCAAAGCCCCTCACTCATTCTTTTATACTCTCATTTCAATGGGGGAGGGCCAATAACACAAAACACAATAACAAACTCCAAGTTCTTTCCGAGAACTTGTTCAAGGCTACAGACAACGAACACTAGTTCCATAGATAAGAGTATCAAGGTTTTATCAAACAAGAATGTGTTTACTACAGAAAACTAGAATTCCCATTATATTTAACAAAACATCTTATATGAGTTTAATATAATTAAAAACACCTTATATGGTTTGATATAGTTTATGTTAAACATTTCCATTACACTAGATGAAAACAAATGACGAATAGACAGGTATGAATGGTCAAAAACTGGGACTTAGCTAGAATCGCTAGTTGCGTATAGCATGAGAATACTTCTTCTTGCTGTAAGGAGTGACAGCTGACTGCCTCACAATGCGATTAACATCATTCACAGTAATCCGGGGAAACTTTTAAACAGTGAGTGTAAAAATATCTTCTGCGCTGTCTCCATAGTTATCCAATGGTGAAAACGGCTTCTGGCGCTGTGCCGGATGTAACTGGACGGGCTGAGACAAAACGCGGAAGTGATCGTGTATAGGGTGCTTCTCAATATCCCTCCTCGTTTCCTCGCTCCTCCGTCCCCCATGACCCGGAAACCGATCGAGCTCAGCGATCTGGTAGGACATCTCAACTCTCTAAGGATCGAGGAGTGAGGAGGCTTCCTGAGGAGTCATGACCGAGGATACACCGGTGTATCCTTTGCGGAAATGTTTTATCGACTAAACTTGACGCACGTATAAACTCTCCTCCCCCTTCACATCTTGCCACAGTTTATTAATTATTATTATTATTATTATAATTATCATTATTGTTTACATGTACAAGACACAAATGTATGTCAAATTACAACAACTGTAGTAGGACAGTTGCAGAATTATATCAAAGCACAAGAAAATTAAACAAACTAATACTATACAACAAATAAAAAGCAGTTAATAACTGGGAATAAATTATTGTTAATAACTGCTAATATAAAAAAATACGGACATATGTGGTATTTTGTGGAGGTTGAAACTATTACAATATAAATAATTATCTCTAATGTTCAAGAATCATGACGTACAAGCTAAATCCAGCAGTGAAGAGTCATCATTAATTGACGATGCTTTGAAGTGACGCTAAAGAGAGCGAGGATATATCGGGGTGATTCTCAAATGGAAGGCTGCATCCTTCTAAGGCTGTGTCCTTCCTAGTCCAGTCCTTAAGATGTTTGTAGGCTCGAGTCCTTCTCAGCATTAAACAACCGAATGAGACGGTCTAGTAAGTATGCATGGCTATGTCACGCATGTTCCCACCCCCGCAGTCACGTCACGAAAATACTATTAAAACTTAACTTAATTTTGGAAAAATACTTTGTATTACAATTATTAACTGGCTTTCTATTAACGCAATACAGTGAATGACAGCTATCTGTGGTCTCCCAGTGGCTTACATTATTGGCAGTTTAGTGTTAAGTGATTCATTTACAGCAAAACAAAAGATAACATCTATGCTTTCATGTCGGAAAACATTATTTTTGTCTTACATTTCATAAAAAACTCATATGAGCTCAGTACGACTCGTTTTCTGTCAGTTTATTTTCGTGAATTTAAATGTGTGCAAAGGATTGTGGGTTATTTAAGGCTGAGAAGGATACATCCGATGCGTCCTTCAAAACAGGCCGAATGAAGGACGTGAAACGAAAGGTGACTTCCAGGGATCCTTCAAATTGAGATGGCCTTCAGCGACGTTTGATGACGTGGCAGCCGAGATATGCAGCCCTCCGTTTTAGAAACATCCAACATTTCACTTGATTCAATTCCAACGTCCTTGCGTCTTTTCCTGTGTCCTTCCCTCGCATCCTGAAGGGGTGGAGGTGTGAAGCTAGATGCGAGGAAAGGAAACGAGGATGCACAAATAAGAATTGAGAAGCACCCACAGAGTCTATTATGAAAGTCTACAGTAAATTTTAATTTTATTGAATTGGTAGGGATGAGGTTGAGTAGGGTTTTACTAATAGCTGTTATTTCATACTTAAGATTTTAACGCAATATAAGTTAACAAACAAAAAGATTGTTTCAGTAAGTTCGGGAGGCGTAACTAGGGGCGTGGTTTGTAGTACTGTGAGATGGAGAGCGCAAACACTTCTCTTTTTATTCACTTCTCTGTTGACCGCAGGCGCATGCTGGTCTACTTTGAATGCGAGGCGTTTGAGAAGTTTGGCATCTCAAACGAACAACTGAAATCATCCCCGACTGCAAGTGGCAAATCTCGTACATTTTGAATTATGCCGTCTTGTTTTGTCCCCCACAGCACACAGCCTACGAAAAAACTTCAAACTCCGGTATGCCCCACCCACCGCTGGAAGTCCACATACTTTGCTGATTATTTCCAGCAGCAATCGCGTGCCAGTCAAGAACAGACTATAAGTTCAAACGTCAGAAGTTGATACTGCCTGGACTGGAGACACGATGTCCCTCACCGTAAAAAACATTTCTGTCGTTTACAGTCCTATCAATCAGAACAATACCTTCACCAGCGGTGACTTTATATCGGGACGAGTCATTCTGGATGTAGCGAAGGACACGCAAATGCAGTCGCTGAGTGTGAAAATTAAAGGGAAAGCAGAGGTTTGCTGGAGCGAGCGTCACGGTAAAAACACTGTTGTTTACTCGGATAAGGAGAAGTATTATTCCGTCGAGAGGTTTTTCGTTCGGGAGAACAAAACGCATGGTAGGAGGAACCTGTAGTTTTTGTATTAAAGTTAGTGGAAATCAGGTCGATTTAACCATCTTTATTTTGTGCTGTAACTTGATTTTGTAGGCAATGACCATGAGATGCTGAGAGATCCATCAGGCCAGCCGTGTAAGTCTGTTGGCGGATTAGATGAATATTGCAAAAAGAGCTTTGAAAATGTACCTGAACAACATGCTGATCTTTGCTTTGATTTTTGACTTGTTAGATCCTTCGGTTGTTGCAGCAGGCCGTCATGTTTACCCATTCACCCTTCAGTTACCTCTACAGTAAGTTACGGGTTCGTTTCTCATGTAAAGTGTAATTGGATCTGTAAAATGTGAATGTGGGTCTATAACAAGAAGGATGCCCGAGATAATATAAAGAAAAGTATTTGAAGTATTTGTATTCATGTTGTTTCCATATATATTTAAAATGTTATACCATTTAAACAAACATGATTAAAAAATGTCAAGTAGTGTAACTATTAAGTAAAAAATACTAAAATACTTTCTTTGCACTTTCAGTATGCAAATGAGCACAACTGTTATTAAAAAGGTTTAATATCCAGACATTTTGGATATGCCACACTAACTAAAAGTTATTCAGATATTAATACTATCTTAAAACAAAACGGCTTGACTGCATAATGTATATGTTACTAAAATATTAAAACATAATAAAATAGAACTTTTAATTTATTTTTTCAAGAATTTCAACCTTTTAATGATACTGTCTGCTTTACAATTACTCTGTTTACACATGACATTATTTTCTTATAGGCACTTCCCACCAACCTTCAAAGGTTCAGTTGGAAAAATTGTCTACACTTTGGAGACAAAACTATCCCGATCAATGCGTATTTCCAGCAAAGCCAAAGCAGAGTTTCACTATGTCCCCAGTCACGATGTGTCCAATCCTGAGCTAATGGTGAGATTGACTAAAATCCTGTGCATTCTCTTTCTAATATATACCATCTGTTCCTCTACTATGTTTTGAGGTTCAGTCACCTCTGTTTTGCGTCTTTTGTTTTGTTTAGGCGCCTCAGTATGGAACCAAAGATAAACAAATGAAACTCTTCACCTCTGGGAGTGTCTCCATGAACATAAAGACTGAGAAAATGGGATACTACCTTGGTAAAATTATATATATTATTATAACACCTCAGCAGTGTTCATGTTTTTGTGTATTTATCAATCTCAAAGTTTGATTATTATAGACAACCATTTCTGAATCTTTGTAAGAAGATGAAATATATATAAAATTGTAAACATCTCTGGAGTAGCGGATAGACATTTTCCATGAGTGTCTTGTTTACTCTCTGTAAACACTCTTGTGTAAGCAAGTAGATTATGATGATGAATGTGGTCTTTTCAGATCATGTGATTCAGCTATTGTAATAATTGGCAAAGAAGTTACACATTTCATGCTTGAAATCAACCATCATGTCCATCTGAACCCACGCACCACTTGTGGAACTGGTTCTACTTGTTTCACCCCCCATCCCCCCTCCATGCAACAGAGACTTGTTGTGGAAAAGTAAAATGTTTAGAGCTTCATACAATCATCATGTTATCACAGTTCTTTATATATTTTTAAATTGTGTATTGTTTTATATCTCATATGTAACATTATTCTCAATTAAGAGGCCTATTTTGTAAAAATGCAGTCATGGTTTCTAGTGATATTTTAATTTATCTGATTTTGCCTCACTACAGGAGAGGGCTTGAAAGTTTTGGCTGAAGTTCAGAACAATTCATCCCGTGCAATTAAGCCAAAATACTGCCTGTATGAAAAACACAGTTTTTTCGCAAGAGGAAAGAGAAGACTTCACACACATGACCTATTTAAAGAGGACGGGGAACCCATTGAGCCAAGTTTAAGAAAAACTGTCACCAAAGTGCTGCCCATTCCTCCCAGCCTTACCATCTCTATCCTAAACTGTAGGATCCTCAAGGTTGAGTACAGACTCAGGGTGAGTTTCAGCATATAAAGCAAAGGGAACAAACACATTAGATTGGCATGTCAAAATTGGCATAATTTTGACATGTCAAGCATCTTTCAAATCAAAGGCTGTGCTGATTGCTTATCTCATATAGAGACACATTACCCACTCTTGATTTAAAGATGCCCTGCCACACAACCGTTTTTACTTGTATTTTTTGAAATATGTTAGGTCCATATGTGTTTGTGTTATGTCGTGAATGTGAAAATGAACTGCTACCTCCTCTGTCAGCTCTAGCCACTGAAAAGAAATAAGCTGAGAAATCAGGCCATTTACAAAAGCTGGTCAGTCTGACGTGGTGTTGCCTGAGCTCATTACTATTCATGAGCTCGCCCAGTTGAGACCGCGCCCACAGAATTTGTCTAGCTCAGTGACAGTTTTCGTATACAGCAAGGATGACTGAACGTCATATATATATATATATATATATATATATATATATATATGGCAATATACCTGAAGAAGCCATTTCTGCAGCGATTCCAGACGATAGTAAACAAAGTTCCTCTAATTGTTGCTGGGTAAAGGATGCTGATAGCCAGGCTCTCATTGGCTAGCTGTTAGCCAATCAGAGTCAAGCAGCTTAGCTCGTTGAATATTAATGAGAACTGGCGCAAATCGAGCTGAGTCTTCCTGCAGGCTTTCTATACCACGCTAGAATGGCTTGAAACTAGGTAACCAAAGCATTTTTTCCACAAAAAATGTTACAGAGTCCATGGTAGAACTTCAGACATTGCCACAAAAGTAATGAAATACATATGGCAGGGCACCTTTAATAATTTATAATGTGTGTGCTTTGTGCCTAGGTCTACCTGGATGTGCCGTATGCCTCAGACCCAGAGATCCAGTTCCCAGTAGTTATTCTACCTCTTCAGTCTTTATCAGGTGCAAATAGTGCTACAAACAGTGACTTTGGAATCTGGAATCAACCAGCAGGAGGCAATGTGTACCCCAACCCACTTCCTATGCCTCCATCTGCCCCACCACTTAATGTTGTTGGACAACCTGGTCAGTTTGGTGCCCCTGGCTACTACGGACCTCCTCTCAGTCAGTTTCCTGCTCCTGGTTACCCTGGACCTCCGGGTCAGTGTGCTCCCCCTAGTTACGCTGGACTTCCTGGTCAATTTGGTCCTTCAGTTTCTCATCAGTCGGACTCCTCAGCACCACCTTCATATCTGGAATATCAACTATATCCACAATTGCCAGACCACCCTGAAAAATCGTAGAATCCCCTTCTAGGTTTCTTTTATTATTATTGTTTTATCTAAATTGCTATACTAATTTATATTAATTAGGGTTAGGGTTAAGCATTATTTTATAACGCGTTATAATTAAGGCAATTAATGCAGCATCTGTTTTTTTTCCCGTCATCCTTTGGCTAGAGTTACATTATATGACCACTCTCTTATTCATGCAAATGCTTTTAAACATTCAAACGCGTTAAGACGCAAAAGAGCAACTCAGTGCAGTACTGACAAGCGTCTGTGAATCTCCTGTCTGTAAAGCCACTTCAGAGAGCGCTTGAACGGACAAAAACACATAAAATTAATAATTCGTAAATGAGTTAAATGAAGTCTCAAATAAACGTAAAGAGTTCAGAAAATGGCGTGTCAGGTCTTAAAAGCCTCGTTCAGTCCAAATCCGGTTTTTGTGAATATCCGATTGAAATCTGATCAGATTTAGCAAGACTGAACAGCCAAAAATCACATGAAATCCGATTTTTTACAAATCCGTTTCGAGCTACATTCATATTTAGTTTGAAATCCTATTCAAAACGCATTTCTGGAAATCCGTTTCAGTCTGACCGCTCTGATCGGATTTCGCGTGGTTTAAGTGACTTTCTCACGCCACGTAAAACGTAAACGCCAGACGTTGTTATAGAAAACATGCTGAAAGACGCTACAGAAACAAGGTTGTGTTGTTGCAAAGTTCCCGTCGAGCAGAAATTGACAATATAACGGAGACATTTTTTGAAACCGGCGGAAACAGCATGGAATAAAGCCACAAATACCAGCCTCATACGGTTCTGCTGCAGTAGTCCTGCGCGTGGCGGATACACAATGTCATGTTGTAAATAAGACGACATCTGTATTGCAAACCCCTCTATGTTGCGGTTGTTGTTGCTGTTTTTGGCTTATGCCTACCAACTCAACGTCGTTGCCATAGAAACCAATGCAGCTATTCCGGAAAACGAAAGAGCACAGTGTGGACCGTCAAACAGTAGATCAGATTCCAATCGGATTTGCATAAAAATTGGATTTGGACTGACAGTCTGAACGAGGCTAAATTGACAGCAGCCTAATAAACCTGCTGCTGTCTGTCATTAAGGATAATCAAAGAAAAAGAGAAAATCACTCACTGCTCTTGACTGAATAACTTTTGTAGCTTTAATAAGGATTAATCTATATTTAATTAATAATTTATGCAGTGAAGACTGTGAAGTGTTTGATAACTTTTCTGTATATATCCTACCTGTTGGACCTACCTAAAACCACTGTTTACAAGATTACATGGGTCAAAAAAATAATGAAAACAATAACTTTTTTTGCATTTTGACAGGGCAAGTAAAAATCTGAACCGGTCTGACTCGGCCATTAGAAAAAAAATGAGCCTTGATATATTGAAGGGGACAGGTAGATGTAACATTTATTATAATGGGCTTATGTGAAGATTGTTTTAAGTTCACTTAAATTAAAAATTGTTATATTTTTAAAAGCATAATAAATGTTAAAAAGTTATAGTTTTAAATTATACTGTAATGCTGAATGGCTATAGCTAAAATTGAGATAAAAATACATTTTGTAGAGACACCAGTATTGGTATTGGTGATGCCTTCTTTCATAAAAAGATGCAATTATACAAATATTTAAAATGTGAGTTTGAATGTGAAATTATTACAATATAAAAATATATTAAAAAATGTGATTTAATAATTTTTTTAAATCAACTGATATTAATATGTATCCTTTTATATTTTTAGTTAAGTATGTTTATTGTTATTAAGCTAAAAACATAGATCCTATACTGTTTATTTTTGTCTTTTTAAACCTTCATGATAATTCTTCATTTTACATCCCTTAAAATAGACAAATCCTGCTTTATTTATTACGAAGTAGAGAACTGTTTCCAGAAATGTTTTGTGCCTTATACAGTTGCAGGAAAAAGTATGTAAACCCTTGGATTTACTATAACTTTCTACATTAATTGTTACAAAATTGAATCAGATCTTCAACAGTCGCAAAAGCAGACAAACAAGTCTGCTTAAAACACAACCATATGTTTTTTTTTTAACACTGTGACCCTATACTACATTTAGACTGAATCAGTGTTTTATATATTTTTTTATGTATGAATGAAATATAAAACTGTTTTTACACACACATATTATTGGACTAATCTTGTAAACAGATGGAAAAACAGTAGTTTGAGTAGTTCATTATTAGTTAAAAATTATGTATTGATGTTGTTTGCTGTAAAAGAGTAGCCTTTTTTATATGCTGCTCTTTAAAGCTACTCTATGTAACTTTAGGGCATCTAAATAAAACATAGTTTGAATGTGGTTTGTGGCACCGGTGAACACATGCAAATCTAAAAGATATAATCTGAGCAGGTGCCATGCTGTATGTTATTGTTTTGACTATTGAAAACATTTTTATTTTTAAATAAATGACGTATCATAGTTTAACAAAACTTTTATTTATTTATATATATATATATATATATATGAAGACTTCCAATGCAAAAGCCTCTAAAAGCCACCTCGGTCAAAAATGAGATAACGGTACTGAGTGAATGCTGTCCATACATAGTATACGTTAATCAAATACGTTCACTTCAAACCCGCTAAATCCCAGCCTCAGCCCATTAAGAAGTACCGGTACTTGGGTAGAAACCTATACATAGGAGCCTGACAAAAATGCAAATTTAAAAAAAAAACATCAGACGGACTTAGAGGCTTTTGCATCTGAAGTCTTCATACATTTTTATATATATATATATATATATATATATATATACACTCACCTAAAGGATTATTAGGAACACCTGTTCAATTTCTCATTAATGCAATTATCTAATCAACCAATCACATGGCAGTTGCTTCAATACATTTAGGGGTGTGGTCCTGGTCAAGACAATCTCCTGAACTCCAAACTGAATGTCAGAATGGGAAAGAAAGGTGATTTAAGCAATTTTGAGCGTGGCATGGTTGTTGGTGCCAGACGGGGCGGTCTGAGTATTTCACAATCTGCTCAGTTACTGGGATTTTCACGCACAACCATTTCTAGAGTTTACAAAGAATGGTGTGAAAAGGGAAAAACATCCAGTATGCGGCAGTCCTGTGGGCGAAAATGGCTTGTTGATGCTAGAGGTCAGAGGAGAATGGGCCGACTGATTCAAGCTGATAGAAGAGCAACTTTGACTGAAATAACCACTCGTTACAACCGAGGTATGCAGCAAAGCATTTGTGAAGCCACAACACGCACAACCTTGAGGCGGATGGGCTACAACAGCAGAAGACCCCACTGGGTACCACTCATCTCCACTACAAATAGGAAAAAGAGGCTACAATTTGCACGAGCTCACCAAAATTGGACAGTTGAAGACTGGAAAAATGTTGCCTGGTCTGATGAGTCTCGATTTCTGTTGAGACATTCAGATGGTAGAGTCAGAATTTGGCGTAAACAGAATGAGAACATGGATCCATCATGCCTTGTTACCACTGTGCAGGCTGGTGGTGGTGGTGTAATGGTGTGGGGGATGTTTTCTTGGCACACTTTAGGCCCCTTAGTGCCAATTGGGCATCGTTTAAATGCCACGGCCTATCTGAGCATTGTTTCTGACCATGTCCATCCCTTTATGACCACCATGTACCCATCCTCTGATGGCTACTTCCAGCAGGATAATGCACCATGTCACAAAGCTCGAATCATTTCAAATTGGTTTCTTGAACATGACAATGAGCTCACTGTGCTAAAATGGCCCCCACAGTCACCAGATCTCAACCCAATAGAGCATCTTTGGGATGTGGTGGAACGGGAGCTTCGTGCCCTGGATGTGCATCCCACAAATCTCCATCAGCTGCAAGATGCTATCCTATCAATATGGGCCAACATTTCTAAAGAATGCTTTCAGCACCTTGTTGAATCAATGCCACGTAGAATTAATGCAGTTCTGAAGGCGAAAGGGGGTCAAACACAGTATTAGTATGGTGTTCCTAATAATCCTTTAGGTGAGTGTATATATACACAAACCCGATTCCAAAAAAGTTGGGACACTGTACAAATTGTGAATAAAAAAGGAATGCAATAATTTACAAATCTCATAAACTTATATTTTATTCACAATAGAATATAGATAACATATCAAATGTTGAAAGTGAGACATTTTGAAATGTCATGCCAAATATTGGCTCATTTTGGATTTCATGAGAGCTACACATTCCAAAAAAGTTGGGACCGGTAGCAATAAGAGGCCGGAAAAGTTAAATGTACATATAAGGAACAGCTGGAGGACCAATTTGCAACTTATTAGGTCAATTGGCAACATGATTGGGTATAAAAAGAGCCTCTCAGAGTGGCAGTGTCTCTCAGAAGTCAAGATGGGCAGAGGATCACCAATTCCCCCAATGCTGCGGCGAAAAATAGTGGAGCAATATCAGAAAGGAGTTTCTCAGAGAAAAATTGTAAAGAGTTTGAAGTTATCATCATCTACAGTGCATAATATCATCCAAAGATTCAGAGAATCTGGAACAATCTCTGTGTGTAAGGGTCAAGGCCGGAAAACCATACTGGATGCCCGTGATCTTCGGGCCCTTAGACGGCACTGCATCACATACAGGAATGCTACTGTAATGGAAATCACAACATGGGCTCAGGAATACTTCCAGAAAACATTGTCGGTGAACACAATCCACCGTGCCATTCGCCGTTGCCGGCTAAAACTCTATAGGTCAAAAAAGAAGCCATATCTAAACATGATCCAGAAGCGCAGGCGTTTTCTCTGGGCCAAGGCTCATTTAAAATGGACTGTGGCAAAGTGGAAAACTGTTCTGTGGTCAGACGAATCAAAATTTGAAGTTCTTTTTGGAAAACTGGGACGCCATGTCATCCGGACTAAAGAGGACAAGGACAACCCAAGTTGTCATCAGCGCTCAGTTCAGAAGCCTGCATCTCTGATGGTATGGGGTTGCATGAGTGCGTGTGGCATGGGCAGCTTACACATCTGGAAAGGCACCATCAATGCTGAAAGGTATATCCAAGTTCTAGAACAACATATGCTCCCATCCAGACGTCGTCTCTTTCAGGGAAGACCTTGCATTTTCCAACATGACAATGCCAGACCACATACTGCATCAATTACAACATCATGGCTGCGTAGAAGAAGGATCCGGGTACTGAAATGGCCAGCCTGCAGTCCAGATCTTTCACCCATAGAAAACATTTGGCGCATCATAAAGAGGAAGATGCGACAAAGAAGACCTAAGACAGTTGAGCAACTAGAAGCCTGTATTAGACAAGAATGGGACAACATTCCTATTCCTAAACTTGAGCAACTTGTCTCCTCAGTCCCCAGACGTTTGCAGACTGTTATAAAAAGAAGAGGGGATGCCACACAGTGGTAAACATGGCCTTGTCCCAACTTGTTTGAGATGTGTTGATGCCATGAAATTTAAAATCAACTTATTTTTCCCTTAAAATTATACATTTTCTCAGTTTAAACATTTGATATGTCATCTGTTGTATTCTGAATAAAATATTGAAATTTGAAACTTACACATCATTGCATTCTGTTTTTATTCACAATTTGTACAGTGTCCCAACTTTTTTGGAATCGGGTTTGTGTGTGTATATATATTATTTAAAGCTAAACATTGGCTATATATGTACATTATAGCTAGCTAAATACTGGCTGACGGGTGGGGTAGGTTGTAACACATCTTTAAAAAGTGTTACAACCATCCTCTTACATAATCCACTAAAAACAGTTTCTTTTTAATAATTTTACAGAATTCCTAGACAGCAGAAAAGAATGACAGATAGATGTGTGCCTGCCAATATTTTATTTATTTATTTTTTTTATTTTACAGATGCTGAAGCAAAAAGTGTTACAACCATACCCGGTCTCCCCTATATGCCATGAAGCCGGTTTAGTTGGCAAGCAAGCTATGTTTCAGTTTATTTTGTGCCATTTTAGTTACCATGAAAGTGGCTCGTCTTTTAGTGGTGTTTATCACCATAATTGCGTTTTAAATTAAAAAAATTAAATGGCGTAATGTTCAACAAAAGAGAGATGAGAATCGCAGTTTCACTGTTTCCAGTGATACCAAATTAGCAATTTTGTTGCTAGATTTAGCAACATTTCAGACTACCGTCAAGTTTTGTTTTTGATGGCCGCCAGTCAATTTGAGTAATATCAGTATTAAGTATTCTACTTAATGATCCAGTTTTACGTCATTATGTAATGACATAACATCTTTTAACAAATTTTAGCAACAAATCGACCTGCCTCTAGCAACTTCTCCTGAAAATGAGTGGGCAGCAGTAACTGTTTCACAGCATGTGATTGGCTGTTTGTTGCTGATGTCACACTTTCATGTGCAAGTGCTTAATAGTTATTCAAACTCAGGATCAAAGCCAGAGAAAGTTGATGATCAGCGTCATGGTACCATCAAAGCCTGATTGGTTTGGTTTTTTCAACTCAAAATAAATCCTGTAACCTGAGTTTTGCTGTTTTGCATGGTTCATTTCCGCTCGTTTTGACTAAACATCAAGAGTAGCCAGAGCTAACTTTTTCTGTTTATGACGTGACGCACACAGGTGTATGACACTTGTACTTGTTCTGATGTCATGCTGATGTATGCCAAAAAAATGATGTTACTCTCCCGCCCCGTTCCTATCACGTAATTTTCATAGTTCACAACTTTCAAAATGGTCTTTTAGAGTTTTTTTTCTTGGGAAGACTTTGTCTGCTAAACAATCGTTGTTAAACCCTCACAGCCTCGTTTTAATTCCTGTTAAAAAATTAAATGTGCCACTACCCGGAATAAGGTCTATTAACATAAAAACTACCTCAGAATTGCGAATTTATATCAAGCAATTCTGACCCTTTTTCTTGCAGTTGTGTTTTCATCTCATTATTTCTGATATTTTCTCATTCTCATTAATCTTTAATTCTCGCAATTGCGAGATATAAACTATGAATATTTATCCTCATTTAAACTGTTATTTTAGTCCATTTTAGTAAAATTATGAATGTAATTTTTAAAGCATTTGTGTAAATAAACAGCATAATGGTTCATTATTTTCTTTTTCTGAAAAGCATGGGCCAACTATTATGAAACTACTGTTAAATTGACTCATGACTTTTGTCCTTTTTTTATTGCCTTATCTTTTGAAACCATTCATGCCACTGATATGTGCTGCTTAAAGGGGATGGGCTTTTCACGTTTTGAGATGTTTCCGTACTGCAGTAATGTATAATGTACTGTAAATGACAAAGACATTTGCTGGATCTTGAAGGTATTACTTTAGGAATAAACATTATCTAAATAATGGCACAAAGCCAATCTATTGTAAGTCGCTTTGGATAAAAGCGTCTGCTAAAAGCTTAAATGTAAATGCTGTCATCTATTTATTGAAACCAGGAATTATCTTTACTCTTGCAAATTATGATACAATGCATTGTGAATTTTAGGAGAGCTCAAATGACTACGTCCACGAAACTAATTTTTATTGACTACACCTTTTCAATAGGTGATGAAGATTCCTTGGCCAAAACATAACAACAAATATTGTATTTTATTCTTACTTTAAGTGTACAATTGGTAGTTTTACAATGGTGTGTGCAACGGAACGGTGATGTAACAACTGAAGGTAAATTCCTAGACTGATGGAAATAGTGACACATGACCCACTGACTTCTTCCCTGTTTTCTGCATACACCTCTCATTAACACTCCTACACATTCAAAGGAAAATTCAGCTACCTGGTTAGTAGACAGTTTGAGCAGCAATATTTATGTTGTATATTCTTAAATCTGAAAGTAAAAAATAAACACAGACTGTTCTATGGAAATATTTTTATAGTTGATTTACAAATGTAGCCTTTCTGCAACACTGCCTCTCTGTAACCAGCTGTAAATAAAAATGAAGGATAATTATATTATGGGGCCTCAGCATCAGGATCAGAAGATTACATCAGTAAACCACCCCAGATACACGTTTACATCTAGTAATGCATTCAAGTCCAGAAAAGATTTAGTGTAAGCAACCATAGAATGGGAAATCAAGCATACCAAAATGAAGTGTCATGTGTCAACCCTGTCACACACCCCTCTCTCTGTGAGGAATAATAATATTGTAAAATGCTAAGGATGCTAGTAGCCTATTGCTTCAAATTTTTTTTTTTTCAATCCTGCTTCCTCATAATTTAGTTCAGTGGTTCTCACGCCCCCTTTAAACCATTAAAAGTGTGATCATTTTCACTGCCCCTTTAAACCTTGAAAAATTGTATGTCAGGGTTTTGCGGGTCAATTTGACCCATTTCCATGCATACTGGCACAGCAAAGTTTAATGCTACAGTCAAAAGAAATAAGGTACAGTTATAAATTATTTCCAAAAAATAAATAAATAATAATAATAATAATCAGTACCCTCCAGCATTTCTCTGATATAAATATAAAGACAATTAGGCCTACAGTTTTACTTGTTAATCAGGGACACAGTATGTATAGAATGGGATATTCTGGGTTAAATAAAAGTTTTGTATATTCCTTGTTGACTATAGGGAAATACTTAACCAGAGTGAAATTAATGAATGCAGTAGGCTACACAGAGACATGACTCCCCCTGCAGGGCATAAAGATAAACACAACGAGATCGTGTCAACTCCAAAATGCGCCATTAACCTCACGTTTCACTGTTTCTGTATATTGCAGTGGTGGTTGGCTGTACAAATGAAAAATGTGTACAAATCCCTCATTCCAGAATAATGGTGTGTTTAGACCAATTAAATCACCAAAAGTGAGATAACCAACATGGCAGCCCATTCAAGATGGCAACATGTGTTAGTATGTTTTAAGCGTTTATGTGCTGCACTGTTACACTGGATATAGAACTTTTCACATATGACATAGATGGATTTTACTTGGATTCGACAAGTGGGATTTAAATCAGTGCTTTTCTGCACCTAACATTTTACATGAGGGCTGTTTTTTTATTTATTTATTTATTTTTTATTTTAACAGGAGTCTTCAATCAAGGCACCTGTCTTGGCTCTCATAGGCACTTCGATCAAGGTACAGTGTCATTCATTTTATGAGACTGAGCTTTTTAAGTAGTAGTTTGTTTCAGCATGCACACTCCTAAGATTGTGTTGTTATTTACATACTCCCTCCCATTACTTCTCCTATGCTACATTTGTACTTTGTGACAATGGAAATGAATCTCAATTTGTCAGATCACAGTTTTTGTGTGCTGTGGGAATGTTGGATCTATATTAGAAGAGATATGTTTTACAGTAGTTTATCAACACTTTAATTGTAGAATTACTTTCATAGTTGATTCAGATTAGGCTATATACCAAATGCTTGAACACCTTATAGAACATTTAGTGAATAAGTGTTTCTAAAATTGAAAGCTAATGTGTAAATTACCAGATTTTTCACTTGATGGGAGATGATGAATGATTTACTTTGTTGCATATACTTACAATTATTGGCACAATATATTTAATTATAAGGCTGTTTATCTTTTTTTTTTATG
Organism: Coreius guichenoti; assembly: GCA_039654105.1. Lineage (NCBI taxonomy): Eukaryota > Metazoa > Chordata > Actinopteri > Cypriniformes > Gobionidae > Coreius > Coreius guichenoti. The sequence goes on from CM077169.1 coordinate 32,506,120, forward strand.
TTATGTTTATGTTTTATGTTTTACATTGTGCTTATGACGGTTCCTTACACGGTTTGAACTGCCCATAGCTTCATTTTTTTATTTTTTTTTGCCATGGCGCCTCTTTCCCCGAATCTTACCAGACCACCCAATGCCCATCACAGCGAGTCATTTTTAACATTTAGCTTTATTTCACATTGTATGAAACATTTCCTAACTTATTCTAGCTTGTTCCTAGGCTGCAGTTTAGATTGTAATTTCACTAGTTGCAATAGCTGTTTTTATTGTTTTACATGAGTTTTTGAAATATTGTTTGTGATTCTCCATCTCAATTTTATGTTGTGAGAATGAATTTATGATAGGTGTCCTTAAATCACATGATCAGCACATACAGTCCTATTCCTCACTCTGTTATTGTTTTTATAGGATCACAGGTCATGTCTGCCATACACCTGACACCTTTTTTTCTTTCTTCTCCATTGTTTGTTTTACTATGAAGCCGAGTTGTGTTTGCTATCACTAATGTCTTCGTTTGCTCAAGCTCATATAAATAATTGAACTGCTGTCTTATGTAAATATTCATCAACACCTGTATTACCTAGTCCACTTTCATTTTATCAGACAATATGATTGAGCTAATAAAGAAAACGTTGAGATTACAAAAAATATAAGAGATCTAGTATTAAAATTTTAATATTTAAATAGCAAGAAGCTGCAGTTTCAGGTTCGGTGATGAAAGTAGCACATATGGATTCAGTTTTAATTAATCAAGTTTGTTTTAATGATTTTTAATTTTGATTACATTTTATGAATTAAAGCTTATATACGATCAGTAGAAAAAATCGAAATACCTTGTTAAACATGAAAATATATGCAATTGTTTAAGATATTTCTCCTTAAATAAAACTTGACCTTTTTTTTCTAAGAGTGTAGAACTCACAGACTTGAGCATGCAGGAGCCATTTGGGGCAGGATAGATTTTCCCTTGTTTGACTTGATACTAGCAATATTTTGTTTTATTATTATTTCATGTAAATACTAAAATGTAATTTTACCAAAGAATGTTATAAAACAATTGCTGTGTTGACCTTATTTATTGATCATTAATAAGAATTGCTTTGTGAATTTTTGTGAAGATTGTGGATTTGTGAAACTTCTGTGATGGAAACCTTATTTTAGCTCTGTTTCGTGTTTTTGGAAGATGTTTTGTTATAAATTGTGTTTTGTGTAAGTCGCTATTTTGGTGATTGATGTTACTTTTGGTTACGTTTCTTCAATTTATTGAGTATATTTGACAAATAGTTTGCAACTTCTTAAGTTAATTTCAATAGCTGGTACTTAAGAAAGGGCTGACATAGTTTTTTAGCAGAACCGAAGGTATACCAAATGAGAAATGTCCCATTTCAAATACTTCAAGATTTAATACAGGAATACATAACACACAGGACTACACGATATAAATTAAGTAAAATCAAAAAAAGCTGTGTAGCAATTTGAAATATAATCTAAGATTTTTCAGTGGTTTGCTTTTAATTAATATCTACCAGGCAGTGAATACAGTTATTCTTGTATTTACTCTAGATTTCTTGGCATGTATTCTCAGTAGTATATTTATACATATTAAACATTTATATTGTTCATTCAGATTAACAGATTGCATCCTCTCAACAAGCATACTAATGAGTAATGTAACGTGGAATTTCATGCATGCTTTGCCAAACATAATTTGGCTGCCAGGTTTGTTTCTATTATATACACAAATATTGGCAAAAGTTCTGTACACTACATATCGCTTGCAAATATTTATAGGACTGTGTCCATATACAATTGACCCAAAATCTGAGACATTGAAAATCTAAAATTCTCATTAACCCCCTGAAATAAGAACAGTTTTTGAAGAATAAATACCAAAACAATAATATAAATAATGCAGAATCTTTCGATTTTAGGTTACGGATGACATACAAATACTGTGTTAATTCTTGCTTCCATTGCTTTTTGGAACATTCTCAAATCATGCGAGCATGATCATCAGGTTTTGCAAACCTTTAGAAAAACAGAAGCATTTTCATTAGCATTGTGGACCACACTGTACATGTACTGTACATGTTAGAGATATTCATATATTTTGTAATTATTTGACCCAACAAAGAAATAGCCCTAAAGCAAATGATCAAATTTATCCAGGTAACCCCATAATACCTGAAGTTGCATTGTAATTTGCAAGTTCATGTATTTTCATGTAAACTCTGCCATCTACTGGCTGACACTGGGTAAAGTTTTTTTTTTTTTTAGCAGTTGCTTACATTAGAAACCAATAAACAATTTAATGTCTATGTGTGTGTGTATTGCTTCACCACTTACTTGACTAGAATACATAGAGAACAAATTATTAGTAAAAACCATGTGCTGATGCACAGCCTGTCCTTAAAGGTATAGTTCACCCAAAAATGAAAATTGTCATCTTTTACTCACCCTCAAGTCATTCTAAACCTGTATGAATTTCTTTCTTCTGCTGAACACAAAAGAAGATATTTTGAAGAATATGGGTAACCAAACAGTTGATGGTCCCCATTGACATCCATAGTATGGGGCGGGGGAATACTATGTAATTCAATGGGGCCCATTAGCGGTTTGGTTACTGTCATTCTTCAAAATATCGGCTTTTGTGTTCAGTAGAGAAAAATTCATAAAGGTTTGGAACAACTTGAGGGTGAGTAAATGATGACAGATGATGTTCATTTTTGGGTGAACTATCCCTTTAAGGTTCACCTATTGTCTGTCAGCTCTCTGTTGAGCCAGATGGATAATACTCTGTCAATACTCAGTATTTTGTCCTTCCAACTGTTTCCTGAAGTCTAGCTAAATACCTGACTACAGTGTTTTAAAAAGTCTCAATCCTTTTCACAATTATTAAGCTGCAGATTAATAGTTGCCCTTGCCATTGAAAACCATTTAATATCCCACCTTTAGCAATTTACAGGGTTAAAAAAACCCTTGGTTGCTTCTGCCGCCGTCCCTCTCCACATTTGAACGAGGACTGTTTTTGGAACAGAGCTCAAGGGGTGTGGTTTGAGCTATCTCCCAACTCACAGCCGGCAAGTACCCATGACAACTATTTGAGCCTGCTGGCAACTCACTGTCTTCACATGTTGGGGTTGCCATAGCAACTCCCCGCGGGACTCCCCCTAGATCGACAGGAGGGGCGTCCAGTTGACTAACCCGTTCTTCATCAGAGAGCTGGAGGGAAAAGCAGTGTTGTGGATCTGAGAAACCAAAACCTCAAGAGGTCTATGCTTACAGGCCTAACACTGACTCACTAAAACAAGCCGAGGGAACAACCAAACAATGGCACTCCAATGTTATGAGCTGGTGAATGAGCTTGTTGATATTGTGCTATATGAAACATTATTACAATTATTTACATCATTTTAAAGTGCTCATAATTATGTGTTCCTAAATTGGGGGGAAATAGTTTATTTTAAAAAATCACATAAAAGAGTTTCAAAAAACAATGTACAGTAAAAGATACCCTTTAGATTGTCATATGGTTTTATAACTAAATGAATACAGTAAGAATCAATATAATCAAGCTGTCATAACAGTGCAAAACAAATTCAAATCATATAGTGACAGATTGACTCTAACAATGAGATCACATCTCTGCCTTCCAACAGTTCAAGTATAGAATGTGCTGAAAAAAAAACTGAGCTTTATTAAGCAATCTTTACACCTTCCCTAAAGATGTCTCACATTAATTGCACTTAGATTAAGACTGTGGTTATTAGTGCCTTTTAAAATGGCAGCAGTTTCTCTGTTTGTGTGGATTTGGAAGCCTTTTCAGCATCTACTTATTTACCATGTTAAAAAAAAGTGTGCAATTCAAAGTCCTTTTTAAAAAGAAAATGCCAAGTGCACAGTGCATTGGACCAATATCTGACTGCTTGGATAAGATCTGGTTTTGTAGGAAAATACACAAACCTGGAATAAAATTTTAAATACAGGCTTTTTTTTTTAGAATATTTATTTAGAAAAAAAAAAAAAGCATAGGAATTTCTCACAGAAAACATATGCCGTTTTAGGTGCCAATGTATGTGTTGAAAAGTTTTATTAATCCATAAAATGCATTTTTTGTTCATAATATAAAAAGTGACAAGGCCTTTTGTTGGCAATATGAAAGTCAATTGGATAAAACGATCTATGCTAATGCAAATGTATAATTTCTGTTTTCTTTACTTGCAAATCGTGCATTACTACAACAACTATTACTAGAGTACGATTACTAATCAAATCAGACTATGATTGGTACAGCACTTGCAGTGGTCACCTTTGGATAAGAAACCCACTGTTTTAAACATTTTCCAAACAAACAAACAAAATGTGGAAATTTTTGTTTAAAAAAAACGCTCATTTATGGAATTCACTGAAGCACCCTCCTCTACACAGATGCACATTGCAGATCTTACAGCCGAACACACTCTCATGTCTCAGGCCTTTGTTTGTGCAGTTCCGACAGCGCCGTGAGCGTTCTGACATGCGCTCGAGGCGGTGCCCGTACTCCAAGGGCGAGTCTGCGTGCCGTTTACGGGCCGCCCGCTCCATGCCCCTTGCCCCCTGGTAGTCACCAATCAGCTGCTGCGCCAGACGAATACGGAAATGGCGCTGTGTAAACTGTTTGCCATTAAAACCTGCTGGTGGCGACCCTCCTCGGCTCTCACGCAAAACCACGTATGCGTTGACGATGCAGAGGTTTACGTAGAACCACACAAAATAGCGCCACCATTTTTTGCACGGCCTCCCGACCTGGTAGCACTCCCTTAGCTGGTCGCACAGGTCAACCCCCCTCATGTTCTCCTGGTATAAAAGCAGAGGAAGTGGACGAGGTATCCCAAGCCCCGCCAGTCCACAATCTCCGTCGCTCGCGTCTCCGTCCCGCTTACCCGGCCCAATGCCCACGATGCCAGGTGCAGAGTTAGAAGACACGCAGCTAACAATTTTAGCATCCCTTGTGACAGTGGCCACCAGGTTGCCGTGCTGACACTGATAGAACTCGCCCGGTGCTAACTTTCCAACGTTGCGAGGTTTGAGGGCGTCAGGATAACCGCCACGACACGGGTTAGTAGGGCCGCAGGCATAAAGCCCTTGATGCAGCAGATTCTGCAGCAGGGGCACCGATGTAAAGAAGCTGTCCATGAAAATGTGGTGGTGTCTGCCCTCAAGCCCCCTCACCAGTGACGTCACCACCTTGTGGCCCACCGCAGCAGCTGCCAGATCGTCGCTCGGCTTACCGACATAAATACGAGTGCGGTGGCAGTAGCCTGAGCGAGAGTCACAAAGCATCCACACTTTCAGCCCCTTCCGCAAAGGCTTCGACGGCATGTACTGCGTTGGCGAAAAGCGTCCCTTTGAGGCAATAGCACACTCATCGATAGTCAAACAGCGGTTAGGCAGGTAGGAGTCCCACATGGTATTTCCGACCATATCCAGCAGGGGGCGTATTTTGTAAAGTCCATCGTATCCCAGCTCCCCTTTGGATGGCTCTGACTCACGGTCGCACAAGTGCAGGTTTTGGTTGAGTTTTTCGAAGCGCCGGGCAGTCATTGTTTTCTTAAAGCCAGCATTCCCTATGAAAATGTCACTGGCCCAGTACATGCCATAATCTGGCAGCTGATTGATGCCCATAAGGATGTTAAGGCCAACATATGCCCTCATTTCTCTAATGTCAGTGGGGTGCCAGTGGGTGTCTGATCTACCGCTTCTCCGTTGCCGGTAGAGGGCGTAGTTGTTTGTTTGTTCTACCATGTGTTCAAACAATGAATCTGGGAAGAGCAACCGGAAATAGTCTAAAGTGTCAGCATCATCCCCTAGCGAGTGCTGAGGGCCACTGTCAGCGGTGAAAGGCTCAATTGATATTACCTGATCAGGCTCTCCCCAGAAATCCTGAGAAGTGCACTCGTCGTCCAAAACATCATATGTGCTGAATAAAGCTGGGTGTTCCTCCTCTTCTAGATCGGAAAAATCGATGTCTGAGTCAGTCGAAGAGGTTTCAGAGCAGTTATTGGAAGTCGCAAAATAGGAGTCCTCCTCGTAGTCCTCGTGCTTGATCCCATTTCCAGTGACTAAAATGATATTGCAGCCGCCTCCCGCGATGTAGCTGGCGGAGTCCGCAGTCTCTTCTGCCTCTGCCGACGCCGCTGCCGCTGCCGCCGCCGTGCTCTCCAGCTCAGACTCCCCCTTGTTCTCCTGCAGTTCCTCGTCTTCCTCGTCCGACTCGGACTTTCTGAAAGGAATCTCGAACCACTTCACATCGACGGGCAGATTTAATGGGCAGTCCTCGCTGTCGGAGAGCGCGTTCGTTTCTGTGTCAGTGCTAGTTTCCAAAATAGTAAAAAGCTCTCCTCTTTTTCTTGCCGCCATGTCGGGGTATTGAACTGCCCCTGCATGAGTCCTTTATTTATTTTAGCGGGGTAAATATTCGTCAAAACTAATCGCAAATGCAAAAGCAACAGAAACGGTCTCGCATGTGCGCCCGGGAAACTCATGGGTGTCTAAATCGGGCTGTTTTGAAGGATAGTTTCTCATGGTTTCCGCTCTTGCTTTGGTACGCTTTGTAGCGCAGTGTGGCCGCAGACGTCAGAAGCTGCTCGCATGTCCTGCTTTGTAAGGGCGTTTTGCGACTGCAGCTGGTGGGGTTGCTGCTAGTTCGCTGGGCTGCCAGATGGCCGCTTGCTGTTGTAATGCCCGTTGGCACTTGCCACTGCCCAAGAGCACCGTAGAGACGGCAGATAAAAAGTTCAGGACAATAAATGTACCTGCAAAAAGTGGCAAAAGTACCATGGTACTGCGATGTGTGTTTTTTGGACACGTGCCATGGTAGTATCATGTCTTTTTGGACCTATATCAGGGTTACCTCTATCGTGGTAGTACACTGTTCTTTGATATGCTACCATGGTAATACCATGGTATTCTTAAAATGGGCTATTTACATATCATATATACTATACTTTCTGACACCATCACTGTACCATTGCCATAGTAGGCTTTTTTTCTAAGGGTAATATGAAAACAATGAACCATTCTAAAGTAATTTTCATTTTTAAATAGTTATGATCTTTAATAGTAGTGTCATATCTGCTGTTTTTGTTGGCTATATCACAGCTAACGTGCGAAGATATTGCTTTATAAATAATTACTGTGATACACCTGCATTGACAGACTTTTTTTTCTCAGCAAATATTTTATGAATGGTGCATCCTGATACACACCTTGAGCTATATCAGCACTCTTTAATAATTTACTTTTACACCTGCAAAGGCAGGTTTGATTTTACAAGGAAAAAAAGTGCTCTCTTTAACCCTTTAACTCATGTCATAGTAGACCATAGTTTTGTCTTGTTATTTGGGTGGGTCTTTTCTACTTTTTTCACATTGAAGAGAAAACAGAAGCATCCTCACAATGTCTGTTTTTGTAGTTAATCCATCTGCACAATACCCAGTTCAGGTTTTTTGAAGTTCAAGATCCAGGTGTGTTACTTAAGACTGATATCCTAAATATGAGGGACTCCAGGACACCAGGATTAGGATGATTCAGTCGGCTCATTCACCTGAACAAATTTAAGCAACAGTGTTTTGTTGCATACCACCACTGCTAATATAAAGGCTGTTGGGTGAAATTATGAGTATTCTTATGAAATAGAAAACAAATAATTTAATTTATGTTTACATTTATTTATTTAGCAGATATCTATTTCACTATAATTTAATTGTGTAATTAAAATAATTTAATTCAGTCTCTTTAATATGTTAGTCATTGTGGCTTTGTCGGAAAGATAAGTTGCCTTTGCAAGCTATTTGCAGTACAAAGATAACAAAGCATGCCCGAATCAATATTTAGCATCATATTATGTCTGTTAAGATTGCTTTATCTGGTCAGTTTTTGAAGGTAGCCTATCCTTCACTGCTTATGATTTCCCACAATCCAGTGTGGTTCGATGGCTGGTGGAAAAGATCTGAAAGAAAGTTTGAAAGAAGCAAATTCATTTCTAAATATTAATAAACATTTTTTTAAATGCATGACTGCGTTTCCTTTACATTGTCATTTGCTTAGACTAAATATATCTTTGTTCTGGATTATTAGATATGATGTAATGATGCCTGGAAGTCTGTCTGAAACCAATATCCTTATACCTCCATACACAAACCACTGTTATTGACTGACCAAGCAGCAAAGCAACTGGCGTAGCTTACAGACACAGTAATGCCATTTCTTCTTCATTGGTCTTCATTGATCTCAACCTATGTCTTGAGGTCAGTCATTTTTTCATTAAAGCTCAGAATGAAAAACGTTCAAGAATCTGTTATTTCACTTACTAAAGTCGTTTTTTCTTTAGGTATTTCTGGTTGTGACTGTTAAAGGGTTAAGAACAATGAACTCAAAATGTCATCAGGTTCTTCAAATAACTTAGCCAAATGACTGGAATAAGTTGGCAGAATAATAACAATCCAAAATTATATGATGTATTATAATATGAGCGTCTCATTTCAGTGTGCTTGGTGAACACTAAACCCCTTGATGTCTTAATTATACTTAACTGTCCTCCACTGTAGGCTTAAGATATAATTTTCTTTATGCATGAGGAATTGCTCTTTTGAAAGTGAAGTGACAAACGGAACTTGAACCGAAGCTTGAAAAGAAATAGAAGTGCACTGTAAAAAACTCCTCTCTCCAGCATAAGCCCCTGGAGTACTAGACTGCTGCAGTCCTCACAGAAGACTCTATTGGCAGAGTGGAGAGACCGTGACCAATAGGGGCACAGAGCACATGAATGGGTGGAGAGAGGAAGGGGAGGGTGTTCATGCTGGTTAGGACAGAGTTGAAGAATATTAGAGTTAGAGACAATTCTTGTTTTTTTTATGGAATATTGTATTTATTATAAATGATTTATCTGTGCACATCATTATATCTATATATATATCTATATATATATATATATATATATTTAGTTCACATACCCTTAATCTTTAATCAAAATAACTTCCCCTCCCTCTTGCAAAAACATCTCTTCTCTGATGACGTGTTCACTGGTGCAGGTATGACGTAGGCCAACCGGTATCACACTGGTTCCCTCGATAAAAACCCAGTAGGATTTTCCCATAGGCTTTTGGATTATCGCAAAAAACAAGCTCTGTGATCAACAAAAGTTTATGATACTTTCACTTTTTGTCCATCAAGATAATTATCACAGATGAAAACAACTTTTATTAATTTTGAAGCCTAAATGCAGTCGTCAGAAGTAAAAAGCTAAAACAGACTACACCACAGTCGCTCGACTTCAACGTCACCATCACTAAGCTATCGACAACTCTTTCAGTTTTTCTCAAAACATTTTCCCAGAACCTTTGAGTTAGAATAGTTTATAAGAGAACAATTATGAGCATAATAAGGCTGTAAAAGCGGACTGAGTTTACCTTTTCAGCGTGATGACGTTTAATCTCCCCGACAGCCTCTAGTCCCATTTAGCCACTTGTTAGCAACCGCCTTTTTCAAGACACGTTACAGCTTCAAAAAATCACAAGTGGGGTAGAACTGATGTATTTTAAAGTGTCTTGAGCTTGTATTCACCACAAACCTTATTTCAGCCATTTAAACAAAATCCCATTCAAAAAACCCATTGACTTTGGGACGATGGACCCAGAAGTGTTAAAATGCTAACTCGCTTCCGTGTTTTGGCCTACAAAATGATGTCATACCTGCACCGCTCTATAGCAAACCCCAACGATCCAATCAGTTCCCGATGGACATAATCAAGTCCCGCCCTACAGTTTTTCTTGTTCGAGAAGCCGTTTCACTTGGATATACACTCACCTAAAGGATTATTAGGAACACCTGTTCAATTTCTCATTAATGCAATTATCTAATCAACCAATCACATGGCAGTTGCTTCAATGCATTTAGGGGTGTGGCCCTGGTCAAGACAATCTCCTGAACTCCAAACTGAATGTCAGAATGGGAAAGAAAGGTGATTTAAGCAATTTTGAGCGTGGCATGGTTGTTGGTGCCAGACGGGCCGGTCTGAGTATTTCACAATCTGCTCAGTTACTGGGATTTTCACGCACAACCATTTCTAGAGTTTACAAAGAATGGTGTGAAAAGGGAAAAACATCCAGTATGCGGCAGTCCTGTGGGCCAAAATGCCTTGTTGATGCTAGAGGTCAGAGGAGAATGGGCCGACTGATTCAAGCTGATAGAAGAGCAACTTTGACTGAAATAACCACTCGTTACAACCGAGGTATGCAGCAAAGCATTTGTGAAGCCACAACACGCACAACCTTGAGGCGGATGGGCTACAACAGCAGAAGACCCCACCGGGTACCACTCATCTCCACTACAAATAGGAAAAAGAGGCTACAATTTGCACGAGCTCACCAAAATTGGACAGTTGAAGACTGGAAAAATGTTGCCTGGTCTGATGAGTCTCGATTTCTGTTGAGACATTCAGATGGTAGAGTCAGAATTTGGCGTAAACAGAATGAGAACATGGATCCATCATGCCTTGTTACCACTGTGCAGGCTGGTGGTGGTGGTGTAATGGTGTGGGGGATGTTTTCTTGGCACACTTTAGGCCCCTTAGTGCCAATTGGGCATCGTTTAAATGCCACGGCCTATCTGAGCATTGTTTCTGACCATGTCCATCCCTTTATGACCACCATGTACCCATCCTCTGATGGCTACTTCCAGCAGGATAATGCACCATGTCACAAAGCTCAAATCATTTCAAATTGGTTTCTTGAACATGACAATGAGTTCACTGTACTAAAATGGCCCCCACAGTCACCAGATCTCAACCCAATAGAGCATCTTTGGGATGTGGTGGAACGGGAGCTTCGTGCCCTGGATGTGCATCCCACAAATCTCCATCAACTGCAAGATGCTATCCTATCAATATGGGCCAACATTTCTAAAGAATGCTTTCAGCACCTTGTTGAATCAATGCCACGTAGAATTAAGGCAGTTCTGAAGGCGAAAGGGGGTCAAACGCAGTATTAGTATGGTGTTCCTAATAATCCTTTAGGTGAGTGTACATCACAACAGGGAAGAAAAGTCTTTTCCAACTTCTGTTTGATGCCGACTTTAAATTGCATGTGGAACTGTAACCTCTTACAGATCTATTAATTTCATCATCTATGTTGTTGCCATAATTGATCATATTTACTTGCTTTATTTATTGCTATTATTTTCAGGCATCCGCCCTTTTCCATGTTACCATATCCACAAGCATTTTGCATCCCAATGGCAAAAGGAGGTTTATAATCTTCTTCTGGTGACTCTTGATCACTCTGACTGTGCCAATACAAGAACCTTCCTGGCAGTGACCTTCCCATGGCACGTTTACAATAGCAGCAGATGCATCCTGGTCCCTGTGAGCCGTGTATGCCTCATACTCTGCATGGGCGTAAAACATGCTGAGGCCATTTCTCTGCACCAGACAAATGCCACCTCTTGTCAGACACAAAAATGCCAACCTGCATTGGATAGCGCACTCTGTGTCCGGCTTAGCCCGCTTGTCCCTGACTAGTATGTCTTCCCTGAAGAAAAATGTGGTGCCTGCAGTTCAGCCATATGGAATGAAAATAAGAACAAATGTACATAAAGTAAGATGAATGTTTTGTCTTCTAATCCTCTTGTGAAGTTATATAGTGATATAAATGACCCACTGGGTTTTGGGGCTCTTTTTTTAGGCCCATTCCTATTCTCTAGAGATATAAGCCTGCTCTAAAATAGGAATAAATACCCATGAGATTTACACAGGCTCTGCCAGAGAATCCCTTACACTTAATTACATCAGTGTTCCTTCACTATCAGTTTCATGTTCCAGCTGAGGTCTCTACTCAACTGAGGACTTGAGTAAGCAAGACCAGAGATATACAAACCCACTCTTCCCTGCAGTGCTGAACAGCACTGTGTATGTCAGCATTAAATGTTTACCTTTGATAACCATCAGAATGATTGAGATACTCTAAGGTCAGGTTTATTATTTAAAACAACAGTGCTTCTTTCAGTGTTTCTTGTAGATTGATTCAGTCCATTTATGTGTGTCACACACACGTCTTGTTTACTATCTTTGTGGGGACTCTCCATAGACTTAATGATATTTATACTGTACAAACTGTATATTCTATCCCCTTAAACTAACCCTGCCCCTTAACCTACCCATCACAGAAAACTCTCTGTATTTTTACATTTTCAAAAAAAAAACCTCATTCTGTATGATTTATAAGCTTGTCTCTTCATGGGGACCTCAATTTAGGTCCTCCCGGTGACATGAGTCCCCATAAGTCTGTGTGCATTCAGGTTGAAGTCCCCACCGGGATAGAAAAACATGAAACACACACACACACACACACACACACACACACACACACACACACACACACACACACACACACACACACACACACACACACACACACATTTTTCACACACATTTCGCAGTAGAGTTACCGACGTTGGCCACTAGAGAGCGCTATAGCTCAATTTATTACAATAGCGACGTCGTCTTGCTCTGGTTATTACAGAAAATGATTATAATCTCCACTTTTATGTTTTACATTCTGACCAAGGAATTGAACAGAACTGATTAACTGAAGTATAGCTTTGCCTCATTCTGGAAAAAAAAAGCCCTTTGTACCTATTTTTTAAAATCGGCTTGACTATATGACTAACAATGAAAAATATTTTCAAAGAATTTTATAAATAGGCCTATTAGTTAATGTTACTTTAAATATGTACTAAAACATTTTTAAAATCAGAAGTTGTATCTGTTAATATTTCATGAACCTGAGCTAACGTGAACTAACAATGAATAGTAGGCCTAGCGTATTAATTAACTAACTTAATTATTGGGATCTTATTGTAAAGTGTAACCCAAAATGTAAACCGGTGTCCATGTTTTCTAATAGTGTTACAATTTGACGCTAATTTACATTTCAGGGATACAGTAAGTTTTTAAAGTAGATTTTAAAATAATTCCAATTTGTAGCAGATAAATGTGGGAAAAATATATCTTACAGTAGTTTTAGATTAAAAAACCCCCAAACAAAACAAACAAAAACAATACAACAACTGAGATAGGCTACAGTCATTAAAATGAATCTCCAGTTTTCCCTGTTCACACCACTTCTGATTCACTGTGGCTCAAAGTGGAAAACCCAGCTGATGTGTGTGAGTAAGTAAACTTCAGTCTTATCTATAGTCAGTATCAGATAGGGGCCTTTTGAGTGAATCCAGGTTTCATCATTTCAGCATGACTAATTCATTAATCTTCTCAGACAGCAGACAGTGAGTAAAAACAAAGTGACTGACCAAATTATATGGGAAAATAGTTCTTATGATTGTTTTTGCACATGAATTTCATTGTAGCCTACTAGAGGATCAAGGAAATGCAAAGTGATGCAAATGTTTTGTGTTTCTTAGAGTGTTGGATACCAGACATCTGTAGAACAAAAGTCTTTCATCCTCAATTTAATGGCTATGCTGAAACAGGGCAGCAGTAAACATAATCAATCCTGTGCGTGTCATATGCACGTCAACCATTTGTCATTTTAAAGGGCTTGAGAAATTTTGTCATGTCAGTGGAGAAAGGCATTATACCATTGGGTTTTGAAACAAATACTCCACAGATGTCCTGGGTCTATTTTCTCTGTCTGACAGTTTTATTTGTTTTTATTACCACATATTGCGCATTAAGTACATTATTTTAATTAAATATTCTTGCTTGTTTATGACCATCCTGAAATTGAATTTAAAGCCATGTTGCTTTTTAATTTATGCTGTCTGTTATGATTGATGACATTTCTATGACACAATAGGCACATTGTTGGATTGAAATACTATGATGGTGGGAGAAATATCTATGGTCATAAAATGTTAAAACTTTTTTTTGTTGTTGTTGCCAATTTTTAGGTGAATCCAAAACAGTATTATTACAATTACAAGGAGGATGGCATATAGCCAGATCAGTTTAAATAATTATATGTGGATGGAGTTTTTTTTAAGTTGTATACATTAACATTAATTATTTGAACAAACTGGAATTAACATTTATGTCTTCATATTTGTTCTTCAGACATTCCTCTTTCAATACAATAAGTATCAGCTGTATAAAAAGTCACCCACGTTTTGTTTTTGACCATTGAAAATGTGTATATAACAATTTATTAATGGAGCCACATTGAGATCCCCATATCTCTGGGTTTGAACCATATAGAGCCATAAAAATAAAGATACCAAAAGAAAAGTTTCTCCATTTAATATGGAGTTGGCCCACCCTTTACAGCTATAACAGCTTCAACTCTTCTGGGAAGGCTTTCCACAAGGTTTAGGAGTGTGTTTATGGGAATTTTTGTGTGTGTGTGTTTTCTTCTAGAAGCGTGTTTGTGAGGTCAGGCACTGATGTTGGATGAGAAGGCCTAGCTCGCAGTCTCCGCTCTAATTCATCCCAAAGGTGTTCTGTTGGGTTGAGGTCAGGACTCTGTGCAGGCCAGTCAAGTTCCTCCACACCAAATTCGCTCATCCATGTCTTTATGGACCTTGCTTTGTGCACTGGTGCACAGTCATGTTGGAACAGGAAGGGGCCATCCCCAAACTGTTCCCACAAAGTTGTGAGCATGAAATTGTCCGAAATGTCTTGGTATGCTGAAGCATTAAGAGTTCCTTTCACTGGAACTAAGGGGCCAAGCCCAACCCCTGAAAAACAACCCCACAACATAAATGCCCCTCCACCAAACATTACACTTGGATACACTACACAGGCAAGTACCATTCTCCTGGCAACCGCCAAACCCAGACTTGTCCATCGGATTGCCAGACAGAGAAGCGTGATTCGTCACTCCAGAGAACACGTCTCCACTGCTCTAGAGTCCAGTAGCGGCATGCTTTACACCACTGCATCCGACGCTTTGCATTGCACTTGTGGTGATGTAAGGCTTGGATGCAGCTGCTCGGCCATGGAAACCCATTCCATGAAGCTCTCTACGCACTGTTCTTTAACATTATGACCACTGACAGGTGAAGTGAATAACATTTTTATTTATTTATTTTAACAGAATTATTTCTTCATCACAGCACCTGTTAGTGGGTGGGATATATTAGGCAGCAAGTGAACATTTTGTCCTCAAAGTTGATGTGTTAGAAGCAGGAACAATGGGCAAGCGTAAGGATTTGAGCGAGTTTGACAAGGGCCAAATTGTGATGGCTAGACGGCTGGGTCAGAGCATCTCCAAAACTGCAGCTATTGTGGGGTGTTCCCGGTCTGCAGTGGTCAGTATCTCTCAAAAGTGGTCCAAGGAAGGAACAGTGGTGAACCGACGACAGGGTCATGGGCGGCCAAGGCTCATCGATGCACGTGGGGAGCGAAGGCTGGCCTGTGTGGTCCGATCGAACAGACAAGCTACTGTAGCTCAAATTGCTCAAGAAGTTAATGCTGGTTCTGATAGAAAGGTGTCAGAATACACAGTGCATCGCAGTTTGTTGCGTATGGGGCTGCATAGCCGTAGACCAGTCAGGGTGCCCATGCTGACCCGTCCACCGCCGAAAGCGCCAACAGTGGGCACGTGAGCATCAGAACTGGACCACCGAGCAATGGAAGAAAGTGGCCTGGTCTGATGAATCATGCTTTCTTTTACATCACGTGGATGGCCGGGTGCGTGTACGTCGCTTACCTGGGGAACACATGGCACCAGGATGCACTATGGGAAGAAGGCAAGCCGGCGGAGGCAGTGTGATGCTTTGGGCAATGTTCTGCTGGGAAACCTTTTGTCCTGCCATCCATGTGGATGTTACTTTGACACGTACCACCTACCTAAGCATTGTTGCAGACCATGTACACCCTTTCATGGAAATGGTATTCCCTGGTGGCTGTGGCCTCTTTCAGCAGGATAATGCACCCTGCCTCAAAGCAAAATTGGTTCAGGAATGGTTTGAGGAGCACAATGAGTTTGAGGTGTTGATTTGGCCTCCAAATTCCCCAGATCTCAATCCAATCGAGCATCTGTGGGATGTGCTTAACAAACAAGTCAGATCCATGGAGGCCCCACCTCGCAACTTACAGGACTTAAAGGATCTGCTGCTAACATCTTGGTGCCAGATACCACAGCACACCTTCAGGGGTCTAGTGGAGTCCATGCCTCGACGGGTCAGGGCTGTTTTGGCAGCAAAAGGGCGACCAACACAATATTAGGAAGGTGGTCATAATGTTATGCCTGATCGGTGTATATACACGCTGGAAACAATTGATTTTCATTATTAGTTCATGAAACCTAATAAGTGAACACTGAAACGCTGCAACACTGAAATGAGAGTTAAAGTCTCTCAAACAAAAGCATTACCATTAGGCAGATTTCATGTGTAATTATGGTGCCTGTTTGTCTTTGTCTCTGCTTTCTTTTGAATGCAATATGTTACTGATTTTGCACATTAGCAAAAAGTTGCCTAATGAACTTTTTCAATCATGTATCCATATCAAAGTTAAAATATTTCAATATCAAAGACTTGCTGTGTTTGATAATTTGCACGAGTCAATCATTACACATGAAGTTTTAGTGTACGCACTTATGTCTCCAGAGTTGATACAAATATTTGGGACTTAAAACCGCAAACAGCTTTGTTTGTTTATGACTTGCACAGCTAACCACTAAAAAGACTGAGAGGGTGTGGGTCAGTAGGTACAATCATAAGTGCATTAACATTATCTTCAGTGTTTTAGTTTTATTCCACAGTATGTTGAATATGTGCAGTTGGCTCATTTAACCTCTAACCTGCTTTTTATCATTTTTACTTTTCTCATTTTCTGTTTAGTTATTTCCCACAGGACAGTGCACAAGAAGTCTGCCCGTCTGTCGAGTAATTACCCCCCTCAGGTTCTGAAGGAAGCAGGAGGAAATGCAAACATGTGTCATTGGTTAGAGTATGAGTTTGCTGAAATAAGAATTTCAGCCTGAAAAGTATATAGGCTTGACTTCTATCTACTTCCCAAAATCCATTCATCAAGTCCATAGATTCACAGGCTATAATTTCTATTTATAGTCAAAAACTGTAATATGGTTAAATTATTGCTAAGGGAAGTTTTAATTATTTCAATTTTACATTTTTAATTATCATGTACTTTATATATTTTATTTATTAATGATGTTAAATGTTCAGTTTGATGCAACAAAAGCAGTAATATTGTGAAATATTATTACAATTTAACCCTTAAATACATGTTTCGGCAATCATTATTACATTTTTATTATTACATTATTACATTTTTCGGGTCTTTAGCGACCCGGATCTATATCTAACACGGATGGATCTCTACCTGACGCAATAAAGTAAAACTCTCCTGATATTAGAGTAACAATTACAGAAGAATAAAATAAAGCATATTTTGTTACCTTTTGGAGCTCGGAAGGGTTCATTTTGAGCAGATATTTTATACCATCATCACTGTCCTCGTCAGAGCTCATTTCCCAGTACCTTCAGCATCTGGCTCATATTCGCCATCTCAAACATATTCTCAAAACTATCTCAACATTTTCAAAATCAATATTTTGATTACTGACAGCTTCTTCATCAAGTGACAGTGACACTAATATTTGATTGTGTTCAGTACTTTCTCTGCAGTAAATCGCTGAGCCATTTCAAGTTTTGCTGATGATTCTTCCTAATCTTTTGTTTTCTGCCTGCAGTAACTATGAGTGAAACGTCACTTCATCATTGTGTATCAGACATTGCCACCTTGTGGAGTAAAGGTGAATTGCACTTATTCAGTCATCAAAGATGCAATTATTGTTGTGCAGAAAAAATATGCTTACACTTACACACCTTGGGTTGTTAGCGACCCTATACAATTTTTACAAAAAAGGAATGGGAAAACAGGCTTTCTTTTATAATTTTTTTTTTCTTATTATATTGTTTATAATGAATTGATTGAGGAATACTAAAATGGTTGATGTCTAACTTTATAAAATGAGTGAGGAGGGTGGTGAATGACGTCCCGGGTCACTAAAGACCTGAGGAATGCATTTGAGGGTTAAAATGACAGTTTTCTAATTTATTTTAAAATGTAATTTATTCTTGTGATGGCAAAGCTGAATTTTCAACAGTCATATAATATTTTTTTTTTTCATATATTTTTTTCTTCAGGATTTTTGATTAATACATTTTAAAAGAACAGCATTTATTTGAAATAGAAATCTTCTGTAACATTATAAAGGTCATTGCTGTCACTTTTTTTATTTAATTTAATGCATCCTTACTCAATAAAAGCATTAAGTCTTATATATTAAAAAAAATCTTACTGATCACAAACGTTTAAATGGTAGGGTATTTTTAAATGGTATTTACAACAGTCACTGACAATAGTTTTATCTAATGCCTAACAAGCACATTTCTACTCTTCAGAAAGCTCTTCTTCTGCCTGTATCATCCAAAGGATACACTGTTCAATGCGGTTTCACACTTCGACTTCCAACACAATTTTACCATTAAAACATCTGAAGCACAGCAAGAGAATAGGCAGCATAATCAGATTCAAGCACAAGTAGTGGAATCATGGGAATTTCTTTGGGTCTCGACTCCAAAAACAACCCGATTGGCAGTTTGTATCAAAGTCAACAAACAAAAAGGACTTGTTTATTTTGCTGGGAGCCAGCGGTAGAAACTACAAACACAATAAATATGGTCTTTGAACACTAATTCACAACTTTGGGTTGTAAAATTTTGTAAACTTTGGCCCTCATCATAAAGGAGCGATTTGGTCTGCATGATCAACAACAAACCATCTAAAAGAGTCTTAATTGTGATTTAGTTCATTAATCTTCATCTAAATCTTCCTGTGATTTAGTAATACAATGTTGCTTCAATCATACTGCTTCTAGAAAAGAACATAACCTGTTTTCCTCATGGTAGATTTATGAATTCTAACATCGGGTCTTATTTATGATATGCAAGCAGAACACATTGTTTGTACTTCTGGGTAGCATCGGATCCTAGTTGTCAAGTTTTTAAACATTGATCAAAGTTAGCATAAAAGTCAGTTAAATCATGGCACATAAGTCAACTTTATTTTTCATGTAGCTATTCAGTCTCTAACTGGCCTCTCAACTCTTAAAAAGCATATAAAGATGCTTGCATACAGTGGGGAGAACAAGTATTTGATACACTGCCGATTTTGTAGGTTTGCCCACTTACAAAGCATGTAGAAGTCTGTAATTTTTATCATAGGTACTCTTCAACTGTAAATGACGGAGTCTAAAACAAAAATCCAGAAAATCACATTGTATGATTTTTAAGTAATTAATTTGCATTTTATTGCATGACATAAGTATTTGATACATCAGAAAAGCAGAACTTAATCTTTGGTACAGAAACCTTTGTTTGCAATTACAGAGATCATACGTTTCCTGTAGTTCTTGACCAGGTTTGCACACACTGCAGCAGGGATTTTGGCCCACTCCTCCATACAGACCTTCTCCAGATCCTTCAGGTTTCGGGGCTGTCGCTGGGCAATACGGACTTTCAGCTCCATCCAAAGATTTTCTATTGGGTTCAGGTCTGGAGACTGGCTAGGCCACTCCAGGACCTTGAAATGCTTCTTACGGAGCCACTCCTTAGTTGCCCTGGCTGTGTGTTTTGGGTCGTTGTCATGCAGGGAAGGAGGTTGTTGGTCAAGATCTCGCGATACATGGCCCCATCCATCCTCCCCTTGATACGGTGCAGTCGTCCTGTCCCCTTTACAGAAAAGCATCCCCAAAGAATGATGTTTCCACCTCCATGCTTCACGGTTGGGATGATGTTCTTGGGGTTGTACTCATCCTTCTTCTTCCTCCAAACATGGCGAGTGGAGTTTAGACCAAAAAGCTCTATTTTTGTCTCATCAGACCACATGACCTTCTCCCATTCCTCCTCTGGATCATCCAGATGGTCATTGGCAAACTTCAGACGGGCCTGGACATGTGCTGGCTTGAGCAGGGGGACCTTGCGTGCGCTGCAGGATTTTAATCCATGACAGCGTAGTGTGTTACTAATGGTTTTCTTTGAGACTGTGGTCCCAGCTCTCTTCAGGTCATTGACCAGGTCCTGCCGTGTAGTTCTGGGCTGATCCCTCACCTTCCTCATGATCATTGATGCCCCACGAGGTGAGATCTTGCATGGTGCCCCAGACCGAGGGAGATTGACCGTTATCTTGAACTTCTTCCATTTTCTAATAATTGCACCAACAGTTGTTGCCTTCTCACCAAGCTGCTTGCCTATTGTCCTGTAGCCCATCCCAGCCTTGTGCAGGTCTACAATTTTATCCCTGATGTCCTTACACAGCTCTCTGGTCTTGGCCATTGTGGAGAGGTTGGAGTCTGTTTGATTGAGTGTGTGGACAGGTGTCTTTTATACAGGTAACGAGTTCAAACAGGTGCAGTTAATACAGGTAATGAGTGGAGAACAGGAGGGCTTCTTAAAGAAAAACTAACAGGTCTGTGAGAGCCGGAATTCTTACTGGTTGGTAGGTGATCAAATACTTATGTCATGCAATAAAATGCAAATTAATTATTTAAAAATCATACAATGTGATTTTCTGGATTTTTTTTTTTAGATTCCGTCTCTCACAGTTGAAGTGTACCTATGATAAAAATTACAGACCTCTACATGCTTTGTAAGTAGGAAAACCTGCAAAATCGGCAGTGTATCAAATACTTGTTCTCCCCACTGTATTTAGCTTTTTGTTCTGCTGAATTTAGAAAAAAGTGCCTCTAACTGTCATGTCTCATGCAATAACTGGCCTAACAACTAATCTACTGATTTTGGGCATACATCTGATGACCAAATTATTGAAAAATATTTTTAAAAAATTAAAGATTCACCCTTATTCAATTTTTTAAACAGCACAATTAGTTTTATATTTATTTTATGATGGGGGTTTGACCCCCATAAAGAATAATCAATCCCTCTGGAAGGACATTAAAACAATATTTACCTGTAAATATGAAGATACTGTATGTTTCTACTTTCTGCCTCTGACTGATTTTAAATTGTAATTTTGGCCACCCCTGAAATGGGTCATACCATTAACATTACTTGAGCAGTTGATGGGAACACTTTAGTTTGGAGACCAATTTTCACTATTAACAAGTTGCTAATTAGCTTGCATTACTAGGATATTGGCTGTTTATTAGTAGTTATAAAACACATTAATGCCTTATTCTGTATGACCATATTCTACATCCTTTAATCCTACCCCATCCCTAAACTTAACCACTACAACAACTAGCTTACTAACTATTAATTAGCAGTAAATTAGGACTTTATTGAGGCAAGAGTCATAGTTAATATGAATGTGTTCCCCAAACTAAAGTGTGACAATATAGGGTACAACAGGGCTAAAAGCACACCCAAAGAAAAATGTGCATTTCACTACTCCTATATGACTGTTCAATAAAAACATATATTTTTTCTGCACTGAAGGAGCAACAGATTTTGTTAAAAACATTTTTTTGTTTTGTTTAAAAATCTTATAAATGTATGAGGTGGCGAGGTGGGCCTTTTACCCCACACACAGGGTAAAACCAGCATGGGGCAAAAGGCAAGTATTTATAAAATGCAAATACTTACTGTATGTTTAAATATGTTTTCCATAATGTTTAAGTTAATACTTCAAAAACAAAAACTCAAAACAATCACTTTAGCAAAGTTTGATAAATAAAAGAATACATTTTTGTTCAACAAATATATTGTCATTAAAATATGTTCATTTTAAAATTACAGAAACAAAATTATTTAAAAAGTAAAGATTCTGAAAGCATTGAATGAGATCCCATAATAATTTAATAAAGCTTTACAGTAGTAGCAAATAAATATATTTCATTATGATTAATATCATATATTTTTTAAATATGATGGTTTCATTATAAATATGGTGATTATCTCTAAGGTGGACACCCAACTTAATATATGATATTTACCATATGAATCTAACCATGTCATGTCGAAAAATGGAAAAGTCAGCCAGCTGTTTATTATCATGTTAATTATTGTGCCTTTTGCCCCAACAGCAGGGGCGCCTTTTGCCCCAAATACCATACTTTTACATATTCTTCCATTGAAAAATTGTTGCTTTAATTACCTTGAACAAAACTGAAAATCATTAACAAGACCTTTGTCTCAAAATATAGACAATAATTTGATTGATTCTCATTTGTTACATAAATCTACAACATTATAAAAAACATTAAATATTATATCAAATTAGCGCAGAATCAACTTTGCGTTGCTGTCTGCGATCGCATCAAGGATCAGACAAATTTACATGTGCATCATCAAAAGCGGTTGTTAAGAAAAGTGCTGAGCTAATTTTTTGTGCCATCTAGTGGTTTAAAAGAGAATAAAGTAAAATGCGCCTTTTACCCCAGTGCGCCTTTAGCCCCATTGTACCCTATATATGGTCCACCCCAACCCCCACTGAAGATCATTGTGTAATTTGCACCCTGAGCACAATATAGAGTGGACTGGAAGTAATGTAGGATGGTATTAAGAATCATGAGCTGGTACTAATGCTGCGTTCCAGACAACTCGGAATTCAGATTTTCCCACCTCGTAAATAACGTTTGTAACGAGCTCGAAGTCAGACATCTGACCTGTGAACGCGGGGTGGATCGATCAACCCCAATTTCAACGAGATACATATTTTAAAGTCACTTCCAAGATGGCGACATCATGTGGTCAACATGTGACCATGATGTGTGATTGACTGGAACACTGAGGTCAGAAGTGGGATATTTCAACTTCCAACCTTGTCTCGATCGCGGCATTAAACTCTGGTTGCGTAAACGATGCCCAAGAGGCTATCACCTCCAATGCCCTAAACAGTTTTCACAGGAAAACCCATCCAGAACAAATAAAGACTTTTTGAAATGTTATGAGAGACACTGATATATTAGGATTCATTAACCTATGGATGGGCACATTATTCAGAGACACTGCTTGGAGCAACGATATGCTGTATGTTTAAATAAGTTTGCCAACAACCTTCATGTGTGTGGCATGACCTTCCGACCTAACCTTTGAACCCTGCTCTGTATTCTCATATGAGAACAGGATGTTTATGTGTGCCTAAAAAGAGCTCACTTTACATTGAGATGGCAGAAGAAACAAGCAAAGACCACACTGTTGTACTGAAAAGAGGAGATGGACACATTGAGGGCTGGGTCAGGGATGTCATGGTGAGCTCTTCCTGGGTTTATTATGATTAACATGAACTGTGATCTTGCTGACCAGTGGGTGCCAAGGCAAAACGTGCTGTGCGTGTGCTTCATGATGTGCACATTTGAAACCGTTTATCTGTTAACCAGTTTTTAACTGTCTTGACGGTTCCTTTTATACTTTGTCATAGATTTTTTTTTAATGAATATGTACTAAATGGAAGTAATGAACTTGTTTTTATTGCATAAATTAATCAGCCTGTTTCCAAGTTTATGGCTTTCATTCCCACCACGTCATACAATGAGAACCTGGTTGCTTAAGGCTGTTTAACTACTGCTGTGCAAGCAGGATCCTGTCCTTGTGCTTAAGCTTCAATGAGTCTTTTGTGTTTATGTGACTATTGCGGTCTGTTTAAATATATACACCAACTATAATGCAACTTTCTGCTGGAAGTATTACAGCTTTCTTTGTTGAGGGAATTTTGCATGATTATAATAAATGTTTTACCTCAGTTGACTAACAATAGTATGTCTAGTTTATCTCAATAATAGATATGACGTTTGATTATATTCTCAGCCAATATTTTCTCAGAAGATATTTAGACAGCAGAGGTGAGAAAATCTTTACCCTTTTCCAAGTTTCCGGTTTCTGTTGTGGCACATTAAAGCAGAGGTGTCCAAATCTGCTCCTGGAGGGCCACTGTCCTGCAGAGTTTAGCTTCAACCTCAATTAATCAACCTAAAACAGGTAATTAAGGTCTTAGGCATACTAGAAATTTCCAGGCAGGTGTGTTGAGGCAAGTTGGAGCTAAACTCTGCAGGACATTGGCCCTCTAGGAGCAAGTTTGGACACCCCTGCATTTCTTATCACATCTGCATAAAAGAGAAATTTGCTGAAACTACTGATAAGAGGAGAGCAAACTTGGAGGAGAACAAAGTACAATCATCTTCATCACTTAAGATACACTATTAGTGTAATATCATCCATTTTAGGATATTGCTTAAAAAATGCTGGATGGATGGAAACACCAAGATGTAAATAACATTTCCTAAATGTGCATACAAAACATAAAAGCTCCGAGAATAAATTCAGAGATGAAAAAAGTCATGTGACTGAATAATTCACTCAGATCTTCCACAATGGTTTGTCTGTGCATTCTAAACTGCATTTATGGGTCCACATTGGTCCCACTTTATATTAGTTGGCCTTAACTACTATGTACTTACATTAAAAAATAAGTACAATGTACTTATTGTGTTCATATTGTATCGCAAAACACTTTTGCTGATATTGAGGTGGGATACCGGTAAAGTTAGGGACAATGTGTGGTGGTATGGGTAAGTTTAAGGGTAGGGTTAGGTGTAAGGGAAGTGTCAACAGTTTAATTATAAATGTAACTACAGAAATTAATTACAGATGTAATTACATGCCACTGTAAAAAATTTCAACCTATTTCAACTTAAAAACTTAAGTTCAGTTGCTGCCTTAAATTTTTAAGTTAAAGCAACTTAAAAGTACAAGTCATTTCAATTCACTATATTACAATTTACATTAAACTGACTTACAATTTTGAGTTGAATCTTGTATGACTTAAATTAAAAAGTTGAAATTGCTTAACTTATTTTGATGAGTTAAATTAACTTAAAACATATGTTGTCATAACTTAGTGATCCTATCATTTTTAAAATGTAAGTACAATGTAAAAACATGTATGTACACAATAAGTGCATTGTATCAAATTATTAATTTAACTGTTAGTACATAGTAGTTAAGGCCACCTAATATAAAGTGGGTCCATTACATTTAATAAAAGACAATGACTTTCTTAGTATAAAATTTTTCCTGACTGATTCGGTAAGTCTGAGAATTTGTGAAGGAAAGCAGCTGTATTATTGCATTGGTTCCTGTGGAAGTTATGATGAAAAGGGAAACGCCACAATGACAGAAATCCCTTTGATCCACCTGCTGCCAGCAGTTCTTGCTCCAGCTGGCTGGAGCCTCTTAAGTGATAGAATGGAAACACGGCTCTGGCTCTCATTTTCAGAAAGAGTTTTTTTTTTTCAGCAAAGTGATTGAATCACTTTTTTGATATTTTTTTTGATGCTTGTCAAAAAGTATGATATTTTTTGATATTTTTTTTGATACTTGATACTTATCAATATTTTTCAGGGATAAAGATTAAGTGGGACAGTCAGATCTTTGCATCACGCCTCCATATGTTCACAAGAGAAAATTGTCTATGGTGTTCTATTCGTTATCATTCACTCTCTCTGTTTATAAGCACTGCACTGGTACTGTATATTTAACAGTATCAAATCCTTGGAGAGAATGTAAAATAATTGCTGTGTCATTGAATCATCTTGGGAGCATCTGTGTTGACCATTTCTAAGCAGATTGCTTTGAAGGTCTCTGTGCTTTATTCCTCCTCTTCGAACAGAGCTGGCCATGGCTGACTCAGGGCTTTATCAGTGTGAGTGGGCTTTCAGGCTGTGTGGGAAAAGCTTGTTAGCAGAACCTCTACCCTGGAGCCCTTGCCGCAGTAGGGCAGTTTTGGAGTAAATGTTAAGGCTTCAAAGAGAACATGCAGAGCCTTCCTCTTCAGGCTATGGGCCAGTGACCCAGAATATATTAACATCTGTTAACATGATGGGTCAGTGAGTTACGAACATCTTTAGATGTACAAACCCGATTCCAAAAAAGTTGGGACAATGTACAAATTGTGAATAAAAAAGGAATGCAATAATTTACAAATGTCATAAACTTATATTTTATTCACAATAGAATATAGATAACATATCAAATGTTGAAAGTGAGACATTTTGAAATGTCATGCCAAATATTGGCTCATTTTGGATTTCATGAGAGCTACACATTCCAAAAAAGTTGGGACAGGTAGCAATAAGAGGCCGGAAAAGTTAAATGTACATATAAGGAACAGCTGGAGGACCAATTTGCAACTTATTAGGTCAATTGGCAACATGATTGGGTATAAAAAGAGCCTCTCAGAGTGGCAGTGTCTCTCAGAAGTCAAGATGGGCAGAGGATCACCAATTCCCCCAATGCTGCGGCGAAAAATAGTGGAGCAATATCAGAAAGGAGTTTCTCAGAGAACAATTGCAAAGAGTTTGAAGTTATCATCATCTACAGTGCATAATATCATCCAAAGATTCAGAGAATCTGGAACAATCTCTGTCCGTAAGGGTCAAGGCCGGAAAACCATACTGGATGCCCGTGATCTTCGGGCCCTTAGACGGCACTGCATCACATACAGGAATGCTACTGTAATGGAAATCACAACATGGGCTCAGGAATACTTCCAGAAAACATTGTCGGTGAACACAATCCACCGTGCCATTCGCCGTTGCCGGCTAAAACTCTATAGGTCAAAAAAGAAGCCATATCTAAACATGATCTAGAAGCGCAGGCGTTTTCTCTGGGCCAAGGCTCATTTAAAATGGACTGTGGCAAAGTGGAAAACTGTTCTGTGGTCAGACGAATCAAAATTTGAAGTTCTTTTTGGAAAACTGGGACGCCATGTCATCCGGACTAAAGAGGACAAGGACAACCCAAGTTGTTATCAGCGCTCAGTTCAGAAGCCTGCATCTCTGATGGTATGGGGTTGCATGAGTGCGTGTGGCATGGGCAGCTTACACATCTGGAAAGGCACCATCAATGCTGAAAGGTATATCCAAGTTCTAGAACAACATATGCTCCCATCCAGACGTCGTCTCTTTCAGGGAAGACCTTGCATTTTCCAACATGACAATGCCAGACCACATACTGCATCAATTACAACATCATGGCTGCGTAGAAGAAGGATCCGGGTACTGAAATGGCCAGTCTGCAGTCCAGATCTTTCATCCATAGAAAACATTTGGCGCATCATAAAGAGGAAGATGCAGTTAACAGTTGAGCAACTAGAAGCCTGTATTAGACAAGAATGGGACAACATTCCTATTCCTAAACTTGAGCAACTTGTCTCCTCAGTCCCCAGACGTTTGCAGACTGTTATAAAAAGAAGAGGGGATGCCACACAGTGGTAAACATGGCCTTGTCCCAACTTTTTTGAGATGTGTTGATGCCATGAAATTTAAAATCAACTTATTTTTCCCTTAAAATTATACATTTTCTCAGTTTAAACATTTGATATGTCATCTATGTTGTATTCTGAATAAAATATTGAAATTTGAAACTTCCACATCATTGCATTCTGTTTTTATTCACAATTTGTACAGTGTCCCAACTTTTTTGGAATCGGGTTTGTAGTCTGAATTAAGTTACCAATTAATTCTGACTGAGCAAAGTGCTTATTCTCAAGTGAGACAATTGTTTGCAATTAACTAAATTTGTGTTGGTTTTAGGCAGATCAGGTTAATGTTTGTGAATCTAGTTATTTTTTTTAGTTTTCGACATTAGTGCACAAAAATCACAAATAGATGGGCCATGGCCTATACTTTTGCTCTTGTTTATTGTAAAACTATTTTATTAATTTGGCTAACAATGTATTTCAAATGGGTTTAATTGGTTGCACTTTATTTCGACGGTCCACTTTAGACATTCTACTAACTATAAGTAACTTTACAACTACATGTCAACTAACTCTCATTAGAGTATTAGTAGACTGTTAGGGGTTAGTAGAATAAGTTGACATGTAGTTACTTCAGTAGATTGTCAGCAGATGCTAAAGGGATAGTTCACCCAAAAATGAAAATTATCCCATAATTTCCTCCCCCTTAAGCCATCCTAGGTGTATATGAGTTATATTAAAAAATGTCCTGTCTAATCCAAGCATTATAATGGCAGTGAATGGCAGCCCAAAATTTGAAGCCCACAAAAGTGCATCCATCCATTATAAAAGCAATCCACATGGCTCCGGGGGGTTAATAAAGGCCTTCTGAAGTGAATCGATGAGTTTGTGTAAGAAAAATGTCCATGTTTAAAACGTTATAAAGTAAAATATCTAGCTTCCGACGGACCGCCTTCTGTATTCAACTTGTAAAAGTGTAGCGCCTCTCGCAGTTCAAAACACTTACGCTACGTCCGACGTCATCGTCGTGCCTGTTACGCTTTTTCCGTAAGTTGAATACGGAAGGCGGTCCGCCGGAAGCTAGATATTTTACACTATAACGTGTTAAATATGGACATTTTTCTCATAAAAACCCAACGATTCACTTCAGAAGGTCTTTATTAACCCCCCCGGAGCCGTGTGGATTACTTTTGGATGGATACACTTTTTTTGGGCTTCAAATTTCGGGCTGCCAATTACTGCCATTATAATGCTTGGAAGAGTCAGGACATTTTTTAATATAAGTCCGATTGTATTCGTCTGAAAGAAGAATGTCATATACACCTAGGTTGGCTTGAGGGTGAGTAAATGTGTGAGGGTGGCCCTCAGGACTCTGCTGGGCTGAGTTTATAACCTCACGATTTGGTCTCTTGCTGAGTTAAGTTAACAGTGAATTGGTTAATTTGATGAGGAAATAATGTTTTGCAGGAATGCAACTAATGTCTGCTTGACTTAATTCATTTTACTCATTAGTTGTCGTTTATCTGCTGCTCAGAAGGAATGCGACTAGATGGTTTTTACTGGGGACTTGATTTTATCCATCAGGATGTGATTTGGATCTTGAAAAGTAGACATTACTTACCAAACTAAGACATAAACATCCAATAATATCTATCTGCTTCTTGGTTAACATTATCCAGTAGCCTGCGCGACCTAAGTGAAGTCAGCTGGCAAGGAAAGTTATTTTGATTAAAGTTTATTAGGAAGTAAAAAATCTGGTGGTCAGTGATGGGTAGAACATTAACTTCTAAAAAAAATATGTTTAGGTAACAGTTAGTAGCAGATAAGAAACTACATTAGTAAAGTCTATAGACTTAGTTACATTAATGCTAATAACAGTAGGCCTACTCAAAGAAAATGTAAACATATTGCTGCTAAAGTCACCAGAACTGAACACTTTGATGATGTTTTGATGATGCATAAAACGTCTTCTGGAGGAACATGTCACTGGACCCTGTTTAAACATTAGGTGCCTCGATGAGGTTCCTGTGCCACGTGACGAATGTTTAGATTATTGCTCCTATGTTTGTTTCTATAAGAGTCATTTTCCTTAGGGAATCACATGCGATTTTCATACAGCTTTGCTCTTTGAAGAGGTGAGGTGGGATTTAGTGGTGGTGTAACAGATGAGGTTGTTCTTGATCTCTCTTTGCTTATACGGCCCTGTTTACACCTGGTATTAAGATGCGTTTTGGTCAATCAGATCGCAAGTAGACGAGGGAGACACACATCCGTTTACACCTGATATTTTAATCTGTCTCTTTTGTCCACTTTCAACCACATCTGTCCTGATTTCTTTGAGGGGAGGGTCTATGGCCGGGTAAATGTATGGACTTTTTTAGATCTTTCGATCTAATGGATGAAATAAGCTTGCAGAATTCACACATGAACACGACCGGAGAAAACAGAAAAACATACGGAGACCAGTATAGCTTTAGTTGTTAGCTGCAAGACCACGGCGAACACGGTGAGTGTGTGTTAGAAATCAAGAATGGCGAGAGAACATTGTGCTTGGTACGTTATTCGTCTTCAAACCAAACTTGGGTCTCCAGCCAAAGTTTAAATCCCATTTGGCTAGCGCGCGTCCCATAATGTCAATGCATTAGGTCAGGAGGCAGTGATTAGGCAGTTTGAACACATTCGACCACGTGAGCATCTACCGTTTTCGACAACCTCTGGAAGTGGTTCAGCAAGCTCAAAACATTTTAGACCCTGTTTACACCTAATTTAGCATCATCCACTTGTGATTCAATCGACCAAAACGCATCTTAATACCAGGTGTAAACAGGGCCTAAAACTGCAGCAGGATTTTCCTGTAAATCTGTGTACAAGAAGAGGAAAAATTGACAAATACCCATCTAGACAGTTCATCTTTACCTTGTCTCTGGCTCTTGTCATTCTTTCGCATGATAGCTGAAGTGACATCTCTACTCCATGAGGAACGTGTCTACATAAGACCTGATAAACTGTGTATTACCATTAAGGTCAGTGGTTGGGCCTTCATTCTGGAATGTGCCAGAACGGAAGGGCTCAAATATGGCTTGTCTGACAGGTGCAGCTGCAGACAGGACAGTGGCTCCTCATCTGTCCTGTGATGTGTATTGCCTGTCAACACAACAGGGTCTCCACTGTATATGAGGAAGCAGAGGTTATCAGACACATGCTCTGCATTCTCACGATAAGATTTGGAACGTCATAGATTTGTTTTGGCCACCTTCAGCTTCACTGGTGAGTTTGAGCAGTGAGAACAGGAACTGCAGTCAATGGATTTCACTACTGACAAACCTTTGTGCTATAATTCTAGACAAAAACATCCTTCATCGCTTCAAAAAATCATTATGCATTTATTTGATCAAAATACAGTAAAACAGTAATATACTGTGTATAATGTAGTGTACATTTTACATGAAATAGTTACTGAGTGATACTTTGCATACAAAAATGACATATTTGGCTTTCTAGTGTCGCAATTTGTCAAATAGTCAGCCTCAGGTTAATATATGGCTAATATTTTAGGTAGTTAATTAATCCCATGTTGGAAATTGCACAGTAATAAGTAGTTTAAACATTTTCTGAAAACAATGTGAGTGTTAATTTCCTTTAAAAAATCAATAAAGAAAAATTAGAAAAAAATGCTTTGTGGTTTTTAACATATTGCTAAGAGGTTGCTAGGCTATGGATGGTTTCTAACGAACTACAAGATGGTTTCTAGAATGTACTGGATGGTTGATCAGAGTTGCAAGTCTTTATGATAGTCCCTCCTAAAAAATGCTATAAGTCTATAGGATTCATTTTTGTCCACTTGGTGAAAATTAGAAGTCTAATTAGTGATGCTGATTTAGTTGAATTTCTGTATGAATTTTGAATGAGTTGTTCTCTACTACTTGATCTACTACTTAACCTAACTGTCCTAGTGAATGACCTGGTTTCAAGAATCTCTCTAGCAGCTGGACTTTTCTAAAGGACACAAGTCTGCATTGGTCTGGAGGTGATAGTGCTTTATCTGATATTCTGGAGACATGTCAGACTTCTGTCCTCAGCTGCTCCTTAGCAGCACTCATTCTATTTTTACTGTTTAACTGGCAAATTTTTAGAAGTTCATCAGAGGCCATCACAGAATAGTTTATCCAATGTAAATATCAAACGTGTGTGTTCTGTTCTGTTCTTTTTTTTGTAGAAAGGAACTAAAATTTATGGAGGAAGTTTAATTTGATGCCTACATGAGATTCCACAGACTACTTTGTCAGACAGTGAGTCAGCACTTCCCAGCCAATTGAAGTAAACCACAGAAATAGTTTTCTCATTGATTTACTGGAATGTGTGCACACACATGCAGGCAGCCGTTATTGTTCCAACTGTGTTTTCTTGAAACGCTAAAAAACGGTTTGTAAAAGTAACTAAACTGGCAGATTAAGCCTTCCAGCATTCGATCTAAAATATAGTTAATTCTGAATTTAACAGCTTTTTACCAGTTAATAGCTGAAGGCCTGATGATCATCCAAAATGATATGCTTTAATTTATATGCTTGTGCTGTCAAAATTAGCAATTCATTTTTTCAGTTTAACGTGTTAAAATATTTAACGCAATTAACGCAGCATCCGTTTTCTCTGTCATCCTTGGCCTAGCGTTACATTATATGATCACACTTTTATTCATGCAAATGATTTTAAACCATTCAAGCGTGACAAGAAAAAAGAGAACGCGCTGTCTGTGAATGACTTGTCTATATGACACACAGCAGTCTTAAAGGTGGGGTAAGTGCTTTCTGGTAACCGATGTTGATATTTCAAATCACCAAAACAAACACGCCCCTACCCCAAAAGGGTCTCACCCCTGTTTTGATAGCTCCGCCCCACATACGTACGCAACGCAGGCAACGACTATGGCGGAATCTGCTGTGCCAGCTGGCTGAGGGTATGATGTCATCAATAAGTGAAAGCAATGTGTGTTATATGGTAATCCAGATCGATTAGAGGGTTATATCGATCACTAAAAGAGGAACCAAAGGAAACAAACATACATTAGGAGTTTATTATCTTACTTTTCGGACACACTTCGAGCTGACGCTTGAAACAGACAGTGGTTTATAGGATGTGGAAATGAATGGGTCTTTATCATAGCTGAAGTGAACGACGATACGATTGCAAATGGACAAACAAGCGAACATGACACACGAGCATATTCAAGCAAAACCCAGCATATATTAGTTCCTGGTTCCACAGGTGGGCAGAGGGTACGTGAGAAGGCTTGGTTGCGTCCTCAAACCATCCACTGCTGTCTGCTGGCGAAGGAGGAGGATGAGCGTGGTCCCCTTGGGACCCAGAGATAGAGGAACTGCTCTTTTTTTTTTTTTTTTTTTTTTTGAGAATTTGGGTACCACTGGTTGTGGCACCAGCGGCGGAACATAATTTAGACTCAAATTATCGGGTGCTGCCGTCTTCCTGTGGTGGACACAGTAGAGCAGGCTGTGCCGGAGTTTTTCTTCTCTGCAGGGGGAGACGCCTTTAGCAATGAGCAGACTGAGGGGTGGCCCACGAGCGACTCTGATGGTACGTCGGGGGAAGCTCTTGATTGCCTCAGCCTGCTACCGACTGCAAAGAACTGCTGGGCCCAGTTCTCGACAGTGTCGCCGAAAAGGCCACCTTGTGAGATGGGAGCATCGAGAAAGCGTACTTTGACGACCACCTCAGCAAGGCAAGCCGGGGGGCGTTTCTGGACCACCAAAGTGGACATTGTCTGGCCAAGGGCCTGCGCCGTAACTTTGATCATGGTTAGTCAACATGCGCAGCTCAACCCCGGCTCAGAACTACCCATGTGCATTAAGAGTACATGGTGGAGGTGGTCTGCGCACAGCCACCCCACCGTTGAGGGTAGTGAGAGAGGAAAAACTTTTTATGTAGTTTTGGCCCCTTTGGCGTTCCATATTTTTGGCACCAAAGTAGTTCCATACGCAACCAAGCCTTCTCATGTACACCCTCTGCCCACCTGTGGAATATTCGTGCAAAATTTTTTGCATCATTATTGAATAGCGTAATCGGACGCCAATTTTCTAAAAATAATATATCCTTATTGGGCTTTGGTAATAAAGTTATCAAACCTTGTCTCAGTGAATTTGGTAAATAACCTTATTGTATAGCTTCTCTAAATACAGCTAACAAAACAGGTGATAATTCTTTTTGAAAATATTTATAAAATTCACTAATTAAACCATCATTCCCGGGTGACGACTTGTCTTTGAGTTTGTTAATACAGTGAAATGCTTCATTTAAAGAGAACTCTTGGTCACACATTTCAATAGAAGACTCACTTATCTTTTGAATGTCATCTTTAATAGAATCTAAGAATGACTGTGCATTACTCAATTTGTTATCATAAGAATACAATTTCTCATAAAATTCAGCCACATAGCCACAATCTCAGATTCCATCTTCTTTTGTACCGTTCTGTCTCGTTAAGCCTGGAATCGATCTCCGACATTTTCTTACCATGTGCATCATTGACCTCATGGATCGCCTTCATGTCCTTTTTCAAAATTTTCTCGTCATCTTTGACATCCTTTACTTCATTGAAAAGGAATTCCGTTGTTTTCTTTAAAGCTTCAGTGCTCACCGTATTTGCCCTTAAGAGCTCCTCTAATCCGTTGACTTTTTCATTTATGCATCGCAAAATGTTTTCTTGAATTTCAGACAGGGACGGTTCACTTTTACTTTTCTTCGGATCAGGGGTGCTGGGGGTTGAATCCGGTAAAGGAACTGTAGTGCCTTGCACTACATATGTGTGCACTGTTTGAATGTCAGTGCTGCAAATGTGCACTTCATTGTCTTTGTTCTTCATCATTGTCAGCGGCTTTGTTAGGCTTTTTTCTTTTACTTTACTCTCCCTCTCTTTTCGTTTTTCCACCATTCGATGCAGTTTCTCTGGGTTAGTTACATCGTTCAAAAGCAATTTACAGCAACTGTCCGGGTTAATTATTTGGTAAATAATAAGATCTTACATTTAGATGTCCGATTGGTCAGTTTATTAAACAAAAAAGAACGATTTGAGGTGAAGGAACAAACTTTTATCCTCAGCTTCTCAAAACTACCTCCTCACCGGTCGCCATCTTGCGCACTTTTTTTTAAACCTAAATTGCTCATCTTGCGCTGCTCTGTGATGTGCCACGGATTACGTAATCATGTCGGAAAGGTCACGCTAGATGTAGATGGAAGTACCGCCCCAAGTGAACAGGCGAAGACTAAAACAAACGCCCTTTACCAAAAAAACCCTCCATCTTCAACTTCAAAATCTCTAAAAAAGTCTAGCGTGACCTTTCCGACGTGATTACGTAATCTGTGGCGCGCTGTATACACATATTATATGTTACGCTAGATAAGACCCTATTCCTCGTCTGGGATCGTGCAGAGCCCTTTGAAGCCCTTTGAAACTGCGTTGATTTGGACCTTCAACCCATTGGTTGCCATAGAAGTCCATTATGAGGAGAAAAATCCTGGAATGTTTTCCTCAAAAATTTTTTATTTCTTTTCGACTGAAGAAAGAAAGACATGAACATCTTGGGGGGTGAGTAAATTATCAGGAAATTTTCATTTTGAAGTGAACTATCCTTTAATGGTTCAAACCCTACACACAGTTCCGTCATTGGGTTAATTTCTCTCAGCTTTCCGTCACTGGATAATTCCTTTCAGTTTTCCCAATGGTAAAGCCACTTTGGCTTATAAATCATTTAGATACAATATTTTCATGCATGCTGAGAGATACGATTGAAAAGAATGTTATATGCCATTCCATTATCTCTTGGAATAGCGACACTGACTTGAGTTGCTACCAGATCAGAATCATTTCTCTCCTCATTTCCAATGATGTCCTGTGACATAATAACATCTTGAATCCTTCATGATTGTCAGTGGCTTCAACATCTTTCACATGTGTGAAACGTTTTGAACCCACTGACAATCATATAGAAGGATTTAAGATGTTATTTTGTCATTGATCCATAATTTTAAAGAACTTGTTCTTGTTTGTTATGCTTGTGGAGCCCAACTGATCAGTTTTATCATTATTACCTTTACAGCTAAATATTATAATTTCGATACTATTATTATTCTTAGAATACCTGAAACCTTTTCAGTGTTTTTGTGTATTTTAAATGATTTTAGATAAATAAACTGCACCTAAACACCATTTCTGTGACATTACACTTCAATCAACTGTAAATAAAAGCAATTTGTTAGCTTCTAAATGCTAATCAGATTAGGGACATCTAAACTAGAAAAAAAATAATAAAGTATGCCAATTTGCTCTTTTAGAACTTAATGTGGTTTAGACTCATAATATTGAAATCATTAGCGAAGCTTCCGAATGGCTTTCTCTTAAGCTCCCCCCTTTGTCAAACTACAGCTTTACTTGAGTGGAACATGTTGGGAATGTGAGTTAATTACACCGTTGACTAGCTGCTCATGTGTGGTGACCGTGTTCTGTATCATTAAGCAGCTATTCATCAGAGAAACACCTTGAATTAGTGACTGACATGATGTTTAACCTGACCAGTGTTCTCACCTTCATAAATCACTCTTACAGGACGAGCCCTCGGCGGACCTCTTGCTCTGGAGTCAGCATCTGTTAGAGCTTTAACTTGGAAACATCAGAGTTTATTGACTGTTTTATTGCCCATGTATGGTAGTCTCTGGTTTATTGAATATTTTCCATGGGCTGATGTGAATATTTTTTAAATGAGCAAAAGCAGGGGCAGGAATCGAAATCATGCCTGCTTCGTTGTATACTGTATAGAGAGAATGCAGGGGATTGTTTACTTATTTTAATGCTGTTCTAAGCTATTATATATTTGCCTAAGTTCAGT
The DNA here is from genome assembly GCA_039654105.1 of Coreius guichenoti. Taxonomy (NCBI): domain Eukaryota; kingdom Metazoa; phylum Chordata; class Actinopteri; order Cypriniformes; family Gobionidae; genus Coreius; species Coreius guichenoti. Next base: position 32,542,249 of record CM077169.1, read on the forward strand.
GGAGTATTGCAACTTCTCATATTGAAACTGAACTAGAAGCTCTCGTTCCAATATATCTTTCTGATCAAACTGGCATTTGATAGAACACAAGATGCAAAAAGTGCTACTAGGGTATAGGGTCTGTATCTTAGTGCTCTTTGGATGCGGGATAGCTCAACTTGGATGGATCTCTACCTGTCGCGATAATATAAAACTCTCCTGATATTACGGTAACAATTACAGAAGAATAAAATAAATCATATTTTGTTACCTTTTGGAGCTCGGAAGGGTTCAGTTTGAGCAGATATTTTATACCATCCTCACTGTCCTCGTCAGAGCTCATTTCAGTACATTCAGCATCTGGCTCATAATCGCCATCTCAAACATATTCTCAAAACTATCATTTTCAACATCTTCAAAATCATTATTTTGATCACTGGCAGCTTATTCACCAGATCCACCATCAGGTGACAGTGACACTAATATTTTATTGCGTTCTTTCTCTGCAGTAAATCACTGAGCCATTTCAAGTTTTGCTGATGATTTTTCCTATTCTTTTGTTTTCTGCCTGCAGTAACTATGAGTGAATCGTCACTTCATCATTGTGTATCAGTCATTGCCACCTTGTGAAGTAAAGGTGAATTGCACTTATTCAGTCCTCAAAGATTCAATTATTGTTGTGCAGAAAAAATATACTTACACTGTTACACACCTTGGGTCATTAGCGACCCTATACAATATTTTACAAAAAAATTTATAGGAAAACAGGCATTCTTTTATAATTTTATTATTTATTTTCTTGTCATATTGTTTAAAATTAATCGATTGAGGAATACTAAGAAGGATGATGTCTAACTTTAAAAAATGACTGAGGAGGAGGTCCCGGGTCATCAAAGATCCGAGGTATGCATTAAGGTTTAAATCAAACTCAATGTTGTCTAAATACACCAGCAATCTATAACATCAACATCAACACATTGATATATCAAAAATCCACTAATATCCACTATATTCCAGAAAAATGTATTATCAGACATAATATATTGGGGGAGAAAAAACAGAATTATCCAAAACAATCCATTTAAATCAAAATACATTTACAATTAATTTAACTCATTGTTATCCAAATAGCAATCTACAACATCAAAATATTAAAAACACATTGATATATCCAAAAACCACTGTAAAAAAAACATAATATATTATAAACTAATATAATATATTATCAAACACAATATATCGGGAAAAAAACAATTATAGCATCAAAAATTATCCAAAACAACACCGTATTTAAAAAAAATACACTATATCCTAAATCTAATATACCATATCCAAAACCATCAAGAATAATCTAGTAAATTACAAATTACAAAAAGTCTATAAAAATATATAAAAGTGGCCGTAGTGACGCTATATGTGTCAGTGAGTGAGTCACCGTACTTCTACCCCCTAACCCTACCCATAAACACCACCCACGCAGAAAACATTCAGCATTTTTACATTTTCACATTTTTACATTTTCAAAAAACATAATTTCATACGATAAGCTGTTTTCATCATGAGAACCAAAGAAAAAAGTCCTCACAAGGTCATAAATTACTGGTATTACAAAATATCCCCACAACGTAGTGTTTACCAGAAACACACACAGACACACACACACACACAAACTGATGCCTTGATACTACAATGCACACAAATGTATCAAATCAACCAGAAAGTACACGTAAACACTCACAAACACCCACAGGCATATACACACATACACATTCACACACTGCTATACTTATTATCATACAACAACCTTTTTTCAGTCCTGGAGTCCATTGTAGGGGACATGAAAAAATGTAATCCAATAAAAAACGAGTTGGCACAAATCTTTTTTTTTTTTTTTTTTGTCTCATTTCTACATTGAAGAAGAGCAAATATCAAGTGGGTAATTTATTTTGCTCAGTGGGGGAAAAAATGGTCTGACAGGGACAATGGCCCCACCCTCCAATGGCACCCTCTGAAATTAAGCAAGAACGAGATGCTGGGTGGTGCTGGATAAAAGTAGTTACAGTGACATTTCTGGGAAAATCTATTACTCTTTTAGTGCCTTTAACATAAGTCCAAACCAAAATCCAAAATCATACACTTTGGTTTAAAACTGGCTAGAAGCAAAAGTGGGAGGAAACATCCCATTAGTGAAAACTGTTCACATACAGAGGCTTGAGAGCATTACACCAAAGGGGCAGTGCTGAATCATTGTAGCTTGATGTTTTAGATGTTTGAAATGAGGTTAAATTATACTGACAATTAGCTATGATAAAGGTTCTTTATTGGCATATGGTTCCATGAAGAACCTTAACATCAGTGGAAACTTTGCATTACACAAAAGGTACTTTTTAGTGGAAAAGGGGTTCTTTAGATGATTCATATTTTCTTCACACTTAAAAGAACTTTTCAGAACTTTTCACTGAAAGGATCTTTGGGGAAAACAAAATTTCCAGTATGTGTAACACATTCAGGCCTGGCTATGACATTGGTTTTTGTTCAAATTCATCAATTTTCATAATTGGTCATTTGACCAAAGCCTGATAAGAGACTTAATCACTGAGAGCTGATTGCGTTAATATGACATAGCATGACCCTTACCGATATGTTCCTCCCACAGTTAATGTAAGCACCAGAACCATGACTTGGAAAGTCATGGAAAATGGAAAATATAAACTTTTATTTTTTTGTTCATTGTTCACACTTGGACTTGGAAGTGACCAATAGGACTTTCTCTATGTGCTGAAAGTCACTGAGGTCCCATGTTATTCTAATGGTGGAGTAAGTTTGGATGATGGATAGCCTCTTTATTTGAGCTGTAATGTTGTCTGAGATGCTGCACTATTTGCTTTGAAGAACTACTATGATCCCCTATTCCATGGTGGCAGCACATTTCTTTCATTTGTCTGCGTGTCTTTCATTATGACAGGGTCATGTTACCTGGTGCAGATGTTACTGTTACTAATGAGTAGCCAGGTTCATTTTATGAGGTTAAAGTTGAGAATGCGGGGTCAGGCTTAATCTAGAGAAGGGGAGAATCATCTGTTCTGCTGCTTCAATGTCACCTTGTCTTGTAGCACAGGAGAAATATGCTCTCACTTTAAAAGAAACATTACCCACCATTCATGACCAAAAGTGCCAGCTGTCAATGTTCCTGTCACACTGACTCTTTAGACACACATATGCTTTACCTGCAACACTCCATTTACCTCTTCACATGTGCACTATAATAAGACCTTCTGTGGGGCATCCAAAGCCATAGTTTTCTTAGACTGATGTTTGACCATGTCTTGGTCTTTTGATTTATTATTATGCATTGCTTGGGATCTGCAGACATAATTTAGGATTTCTTAATTGTACACAGAATTTGATTGGTGTTTGTATGTTGTCAAGGTCCTACATTTAGATACAAAGTTTTGAGCAGCTGGATAAAATGGACTCAATGCAACACAATTTGGGATGAAAAATTGTATTTAAAAGAATCTATTATGCAGTACACACACATTTAGCATTTTCATATTAAACAGCAGTTACAGAATCACAGGTGTGAATGTGATGCTGTAGGCCAGGGCGCACTCAACAACACAAGTTGTTGAGATTACAAAATAGACTATTTTGCCACAGGTTTGTTTTTGTGTGTGTGTGTGTGTGTGTTCATGTTTTTCTATCCCGTGGGGACTGTGGGGGAATGCACACTGACTCATGGGGACTCGTGTCACTGTGGGGACCTAAATTGAAGTCCCCATGAGGAAACAAGCTTATAAATCATACAGAATGAGTTTTTTTTTGAAAATGTAAAAATGCAGAATGTTTTCTGTGATGGGTAGGTTTTGGGGTAGGGTTAGTGTAAGGGGATAGAATATACAGTTTGTACAGTATATAACACAGATGAGACCCAGCAGCAAATGAATTGACACAGAGGACTTATATACACATACAAACAAGGCAAATTAATTAAATACACACACCTGAACTAAATGAGAACTAATCAGAAAACATGACAACTAACTCAGTGGAAAACGGTGCAAGTCCAAACTCAGTGAAACTGTGACAGTGTTTGTGTTCTTTTAAATGTATTTATTATTTTTAAATTTCATTTTCAGATTTTTCTCACAAAGATAATAAGAACACGAACCTCACAGCAGGTCTACAGTACTGCTTTATATCCTAGATAATAATTACAATAAAATTATTTTCTCATGGCAGAGATTTGACGAATAAGAAGGAAAGTCCAGTATTATTTTAGTTTTATTTATATAGTGTTTATTATTTTTTATTTATGTATGTGTGTATATATAAATATATATATATACGCCGATCAGGCATAATATTATGACAGGTGAAATGAATAACACTGATTATCTCTTCATTATGGCACCTGTTAGTGGGTGGGATATATTAGGCAGCAAGTGAGCATTTTGTCCTCAAAGTTGATGTATTAGAAGCAGGAAAAATGGGCAAGCAAATTGTGATGGCTAGATGACTGGGTCAGAGCATCTCCAAAACTGCAGCTCTTGTGGGGTGTTCCCGGTTTGCAGTGGTCAGTATCTATCAAAAGTGGTCCAAGGAAGGAACAGTGGTGAACCGGCGACAGGGTCATGGGCGACCAAGGCTCATTGATGCACGTGGGGAGCGAAGGCTGGCCCATGTGTTCTGATCAAACAGACGAGCTACTGTAGCTCAGATTGCTCAAGAAGTTAATGCTGGTTCTGATAGAAAGGTGTCAGAATACACAGTGCATCGCAGTTTGTTGCGTATGGGGCTGCATAGCCTCAGACCAGTCAGGGTGCCCATGCTGACCCCTGTCCACTGCCGAAAGCACCAACAGTGGGCATGTGAGCGTCAGAACTGGACCACAGAGCAATGGAAGAAGGTGGCCTGGTCTGATGAATCATGCTTTCTTTTACATCACGTGGATGGCCGGGTGCGTGTGCGTTGCTTACCTGGGGAACACATGGCACCAGGATGCACTATGGGAAGAAGGCAAGCCAGTGAAGGCAGTGTGATGCTTTGGGCAATGTTCTGCTGGGAAACCTTGGGTCCTGCCATCCATGTGGATGTTACTTTGACACATACCACCTACCTAAGCATTGTTGCAGACCATGTACACCCTTTCATGGAAACGGTATTCCCTGGTGGCTGTGGCCTCTTTCAGCAGGATAATGCCCCCTGCCACAAAGCAAAAATGGTTCAGGAATGGTTTGAGGAACACAACGAGTTTGAGGTCTTGACTTGGCCTCCAAATTCCCCAGATCTGTGGGATGTGCTGAACAAACAAGTCTGATCCATGGAGGCCCCACCTCGCAACTTACATGACTTAAAGGATCTGCTGCTAACATCTTGGTGCCAGATACCACACACACCTTCAGGGGTATAGTGGAGTCCATGCCTCAACGGGTCAGGGCTGTTTCTGTTTTTATTATTATCATTTCATTAATCTTTTTTTTTGTTTTAGTTTTAGTAATTTAAACTTATTTATTTAGTTATTTGTTGTAAATAGGGCATAGTAGTCAACAAGACACTGATTGTAACTACTTTGACAAAAGAATGATGATGGCAGTGTTGAAGCATGACAATGAAGATATCACTCATCTGGAACAAATATGGCATACTTGTTCACTCTCAGCAGAGCTCTCCTTTCACAACAGACAACATCTGTTTGTCAATTAGTGGTCAACTACAGTGTTGTTCAGTTCCTCAAAATGTGGATAGAAGTTGGTGATCAAGGTTTTGCAATCAGTAAAAGATATCATGCAAATGTGCTGCGACACATCATCAGTGATGTATCAGATACCCTCGCCCAGGCGACCCAGCATTACTTCATAATTGAGCAAGTATTTCTTCCTCATTAACCAGAAACTGTCTTACTAAACTGCACTTCTCAGAATATGCAACAGACCCTTTCCCAGGCCAGCAGCAGAATTACTGAATCTTTACAACTAACTACTTATTGTTTTCCCAACATTTGGATTGTCAGAAATTATAGTTGCTTAACTGAGGATAAGTTAGAACATCTGTTGTTACAGATAGTGTAAATATCTTGACGTAGGACCCCATGCAGAGAGGGATTTGGTTGCTTTCCAAAATCTTTGTTCTTTGTGAGCTGTTTAATTTCATTTACTGGTGGTCACTGATTATTTCCAAAAATGGTGAGCCTCCCAATTGGCTTTTGCACACTATTCTTGATTATAAACTCCAACAACCTCACACACAGATGCGAACACAAAGACAAACACTTTGCCATTTTATACTTTCTGCTTATGTTAATTAGCCAAGTATTACTATAACACACAAACAATCACACAATTGTATGTCTGAAGAGAGAAAGAGTAAGAAAGGAAGGAGAACTGCACAGCTGGCCTTGGAATGGGCACCTGGGCTCTCTGTAGCCCCGCACTGATTGGCCAGATGAAAGATAGCGCAGGTTTGGTGACAGATCTGCCCACGTGCAGATGTTGTAGATCTTGTGTACTGCTGTATGCAGGGGTAATTATGAGTCTTCTACTGCTACTCTTTGTGAACAGCTGGGAGTCGACTGATGCCCACCTCAGCAACTTTCATCAGCTTACATTCAGCGTGCTCCCGGAGACAAGTCTTCACAATTAAGGAGTTGAATGATGCGAGTAGAACTCAAGACTGCATTCGTGCAATTTTAAATTGACGTAACCTGAAAATATCATAATTTACACACAAATGACTAGTCTTAAATTGCCCAATAGTTATGATTTAAAACCAGGTTACTGTTGATGATACAGACATTTAGTGCAGGACATCCTTGTAGTTGGGTATGTGTGATTATTTTAAGTTGGATTGGTCCAAGGAGTACTTCCTTAGAATTTGGAACATACTGAGCACATCTTAAATCTACAAGTGAAATGGTTGTAAATCTTTTCAAGGACATGTAGATAAACAAAACTGATAACATTTATTGGCTATTTATATTATGACTAAAGATAATCATTTTCCATGCAGAGACCAGAATAAATGACAGGCTAAAGATTGATTCTTCAAAGAGTGAAAATCAAGGGAATTAAGTGAATAAATCAAACCACATGTGACCAATAATGCTGGAAGTGGTATTAAACTCATGAGTTCCTATAGTTTATGTCTGTTTTAAGCTTTTTTTAACCGTCTTCTTGATCTAAGCATGGGAAAAGTATTAGAAAAGTATTAGATCAGGATTAGATCAAGCATCAGGATGTAAAGAGTATTAAAGGGATATTAAAGGGAGTTCACCAAAAAAAAAAAAAAAAAAAAAAATCTGTTGTCATGTAGTCACCCTCATGTCACTTCACACCTGTACAACTTTCTTCCATATAACACACACACACACACAAAACATATTATGTGTTTTAATATAGTAGAAATACAGTGACCATAGTAATAGTCAATGTTGTTTCACTCCAACAATTCAAAACACTTAAAAATTTCTTTCGCATTCTGCAGACTAAGGAGAGTCATACAGGTTTGAACGACATAAAAGTGAGTAAATGATGACAGAATTTTGACTTTTGGATGAACCTTATGCCATCAATGCCTGATTTTATTCCTATCACCATTTGCACTTTTTCTGATATGGAAAGGTTTAACATATCTGCATATATGGGAAAAAGAATATAAAGAGTATTAAAGGGATCTTAAAGGGAGTTCATCAAAAAAAAAAAAAAAAAAAAAAAGATATCATGTAGTCACTCTCACGTCATTTAAAACCTGTACAACTTTCTTTCATATAACACACACACACACACACACACACACACACACACACACACACACACACACACACACACACACACACACACACACACACACAATATTATGTGTTTTTAATACAGTGGAAATACAGTGATAGTCAATTGTTTCACTCCAACAACTCAAAACACTTCAAAATTTATTAAAGAAAGTCATACAGGTTTTGAACAACATTAAAGTGAGTAAAACAGAATTTTTACTTTTGTATGAACCTTATTGCCATCAGTGCACTTTTTTTCTGAAATGGAAAGGTTTAACATATCTGCCTATAGTGAACTAATATTAGGGTACAGTCCAGACACAAGCAAGTTCCCTTTGGAAGAAAAGAGAAAAGAAGACAACAAAACAGGTGGTGAACTTAACCTCACATTAATATTTTATGCATATGACCTTTGAAGTTGATATGTGTAATGTGCGGTTCGCTTCTTTCTCACAGGTGTTTAAAATGACTCCTCTACACATGAAAGAAACCTCCAAAAGGGCTCTTTGGTCGCTTCCCCATGAGAAAGTCCAAATAAGGTGATCCAGTCAGGTAAACACTGTTAAAGGCATCAGTTTTAAATGTTTGACTTAATATCCTCTTTGTGTTGCATGGCATCTAATTCAGTGCTCGTGCTGGTATGTGTGCGTCTGTAGGTTTGTTCGTGTGGGCCTGTGTGTTTATAACAGTTTGTAATGTGCGTGTTTCAGAATGGCTGAACCTCCTCACCTGGCCTAATCACACACGTGCACAGTACTGGCTAAGATGACCTCTAATATTCTCTAACAACATCAACAGTAAGAGATCTGTGTGTGGATTCACCAGGTGTTACTGTTGAAGAGGAAGAGGATGAAGAAGTCTGTCCACCTGGCTGAGAGGAACAGTGTCCCAAACACCTGTGTTGGATCTTTCACTAATAGTTTAATGGCTTAATTTATACAGCTGATAATTACTGCACTACATCACATAGTTGTTGGACAGCTGTCCAATAACTTTTAAAGTCAAGAGACAATCCAGCCCCTTTGTGTCCTGTCCATTCTTAAACATGTATGTGCACCTGGTGCACAGTGGCTGTAACACTGATATAGAAAAAGGGTCTTTCCTTTAGACAAGGTTTGTTATCTCTGCTAAGTGTAGACCTTTAAACAACAACCTGATGCTGTACTACAGCTTGACAAAGGCTGACATAAAAATAGCCTGTTTTTACGCATGTCGCTGATAGGGTTAAGTTTGTGTCTGAGAGTGTGTGTGTGGCATAGAGGGAAAATGTGTGAGTGTGACTGTGTGAGTGAATGGTGACTGCACTGACAGGGCCACCCATTTAGTCTCAGCAAGTGGCCCACCAGAGGAGGGGCAAAAAAATACAACCTCCATGTGCACTTTGCCTTTTGTGATCTGTCCTTACCCAACCCCAATCATGAAATTACACTACACAGTCTAATTATTACTCTGTTACACTGACCCAGTTCCCAGACTGTATAAGAACACAGCAGTTCTTGTATCAGCTATCAAGTGGTGCAGAAAATGGCAATTATGTTCCAATCAAGTAAAATAAAACATTATATTATCCATATGTAGGCCTTTTGTACACAAATGTTCATTAGTTCTTATAACTTCCTTCGGATTAGCAATAATACAAAATTAAGGATGCCATAGCTCAGACACATTTTATTTACTGGTTACACTTTATTTTGATGGTCCCCTTTAAATATTCTGTTGACTATAAGTAATGTTGCACCTACATGTCAACTAACTCTCATTAGAGTGATAGTATAGTATTAGTAGGTTAGGGTTAGTAGAATAAGTTGACATGTACTTGCAAAGTTACTTATAGTCAGTAGAATATCAGCTGGGGACCATCAAAATGATGTATTAGCAGATCAGACAGTCTACTATTGCTTTATTTCACCTACTGTATTATTTCGCATGACTGGTAGTTGACATGTACAGTAGGTGCAACATTATTTATAGTTAACAGAATGTCTAAAGGGGACCATCAGTAAGTGTAAGTGTAAATAAAGTATTTACCATAAGCAGACCCCATGGTCAGGTAGGTTGAGAATTGTAAAGAATTTAACAAATCCGGTTCTAATAATGATTCATTTAGTTAGTACTTTTATGTGGAAAAAAGCAATGCAGAATTTAATAAACTTTTTTCTTCACAGAATTGTTGTGCAGAAAAAATATACTTACACTGTTACACACCTCGGGTTGTTAGCGACCCTATACAATTTTGACAAAAAATGAATGGGAAAACAGGCATTCTTTTATAATTTTTTTTCTTCTTTTTATATTGTTTATAATGAATTGATTGAGGAATACTAAGAAGTTTGATGTCTTACTTTAAAAAATGAATGAGGAGGATGGTAGTGAATGTCGTCCCGGGTCACTAAAGACCCGAGGTATGCGTTTAAGGGTTAAGATGTAAATGATGAACAATTGATAAATATACTGTAAGCTGCTAAATAAAACTTTTTGGCTTGAATAAGCAAAACACTTGTGAGCACATTTATCTGATATTTCAGTGCAAAATCCTGCATTTTCTTCACTAATCACCCTTGATCCAGTATAGCCTGTAGATGTGTGCTAAAATTTCACAGCATTAATTATGCCAATGGTCAGAGTCAGCATGTAAGAAAATACTAGAACGGATGTTTTCATTAGATTTCATTTGAAGTTTGTCCTTAATTTACAAAGAAAACATGAAGTGGTCTTGAATGGGACTTTGAGGAAGTCAGGAAATGTTTGTTTAAAGGCTGTCTCTCCTACTGTTGTTCTGAGGGGTGAGTAAACAGCCAATCATGTGGCCAGCGACAGAAGCCTCTGCTGTATCAACAGCGTCACTGTGAGCAGCAGCTGATGGAGGCCAACACAAACACTGAATGACGGTTGTAGCACTGCAGAAGCTCTGAACGGTCTTCCTCACCTGTCTAAGATGCACAAGCTCTGACTGAGACTGAGAATGGTTAGTGGTCAGTGCTGTAAGGTTCATTTGAGTGCTTGTCAAAAAGTGTTAAGTGTACCAAGTGTGCAAAGGTGTAGTGCAAAACACCCTAAACCCCATGTTTAATATTTTCTGCTTATATGCTGTTAAAAGGATACTCCAACCAAAAAATGAAAATTCTCTCATCATGGCCAGAAGTGATGGCTTATAATTGAATACAGAATACATACATGATGTAAATAACAAGGTAAATAAACATAGTTGCACACACCCACAAACAGACACAATTAAACACAAACATGCAATGGGTTTTTTTGTTTTATGGGGACTTTCCATAGACAAAATGATTTTATACTGTACAAACTGTATATTCTATCCCCTAACACTAAACTTACCCATCACAGAAAACTTTTTGTATTTTTACATTTTCAAAAAACATCACTTGGTATGATTTATAAGCTGTTTTCCTCATTGGGCCCTACCAAATGGCCCCACAATGTCAAAATTTGTACATTTTACAATGTGGGGATATTTGGTCCTCTCAGTGTAGGTTAAACAAGAACACACACACACACACACACACGTCTCCTTCTTCACAGACCTTTTTGGTCCCAGAAGCCATGAGACTCTAGTGAGAGATAGTGTTCTCCTGGCGGATCGGGGCATTTTCCACTCTTTATCTGCCTGACGCCTCTGCAAGGTGGGTTCCCAGACTGAGGGGGCACACTTTCCTTTTGATACTCTTCTTCTGGTAAAAACACCCCCACCCTCCCATCCACCCACTCCACACATACATTAAAATCTGTTTGTTTATCTCGAGCAGATATCGCTCTATTTTCAGAATGGGGAGGCAAGCTCTGTGCATCCTTTGTAGATTTAGGACGCCAGTTTCGTACTTTGTGTAGCTGCGTCATATTCTTTGACAATGTTTTTCTTTCTCTGTGTAAACATTAGACATTTCCCATTGTGAGATTTACTTTATATTGGCTATTTCCGAGATTGCGTAATATATATCTCTCTGCCAACACATTAACATCAGTGACCTGCTACAATCTCCCATCTGTGCTGGGGAGTGGGTATTTCAAAATCTAACATGAATAAATGAGAGTGATAATGACACATTGTTCCTCTCTGTTTGCAAAGGAGACTCTGGGACGCGGTAACAATCGGAAACTGTTGATGAGGCATGCCATTTTTCTCTTGCACCCACTGTGTGTTATGGTAACATTTTTCCTGTTCTGAATTTCTTTTCTTTCACACCTACAGTTGAACAGTCCTTTCTCAGCCGGTCTAAAGGCCACGGGCCTCCCCAAACTGCACTCTGATAAAGACTGCTTGAAGGAGAGCAGCGTGGGCAAACATCCTGAGCTATAGCCCAGAACTCTTCTCTTTCCCACTCCATAATTAATGGACTAAATTTTTAGAATGGGGCTTTCAGTATTACTAAACAGTGAAGATTTTAATATGATTATTATTATTATTGAAGTTAAATTAAATTATTGGGACTAAAGTCATGTTCAAAAGTAGTCAGTATACCAGCTGCATGAACTCCAAAAGTTTGTGTAAAACCTGATGATTTGAAAATGAATCTGAGAGCGTCTTGTGCTTCAGTGGATGCAAGAATATCGCCACCTTGGAATTATAAGGTTCTATCTGATCCTGAGTGGTTTTGCGATATTGAGCTTCAAAGTTTTTGCATTCCATTCGACTTTAAAATCCCAAAATGTACACAACTTTAAAAAAATCACAATGTAAATAAGAATAGAATAAGACTATGTGAATAACTCAATTTTGACAGAAATGTCAGATAGAACCTTATAATGCCAAGGTGATTATATCTGTACGTCTGTACAAAGTCATATGATCAGTGTCACAAATGTTTACTATCGTCAAGTAGTTAGAGTCATTAAGATTTTTCTTTTGAAAGAAATTAGCCTAACACTTTTATTCAGCAAGGATGCATTAAATTGATCAAAAGTGACATTTAGGTAACACTTTAGATTAGGTACACATATTCACTATTAACTAGTTGCTTATTAGCATGCATATTACTAGCATATTAGCTGTTTATTAGTACTTATAAAACACATGTTAATGCCTTATTCTGCATGACCATATTCTAGATCCCTTAACCCTACCCCATACCTAAACATAACCACTACAACAACTACCTTACTAACTATTAATAAGCAGTTAATTAGGAGTTTACTGAGGGAAAACTCCTTGGTAATAGTGAATATGTGTACCCTAATAGTGTGACCGACATTTATAATGTTACAAAAGATTTCTATTTCAAATAAATGCTGTTTTGAACTTTCTTTTCATCAAAGAATCCTGAAAAACAAACAAAAAAAGTCATCACATTTTCCATGAAAATATTAAGCAGTACAACTGTTTTCAACATTGATCAGTTAGTCAGCTAGTCACCTTTATTTTTATAGCGCTTTATACAGTACAGATTGTTTCAAAGCAGCTTTACAGTGATAAAAGGTAAATAATGAGGCAAACAGAGTTTAATTTGGCTTTAAAGCAGCTCTAAAAAGAAAAAAGCTGAAGTCAATTTGGCTATAAAACAGCTGATAATAATAAGAAAGCAGCCTTGCTGAGCATAAGAGACTACTTTCAAGAACATTAATAAATCTCAGATTTTTAATGTGGTCTCAGACTTTTGGAAATCAAAATCATATACCTCTGTATATGTAGAACAAGATCCATGTTTTACACAACTATGCTTTGTACAATACATTAATTTGCATCCAGTGGCAACATATTTGCCCTCAGTTTTTATGTTTGTAATGTACAATGTCAGTTACTGTTCAATATTTATGTGATGGAGGAGCCATCTCCTTTATACTTCTTTTACATGGCTCTTTAGAACAACCCCTTAAAGATTCATTGTACCTGGTTGATAAATCCAGCACATTTCCTATATGGTGTGTAGAGCAAGTAATGTATACAGTAGCTATTTGTAATTCATCGCAGGTATGTATTTGCTGTTAATAATTAATTTCACAGCCATTTACAAAACCTACAAACTACATAGTCAAAACATACACCAAAAAATCATGAGCTCATCGGTTTGGGAGTTCCCTCACCCTCTAACAGCTCACAGAATGAATTGTCTTTGGCCTATCCATCTACCCACAACCAGCTGGCCTGGCAAAAAAAATTTGATTATGACCTTTAACTGATGGGTGTTGCAGCCCAGAAATTCAAAAGATTTAAAATGGCATTAAAGCTGGAAGTTTAAGGTTAGGGAAAAAATACATAATACTTGTATTACCATCTGAGATTTGTTTTTTTGGCTAAACCAAATTACACCGATCAGGCATAACATTATGACCACCTTCCTAATATTGTGTTGGTCCCTCTTTTGCTGCCAAAACAGCCCTGACCCGTCGAGGCATGGACTCCACTAGACCCCTGAAGGTGTGCTGTGGTATCTGGCACCAAGATGTTAGCAGCTGATCCTTTAAATCCTGTAAGTTGCGAAGTGGGGCCTCCATGGATCGGACTTGTTTGTTCAGCACATCCCACAGATGCTTGATTGGATTGAGATCTGGGCTGCCTTATTCCATTGCTCCGTGGTCCAGTTCTGATGCTCATGTGCCCACTGTTGGCGCTTTCGGCAGTGGACAGGGGTCAGCATGGGCACCCTGACTGGTCTGCGGCTATGCAGCCCCATACACAACAAACTGCGATGCACTGTGTATTCTGACACCTTTCTATCAGAACCAGCATTAACTTCTTGAGCAATTTGAGCTACAGTAGCTCGTCTGTTTGATCGGACCACACGGGCCAGCCTTCGCTCCCCACGTGCATCAATGAGCCTTGGCCGCCCATGACCCTGTCGCTGGTTCACCACTGTTCCTTCCTTGGACCACTCTTGAGAGATACTGACCACTGCAGACTGGGAACACCCCACAAGAGCTGCAGTTTTGGAGATGCTCTGACCCAGTCGTCTAGCCATCACAATTTGGCCCTTGTCAAACTCGCTCAAATCCTTATGCTTGCCCATTTTTCCTGCTTCTAATACATCAACTTTGAGGACAAAATGTTTGCTTGCTGCCTAATATATCCCACCCACTAACAGGTTCCGGGATGAAGAGATAATCAGTGTTATTCACTTCACCTTTCAGTGGTCATAATGTTATGCCTGATCGGTGTATACACTCACCTAAAGGATTATTAGGAACACCATACTAATACTGTGTTTGACCCCCTTTCGCCTTCAGAACTGCCTTAATTCTACGTGGCATTGATTCAACAAGGTGCTGAAAGCATTCTTTAGAAATGTTGGCCCATATTGATAGGATAGCATCTTGCAGTTGATGGAGATTTGTGGGATGCACATCCAGGGCACGAAGCTCCCGTTCCACCACATCCCAAAGATGCTCTATTGGGTTTAGATCTGGTGACTGTGGGGGCCATTTTAGTACAGTGAACTCATTGTCATGTTCAAGAAACCAATTTGAAATGATTCGAGCTTTGTGACATGGTGCATTATCCTGCTGGAAGTAGCCATCAGAGGATGGGTACATGGTGGTCATAAAGGGATGGACATGGTCAGAAACAATGCTCAGGTAGGCTGTGGCATTTAAACGATGCCCAATTGGCACTAAGGGGCCTAAAGTGTGCCAAGAAAACATCCCCCACACCATTACACCACCACCAGCAGCCTGCACAGTGGTAACAAGGCATGATGGATCCATGTTCTCATTCTGTTTACGCCAAATTCTGACTCTACCATCTGAATGTCTCAACAGAAATCGAGACTCATCAGACCAGGCAACATTTTTCCAGTCTTCAACTGTCCAATTTTGGTGAGCTCGTGCAAATTGTAGCCTCTTTTTCCTATTTGTAGTGGAGATGAGTGGTACCCGGTGGGGTCTTCTGCTGTTGTAGCCCATCCGCCTCAAGGTTGTGCATGTTGTGGCTTCACAAATGCTTTGCTGCATACCTCGGTTGTAACGAGTGGTTATTTCAGTCAAAGTTGCTCTTCTATCAGCTTGAATCAGTCGGCCCATTCTCCTCTGACCTCTAGCATCAACAAGGCATTTTGGCCCACAGGACTGCCGCATACTGGATGTTTTTCCCTTTTCACACCATTCTTTGTAAACTCTAGAAATGGTTGTGCGTGAAAATCCCAGTAACTGAGCAGATTGTGAAATACTCAGACCGGCCCGTCTGGCACCAACAACCATGCCACGCTCAAAATTGCTTAAATCACCTTTCTTTCCCATTCTGACATTCAGTTTGGAGTTCAGGAGATTGTCTTGACCAGGACCACAACCCTAAATGCATTGAAGCAACTGCCATGTGATTGGTTGATTAGATAATTGCATTAATGAGAAATTGAACAGGTGTTCCTAATAATCCTTTAGGTGAGTGTATACTGTACATGCATACTGAGACAGAGATACACACAGAAGACATGCGAACACAAACTAATCACACCCTTGTGACTAATAAGCTGTTGGATAACAATGACAGTTTATACATTTGATTATCATACGCTTGCCCCTTAACAGGCTGCAGAAACGGTGCAATGTTGATAACAGAGTAAAAATACTATCACATAAGCTTGCGAGTAATGAGTATACTTGTTATTGCAAATTCGCAAATCAAAAACAGTGGGAACCTGTAGTGATGTCTGTGATTAAAAGTGTAACATTAGCCAGGTAGATTTTTAAATTGAGTTTTAATTAATGATGTTGCTAACTGGAGTCTACTTTATATTTTCTTCTTTTTCTCTGTCTTTTTTTCTCAGAAAGGATTTAAGGAGTTAAGGATTAACTGTATTGGATCACCTTGATGTCAACATTTGTTACAATAGGTGTTTATGTGGACGATGCTAGAACTCACAATGTTACAAAAGATTTCTATTTCAAATAAATGCTGTTTTGAACTTTCTTTTCATCAAAGAATCCTGAAAAACAAACAAAAAAGTCATCACATTTTCCATGAAAATATTAAGCAGTACAACTGTTTTCAACATTGATCAGTTAGTCAGCTAGTCACCTTTATTTTTATAGCGCTTTATACAGTACAGATTGTTTCAAAGCAGCTTTACAGTGATAAAAGGTAAATAATGAGGCAAACAGAGTTTAATTTGGCTTTAAAGCAGCTCTAAAAAGAAAAGCTGAAGTCAATTTGGCTATAAAACAGCTGATAATAATAAGAAAGCAGCCTTGCTGAGCATAAGAGACTACTTTCAAGAACATGAATAAATCTCAGATTTTTAATGTGGTCTCAGACTTTTGGAAATCAAGATCATATACCTCTGTATATGTAGAACAAGATCCATGTTTTACACAACTATGCTTTGTACAATACATTAATTTGCATCCAGTGGCAACATATTTGCCCTCAGTTTTTATGTTTGTAATGTATAATGTCAGTTACTGTTCAATATTTATGTGATGGAGGAGCCATCTCCTTTATACTTCTTTTACATGGCTCTTTAGAACAACCCCTTAAAGATTCATTGTACCTGGTTGATAAATCCAGCACATTTCCTATATGGTGTGTAGAGCAAGTAATGTATACAGTAGCTATTTGTAATTGATCGCAGGTATGTATTTGCTGTTAATAATTAATTTCACAGCCATTTACAAAACCTACAAACTACATAGTCAAAACATACACCAAAAAATCATGAGCTTGTCGGTTTGGGAGTTCCCTCACCCTCTAACAGCTCACAGAATGAATTGTCTTTGGCCTATCCATCTACCCACAACCAGCTGGCCTGGCAAAAAAATTTGATTATGACCTTTAACTGATGGGTGTTGCAGCCCAGAAATTCAAAAGATTTAAAATGGCATTAAAGCTGGAAGTTTAAGGTTAGGGAAAAAATACATAATACTTGTATTACCATCTGAGATTTGGTCTTTTAGCTAAACCAAATTACACCGATCAGGCATAACATTATGACCACCTTCGTAATATTGTTTTGGTCCCTCTTTTGCTGCCAAAACAGCCCTGACCCGTCGAGGCATGGACTCCACTAGACCCCTGAAGGTGTGCTGTGGTATCTGGCACCAAGATGTTAGCAGCAGATCCTTTAAATCCTGTAAGTTGCGAGGTGGGGCCTCCATGGATCGGACTTGTTTGTTCAGCACATCCCACAGATGCTTGATTGGACTGAGATCTGGGCTGCCTTATTCCATTGCTCCGTGGTCCAGTTCTGATGCTCATGTGCCCACTGTTGGCGCTTTCGGCGGTGGAGAGGGGTCAGCATGGGCACCCTGACTGGTCTGCGGCTATGCAGCCCCATACACAACAAACTGCGATGCACTGTGTATTCTGACACCTTTCTATCAGTACCAGCATAAACTTCTTGAGCAATCTGAGCTACAGTAGCTTGTCTGTTTGATCGGACCACACGGGCCAGTCTTCGCTCCCCACGTGCATCAATGAGCCTTGGCCGCCCATGACCCTGTCACCGGTTCACCACTGTTCCTTCCTTGGACCACTTTTGATAGATACTGACCACTGCAGACCGGTGTATATACTGTACATGCATACTGAGACAGAGATACACACAGAAGTCGTGCAAACACAAACTAATCACACCCTTGTGACTAATAAGCTGTTGGGTAACAATGACAGTTTATACATTTGATTATCGTACGCTTGCCCCTTAACAGGCTGCAGAAACGGTGCAATGTTGATAACAGAGTAAAAACACTATGACATAAGCTTGCGAGTAATGAGTATACTTGCTATTGCAAATTGGCAAATCAAAAACAGTGGGAACCTGTAGTGATGTCTGTGATTGAAAGTGTAACATTAGCCAGGTAGATTTTTGAATTGAGTTTTAATTAATGATGTTGCTAACTGCAGTCTACTTTATATTTTCTTCTCTTTCTCTGTCTTTTTTTCTCAGAAAGGATTTAAGGAGTTAAGGATTAACTGTATTGGATCACCTTGATGTCAACATTTGTTACAATAGGTGTTTATGTGGACGATGCTAGAACTCACAATGACTACGTTAGAAACTGCAGACCTATAATCATCTAACCCAATCACAGAGGTCAGGAACTGGATCCATCATCCATCATGGAAAGCAATGAAGATGATCAGACTTGCTCAGTAACCAGTGATTTACTTCAGTCTTTATCAGTCGTGTGTAGTCAGGTTAGCATTAAGTACAAGACAACTGTGCAGGCTTCTCATGTGTTCCAAAAAGGTGTTCCTTTTGGTTGAGAAAAGTTTGACAGTTGTCCAAGTCCTTTACAGATGAGACGTTTCTTTGGTCATGATCCATTGACACAACATAATATTAAGGGCTTCATGAGGAGGTAAGTGCCTATTTAAACTGGACACTTACCCCCTCAATTTTTGCAGCCAAATGGATTTTGAATACAAGTTCCAAAAGACAAAATATAAATATTTTTACATTAATTAATTATGGTCCATGATTATTGTAGGTACAAAATTATTAGTGCCTTTTGGCCAAAATTATTAGTGCCAAAGTTGTCGCCTTTTGGCCATTTTAATGGCAAATTATGTAATTTAGCCTATGTGATTTGTGTTGTGTTTAGTTTTTGCATTCTGGTAGCCATTCGGTAGTTCGTTTTTGGTTTAGTATTAAATAAAGTTACTGCTGCGTATAGATCCTGCCTCAACTATTCCTTCCTGTAACCCTTGCTGACTGAAGACTGAACCTTAAAAAAAGATGGATCTAGCAAAAAAGAGGGATCGCTCCCTCAAGGAGCACATACAGAGGTTTTTAGATCTCGTTCATCTTGTAAATTACGACTATGACAGCCAGGTCTCAATGATCTGACAAAATCAAGCCTGCTCGGAGATGGTCCTTAAAGGATATTTATGCAGTACATAATAATAATAATAATAAAAATACATTTATTTTATATAGCACCTTTAAAAGTTGCTTTCTCAAAGCGCTTTGGAAGCAAACATAACAACAAAGAAAACAACACACTTTAAATGCAAGAAGTAAAATGAATAATCAAGTAAAAGCAATCCTAAAATAGATGTTTTGAGAAGAGATTTAAAAGTCACTAATGTATTTGCTTCCCTAATGTCAGCCGGGAGAGAATTCCAAAGCTTAGGAGCATAGGAAGAAAATGCTCTATCACCCCTAGAACAAAGCCGTGTCTTGGTTACTGCTGCTAACCATCAGTGAGGGAGAGGAGGATCTCAACCCACCGGCAGTCCACTTCATCTACCCTTCTCAATTCATCCAGCCCTTTGCTGAGCCCATCGCGGATAGTGAGTCAGAGCCTGCAGCCTCGTCCATCCCAAAGACAAAGCCTGCTGCCCAGTCTGACCAGGTGTTTGAGCCAGTTCCTACATCTGTGCCAGTGGGAGTTTCATGGAGGTGGATGATGAGATGGGTGGTCACCCCCATCCTCCAGCATTGGAACTCAGTTTACCTCATTCTGGAGTGATTGATTTCCTGATGATTTCCTGTGCCCAAGCCTTTCCTCTTCCGCTCAGCTTCAAGTCTTCTTTATCAACACACAAACATGTCTATTTTGGCATGAATTGACATTAACTGCAATTTTTATTTTATTTTCAGAGGTTGCTTTAAGACTGCACATACTTCATCAAAATGTGACTGTCATTTATCTGAGAGCAGTGTAGTTTGTAGTTTCTGTCAACATGTTGAGCAATGGTCACACAAGAGTCTAATTTGTTACCATGGTGATCAAGGCAAAATTCAAGGTGGTGCATCTGTTTTGAATAAGTCAGTTCAAGAGTTTAGTGTGGTTCAGTATGGGAGAGCTTGAGATGGCTTATGGTCTAATTCAATGTTGAAAACAAAGTTAATATGAGGCTGTATTATATGAGAATGCATATTGATTTGCAGAAGGAACAGTTTTGTATTATGAAATGTTTTTATTGGCTCACAGCTTTGTGACACGACTTGATGAAGACCCTTGGGATACAAGGGAAGGGTTTGGCATTCATGTCCAGCAGGGAACTCTGATACTGCCGGCCCTGCTTCCAAACACATTGAGCTTGATTGTGGTTTGAGTTCTTGCGAACTGCTTGACAGTGGTTTTAATCTTTTGTTGTTAGCACAATCTTCATCTTCAAGTGTTGACAGTTTTAATCATGTTATGGTGTTAGGCATTCTTGTAGCTCCATTAGTAGAGCATGGCACCCAGCAATACTTAAGTAATAGGTTTGAGCAGAAAATGTTTACTGTGGATGCACTTTAAGGCATTTTGGACAAAGGCATGGACAGTTACATCATGATAACACTTATTCACTACTATTGCGTTTGCATACTGTATACAGTATGGGTTAGGGTAAGCAAATTCGTGTATGTGTCAACATGTGTATGTGTTGGCACTAGTTATTCTCTGGAGAAGCAATGTTAGGTCAGTGCATCCTCCCAGGCCAGCCTTGTTTGAGGAGAGTAGGCAGGGAGTCATAAACACATCTCACTCTGTTTAAACAAGATGACTTAGAGTCTCCTATTACTCGGATGAGTTTGCTCTCTCGCTCTCTCTCTCTCTCTCTCTCTCTCTCTCTCTCTCTCTCTCTCTCTCTCTCTCTCTCTCTCTCTCTCTCTCTCTCTTGCATGTTGTTACTGTTTCAGAACAAAGAATGATTCACGAATAAAGTGAGAGAAGCTTTGAAACTATAATTTGGGAACATTTAAGCAGAATATAATTGATAACAATGCCCATCACAGTCTAGAGGGTGTGTGAGTCATACCTAAACCTTGTCCTGCAGGAAACGTACCTTGTAAAAGAGCATTAGTTCCTCTGATGTTCTGTAGTGGATCATTTGGTGACATCTTAATACATCCTTTTTATGAGATTCTGCATGTGTTATTGAGAGAACAACTGAGAACAGGCTCCTGGACTAAAGTGACTTAAAGACACTTATTTATATAGCTGGGTGGTCTCCCCTTTCAGGAGAAGATTGTTAAAATAGTGGTTTATCGTCTCTTGATGTATTTGTAATGAGCACACTGTAATGCTTGTGTTTTTCTTCTCTTGCTCACAAGTAGTGGGTGTCACTCACAAACTCCATTGTCTTATGTATCTGGGATGGGGATTCTGATTATTTCTCTGATTCTGTTTATTCTTTGGCAGTCGTGGCCTAATGGTTAGAGTCAGACTGGTAACCTGAATGTTGTGGGTTCGATTCTCAATACCAGCAGGAAATGACTGAGGTGCCCTTGAGCAAGGCACCTAACCCCCAGTTGCGCCACGGCAAAAATGGCTGCCCACTGCTCTTGGTGTGTGTGTCCATGGTTTGCAGTGTGTGTGTGTTTTCACTACTCACTACTCCTAATGTGTGTGCACTAACTTGGGTTAAATGCAGAGGACAAATTCCGAGTATGGGTTACCATACTTGGCCTTCACATGTCACTTTCACTTTATTGGGAGTATTTTAGCACAATTTGCAATTTGCAGTTGCCTACACTACCTTTCAAAAGTTTGGGGTCAGTAAGATTTTTTGTTTTGTTTTTGAAAGTCTCTTATGCTCGCCAAGGCTGCATTTATTTGATCAAAAATAAAGTGAAAACCATATTATTGTAAAATATTATTACAATTGGAAATAGCTGTTTTCAGCAGTCATTACTTCAGAATTCAGTGTCACGTGATCCTTCAGAAATCATTTTAATATGCTGTTTTGGTGCTCAAGAAACATTTCCTATTATCAATGTTGAAAACAGTTGTGCCGCTTTTTTTTGTGGAAAAATTGTTCATAATTATTTGATGAATAGAAAGTTCAAAAGAACAGCATTTATTTGAAATAGAATCAATGTTATGCATCCTTGCTGAATAAAAATATTATTTATTTAAAACAAAAAAAGAAATCTCACTGGCTCCAAACATTTGAACAGTGGTGTATATGTTGTACCATTATAAATCACTTTAAAACAGCCTTTTCCAAACATCACAGAGCTCTTTCTCTTTTATCCGACTGTTGCACACCTGATCTCTACCCGCTAATGTACTGTAGTCAGTATATCAGGCTTATGTCATAGCACATGAGACTCACATAGCTGTGAATGAGAGGAGAGCAGAGGGGAAACAGGGAAGAGCCAAGCAGAAGGAGAAATCAGCTGTCAAGTCTGTTTGGCCGTTTTGACCGTGGGCCAAAAAATGAGAAGTATTTAATGATGATGTGAAGCACTGAAGTGTTTATTATAATTATAATGGACCTATATGCTTTCAGAAGATTTAGGATTTCACCATCTCGGTCTTAGAGTAAATGGTGGCTTCAAAAGTGTTGAAGAATATTGCTGGAATATTGCTGAGTGGCATTTCATTTTAAAAAAGTAGTTATATTAACATAATCTTAATTAAAATGCTACAACATTACAACATTAAATTGACATCATATTTTGAGTCTATTCTTATCACAACAGAAGTACCAGAGCAACATATCAGCTTAAATTGGAGGGTCTTCGAATATTCTCTTGGAAAAATGTGGTCTTAAAGTCAAAAAGGTTGAGCAACACTGCTTAATTGGTTAAATCAGGAGTAGCCATATTTTATATTATGGTTATATAATTATATATATATTTTTAATAGATCTTCAAAGACTCAGTATGTCTTCAGTTAACTTCAGTTCTCCTTACTGTAATGAATCTCTTCTTTATGTGCTGAAATGAGACAGTGAAGTGACTAAGAAATGTCTCCCACCCTGTGCTTACAAGCTGACTTCATTTCCCTATAAGCAGCCTTAGACCATGAGGTAGCCTATTTTTTAGAGGCCCCGGTTCTCTCGCCTAATGTCACTTGCAGCACCCATCATGACATGACAGAAACCATCATATCGTCAACTCTCTTGTAACTCAGAAAATTCTAGTTTTACATTTTTGATCAACCGTACTGAACCTCTACAAAATCTAGCTTGAGTATGGTGTTTGTGTATGTGTCTGAGACTGCATTCTGTTTACATGGCGAGGGAATGGAAATATGTTTCTAAGCTGTCAAATTTTAAAGGACAGGATTACATGGATCAGTGAGAGAGACAAACAAACAGAGAAAACTAAGCTTGATTTAATGGAGTCAATCATCTCAGAACAAGGTTCATTTGTCACTTGTGGGTGTGTGAGGGAGGGAGGAATAAGACATGATATTAGCTTATTTTCCCACAACTTTTTACCATTGAATCATGATGCATTTTATGGCAGCATGTTTGAGTTTCTAAACACTTCAGATTTTGTTTGTAGCCGAGCTGGTAGCTGAGACCACAGACTCACAAAATCTCTGAAGTCATTTTTTGTTGAAGAAAATAAAATGTACACAATTACTGTATGTTTCCCAATGTTCGATTCAATTGTTGCATATTGTAAGGTACTGTTTCATGAAAATACTTCTAATTACACACTATTTTGATGGTCCACTTCAGACATTCTACTAACTTTGCAACTACCTGTCATCTAACTCTCATTAGAGTATTAGTATACTGTAGACTGTAGTAGACTGTTAGGTTAGGGTTAGGTATTAGGGTTCGGGTTAGTAGAATAAGTTGATGTAGTTGCAAAGATACTTATTTAGTAGAATGTCTAAAGTGTTACCATATTTTTTTGTCTTCCGATTTGAAAACTTTCTCTGGTAACTTTTACTCAGATGTACAGTATTTACTCCACTCTGAGAGTAAAGTCTGTTGATTAGTCAATATCTCTAGAGCATGTTTTGGATTTTTCAAATGTTAATCAGACTACAGCCTCTCTCTGAAAACCCACTCTGAGTAGATGAACACAAACCTTTCATAGTAGGGTAGAAGATGGACCCCTCCTAGTGCTGTTGCTGATGACTTCTTGGAAATGACACATTAAATGGGCCATTGAGTCTTCAATAAATCAGCAATGAGGACGAATGATTTTAATTACATTCACAAGGCAACATGTCTTATTTTGGGAGGAGTGCTGTTGAATGATCATTGTCTAATTTTAATTGTCTTTCCTATACACTGTGGTGGTTGCTTTAAGACTGCATGGGCATCCCCGGATATTTCAAAATATCAAAAAGTACACTAATGTCGCTGACGCATATTGAGTGTATTTTGCATTGTGGACAGCACTTGTAATTTAAAAGCACCACTGTACACAGAATGCTTGGAGACAGGCAAACAATTAATGAAAGTCTTTTGTGGCTTGTAAGGCATTTGAGCTTGGTCAGTTATTGGTCAGTTTGAGAAGCAGCTTTGGTGCAATAGGCCTACTGCAGATGTGCATATAAAACATAAAATAGAAATGAACTCATATTTTACCATAATAAGTGATAAGTAAAATCTGTGCTTCCCCACAAAATCACTTTTTGTGGGGAATCACCACTTGTTAACACAAATATCTAAGCAGCCAATCACATGGCAGCAACTCAATGTAGACTAGAATGCTGTTTCTCAATTGTAAGAATGCAAAGAATGGACTTGCATTCTCGTAGAGCTACCTTGAACGGATGAACTCGGAAGGACACAAGGACACAGAACGCATCTTTGTGAGAACTGAGATATGCTGTGATCTTGTTGCTCAACTGACCATTCAGCACATATTCAGCCATATCACCATCCATTGCACAAAAAAAATAAAAAAATTCACAGGTGTCAACCTATAAAAATAGTTACTTACATTATTGTTGTTTGATATTTTATTTTACATGAGTATTTGTGTAAATGAGTATGCATACACTTTGTTAACGTTAAGATTCTTTTAAATATGCAACCTAAAAAGTACTTCAGGCTTTCTCCTGGTATTAGAACTGGTATTAAAATGATGCCAAACAAAACGACAAATGTTTTCAGCAGGAATCTCTTGAGTGAGAACAAGAGAAGTTTAAAGCTTACAGGCTTCCGTATGTCGTCCAACCGCAATCACTTTTGGAATTTTTAACGGTTCGATTCTCTCAAGTCTGCACTCTCAATATCAATATCAAGAACACATCCGAGTTCTCTGTACATTCGATCTTGAGTATTGGAACTGGACTTTGATATTTGATGATGACGTAGTACGAGAACACAAGGATGCAAGATCGCTTAAGAATGCATATTGAGAAATGGACATGGTCAGGACGATCTGCTGAAGTTCAAACTGAGCATCAGAATGGGGAAGAAATGTAATTTAAGTGACTTTGAATGTGGCATGGTTGTTTGTGCCAGACGTGCTGGTCTGAGTATTTCAGAAACAACTGATCTACTGGGATTTTCACACATAACCATCTCTAGGGTTTACAGAGAATGGTCCGAAAAAAAGAAAATATCAGTGTGCGGCAGTTCTGTGGGCGAAAATGCCTTGTAGAATGGCCAGACTGGTTCAAGCTGATAGAAAGGCAACAGTAAGTAAAAAAAAACACTTGTTACATCCGAGGTCTGCAGAAGAGCATCTCTGAACACACAACACATCAAACCTTGAAGCAGATGGGCTACAATTCGCGTGGTCTCACCAAAATTGCACAATAGAAAATTGGAAAAACGTTGCCTGGTCTGATGAGTCTCGATTTCTGCTGTAACATTCAGATAGGGTCCGAATTTGCGTAAACAACATGTAAGCATGGATCTATCCTGCCTTGTATTGACGGTTCAGGGTGTAATGGGGGATATTTTCTTAGCACACTTTGGGCCCCTTAGTACCCAAATTTGAGCCTCATTAACGCCACAGTATTGTTGCTGACCATGTCCATCCCTTTATGACCACATGTACCCATCTTCTGATGGCTACTTCCAGCAGGATAACACGCCATGTCACAAAGCTCAAATCATCTCAGACTGGTTTCTTGAACATGACAGTGAATTACTATACTCAAATGGTCTCCACAGTCACCAGATCTCAATCCAATAGAGCTCCTTTGGGATGTGGTGGAACGGGAGATTCACATCATGGATGTGCAGCCAACAAATCTGCAGCAACTCATGTAAATATGGACCAAAATCTCTGAGGAATGTTTCTGGCACCTTGTTGAATCTATGCCATGAAGAATTAAGCCAGTTCTGAAGGCAAAAGGGGGTCAAACCCGGTACTAGCAAGGTGTACCTAATAAAGTGGCCAGTGAGTGGATATTCATATACTATTCAACTATTATTACTTTAAGATCTTTATATTATTGTAATATGTGTTCTGTACAAAGAGAAACAAGTCCAAAGAGAAACAAATAAGCAAAAGCTAAATAAGACAACTTATTTGTTATTTGTCATATTTTTGAAGGAATCTGAAGCTATTTCTGAGTCATATTAGGAATCAAGGTGGAACTTAATGTCCTGAAAACACTTTCAGTGTCCTGGAAATTAGCTCCATGAGCTCAGTGAGACATCTTCATGTGAAATACTTGATGTAATGCTCAAAGTACATACACATAGCCCTGACAAAATACAACAATTGGATCTTTGTGCAGGTCATGAAAGAAAACGTGTTTACTATGTTCTCACATTTTCAGAATTATTCATGCACATGTATTTCAGTCTACTGACAGCATGGAGTTGTCTCAAATTTTCCCAAAATTACTAGGAACAAATTACTTTTGAACAGGTTCTCCTAAAGTCTATTCATCAGTTACACTGTGTTTTTATCTTAATTGTCTGAAGGGTGCATTTCCCATAGACCCACTTGCACACAGTGGCTCCAAAACCAGTGAGTAATCGTTTTCCTTAGCCAAATTTAAGCGAATGTAATTGGTTGTCACCCCTGCTTTTGTAGAATGCTAGATCAACTGCTTCTCTGGAAGGGTGTCAAAGCCTGAATTGGAGGTCACAGGCAGAACGGTGTCAGTGGAGTCACTAGGGTTATCTCAGGTCACCTTCCCCTAAATCACAAAACGATATTCCTCAAAGTACAAGCTGCTGTAAATTAAATGAGGACACTTTTGCTAACCTTTGCTTCACCCATTAGTAATTATAAAGGATACTTCAAAGAGATATATATATTAGTCTACATTAGTATAGACTACTATATTAGTCTTTAGTCTACTGACATATATATATATATATATATATATATATATATATATATATATATATATATATATGTATATATGGAAATATTTTCTTCTGCAAAACGAGTTTAGTGTTTTTACATTTATTTGACAAAATTTTTTTGAAATAATTTGAAAAGAATTCACTTCAGTAACAAAATGATGAACAGTCTTACAATATTTATTTAACTTACATAGTTATTACAGTAAATGTAATGTTATTTTAGACTGTAATGGGTTTAATCATTTCTATAGCTCAAGACCTTATTCTCTTGAGTCCACCCATAACAAAGAAAACATCTTAATTACCTGTTAATTACTTTACAGCCACATTGACAGAAGCAAGCAGGACATTCCTACAAGTGTGAGCTGTAAGACAGACGTGACCAGACAGAGACAGTGAATACAGATTCACAAGTACTTGTCAGTGTAAGGACCAAGTTACTGTAAAGAAACACTGTATGTAGTGTTGGTTTGTGATGATCACTGTGGACTACAAACAAAGATACAGAAGACAAATGCAATGGATTTGCGCTTAACAGCAGTCGAGTGGTACTAGTTATAAATACTGGGTCCTGCGTCTGTAATGAAAATAAATCCACTTTCTGAGGCTATTAGTTAATACGATTTAAGATATTAAAATAGCTCTGATTACTCTCAGTGCAAATTATAATAAAACTTAATCACTGAGATTCATCGGTGTACCTTGCATTTGCATGTCTTGTTTTCAATGTATATGGTTTCCCCTTCTTTTTAAATAATGTAACACTTTGACTGCTTTTTTTTCTCTCTCTCAAGCAAAATGTAGAACCTTGAATGCATCTTGTGGGCTTTCTTTGGTGTGAGTGTTTTTGGTATTGATCCAAAATAGCACTACTGTATACCATTAAAGTATTGTTGTAATTTTGGAAGAATACATACTGCCCGGCCAAAAAAAAAAAAAAAAAAAAAAAAAAAAAAAAAAAAATCGCTGTTTGGATTTAAATAGGCAAATGCTCAGTCAATGATTGGATCATTATTGCAGTGATTATTATGTTTCTAGAATATTCTATGTTTGACAACAGTTATTTTAACCCTAATTGATGGATTGTGTAGCTTACAACCACGTAGGAAGACACATCATGGCCATATTCCAGGATGACAATGTTAAGATTCATCAGGCTCAAATTGTGAAAGAATGGTTGGGAGGGAGCATGAAGAATAGTTTTCACACATGAATTGGCACCTCTGAGTCCAGATCTTAAATTCCTTGAAAGTCTTTGGGATGTGCTGGAGGAGACTTTACACAGTGCTTGACTCTTACATTGTCAATACAAGATCTTGACCAAAAATTGATGCACCTCCTGATGGAAATAACATCACAACATTTATTTCCATAAAGAGGTACATCAACTTTTGGTCAAGATCTTGTGAAATGAAAAGCTACACAATCCATAAATTAGGGTTAAAAGAACTGTTGCCAAACATATAACATGGTAGAAACATAATAATCACTGCAATAATGATCCAATCATAGACTCTTAAGCATTTGCCAATTTAAATCCAAACAGTGATTTTTTTTTTTTTTTTTTGGCCGGGCAGTGTATATTCATTAAACAATAAATGTATACCTCATGTCAAATGGAGTGGCATTCAAACATTTTTAAATTTTAAAGCAGGCTCAATAAAACTTCATCTGAGTTAAAATGAACAATTTAAGAATAGAAGACTCCACACTACAACACAATATTGTTGAAATCAATTTCAGAATGTTTTGTTTTTTCCAGCTTATGAACAGAAAAACATTGACAGCCATTTAAAATACATCAGACTTTACATTCAACATAACATTTTCATCCACTGGTGTGGATGCTAATATAGTTATTATAGTTATTGATATAGTTTTCATTCTTGGTGTGAATGGGCCTTTACTCCTATATGAATGGGGTGGGGTGGTGTGGGGTCAGAAAGCTCTCGGATTTCATCAAAAATATCTTAATTTGTGTTCCGAAGATGAACGAAGGTCTTACGGGTTTGAAACGACATGAGGGTGAGTAATTAATGACAGAAATTTCATTTTTGTGTGAACTAACCCTTTAAGATCTAATGTGTGCTAGTAGATATGAAAAAAGTCAAAGCTCACTTTATGTGTTTAACGTTCAGTAGGACTATGCAATAAATACTGTTTGGTCATTAAGGTTTGTTTCACCCTTCCAACACATTGAACACTAACAATAACTAACACTCATTCTGGCCTATCTACTTTATTTTAAACTCAATATCCTTCCTGCTTTAGTGATTTACAGCTGTTGTGGCTACATATGCCCGTTGTGATGTAGTTCCTGCTTTCCACAGACAGCACGGTAAAAATTGATCATCTATAGTCTTCTTCATCTCCCAACTTTCTATTCCCCTTAATGTGCTCAGGAAATTGTGAATAGAGCTAACACAGCATTACTGACAGAACTGTTCAGAATACAGAGTCAAATCTGGAACAACGGCCACACTCTGTGAACCTGGAGGAGAATGTTTAAGACAGCATCAACATAGTTGTTGTTTGTAATTATAGCAGTTGCATTATTGTTTTTGCATTTATTGTTTTTCCAAAGACCATGTTTCCCTAACAAAAGTCATGTGATTATGCAGCATGTCTGGACACAAACAGGTGAGGGTTATCAGGGAAAGTGACAGAACACTTGTTTCTTGCTGTAACATGCATTTTGTGCCTTGTTATACTTCTACACAATCACAAATGTAGCTCGTATGTATGGGTCGGTGAGGGTTACAAAGGTTTCTTTAAAAGTATCCAGTGAATGAAAAGACAATTTCTAGCTGTGGCCCTTTGATTTATCATCTGGTTTGAGCTAATATTCCATACCTTGATGCACTGGTTGACATCCAGGCAGATCTACCTGAGAATCAATGGTATGTCTGGGTGATATGACATAAAGAAAAAAATTGTCCTTTGTGTCTTGGAAATAATGGCAAACTGGGAGTTGCCAGTGTATAACATAAAAGTCAACTTAGATCATTAAATAACACCATGAACTTACCTTTCTGACCTAATATAGCTGTTTCTTTGTATCTCTGATTACTTGGAAAGGTCATGCAAGTCCATAACATTTTTATTACTACTGTAGATAGTAGTGCTTTCGGGAAATGTGCTGTAGATGTTAGGTGATTATAGGTCAAAGGTGATGGGTAGACATCCAGTTTGATCTGTCAAGGAGACGTATAGAGATTCTTTCTGATATAGGCAACAACAGGATGACCATTTCTAGTCATTTGGTGTAATTGGAAGTGAGTAATGGTTAAAGCACTTACCCATGTGGTTAGGGTATGGGTGAGGAGTGTGAGATAGTCCAGCTGAAAATAAGATCTGTTATCTTCGAAGAAAGGAAGGCAGAAAAGCACTGACCCGGAAATGCACCTCTCGACCATTATGCAAATTTGTTTTACCTAAGAGTGGTTTTGCATGTTGGTTTCAAAGACCTTATTAAAAACAATCTTGAACTAGATGTGTGTGAATTTATTGATGAAATTATTATTATTATATGCTATAGCCTATCTGTTTGGTAAACAAGTGAACACAAAATCAGTGTGAAGTAAAATGAAGGTGGATTTTAACTGAAAGGTTGAGCCCTGTTCTCAGGACAATGGTAGTTTTATAAATTCAATACTTGCATTTTAATTACAAATCTAAACAAAACAACAAAGTCCACATCAAAGTGATTTATATTAAGCGCTGTCATTTAGTGAAGCGTGAACCTTCTTCAAAGTTCAGCGAGTCACTTTATAACCTTTTAAATCCAGTTGGTCTTATCACCTCGCAGTGCTGTAAGTAGCGCGGTCTCTCCCCCGTGTGGAGGGGCAACTCTCTGTTGATGTGATCCACCAAATAACCGTTGAGATCAAATTATTACGGGAACAATTCATGAATCATGGCGGCTAATAAAGCGTGTTAACATGAAAATAAATGATGACTTGGAGGAGCAATCACCTGGATGTTTTAATTGGCATAGGCCTATTTAAGACTTTATCACTTTATTCGACTCATTTTGAAAACGGAGGTAATTTATTTGAGCTGATTAAACTTAAGGGGAATTGGTTTCATGTTTGTTTCTTTCTTTTCAAATCAATTCAATTCAATTCGATTCACATTTATTTGTATAGCGCTTTTCACAATACATATCGTTTCAAAGCAGCTTTACACAAAATGCATGCGTCTACATTACAATTTAAAGTGATTTGTTATCAGAGGAGACTGTGTCAGAGTTATGTATTTCAGAAAAAGTACATATACAAAGCACACAGTTAGCTAACAATATATTATTAATCAACGTAAAAAAATTAGGCACAAACAATGGGCTCAGTTGTTAACAATGATTAGGGTATATAGAAAATTGAGCAAAAAATTGAGCATCTTTTACCGAGAGCCACAACAAGAGACTGTGCAAAAGTGCTTTTACTTTTATTTAAAATAAATTAATAGCCTACAATGATGCTATTTGAGGCAAACGTTTTATTTGCTACATCAGTTGCACTGATATATTATCAAGGTAACATTCACTTAACTGCGGAGCGAATAGGGCAAAGTGGCACTTTCTTTTCGTTCGTATTTAGTTGAAAATGTTCTGTTCTTTTATTGTGTGTGTGTGTGTGTGTGTGTGTGTGCGCGCGCGCGTGCGTGTGCGTGTGCGCGCCCGCCCTTGTCTAGTTTAGGGCACCTGTGACGCGCGTAGTCACTTTCCTCGCACCTCCTTCTGCGTGGTGTCCACTCACTTTTTCGGGTGGGCAGTGAGCCCCTCCTCTAAATCCACGACGAAGTTATTTAGGGTGCAAAATGGATTTGAATTTGCTGTTAGCGTTCACATTTTGTGTCCGGGCTACAAGAAGCAACATACGGTCCAAGAAGGAGATTTAAACTGACATAAGGACACGTATGAAGGTTTCATGTGGACTCACTGTGAACTGGGATTAAGTAACATTTATTTTAGTTTGGAATTATAACTTTCAGGAAAGGTACAGTATTTCATTCATTTTTTAATTTACTCTGTATTAATTTATGATGTCAGAGTTTGTGTCGTCAGTCAGAGTGATTCAGTTAATTGCTAAATGTATGCAGTCGATTTATGCATGGTATGGTTAAATTTGAATATTTGAATCAGAGACGTATTTACATGACTAGATGGGATTGTTAACAAATGTTTTAAACATTCTAATGATTATTATCATCCTATTTTTTGTCAAATTATTATTTTTCACAACATTCCAAGTGGATATGGAGTAAATAATATTCTACAATATTTGAACAAACGTCGCACGGGAGTAGGCTACTCAAATTTCCCATGACCTCACTCAGTGTAGGATACAAGAGTAGAATTATCCAAAGAGAAGCATTGAACTGAAATAGTAGTATCAAAGACTTGTTAACAGCCTTTCTCATCTCTGATGCTGACCGTAGACTACATCGTTGGGCGTGACTAATAGGTTCCAGCTCCGTTATGCCAGAGCCAAGACAGTTCTGAATCTCTATTTACAGATATTCTGGTATTTGACTATTAGACATTAAGTGTAGACTATCTAATCTAATTATTACAGAGTGAGGAACTTTCAGCTGCAGTTACAGGAGCGAAAGCAAGAGCGCGTGTGGTCTCTGATCTCAGACGAGTTTTTGGATAACATTAAGAATTGTAATGCATGAATCGGTTAGTTTTTTTTATTTTTTAAATAAAAAACTCTAAGTAGCTGCGATTTAGTCTAGTAAGGATTATTTTAATACATTGCCTGTAGAGAATCTGTTTTTCCATATTGTAGTAAAGGACACTTTTTTTCCATCCATTTTGGTCACAATTTCTGTAATTTCTACTCGATTTTATTAGATTTCAGTAATGAAAAAAAGCGATGACTTCATCACTGCACGTTTTTGATTTTATCCTTAAACGTTAGGCGGCAATTAAACTTACCTGTGCCATTTTAAGCAGCAGACTGGATTTTTTTTTATCCCCACACTGTATGAGGTAAAACGAACAAATGCACGAAGTCAGTACCTATATGTACTGATATATGTATGTCAGTACAATAAAACAAATCTTAATTTTCACATGCATCGTCTTTTAACTTAGTTATATTTTGTTTATATGTCTAATCTAAGAATGGCTGTTTTACGTCACTTTTCATTTACATACGGTCAGTGGGTAGTCTCACGAGCCCCACATTTGTAGTGGTGCGGTGGCAAAAGTTTGTGCCTCACCCCCCGCAGGGGATTGAAGCAACTGAATACTCAATTCCGCCACCCACCCTCTGAGAGGAAACACTCTCTATGACCACCACATCGTGTCAGTCAGATGAGTAAAGCCGTTCAGCATATGTGAGTCTTAATAGATAGCAAATGTCTCAGTCCTTCAGCTCAGTTTACAGCTAGATTTGAGTGATTTATCAAATCAGTGATTCAATGATTCTTCTCTTCACCTCCTAGACAGGAAGATGTTGCTAAATATAAGACACATATTGTGGTTGATCTGCATATACCAAACAACGACTGGAACTGGTAAGCTTTTCATGTTTTTTTTTTCTGTTATATTTCAAAAGTATTCATCTGATAATATCTACATGATTTATGTAAGACTGGCATTTGCATGTGTCTAAAGTAATATAGGCATGCTTTTCTGTTCTGTGCTGTTTTTAGGGGCTAATTTGATTTTGTTTCTTGCAACAAAAATCAACTTAATTGTAAAATTAATTTAAATGCATCTCCCATGTTGTGGAGCAGACCTTAAAGGCATAGTTCACCCAAAAATGAAAATTATGTCATCTTTTATTCACCCTCAAGTTGTTCCAAACCGGTATGAGTTTCTTTCTTCTGTTGAACACAAAAGAAGATATTTTATAGAATGTCGGTAACCAAACAGTTGATGGTAGCCAGTGACTTCCATAGTATTTTTTCCTACCATGGAAGTCAATGGGTGCCGTCAACTGTCTGATTACCTACATTCTTTAAAATATCTTATTTTGTGTTCAACAGAAGAAAGACACTCATACAAGTTTGGAACAACTTGAGGGTGAGTAAATGATGACAGAATTTGAATTTTTGGGTGAACTATCCCTTTAACCCCGCATTCCCACAAACTGTTGTCCCCTAGCTGCCACTAATGGTTTACTTCCAGGCACCTATACCTTTTAATTAGGAACTTGTAGTCTGGTGCAAACAGATGGCTTGACTTTATCACTTTGAGAGGCCATGCTCACACACGGTGGTGTGCTACCCTCAGGGGTAATCCCACCTGTCCAAAGCATTTCTCACATTGTTGGTCTGAGCATATAGTGATTTTGACAGTTATGATCCTTTCAACGTCCCCCGTTCAAGGTTATCTGTCCATGTACAGGAAAACTGTTCCTGGTATACTCACCCTTAGGCTTCACAGAGGCAGTAAAATAACTCTCAGCTCAATTACCATAAACACAGTGAGGCATGATTTCCTGTGCTTTGCGATGGATGCAGCTGTGTGTATACGTCTCATGCCTTTCATTCTCTCAGTCTCTAGCACATTATTGGTGATGCGTCCTGTCAGCGGCTTGTTGTCCGGGAAAGTGACCCTTCCATGTTACTTCTCCATCATCCCCACTGTTGGACCTAGGAACAGAAATGCCTCAGGAACAGATTACCTACGCATCAAATGGACCAAAATTGAGGGGGGTGTGGAGTCAACTGTACTTGTCACCCAAAACGGCGTCATTAAGATTGGTTCGGGGTACAAGAGTCGCGTATCTGTGCAGAGTCACCCGGAAGACATTGGCGATGCTTCTCTAACTATGGTGAAGCTTCGGGCAAGTGATGCTGGAACATACCGCTGTGAAGTAATGTTTGGGATTGAGGACACGCAAGACGCAGTCAGTTTAAATGTTGATGGTAAGATTTTTTAACACCTTTGTCTTCTCGCTTTCAGATTTGTCTTGTCTTTTTAGAGACAACATTGTTGTATCTGAAACACATATGCTGCCAATATGGGACATTCCTTACAGCTAATTGATCAATGACAGTCATAGCCAAAGTAAATTATAGATAAATAAAAGTTCAGTCTGTTAAGTGGAACTGTTAACGGGAGAAAACCCACAAGCACAGATTATCTAAATTGTTGAGGGATTTTAAGGTTGTTTGGGACCCTCCCAGATTACAGTTACAGTGTAAAAAGTCAAATGCACTCCAATAAACTTTGCCTCTCTTAATGTCTTCCCTCTGCTTGGATACGCTGTGATGCTAGGAGACATCTTGTATGGGATGATTTATGCACAGGCCATGTGAAAGGATGGGATGGGTCAGCCCTGAACTGCTTTGGCTCTAGAATCACAGCACCACCCTGCTCTCAGCAAAGACACACTGCCATTTTAATTAGATCCATTACTCATTTAATTTTAATTTGTTTCAAAGCGACAATTATGGGGGTGGATGGAATGTCCCCTCGTTCAAATGAATGTCCCAACGCTGCTTGCTTTATTCATTTGTTTATAAGCAACTTGCAGACCTCTTCAGGACTAAAGCAGTTTGTATTGGTCTTCATATTTATGGTGGTCACTGGCAACAATGACAGTAATACAATATGCCCCTATTTAATAAAACTGTTAATGGATGGAATGGTCCAATTGTTAGGACATGTTCATTTTTGCTTGTTTTATTTGTTCTTTTGAACAGGCGTGGTGTTTCACTACAGGTCAAAGTTCAGCAGATATATTCTGAACTATGCACAAGCTGTGCAGACCTGCAGCGATGTTGGAGCCACCATTGCTACAGCAGACCAGCTGAGAGCTGCTTATGAGGATGGACTGGACCAGTGTGATGCTGGCTGGATTGCAGATCAAACAGTGAGGTTAGAAGCAACACACACACAAACGACCTGCACTTCTATATCCTCTACTGGCAATCTCAGTAATAAGTTCTAAACAATATGTCAACATGTTGATATAAAAAGGAAATCGCAAAAGCTAAACAAATTATAATTTTGTACTATTTTTTAGTTGTGAGAAACTTTTCTCTCTGTGTGGATTGTTTCTATCTATAGATATCCAATCACTAGACCGAGGGCTGGCTGCTTTGGAAATCTGCCTGGAAAACCTGGTGTCAGGTCATATGGCAAACGCAGGCCCACAGAGACCTTCGACGTGTACTGCTATGTGGATAAGCTTGGGGGTAAGGGTTTAGTATTCTTGTTATTTCTTACAACTTATTTCTTTTCAAATAATAAAATAAAATAAAAATGGCCAACAGTCCTGTGGTAATGTGAAAAGGCTGTAGTTTATCTGTTATATTTGCTCTATGCTGACATATTTAATGAGGTTTTAAACTGCGGTTATGACCAAAAATGAATATCAACCATATTGGCAATGAACATCTGTGGTATTACACATTGAAATGGAAGCTTTCAATATTTTTGCTGCCACAGAAGAGAAGTTTAAGCTCTCCTGTTTTAAAGCAAAGTTTTTTTTCAATTCCAAGTTTACTGTGAACATAAACTAGCTTATCAGAACATCCTGTCAGTAGTTTTATTTGATAGTTGATAGTTTACATGATAGTTTTCTTTTAAAAATGACATGTGTATTGAAAGTAACTTTTAGTTACTAATAATGATGAGAAAATGTTGTTTGTAGAGGATTCTAGTTCTTTCAAAACCAAACATAACAAAAAAAAGTTACAATTGTTTTTTCATGTATTGTTAAGAGACAAAAGTGCGAGAGTTCTAAGTGCTATATCCAGCTCAGTGTTGTGACAAAAAAACAACTAACATCAGAAACAGCAAATGGAAAATGCATTCATTAAAAATGAACACCCTGTTGTATGTTGTGGTGTTTAATATGTCTCATTCCCTCACGAAAGAAGATTTGGGAACGTCTTTACGGTTCTGCTGTAAATTACTTAGACGTCATGAAAACCTCAGTTCTAGCTTTTGACAGCAACACCCAAAGCTGCGCGAAAACAACTCCCCCTCGTTTTTATTTTCATCTGATTCACCACAGAATTTGCTATTGGGAAATATTTTTTTCTTTTCTGAAAGCTGTTTAATTAATTTGCATTTGTTATATTATTTAGGGTATTCCTCCTCCTCCCAGATCCAAGATCTGGGTTTTGATTCATTGACTGGCACTTATGTTTACTTATGTGTTAGCAAGACTTTAATAATTATCATTATTGCTTCTTAACATGCAAGCTTTTTTATGACAAACTCAAAGTCCAGCTAATTTCATATATAATAATACTAAATGTTTCTTGTGTGTTTTTACTTTAGGTAATGTTTACTTTGCGCCCACAATGCATAAGATGACCTTTGCTGAGGCCAAGGCGGAGTGTGAAAGCATGAATGCAGAGCTGGCCTCACCTGGTCAACTCCACGCTGCCTGGAGACAGGGCCTCGACCGATGCGATTATGGATGGCTGTCTGATGGCAGTGCCCGCCACCCTGTCTCCGTACCCAGAAGTCAGTGTGGTGGTGGTCTGCTGGGTGTCCGCACCATGTACCGCTACCGAAACCAAACAGGCTTCCCGGATCCCAGTATGAGGCTTGGAGCGTACTGTTTCAAAGGTAAAGACTTTTCACTGAGCTCATGAAGTGTTTATGGTGTAATAAACGAACACCTGAATGAGAACACGAACACGAGAACAGCCACTTTACCAGCTGCTTTGACGTCATTTCTCTCAGCATGCGTATTATGAAGCCCTCACCCCATTACACACGTAAACTTGAGTTCCAGACTTACTGTAAATGCCTCTTAAGGGCAGTAAATCAAAGCAGAATATTAGTTAGAGTGCACCACTTTTTGTTAATTGAAGTTCTTTTAAGTTGAGACGCCGGGTATGGAAAAGTTTACATGAGAGTAGCTCATTCTCCAGTGATTCACTGACCTCACTCTGCTGCATTCTGGGTTGCCGCCCGTTTCTAAGGAAACCAAAATGGGCTTGGTTAACAAGAAGGTTTAAACATTCAGAGGTCCGTTATGCCACTGTAGTGCTTCATGGCTAAAATGGCAGATGCTTGTCAGACTTTGCTTTGTGGTGTTGTAGGTACTGAGACTTCAGAAAGACTTGATGTTCTCATTGGCTTAGATGACCTCATAAGAACAATATTATGCAACCAGGGGCATCATTCTCAAAAGATAAACAGCACCGAGACACATCAAAGTCAAGTTAGTGTACAGCTAACTAGTCTAACCGCTCTGAGCAGCTATTTTCTATGCCAGCAATAGGCATATTAACTATGGATGCATGATATATATCATGGCCAACATGATATATATCATATGACCAATATTAGAGTTTTTTTTATTTAGCAGCCAATACTGGATATTTAAATCATAATATTAAAATTTAAATTTCCTCTTTTTTTACATTTCAATGACCTTTCTCGTCATCTAACGCGAACCTAAAGTTAATAGCACTAAAAACACTAATAACTGAATAACACTAGTACATGTAAATCTCAAAATGAATATCCATTTTTCATATTGTGCATTATAATGTTTTGATGCCTAATTTTGTAGCGTACTTGTAGCATTTAAAACAATAAAAACATTTTTGTAATGTTTTAATTTTAATTTTATTATCAGACATCGGCTGTCAACCTTAACATGAAAATAATTATTGTCCAGAATTTTTAAAAACAGTGCATCCGTAATATCACCTGATAGACACTTGAAAAGGCAAAGACCAAAATCTCCAAAATTATTTATCAAGATTATAGACTATCTATAAAATCTGACAACAATAGAGTTATAGATTGTCAAATCTTGCTCAAATCTTGCTAAAAAATTCATGCAGGTGTAGGTTATGCATTTTTTTTTTTTTTTTTTAGAATAAATCAAAAGTAAATTCATGTCCCAGTTACACTTAATGTTGTCACATTTTCCTGGTTAAATATTACTTTACATTCTATTTTGTATTTTTACATTAATAATGTAATTAATGTTCTATTTATTAAAACCAAGTGTAAATCTCACGAAGTTAGTGTTTTAAACATTTTTACATTTATTCCAAAAAAATAACTAAAGGCAGTATCAATTTAAACAAAATATTTTATTTGTGAACTGATGTTCAGCTGTTCTTTTTAATAGTCAACTTATTTTTGGATCATTAGTCATCAAGCTCCGTAAACACTGTCTGTCACAGACACAAAGATGTATCTTTAATTTCACCAAGCAGATTGCTCACTAAAACCCCCACAGTCATCATGTTTTCAGGCTATTTCAAGTTTGACTTTGACGTGACATAAAGCGGTGAAATCTAAGTGGCTTTTCCATTAACACCATCATTTTGTTCATTCAGACTATGTGAGCCTGGACCACAAAACCAGTCATAAGTCGCACGGGTATATTTGTGGTCAAAATGATCGATTTTTCTTTTATGCCAAAAATCATTAGGATATTAAGTAAAGATCATGTTCCATGAAGATGTTTTGTACATTTCCTACCGTAAATATATATAAAAATGTATTATCAGTAGTAATGCTAACAAACCATACATCAG
Organism: Coreius guichenoti; assembly: GCA_039654105.1. NCBI lineage: Eukaryota > Metazoa > Chordata > Actinopteri > Cypriniformes > Gobionidae > Coreius > Coreius guichenoti. Next base: position 32,582,334 of record CM077169.1, read on the forward strand.
CGGAAAGCTTATTTATGAATTGACCCCTCAATTGACCCTTATGACTGGTTTTGTGGTCCAGGGTCACATTCGTGAATGCGCACAAAAACAAGAGGTGGGATTTATCGCGTGAACCAATCATATCCAATTATAACCAATCATGTCCAATCATAGCACGATGGAGGCATTGCCTCCTCTGCGTGACTTTCCCCATTCATTCTCAATTACCCCCCACTAAACCCACCGCACACTTTAGAGACTCTGTTAAGTCAATGGGGCACAGGGGAGGCACGAGAGACGCAGACTCCCACTGTAACTTTACTTACTGGTGTCGCTGTTGGACAGTGTTACTTCAGAAAAACGAGTGATTCGTACACTTTTTAATGTCACATTTTGTAATTTTCGCGTTGTTTTATTTTTGTAATATGGGTTATTTTCCCATCCAGTTTTTTTAGAGGCACTGCCTCCCTTGCCTCCTCGGAGGAAACGCCCCTGGCATATACAATTGTCTCTGGAAGGTAGGGATTCCTTTCTTAGAGTCGCCATTCATTTTTATGAGCCATTAGAACATTTTGTTGCATAATACTGAGCTTATAGCTTTTCTGTAATTCAGATGCACATACAGCCCCTACAGCCATCAACAAAAATTAAAAAAAATCAGCTGGTAAAGTGGCTGTTCTCGCAACCATTCAGGTGTTCGTTTATTACACCATAAACACATCAAAAAACTCTTTCCACTGTCAGACTTTCTGTTCTTCCTGTCATTTGCACCAGCACTTATCTGAACAGACATGCGGATAAAGGAAAGCGCTACTACCAGAGCTCTAAAATCAGTGAGTCTCGCTAACCCCTGACCTGGGGGGTTTATCTTTTCAACTGAGGCTAATTTAGACAACCTACCCCCTGCCAGGCAGGGCACTCACCCAGAATGACAGCCACTGACTGCTGTGATAAGTAATGGACCTGGGGTTCAACCTAAATCTCGACACTGTGACCTCTGAGTTTGTTTGGTCTGTTTCAAGTCTGTCAAGCCTCTCTGATCCATGTGGCATTGAGTGCTGTTCAAGTGTTTTCTCTTACATGATGAGTTTGGTTCTCATGTTCGTTTGCCCTGTGATGACTATAAATGTTTGATATAGTGACAGATGTGCATGAAATCACATGAGCTAATCAGGCTGGATTAGGATGACAAATGTTAGGATGCTTTTGCCCCTCACCACACCTTGCAACATCCCACAAACCATCAGACAATGCATCACATGAAGGACAGGCATTTTTCTTAAAGGAAAAAGTACCTCATGGCTGACATCACATTGAATAGAAAGAGCCTGGAGATAATAGAGAACAGCTGGAGCCTTGGCTGCTAGCCTGTTGTATTTGAAGATGAAGCTTTTTTGTGAACACAGGGTAATTAAGGGCTAAACAATCATTAAAAGCATGTAAGCTGTTTGTGTGAATGAAATTCAATTAGCAAAATATTTGTGAGGTTGTTGGAACCATTCTGACACCATTCAGATAAAAGAAATCCACTGAATAGTTTAAAGCCAAGTTAATCTGAGTTAATCTGCATTAACCATTGCATACAATTAAATGTTTAAAGAGCTGCCTGTACCTAGAAAGCTTTGTAAAAATGACCCATATTTTCCTTTTTTATGGAGTGAAGGTGAAAATCACTTTCAGATTGCAACAATTTAAAAAACTTTATCAGTGTTTCAACAATTGTTAGGAATATAGGCCTTTCTGGGACTCTGAGAACGGTATAATCAAATCATGCCTTTTTTCTGCAATACTGGGATGATGTTTCATAATAATGTTATTAAAATAATCATACAACAAGCATAATGTCCCAAGAGATGTACTGACAGTGCAAGCTGCTGTGAAAACTGAAAGATTCCCATAGCAGAGATCTATCTGAAAATCCTGTTTACAATAATTTAGATATAGTGGCGAAAAAGTAGACACTTAATTTACATGTTTCACAATTTACACACACAAAAAAAGAAAAGTTTTAAAAATGTGTTATGTTTCTATAACCAAAAAGATAAAATAAAGATAAAATAAAATAAAAATCAGATAAAATGCAATAAAAATGCAAGCTAATAACCTACATTACTGTTCAAACGTTTGGGTTCAGTGATATTTTTTTTTAATGTTTTTAAAAGAAGTCTCTCATGCTCACCAAGGCTGCATTTATTTGAATACAGTAAAACAGTAGTATTGTGAAATATTGTTGAAATTTAACATTTTAATTTCAGTTTTCTATTTTAAAATGTGATTTATTCCTGTGATGTCAAAGCTGAATTTTCAGCATCATTACTCCAGTCTTCAGTGTCACATGATTCTACAGAAATCATTCTAATATGCTGATTTGGTGCTCATGCTCATTTCTTATTATTATCAATGGTAAACAATTATTCTACTTAATATTTTTGTGGAAACCGTGATACATGTTTTTTTGGGATTCAGCATTTATTTGAAATAGTTTTTTTAAACAATGTGAAAGCCTTTACTGTCATTTTTGATCAATTTAATGCATCCTTCATGAATAAAAAGATGTATTTCAAAGAAGTTTTTTGATAGTATTTTGATATGCATTTTGATTGTGTATTTTGATTAAATGCAGTATTGTGCTCATGTTTAAGTAAGATGTATATAACACAAAATATCAAAATATTGGGTAAATATTGTGACTTTTTTTTTTTCTCCCTACAGGCCCCTCTAAGCTTTTATTCAACCAGTCCTCCTGGGTGGATGTCACAATCCAGAGTGGTACAACTATGGAGCCCACCACTGCATTCTTTGCCACAGAGACCACCAGAGGCCAGACTTCTGAGGCCAGTCCCTCTCATGCATCACAGGCCACCTCTGATGATGACCTATCTCCTACCTTCCCTTCTATGTTTTCTACAAGCATGACACCACCAAAGACAAGCCACTTCCCTGACAGACTAGAATCCGTCAACACACCATATGCAGCAGCAGTCAGTGTGAAATCTGAGGAAAGCTTCCCCACGACAAAAGATTTTGATATTAGTGATTTTGGCACTGAGAAGGCTGATGATGAAGCCAAAGTTCGTGGAGATGTGGTCCGTGAAGAACTTACTACTGCAGCCCCCACAGCCACAGAAGAACCAATGGAGGAACCAGAGGATAAGAGTATCATTGAAGTGAGGACCGTTCTACCTGATATTTTACTTTCAGCCTCGCTAAGCACAAAACCAATGTTTGCAGTCGGGAAAACGGAGGAATCTATCCTGGTTGATATTACAACAGACAGAGATTTAGAACCAGAGGCCTCTGTAGTAACATTAGTAAACACAGTAGAATCTGGATACAAAACTGAATCGTCCTCACTTAGCGAATCCATCACCGAAAGTGATCACGATAAATTCCCAACCCAGATTCTGACTCACTCAGCTAGTGAGACCAGTAATGGTAAAGACGAAGCTGAATCACATGCTTCCACACAGTCATCCTTCTCATTGGCAACAGAGGCCACTTTTCTTGAGAGTGCCAAGTCTACTGTTTTCTCTGAGTATGAAGATGAGACTGGTGTTGGTGTTGTTATGGCGGACCCCCCACCTCTGTCTACACAGAGATCCACAAGCTCAGTACCTGAACCTTCAGAGACCTCCAGTGGAGTTACCATCACTGATTCTACAGATACACCCACTGTTTTTATGCAAAGCTCACAACCTGGAGAAACATCTACAGGAACCTCAAAATCTACACAAATAGTGTCTCAAACACTCACCAGCTATTCAGAAAGGGAAACTGTTGAATTGACTGACCGTTTTACAAAGTCACCAGGTTTGACTACACCTAGTTCAGCCACAGTTGCTGCTGGAGCAGAGATAACAACATCTTCACTTACTGACCATGAAACATCACATGAAGAAGCTGCTTCAGGCCCTTCAGTGGCACCCAAGGAGACAGAGGTCACACACACCACCACTGATTCTGATGACCTAGGTATGATTTCTTTGCTTTTGTTTTCACATGCTTTCTGAAAGTGGCTTGAAATTTTTTTATAAAATAAAGATGTGCAAGGTAGGGCTGCTACATCATATTTTAAAAATGTAATTATTTCCAGAACTATCTTATAAAAATATTAACATGAAACATGTGTTCTCATCCGCAGCGATTTTCATTTATTATCAGTTCATTGTCTGATAATGTTCATTGTTCATTGTCGGTTTATTGTCCAAAAAAATTATAGTGCATTTTTGCATCACAGAAAGAATAATGATCAGAATAATTTACCAATATAAAGTAATTGTGGTTCAATTTCAATATGCCACAAAACTGCTAAAGGACTGTTTACACTAAGAACAATAACAATAAAGATAACTTTGATGTCCACACCAACGGATGATAGCGTTCTATGTATTATATGCACATACTGCACTTATGCTGTCTGGTGCTTTAAATGCAAAACAAATTTTAAAGTCTGAGTAGATTCTGATTGGCTGTCTATGCTTTTATCATACATCAGCTGGAAAAAAAAATCATTGATTCCAACTATACCATTCCTCTCATTCCTTTCATTATCTCTATAGCTGGGTTGTGGACTTCCCTGGTCTTATAGAATTAATGATTATTACATCTTTCTAATTTTTGTTATAGTTATCATCCTTGGTGTGAATGGTGCTTAACAGTGCTGTCCAGGGTCCTAAAAAGTTTTGCTCTATACATTGAAAATGTTTATAGAGAGGCATTTAGCAGTACCCAAAATCCCTAATTCTGTCAAGCTCTGAGAACTTGGCACTTCCTTAGCACTATCAAATTCTGGATGGATTTTGGATGGATACCACAGTACCACACAGCAAAGATTTAGTCCTGTGTTCTTTATATTGCATTCAGGAGTACTCTGATTTTTGACACTGTGATAGAAAAAAAATCAAAAACAAATATGTGGTCAAACATATTTATAAACACACACATATATTCATGCTGGGATGAATTTATGATTGCAGTAACCATTACCTACACTACACCACAGGTGTAGTGGTCTGATCTGGCAGGTCTCATCTGTTAATGACAGACTGCTTGCCTCCATATGGCATGCTTTCAGTACAGATGATGTGGATCCATTTAGTTTAGAGAGCTGTTTATTAGGGGATGCCCTGGCAAATCTGTTCTTCCAGTGATTTCTGTCAGTTACTGCAGGCTTGGCAGAATGAGGCTTTGGACCTTTACCAGTGTAAATAGTTCTGTTAGTGCACTGATGTCTGGACACTACAACATGGCTGATGTCATCTCTATAGCACAGTCTCATCTGTATAGAGACGGCTGAGTAAGTGGTAGTGAAGAGAATGTGAGCATTGCATTTTTCTGTTGGCTTACTTGTTTGCTTGTAAGAAATAAGCAAGACCAAAAGAAAGCAAGGGTGTAATAATGATATATTACACATTTTATGTCAAAATGTCATGGCACAAAGAATAAACTAATGAGTTCAGGACATTACCCAGGATGCTTAGGCCAGTGAGGTAATGATTTAGATACAAAAGCACATTTGTGCCTGCCTTCAGCCCTACGCACTGCTCCCCTTTTTGAGCACGCTCCAGCTTGTTTTAACAGATGCATAAAATGATGCTGGGAACTTTGAGTTTGACCATTCCCCTGTGTCTGAAAGTTGGGCTATAGGCAAACGAATGAGAACGTTTTTTTTTTTTCTGTATTCTGTCTGTCCAGACTCCTGTTGGCTTAACCAGGTGTCTGCAGACATTAACCTCTGTCCCTGCAGGTGTTCCCAACATCAGCTACTAATCTGGACAAGTTTGGCTTGTGGGAAATATTGGTCCTTTTCCAACCTTGAAATGTATATCAGTAGCTGTGTGGGATGTTTAACTGATATGACCAATGTTCCTGTAAGATGAAATGGTAGATCTGGTAGATATATAGGGCTTTAGTTTGTGGCAGCCGGTCATGTTTACTAAACCGGATGTCTGTCTTTCTCTGGGCTCTGATGACACAGTTACAATAAGGAAGTTTTGTGGAGAGGATCAGTTGTTGTGAGGTCTGTTAGTGTGCATGCAATGAAAAGCCTAATTGTGGTGTTGGTTGTGAGGATCCAGTACATAATTTAGGCAGTTTACTAAAAACATTTGCCATTTCTTTTTGTCTTTATTGAGCCAAGACTTTTGCTATGGCATAAATACACAGCCTCTACTATTAAATCATGTGAGATTATAATATGCCTGTGCATTGAAAATCATTTTGTCACACTTTTGAACTTTTGCACAGAAAAGGGCCAATTAATTTAATCCCATGTTTCTTTGACCCCCCACCCCCCCTCCCCCTTTTTTTTTTTTCCAACAGTTAATCCAAGTCTGATGCCTTTTGGAGTCCAACATCCTCACATTCCCCAGTTGGTAGACATTCCTGAGATACCCGATGATGATCTTCCTGTTGATCGGGAAACTGTTGTGGCAAGTGGGGATTTATTGTCCTCTCTAGCCATTTCCATGACCCCAACAGTCAGCTTCCTAAACGGCAAGCTTGAGGTGACACTTCATCCTAAAGATGTGGCAGAAGAAGTTAGAGGAGATACGTTTGGAAGTAATTCCCTTCGAGTAAACAACTTAAGTGAACAAATGGAAACAACATTTGAATTTGATAGTTCATTAGTGGAGGCTGGCAGAACACCACATGAATCATTGGTGTCAGGATCTTCAATGGTGTCCCCCTTGTTTTCCACAACCCTTGATCCAGACATAGATTTTGGTCTAGGAGAAATAGTAGAAGAATCCACTCCGCCATCACCTCCCATAGCAATTAGTGAAGAGGAGATGCTCATATCTGAAGGAACTGTCATTCCAAGCATTTCAACCACCACAACTGAAAAACAATCTTTTGTAAAAGCAGTACACCCAACAGGATCAACAGATATTCCTTTGGATCATGATGACACTACTAAGTCATCTATATCTCGTTCAGTGCACAGTACTAGCTCAATAACAGAAGACAAAGCCAAAGATACAGCTGCTACAACACAGGTCATGGGAATAACAACTCAGAAAGATGATTTGACTAAAACGACAACACCCACAGTTGTTTCTACCTTAGAGTCTACTTCTGGAAATATGGACCATTTGGATACAGATGAAGCAGGCGTAGGTGTTCAAACATCTGAAGTGTTCACTTTGACGCTGCCAACTCCAGTACATAGTACAACAAGTAAACAGGACATAACATTTACACTTAGACCATCATCGAGTGAGACTGTTAAAATGCAGAAAGAAGCAGCTTCACAATCCATAATACCATCAACAAAGAATTTAGAGATGACCACAGTAAAAGATGAGCTTTCACCATCACGTTTTTCATCAGTTTTACAGTCTTCAGAGTCTGAAGCTTCAGAAGATGAGACATCTTATATGTTTAGCACCACAACAAAAAGTTCAGCATTATATACAATGACCAAATCAGACCAAGAGCTCACCACAAAAGCAATCTTAGCACCCAGCTCAACAGATGCTGAGCCTACAAGAGACCAGACAACTGAGGCACAAAGTAGAGAACCTTTTTCCTCTCTTAACTTTACTGTAACTAGTACTGCACCTACATTTACATCATTGAACACTGAGGTCTCAACAGGACAAATAGTCGCAGGTCAAGATGTTACATCACATACAGCAACAAACACAGTGACTGTGATTGAGGACAAAGAGCTGTCAGCAAAACCTTCTCAGTCCACCATCACTGATGTTTCAGAGACTCTGTTCTCTTCAACAAAAACAGAATATATGAATGAAAAAACACACGAAAGCACAACAACTTCAGAGAAGACAACTACCAAAGAAGCTCTTACACAGTCAAGTTTTTCTTCAAGCTTGCCATCAACAGAGTCTGAAGCATCAGGAGATGACAGCTCTGAAATGTTTAGCAAAGATTTCACAACCAGTTCCTCACGTCGTACTACAACAAAATCAGATAAAGATCTCACTAAAACACCATCTGAGACAACAGAAACAATCTCAATGTCCATCTCATCAGATGCTGTAGTTACGCACGATCAGACAACTGAGGCACATAGTAGAGAACCTGTTTCCTCTCTTGACTCTACTTCATCAAGCACAGTACACACACTAACATCACTGAGCACTGAGCACTCAACAGGACAAACAGTCACAAGTCAAGATGTTACTTCACATACAGCAACAAACACAGTGACTGATATGGAGGACAAAGAGCTGTCAGCAAAGCCATCTGAGTCCACCATCATTGATGTTTTAGAGACTTTCTCCTCTGCTCAGACTGAACATTTAGACAAGACATTATCTGAAAGCACTGTCACAATGACCTCAGAGATGACAACTGCCAAAGATGTGCTGTCACCATCAAGTTTTTTTTCAAGCTTGTCACCAACAGAGTCTGAAGCATCAGGAGATGACACCTCTGATATGATTATCAAAGAGTTCACGACAACAAGTTCATTATACATCACAAGCAAATCAGACCAAGAACCCACAGATACCACAGGAAAAATTTCAGTGTCCACCTCATCAGATGCAGTGGCTACAAGAGATCAGACAACTGAGGCACATAGTAGAGAACCTGTTTCCACTCTTGACTCTACTGAAACTAGTACTGTACATACATTTACATCATTGAACACTGGGGTCTCAACAGGACGAACAGTCACAACTCAAGGTGTTACTTCAGATACACCAACAGCCACGGTGACTGTGATTGAGGACAAAGAACTTTCAGCAAAACCATCTGAGTCCACCATCATCAACGTTTCAGAGACTCTGTTCTCCTCAACAAAAACAGAGTATATGGATGAAAAAACACACAAAAGCACAACAACTTCACAGAAGACAACTGCCAAAGAAGCTCTTACACAGTCAAGTTTTTCTTCAAGCTTGCCATCAACAGAGTCTGAAGCATCAGGAGATGACACCTCTGATATGTTCAGCAAAGATTTTACAACCAGTTCCTCATTTCATACTACAACTAAATCAGATGAAGATCTCACTAAAACACCATCTGACACAACAGAAACAATCTCAGTGTCCATCTCATCAGATGCTGTAGGAACACAAGATCAGACAACTGAGGCACATAGTAGAGAACCTGTTTCCTCTCTTGAATATACTTCATCAAGTACAGTACATAAACCAACATCACTGAGCACTGAGCACTCAACAGGACGAACAGTCACAGGTCAAGATGTTACTTCACATACAGCAACAAACACAGTGACTGATGTGGAGGACAAAGAGCTGTCAGCAAAACCATCTGAGCCCACCATCATTGATGTTTCAGAGACTTTGTTCTCTTCAACAAAAACAGAGTATATGAATGAAAAAACACACGAAAGCACAACAACTTCACAGAAGACAACTGCCAAAGAAGCTCTTAAACAGTCAAGTTTTTCTTCAAGCTTGCCATCAACAGAGTCTGAAGCATCAGGAGATGACACCTCTGATATGTTTAGCAAAGATTTCGCAACCAGTTCCTCTTTTCATACTGCAACTAAATCAGATGAATATCTCACTAAAGCACCATCTGACACAACAGAAACAATCTCAATGTCCATCTCATCAGATGCTGTAGTTACGCACGATCAGACAACTGAGGCACATAGTAGAGAACCTGTTTCCTCTCTTGACTCTACTTCATCAAGCACACTACATACACTAACATCACTGAGCACTGAGCACTCAACAGGACAAACAGTCACAAGTCAAGATGTTACTTCACATACAGCAACAAACACAGTGACTGATATGGAGGACAAAGAGCTATCAGCAAAGCCATCTGAGTCCACCATCATTGATGTTTTAGAGACTTTCTCCTCTGCTCAGACTGAACATTTAGACAAGACAATATCTGAAAGCACTGTCACAATGACCTCAGAGATGACAGCTGCCAAAGATGTGCTGTCACCATTAAGTTTTTTTTCAAGCTTGCCACCAACAGAGTCTGAAGCATCAGGAGATGACACCTCTGATATGTTCAGCAAAGAGTTCACAACAACAAGTTCATTATACATCACAAGCAAATCAGACCAAGAACTCACAGATACCACAGGAAAAATCTCAGTGTACACCTCATCAGATGCAGTGGCTACAAGAGATCAGAAAACTGAGGCACATAGTAGAGAACCTGTTTCCACTCTTGACTCTACTGAAACTAGTACTGTACATACATTTACATCATTGAACACTGGGGTCTCAACAGGACGAACAGTCACAACTCAAGGTGTTACTTCAGATACACCAACAGCCACAGTGACTGTGATTGAGGACAAAGTGCTGTCAGCAAAACCATCTGAGTCCACCATCATCAACGTTTCAGAGACTCTGTTCTCTTCAACAAAAACAGAATATATGGATGAAAAAACACACAAAAACACAACTTCACAAAAGACAACTGCCAAAGAAGCTCTTACACAGTCAAGTTTTTCTTCAAGCTTGCCATCAACAGAGTCTGAAGCATCAGGAGATGACACCTCTGATATGTTTAGCAAAGATTTTACAACCAGTTCTTCATTTCATACTACAACTAAATCAGATGAAGATTTCACTAAAACACCAACTGACACAACAGAAACAATCTCAGTGTCCATCTTATCAGATGCTGTAGGAACACAAGATCAGACAACTGAGGCACATAGTAGAGAACATGTTTCCTCTCTTGACTCTACTTCATCAAGTACAGTATATAAACCAACATCACTGAGCACTGAGCACTCAACAGGACGAACAGTCACAGGTCAAGATGTTACTTCACATACAGCAACAACCACAGTGACTGATGTAGAGGACAAAGAGCTGTCAGCAAAACCATCTGAGTCCACCATCATTGATGTTTCAGAGACTCTATTCTCCTCTGCTCAGACTGAACATTTAGACAAGATATTATCTGAAAGCACTGTCACAAAGACCTTAGAGAAGACAGCTGTCAAAGATGCTCTTACACAGTCAAGTTTTTCTATAAGCTTGCCATCAACAGAGTCTGAAGTTTCAGGAAGTGAGACCTCTGATATGTTTGTCAAAGAGATCACGACAACAAGTTCTTCAATTTATACTGCAACCAAATCAGACCAAGAACTTACCAAAACACCATCTGATAAAAAAGAAATCTCAGTGTCCAGCTCAGTAGATGCTGAAGCTTCAAGAGATCAGACAACTGAGGCACATAATAGAGAAACTGTTTCCACTCCTGACTCTACTGAAACTAGTACCGTACATACATTTATATTATTAAGCACTGAAGACTCAACAGAAAGAACAGTCACAAATGAAGATATTAAATCAAATACAGCAATAACCACAGAGCCTGTGGAGGACAAAGACCTGTCAGCAAATCCTTCTGTGTCCACCATCATTGATGTTTCAGAGACTCTGTTCTCCTCTGCTCAGACTGAACATTTAGACAAGACATTATCTGAAAGCACTGTCACAATGAACTCAGAGATGACAACTACCAAAGATGTGCTGTCACCATCAAGTTATTTTTCAAGCTCGCCATCAACAGAGTCTGAAGCATCAGGAGATGACACCTCTGATGTATTTAGCAAAGAGTTCACAACAGCAAGTTCAATGTACATCACAAGCAAATCAGACCAAGAATTCACCAAAACCACAGGAAAAATCTCAGTGTCCAGCTCATCAGATGCAGTGGCAACAAGAGATCAGACAATTGAGGTACATAGTAGAGAACCAGTTTCCATCCTCGACTCTACTGTAACTAGTACCATACATACATTTAAAACATTGAACACTGGGGTCTCAACAGGACAAACAGTCACAACTCAAGGTGTTATTTCACATACACCAACAACCACAGCGACTGTGATTGAAGACAAAGTGCTGTCAGCAAAACCATCCGAGTCCACCATCATTGATGTTTCAGAGACTCTGTTCTCTTCAACAAAAACAGAATATATGGATGAAAAAACACACAAAAACACAACTTCACAAAAGACAACTGCCAAAGAAGCTCTTACACAGTCAGGGTTTTCTTCAAGCTTGCCATCAACAGAGTCTGAAGCATCAGGAGATGACACCTCTGATATGTTTAGCAAAGATTTCACAACCAGTTCTTCATTTCATACTACAACTAAATCAGATGAAGATTTCACTAAAACACCATCTGACACAACAGAAACAATCTCAGTGTCCATCTTATCAGATGCTGTAGGAACACAAGATCAGACAACTGAGGCACAGAGTAGAGAACCTGTTTCCTCTCTTGAATCTACTTCATCAAACACACTACATACACTAACATCACTGAGCACTGAGCACTCAACAGGACAAACAATCACAAGTCAAGTTGTTACTTCACATACAGCAACAACCACAGTGACTCTTATGGAGGACAAAGAGCTGTCAGCAAAGCCATCTGAGTCCACCATCATTGATGTTTCAGAGACTCTGTTCTCCTCTGCTCAGACTGAACATTTAGACAAGATATTATCTGAAAGCACTGTCACAATGACCTCAGAGATGACAGCTGCCAAAGATGTTCTGTCACCGTCAAGTTTTTCTGCAAGCTTGCCATCAACAGAGTCTGAAGCATCAGGAGATGACACCTCTGAAATGTTTAGCAAATATTTCACAACCAGTTCCTCACGTCATACTACAACAAAATCAGATGAAGATCTCACTAAAACACCATCTGACACAACAGAAACAATCTCAGTGTCCAGCTCATCAGATGCTGTAGTTACACAAGATCAGACAACCGAAGCACATAGTAGAGAACCTGTTTCCTCTCCTGACTCTACTTCATCAAGCACACTACATACACTAACATCACTGAGCACTGAGCACTCAACAGGACAAACAGTCACAAGTCAAGATGTTACATCACATACAGCAACAAACACAGTGACTGATATGGAGGACAAAGAGCTGTCAGCAAAACCATCTGTGTCCACCATCATTGATGTTTCAGAGACTCTGTTCTCCTCTGCTCAGACTGAACATATAGATGAGAAATTATCTGAAAGCACTGTCACAATGTCCTCAGAGATGACAACTGCCAAAGATGTGCTGTCACCAAGCTTCTCATTGTACACCACAAGCAAATCAGACAAAGAACTCACCAAAACCACAGGAACAATCTCATTGTCCAGCTCATTAAATGCAGCGGCTACAAGAGATCAGACAACTGAGACACATAGTAGAGAACCTGTTTCCACTCTTGACTCTACTGAAACTAGTACTGTACATACATTTACATCATTGAACACTGGGGTCTCAACAGGACAAACAGTCACAAGTAAAGATGTTACATCACACAGAGCAACAACCACAGGGACGGTGATGGAGGATAAAGACCTGTCAGCAAAGCCATCTGTCTCCACTATCACTGATATTTCAGAGGCTCTTTTCTCCTCTCCTCAGACTGAACATTTAGACAAGACATTATCTGAAAGTACTGTCACAATGACCTTAGAAAAGACAACTGTCAAAGATGCTCTTACACAGTCAAGTTTTTCTTTAAGTTTGCCATCAACAGAGTCTGAAGTTTCAGGAAATGAGACCTCTGATATATTTGTCAAAGAGATCACGACAACAAGTTCTTCAATTTATACTGCAACAAAATTGGACCAAGAACTTACCAAAGCACCATCTGATAAAGCAGAAATATCAGTGTCCAGCTCAACAGATGCTGAAGCTTCAAGAGATCAGACAACTGAGGCACATAGTAGAGAAACTGTTTCCACTCTTGACGCTTCTGAAACTAGTACCGTACATACATTTACATCATTGAGCACTGGACACTCAACAGAAAGAACAGTCACAAGTGAAGATATTACATCACATACAGCAACAACCACAACGAATGTGATGGAGGACAAAGACCTGTCAGCAAATCCTTCTGTGTCCACCATCGTTAATGTTTTAGAGACTTTCTCCTCTGCTCAGACTGAACATTTAGACAAGACATTATCTGAAAGCGCTGTCACAATGAACTCAGAGATGACAACTGCCAAAGATTTGGTGTCACCGTTAAGTTATTTTTCAAGCTCGCCATCAACAGAGTCTGAAGCATCAGGAGATGACACCTCTGATGTATTTAGCAAAGAGTTCACAACAGCAAGTTCAATGCACATCACAAGAAAATCAGACCAAGGATTCACCAAAATCACAGAAATAATCGCATCAGATGCAGTGGCTACAAGAGATCAGACAACTGAGGCACATAGTAGAGAACCTGTTTCCATCCTTGACTCTACTGTAACTAGTACCGTACTTACATTTACAACATTGAACACTGGGGTCTTAACAGGACGAACAGTCACAACTCAAGGTGTTACTTCACATACAGCAACAACCACAGCGACTGTGATTGAGGACAAAGCGCTGTCAGCAAAACCTTCTCAGTCCACCATCATTGATGTTTCAGAGACTTTATTCTCTTCAACAAAAACAGAATATATGGATGAAAATACACATGAAAGCACAACTTCAAAGATGACAACTGCCAAAGAAGCTCTTACACAGTCAAGATTTTTTTCAAGCTTGCCATCAACAGAGTCTGAAGCATCAGGAGATGACACCTCTGAAATGTTTAGCAAAGACTCCCCAACCAGTTCTTCACTTCATACTACAACACAATCAGATGATCTTGCTAAAACACCATCTGACAAAACAGACACAATCTCAGTGTCCATCTCATCAGATGCTGTAGTTATGCAAGATCAGACAACTGAGGCATATAGTAGAGAACATGTTTCCTCTGTTGACTCTACTTCATCAAGCACAGTACATAGACTAACATCACTGAGCACTGAGCACTCAACAGGACAAACAATCACAAGTCAGGATGTTACTTCACATACAGCAACAGCCACAGTGACTGTGATGGAGGACAAAGAGCTGTCAGCAAAACCATCTGAGCCCAACATCTTTGATGTTTCAGATACTTTTTTCTCCTCTGCTCAGACTGAACATTTAGACAAGATATTATCTGAAAGCACTGTCACAATGACCTCAGAGATGACAGCTGCCAAAGAGGCTCTTACACCGTCAAATTTTTCTTTAAGCTTCTCATCAACAGAGTCTGAAGGTTCAGGAAATGAGACCTCTGATATGTTTATCAACGAGATCATGACAACAAGTTCTTCAATTTATATTGCATCCAAATCGGACCTAGAACTTACCAAAACACCATCTGATAAAGAAGAAATCGTAGTGTCCAGCTCAATAGATGCTGAAGCTTCAAGAGATCAGACAACTGAGGCATATAGTAGAGAAACTGTTTCCACTCGTGACTCTACTGAAACTAGTACCGAACATACATTTATATCATTGAGCACTGGGGTCTCAACAGGAACAACAGTCACAAGTGAAGATATTACATCACATACAGCCATAACCACAGTGACTGTGATGGAGGACAAAGAGCTGTCAGCAAAACCATCTGAGTCCACCGTCATTAAGGTTTCAGAGACTCTGTTCTCCTCTGCTCAGACTGAACATTTAGACAAAACATTATCTGAAAACACTGTTACGACCTCAGAGATGACAACTGCCAAAGATGTTCTGTCACCGTCAAGTTTTTCTGCAAGCTTGCCATCAACAGAGTCTGAAGCATCAGGAGATGACACCTCTGATATGTTTAGCAAAGATTTCTCAACCAGTTCCTCACTTCATACTACAACAAAATCAGATGAAGATCTCACTAAAACACCATCTGACACAACAGAAACAATCTCAGTGTCCATCTCATCAGATGCTGTAGTTACACAAGATCAGACAACTGAGGCACATAGTAGAGAACCTGTTTCCTCTTTTGACTCTACTTCATCAAGCACAGTACACACACTAACATCACTGAGCACTGAGCACTCAACAGGACAAACAGTCACAAGTCAAGATGTTACTTCACATACAGCAACAACCACAGTGACTGTTACGGAGGACAAAGAGCTGTCTGTAAAACCATCTGAGTCCACCATCATTGATGTTTCAGAGACTCTGTTCTCCTCTGCTCAGGCTGAACATACAGATGAGAAATTATCTGAAAGCACTGTCGCAATGCCCTCAGATATGACAACTACCAAATATGTGCTGTCATCGTCAAGTATTTTTTCAAGCTTGCTATCAACCGAGTCTGAAGCATCAGGAGATGACACCTCTGATATGTTTAGCAGAGATTTCTCAACCAGTTCCTCACGTCATACTACAACAAAATCAGATGAAGATCTCACTAAAACACCATCTGACACAACAGAAACAATCTCAGTGTCCATCTCATCAGATGCTGTAGGAACACAAGATCAGACAACTGAGGCACATAGTAGAGAACCTGTTTCCTCTCTTGACTCTACTTCATCAAGCACACTACATACACTAACATCACTGAGCACTGAGCACTCAACAGGACAAACTGTCACAAATCAAGATGCTACTTCACGTTCAGCAACAACCACAGTGACTGTTATGGAGGACAAAGAGCTGTCAGCAAAACCATCTGAGCCCACCATCATTGATGTTTCAGAGACTCTGTTCTCCTCTGCTCAGACTGAACATTTAGACAAGATATTATCTGAAAGCACTGTCACAATGACCTCAGAGATGACAGCTGCCAAAGATGTTCTGTCACCGTCAAGTTTTTCTGCAAGCTTGCCATCAACAGAGTCTGAAGCATCAGGAGATGACACCTCTGAAATGTTTAGCAAATATTTCACAACCAGTTCCTCACGTCGTACTACAACAAAATCAGATGAAGATCTCACTAAAACACCATCTGACACAACAGAAACAATCTTAGTGTCCATCTCATCAGATGCTGTAGTTACACAAGATCAGACAACTAAGGCACATAGTAGAGAACCTGTTTCCTCTCTTGACTCTACTTCATCAAGCACACGACATACACTAACATCACTGAGCACTGAGCACTCAACAGGACAAATTGTCACAAGTCAAGATGCTACTTCACGTTCAGCAACAACCACAGTGACTGTTATGGAGGACAAAGAGCTGTCAGCAAAACCATCTGAGCCCACCATCTTTGATGTTTCAGAGACTTTTTTCTCCTCTGCTCAGACTGAACATTTAGACAAGATATTATCTGAAAGCACTGTCGCAATGACCTCAGAGATGACAGCTGCCAAAGAGGCTCTTATACCGTCAAGTTTTTCTTTAAGCTTCTCATCAACAGAGTCTGAAGGTTCAGGAAATGAGACCTCTGATATGTTTATCAACGAGATCATGACGACAAGTTCTTCAATTTATAGTGCATCCAAATCGGACCTAGAACTTACCAAAACACCATCTGATAAAGAAGAAATCGTAGTGTCCAGCTCAATAGATGCTGAAGCTTCAAGAGATCAGACAACTGAGGCACATAGTAGAGAAACTGTTTCCACTCGTGACTCTACTGAAACTAGTACCGAACATACATTTATATCATTGAGCACTGGTGTCTCAACAGGAAGAACAGTCACAAATGAAGATATTACATCACATACAGCAATAACCACAGTGACTGTGATGGAGGACAAAGAGCTGTCAGCAAAACCATCTGAGTCCACCATCATTGATGTTTCAGAGACTCTGTTCTCCTCTGCTCAGGCTGAACATATAGATGAGAAATTATCTGAAAGCACTGTCGCAATGTCCTCAGATATGACAACTACCAAATATGTGCTGTCATCGTCAAGTATTTTTTCAAGCTTGCTATCAACCGAGTCTGAAGCATCAGGAGATGACTCCTCTGATATGTTTAGCAGAGATTTCTCAACCAGTTCCACACTTCATTCTACAACAAAATCAGATGGAGATCTTAATAAAACACCATCTGACACAACAGAAACAATCTCAGTGTCCACCTCATCAGATGCTGTAGGAACACAAGATCAGACAACTGAGGCACATAGTAGAGAACCTGTTTCCTCTCTTGACTCTACTTCATTAAGCACACTACATACACTAACATCACTGAGCACTGAGCACTCAACAGGACGAACAGTCACAAATCAAGATGTTACTTCACATACAGCAACAACCACAGTGACTGTTATGGAGGACAAAGAGCTGTCTGCAAAACCATCTGAGTCCACCATCATTGATGTTTCAGAGACTCTGTTCTCCTCTGCTCAGGCTGAACATATAGATGAGAAATTATCTGAAAGCACTGTCGCAATGTCCTCAGAGATGACAACTGCCAAAGATGTGCTGTCACCAAGCTCCTCATTGTACACCACAAGCAAATCAGACAAAGAACTCACCAAAACCACAGGAACAATCTCATTGTCCAGCTCATTATATGCAGCGACTACAAGAGATCAGACAACTGAGACACATAGTAGAGAACCTGTTTCCACTCTTGACTCTACTGTAACTAGTACTGTAAATACATTTACATCATTGAACACTGGGGTCTCAACAGGACGAACAGTCACAATTCAAGATGTTACATCACATAGAGCAACAACCACAGTGATGGAGGACAAAGAGCTGTCAGCAAAACCATCTGAGTCTACCATCTTTGATGAGACTCTGTTCTCCTCTGCTCAGACTGAACATTTAGACAAGATATTATCTGAAAGTACTGTCACATTGACCTCAGATATGACAACTGCCAAAGATGTGCTGTCATCGTCAAGTATTTTTTCAAGCTTGCTATCAACCGAGTCTGAAGCATCAGGAGATGACACCTCTGATATGTTTAGCAAAGATTTCTCAACCAGTTCCACACTTCATACTACAACAAAATCATATGGAGATCTTACTAAAACACCATCTGACACAACAGAAACAATCTCAGTGTCCACCTCATCAGATGCTGTAGGAACACAAGATCAGACACCTGAGACACATAGTAGAGAACCTGTTTCCTCTCTTGACTCTACTTCATCAAGCACAGTACACACACTAACATTACTGAGCACTGAGCACTCAACAGGACGAACAGTCACAAATCAAGATGTTACTTCACATACAGCAACAACCACAGTGACTGTTATGGAGGACAAAGAGCTGTTAGCAAAACCATCTGAATCCACAATCATTGATGTTTCAGATACTCAGTTCTCCTCTGCTCAGGCTGAACATATAGATGAGAAATTATCTGAAAGCACTGTAGCAATGACCTCAAAGATGACAACTGCCAAAGATGTGCTGTCACCAAGCTCCTCATTGTACACCACAAGCAAATCAGAGAAAGAGCTCACCAAAACCACAGGAACAATCTTATTGTCCAGCTCATTAGATGAAACGGCTACAAGAGATCAGACAACTGAGACACATAGTAGAGAACCTGTTTCCACTCGTGACTCTACTGAAACTAGTACCGTACATACATTTACTTCATTGAACACTGGGGTCTCAACAGGACAAACAGTCACAAGTCAAGATTTTACATCACACAGAGCAACAACCACAGTGACGGTAACGGAGGACAAAATGCTGTCAGCAAAACCATCTGAGTCCACCATCATTGATGTTTCAGAGACTCTGTTCTCCTCTGCTCAGACTGAACATATAGATGAGAAATTATCCGAAAGCGCTGTCACAATGACCTCAGAGATGATAACTTCTAAGGATATACTGTCACCATCAAGTTTTTTTTCAAGCTTGCCATCAACAGAGTCTGAAGCATCAAAAGATGACACCTCTGATATGTTTAGCAAAGAGTTCACAACAGCAAGTTCATTGTACGTCACAAGCAAATCAGACCAAGAATTTACCAAAACCATAGGAACAATCTCAGTGTCCAGCTCATCAGATGCAATGGCTACAAGAGATCAGACAACTGAGACACATAGTAGAGAACCAGTTTCCACTCTTGACACTACTGTAAGTAGTACTGTACATACATTCACAACATTGAACACTGGGGTCTCAACAAGACAAACAGCAACAAACAAAGTGACTGTGACAGAGGACAAAGAACTGTCAGCAAAACCATCTGAGTCCACCATCAGTGATTATTCAGAGACTCTGTTCTCTTCAACAAAAACAGAATATATGAATGAAAATACACACAAAAGCACAACAACTTCACAGAAGACAACTGCCGAAGGTGCGCTTACACAGTCAAGTTTCTCTTCAAGCTTGCCATCAACAGAGTCTGAAGCATCAGGAGATGACACCTCTGATATGTTTAGCAAAGATTTCTCAACCAGTTCCACACTTCATACTACAACAAAATCAGATGGAGATCTTACTAAAACACCATCTGACACAACAGAAACAATCTCAGTGTCCACCTCATCAGATGCTGTAGGAACACAAGATCAGACACCTGAGACACATAGTAGAGAGCCTGTTTCCTCTCTTGAATCTACTTCATCAAACACAGTACATACACTAACATCACTGAGCACTGAGCACTCAACAGGACGAACAATCACAAGTCAAGTTGTTACTTCACATACAGCAACAAACACAGTGACTGATATGGAGGACAAAGAGCTGTCTGTAAAACCATCTGAGTCCACCATCATTGATGTTTCAGAGACTCTGTTCTCCTCTGCTCAGACTACCCATTTAGATAAGACATTATCTGAAAGCACTGTCACAATGCCCTCAAAGGTAACTGCCAAAGATATGCTGTCACCATCAAGTTTTTCTTCAAGTTTGCTATCATTAGAGTCTGAAGCTTCAGGATATGACACATCTGATATGTTTAGCAATGAGTTCACAACAATTCCTTCATTGTACACCACAGCCAAATCAGATATAGATCTCAACAAAACCATAGCAACAATCTCAGTGTCCAGCTCAACAGATGCTGAAGTGACAAGAGATAAAACTGATCACTCAACAGAAAGAACAGTCATAAGTGAAGATATTACATCACATACAGCAACAACCACAGTGACTGTGGAGGACAAAGACCTGTCAGCAAAACCATCTGAATCCACCGTCACCAATGTTTCAGAGACTCTGTTCTCCTCTGCTCAGACTGGACATGTTGGCATTTTCACAAGTACAATGCTACCAAAGAGGACAACATCCAAAGATTTTTTGTCACTGTCAAGTTTAGCTTCCGTTTTGCCATCTTCAGAGTATGATGGTTCAGGAGATGACACCTCTCATATGTTCAGTAAAGTGTTCACAACAAGTTCATCGCTTCATATTACGATTAAATCAGATGATGAAATCACCAGCACTACAGCTCCTGTTAAAATGCAAACAGAACAAGCTGCCACACTGACTCTTTCCACAATACCTTCTATTGACATGAGAAATGCAAGCTCAGTGTGGACTTCAACTCATGCAGAGATCCCAGAAACAGAATCCCTTTCCACATTTCCCTCTACCATCTCAGAGGAAACAGTTTACCAAGAGGTTTCAAGTGATGAAGACAGAATTTCACAGACAACTAAATCATATGATCATTACTTTGTAGCCACTGATGAGGCAGAAATTCATGAGACCGACCAAACATCAGAACCAGTGAGGTCTGAAAGTTCTTCACATTCCACTTCATCCACAACAGAATTGTTTTCTAGCACAGTCCAAACAGTGGTTACAGACTTATCTTCTGAACAAGGCAGTGGAGACCTGTCTGAAAATGAAGTGGTTGAAGATGGTGGCTCTGGTGAAATATCTTCTGCTGTTGTAGAATCAATTCCTCCTCAAGTTACCCCATCAGAGGACAAGACAACTGCTGTTGGTTTTGAGTCAATTTCTGCTTCTGGAGTGCAGTCATCAGAAAATATAGCTGCAATAATAGATGTTAAAACAACTGTGAGTGGAGAAGCTAGATCAAGCTCATTTTTTACTCTCACCATAGCTCCATCATCTATGATCAAAACAGTCACAAGTCAAGAGGTCATGACATCTCAAAGAGAGATTGTCTCCTCAGCAACTGAATTTGAATCAAGTTACACAACAACACAGCCTGTTAGTACAAGATTCACAGAGTCTGTTGTTGCCAACCACACGGCCCCAGTGTCTTCCAGACCTTCTCATACTATTACAGAATCACAGCTGACTGAACACACCACAGAATCAAGTCATACTGCAATTGGATCAAGTAAACTTAGCCACACTTCAGTGGCAACAGTTGAATCTGGCCACACTGTACCTTTAGCTATCCGAACAATGCCTGGTTCTTTTAATCACAGCCAAACATCAACAGTCACTGAAAGTTACGAAGCAACTTCAGCTCCTCTCAGGACAAGAACAATGTTTACACCATCTTCTAGCAAAAGCCTTAGCAAGCACACAACAATCTCATCTGTAGATTCAGAGGATGACACAACAGATGATGAAGGATCAGGGGAGTCCCCTGTCATGCATGTTTCATCGGCAGCCATCAAAATGCAGACGGGTTCTCCTACAGTTCGTATAACCAACACTGGCTTTACAGAGCTTTACAGGGACATCACTGTAACACAAAGTTTGAGCTCCATTACATCTACTTTTGTAGACAAAGAGGGCTCTGGTGTTGTTGAAGATGACCAGGAAACCACTCAACAAGAGGGTTCTGGGGAGGAGGACGGAGTGAGTCCAACAGATGAAATGTATGATAATTATACTATGGCCACAGATAAGGCGGAAATCAGTGAGGCTAACCGCACATCAGAGCCAGTGAGTTTTTCAGGTTCCTCCCATTCCACATCCTTCACAACTGAATCAACATTACTGTCTAACACGGTCCAAACAGCAGTGAGATCATCTACTGAAGGTAGTGAAATCACAGCTGAAAGTGAAGTGGATGAAGATACTGGCTCTGGTGTTGAAATATCCCCAGAAGCTCTTGAGTCACAACCACAGAGAACTGAAGCTACACCTGTTGCAGTACTGTCACAAAAAAGTACCTTACCACCAAGTACTCCAGAAATCAACTTCAATGGGTTTTCATTATCAACCACAGAGGATGACAAGGGATTTTCCTCACCTGGAGATCCTACTGATGAGATTTCCAAAACACCAACAACTAGGTCATATGAGGACCCATCTGTAAGAACTGAAGAGGCAGAAGTATATGAAACTGAGGATAAAACAGGTTTCTCAAGTGTTGCATCTGTCACAGGCAGTACAGATTTCATGCATCAGCCAACTTTATCCCCATTTCCCTCATTCCTGAGCTCCACCCAGTCAACTGTAACATTTACAACTTCACTTTCAGAAGATGGCAGTGGGGAAGACTCAACAGATGGGGATGGAGCAGAAGATGATGGATCAGGTGATGTCACAACACTTGTGACATCATCACCTTTGCTTTCAAAAATGACAGAAACAACCATTAGCATGACACCCTTTAGCTCAGTCAGCAGTGGACAAGACAGTACAGACAAAGTTGTTTCATACAGAACCACAACACCTCAAATGCAGAGGGTGTTCTCAAGCACAAATGCTGATGGTTTTACTCTGGTCTCAGAGACAGCACAGACAGAGCAGGAACCTTTTGGTGGTTCAACAACAGCCACTAGCTTTACTGTTCCTGAAACACATTCTGATGTGGTAACCAGCCACACTGCATTGCCTTCTTTAGTGACATCTCAAGGTCCTGTGTCCACCCCTTCTCCATCTGTCTTCTCTAAGGACAATGCTGATCACCAAGTCTCTCCAACAAGCCCAGTCTTAATATTCACAGAGGAGGTGGAAGATGAAGATAAACTGTTTTCAGCTGTAACAGAAAGTATGAGAGATCATAGCATCAAACCAGATGTTATCACTAAGGATGAAATTATCCTTGATGCAGATACTATGTCTGTTTTAGAGCAGTCTTCACCTTTTGCCCCTACAATTGTTACAGAAGAAGCAGGCGGAGTAACCCCAATTGTCATGATGGCACATCCCTCAAGCATTATGACAGAGGAACCAGAGGGATCTGGAATGGATGGCACCGAGTTACCTCAGTTACATGTGTCATTTGAAACCTCCACAGATGAGTTAATAGTTCAACAAACAACATCAATCCCAGACATCCTGCAGAGCAGTTCAACATATGTAGATGAGGAAACACAAGCAACACAAACAGAAACTCCTGAGGCTACTGATGCTGATGTAAATGAACACACAATAGATCGTCAGACCTCCACAGAATCCAAACAAGTTACAAGGGAGACACCGACTGATGACTTCTCAGGAGACTCGGTGTCTACTAAAGATTATAATGTAAAAACATCTACTTTAACCCCCAAATCATCTCAAATGTCCACAGACAGAGTCATAGAAATAGTTTCAGCTGAAGAGGACCATTCTGAGGATGTTGTAAACATTCAGACCCTATCAACACAGGCTTCCAAGACCAAAAAGGAAACAATGTCACCAACAGCCCTAGAAAGAAAGACAACACCTCTACCCCTTCATACAATATCTTCAGAGGTGGAAGCTTCAAGTGAACTAACAGACCAATATGAACCAGTTCAAACAACTGTGAACTCCAGTCACCGTTTCACTTCATCCATTGCTGTTACAAGTAGTTCTCTATATGTTGATTCTGTTTCACCTGAAGAATCTATTTACTTTACTGGAAATGATGCAACATCTGCCTCATCAATTTCTGAAGTGAATGTTTCTACACAACATTCAGATGAGATCACAGACTCTGAACAGTCAGTCTCTCCAGTATCAGATTTAAAAAGCACTGCATCCGTCCATACTGAATCAGATCAAATGTCTGTTACAGATTCAGTAACAGTACTTATGGATTTAGAAAGTGTTAGCATGGCTGAGCCTGCCAAGACCACTGCAAGTACATACACTGGAACAGCAGTAACAGATGTTGATGATTTAACAGCTGACACAGAGGAAACATTAGACATCACAAGTGTTGATGACATTGAACTAAGTAGTCCCCCTTCTGATAAGGTAATTCAGGGGAGTGAATTAACAAGCACAGATATATCATCTGGTATTTCAGAGGAAACCACAAGTTCATTATTTTCTTTAACAGATGATGGCTCAGGTGATCAAACTACTGAAATGTTTATATTACTGCCTGATTCAACAGACTCCCCTTTAACAGCTGCAGATGATTCAGTTTCATCTGTGGAGACTGATATTGTGTTTCACTTAGCAATAACCCCCTTACCTGAAGCAATCACAGTAACTGAAGGGGAACCATATCAGCAAGCTTTGTCTGAGACGACAGTGACACATAAACCCAACACAGACATCAGGACTAATGAAGACATGCCTTTGCCATCAACAACCATTCCAACACCCCTTATATCTGCATCAATAATTAATATGACTATGGACATATTAACATTAGTGGGGTCTCCTTCATCAACATCCATACCAGGTCTGAGTGACAAAACAGAAACTCCGCTTTCCTCTGAGGAAGGGAAAGACGACGTAATAGATTATGACACAAAAACTGAACCTTACAAAGTTGAGTCCATACCAGATTTCATGAACAAAACAGACATTGAGAATGAGACTGCCTTAGACATTAGCTCAGAAGATGTGACAAGCATTGATGACATCACCAAACCTGTAGGTTTGAGCTTCACCACCTCACACCCTGATGTTGAGACTGATTTTGAGACCACATCACAGCCTAATTTTGAGACAAGCTTTGAGACCACCTCACAGCCTGATGTTGAGACTGATTTTGAGACCACATCACAGCCTAATTTTGAGACAAGCTTTGAGACCACCTCACAGCCTGATGTTGAGACTGATTTTGAGACCACATCACAGCCGAGTTTTGAGACAAGCTTTAAGACCACCTCAGAATCAAAAATTGACATTGGCATTGAGACCTCCACAAAACCTGAGGAGGACAGTGCAACAAGTATTGATGGAAACGCACAAGCAGAAGTTTTGAATACAGAGACCATCTCTCATCTTGACACTGAAAAAAGCTTTGAGATAACCATTCAACCAGACATTGAGAGTGTCTCAAGAACTGAGAGTGATGCTTCAGTCACCAGCTCACCAACCAGTGGAACAAGTGGTTCAGAGAGAAGCATGTCTGGGGAGGTAAACACCATATCATCCAATAAGCATCTCATCACAACAAGACTTTTTGATGTCACAGATGAACCAAGATCTGCTTCTATAAGTGAAGAAAAATCCTTGGAAGAAGGAAGAGTTGAACATACAACCCAACCCGAACAAAATGACACAGAATTCAGGACCACCACACAACCTCAATATGATGGTTCTGTAACTTCCAGTAGCTTGAAAAGCAGCTCAGAGGAAGATTCAGTTATCACGGATATCTCATCATCTAATGAGGTTCAGAAAGTGATTCTGTCCACTGCAACAACCTCACCTTTACTTCTAACACCTGAGACTGATGTAAAGATTGTCAGTAAGGAAACTGCCTCAAGGAAACAAGAGGCAGCTGGTCAGATTGAGGAAGCTGTAACTCTTGCAACTGAGATTCCTATTCAAGTAACAGAAGATCAGATTACATCATCAGTGCCTACAACTCAGAGTGAGACTGCAACACCATTTGCTTCTCATGAAGATGTTTCTGAGGCCACTTTGGTTGAAAGCGAATCTCCAAGTTCGCAGAATGAAAGCAGTGAAGCAGACCTTGCATACACAATGATCGGCCAAACAGTAGATATTCCAGGTAGGATGTAAACACTGTTTTAAAAACAAATTTAACAGAATTCATATATGCTACTGTACTTTTTATACCTATACCAATATACTTGTTTTTCATGTACACAATGACATGCCCATATCCTCCCTCTCTTACTACAGATATTCACTCCTGTTCTAATGATGATTGCTTGAATGGCGGTTCTTGTGTAAAAATAGGCGTTGCTCAGATCTGCAGCTGTCCACCTGGATACAGTGGTGAACACTGTGAAATGGGTATGCTGTATTAATTTTTATTAAAAGTGCACTACAGAACTTAGAGCTCTCTGTTGCCCTCTGTGGCCAAAACATGAAATTGCAGGTTACTTGCAACCTTTGCATCATTTTTGCTTCGGCAATGCTGTTCTGCGCATATGAATCTGATAGCTTGAGCAAATAAGTTGCATATCTGTCGCTATATTGTGGACCTTCTTTACTCTGTTTATGGACATGACATAAATAGGCCAAGGCAAATTATGTAAACCAGAAATTTCCCACCAAATACAACCTCGACAGCTCAAAATAAAATTATTATTGTTGTGAATCAGGGTTAGACAACTTTCAAACACTGTTTCAAACAATTTCAAACACTTGTTTTTTTTTTTAACGTATTTAATCAATAATGGGATTTTGTTCATTTTTACACAAAAAAAAATATTTGGTAGTGCACCTTTAACTTATCATTTGGCTTTTTGAACGTATCTTTATGCACTTTATGCACAGTACATTATTTACTCACCTTATTATTTTATTTATTTATTTATTAGACATTGATGAATGTCACACAAACCCTTGTCTGAATGGAGGAACATGTATTGATGGCCTAAACTCATTCACCTGTGTGTGTCTTCCGAGTTATGCAGGAGCACTGTGTGAGCAAGGTAAGATTATATTTATTTATATTTCACTGTAGTCACAATACTAGATCTTTCAACTTACTGATATTGAGTGGCGCTAGCCAATGAAATGTATGTGGAGATGTAACAAGTGAACCTCTAAACTTTCATATGAGGTCATTGTTAGATGACACATGTGAGTCTGACTCACAGTTTGGTAGATTCTGATAGTTGATAGATTTTCATTTGATGTAAGAACTTGGGTGTGTTCCAAAACCGTTTTATGTTAGCAGACCAGACATAATGATGTTGTACTTTCCACTATTTAAGAGGATACCATTTCTCACAACTCATTTGAGCACAGCTGTTAAGACCATCACTCTTTCCCTTATTACACTGTAGACGTTGATTTACATTTTACATGAGTGAGATTACCTTCTTGAGAGTTTTATCCCCTTCAAACTATTACAAGTGCTTATACACATTAAAATGCTTCATAAACTAAAATAATATCAAAATCTCACATCTGACTTTTGTCAGAATTAAAACATAAATGTAAACTGATGTCATGAGTGCATTACCCTCTTGAGTACGGTGAACAAGCTCTTTATCTTAAACTAGAGATAGCATCATCATTACAGATATGAAGAAGTGTCTCTTGCAGAGAAACTGTCTGCTGTTACTTAATACAGAGTGCAAGTAGTTCAGTCTCAGGGGCAGTTCACACAGAAGAAATTTTTGCATTCCTCTGTGCTTCTTTTCCATTATTTTTCTATGTAAACATGTGCTAGACTGACATGTTTGACCATTATGCTCGCGTCTGGCATCTTTTGCAATGTCTCGCACATGACACAGCGTTCTAAAAACACACCGCTCAAGTTAAACTTTTAAAAAGCGTGTCTCTAGACCTCGCGTTTTACGTTCCTCTGACCTGTGTCTCTCATTTTAAACTGTAAAAAAGAGTTCTCAGTGTATGGCCCAAGTGTGCAGACATCTGTTTACAGAGAAAGCAGAAATACAGAAAATTGCTGAATGCAATCTATGCAAAATTTAAAGGTGCACTGTGTAGATTTTAGCAGCATCTAGCGGTGAGGATGCGAATTGTAACCGCTCACCCCTCCCTTTCGAAGCACATAGAGAAGCTACGGTGGCCGACACAGGTCAAAGATGTCGTCGTCTGAGACAGCAGAGAGTATCTAGCACTCTGTAGAGCAGTTTGTCCGTTTAGGGCTACTGTAGAAACATGGCGGCGCAAAATGGTGACTTTTGACCCGCGGTGTATGTAGATAGAAATGGCTCATTCTAAGCTAATAAAAACATAACGGTTCATTATGTAAGGCCTTTATACACCACTGAAAACATAGTTATGTATATTATATTGCATTTCTGTCAATAGAGCCTAATAAATATTACACACTGCACCTTTAAGTAATTACGTCGTTCAAGTCATAAGCCAATGATGGTTCGTGTATTGTCACATATTTTCACTGATATGTTATGTATGATATAATGGCTAATAAATTATTAATGAGAGTTTTAATGATTTTATTCTTTGGAAAGGTGTATTCCTTGTTGTATGTGTAGTAGTGACATATCAGGATCTGACATTTTCTCTCCTGTATGTTAATTTGCTGAAAGTTTAGATATTCCTCCAATTAATGGTTCTGTCAGGGCAAGTCTGCTGTAATCACAGTGATTTCAAACAAGCAATCAAAGCTATCAAGCTTGATGTAGAGCAGCCCAGGGCTGGTCCACAAACAGTCAGTAAGTGCGTTTACTTGCACTTTAAAAGTTTGCTTTGATTTGGGCTAAAACAATAATTTGTCTTTTCAAAATATCATGTGAACGCTTTAGTCTGACTGAAGTTGTACCAGAAGAGACTGTAGCTCAAAAAACAGCTCTAGCTTGATTGTAACAGCGTACATAAACATACTTACTGTTATTGATAGGACACACTTTATTTGCAAATTTATTGCAATCAAATGCTGATCTAGCATTTACAGTTGCTATTTGTTTTACAGAATTCACTTTGGTACAATATCTTTCTTAAACAATGCCTCAGAGCAAAGCATCCAATCTTCTCCACGGCACTGTAGACATTCTTATGCAAAAATGAATTGGCTTCCTGATATGATAGACACATGGGACTAACTCTTGCTCTAAGTGATCATGTTGAAGTGGCATGTAATTTAAAATGAGGATGAAAGGGAGTTATAACATATTCCCTCAGGTAAAGTGTAAGTGGGAAATCATTCTCGCTTGAAAAGAGTGCCACTGAACAAAAAGAGGTTTGATTTATTGTACTGATAAGAACAGTGTAAGCCCAAAGGTAAGGACTAATAAAAAGAAATTGACAGTAGACAATATGAAGCACCTTTTTTTTCCCTCTGCAACAACAGGATTATCTCAGTTTCAGGGTCTACATGTCAAGCTTATGTGTAGTACATCAACAGTAATGCATACATGCTTTTCCACAGACACTGAAACATGCAACTATGGCTGGCACAAGTTCCAGGGCCACTGCTACAAATACTTTCCTCATCGGCGTAACTGGGACACAGCAGAGCGTGAATGTCGTCTCCAGGGGGCACACCTTGCTAGTGTTTTGTCCCATGAAGAGCAGCAGTACATCAACCGTGAGTATACATACAACAAGTTATGGACATTCTGTCTAATATCATCAGCTCTAATTTACTCCTTGAGTTATATTTCGATGCAAACTAAAGCTGGTTATTTATGAGGAAGGATACTTTGCTAGTGAATTTACTAATGTTTCTCTCTCCTCTTGTAGGCCTCGGCCATGACTACCAGTGGATCGGTCTGAATGATAAGATGTTTGAGAATGATTTCCGGTGGACAGATGGTAGAGTTGTGGTAAGAACATTCTTCAAAACTCACTTATTAGTTTCTAAAATATGTTTTGAAAGGATGGTGTTGATGCATTCATTTATTTTAGAATATTTATTTATAAAGTTTACTTTTTTTTTCTTTAAAAAACTATTAATATAAAGAGAATGGGAATTTTAAGCAAGAATATGTAGATGTGGGGGTGGGGGGATAATACAGAAGATGGTTGCAATTTATTTTAAGGTGTCTTTTTACAGTGTAATTATACATTTAAGTACTGAGTAATATTAAGTAACTATAGGCTTAGAGTTAGGGTTTTGGTTTGGTTTAGGGTTAGTTGCATGTAATTATGCATAATTTATAGTTATTACTATAGTAACTGCATGTAACATATGTAACAATGACACTATAAAATAAAGTGTTACCCAGAAGACATATGCAACCAGCTCCCTGGTTCTAGAGGTGTTCCTCCATTGAACATGAAAGTGGCTAATTACAGTCATTTAGTCCTGACTCGGCTCTCACTTCAAAGATAATGGCAGCATTTTGTGGGGAAGGGCCAAAAAGCCCTGGAGGGCAGGAGATAGGAGCTGTCATCCGTGGAAGTCCTTTCAGGACTGGAGGATAAAAATAAAATGAGTGGAGAGGAAGCTTACAGGTGTGGACAGGTAATGAAGGTGTGAAGGATGAGCAGCACCTGGTACAGGCTGCCCTAGAGATAATCCAGACCTAAAATGTGAGTGGGTGACATTTCAGTCCAGTTGGTATCAGTGAGGTGCTAAACATATCCACTGGCGTTTGCTAGCGCTCTTATTCTATTCTGTTTACAGAAGAGTTACTCTTTAAAGAGTTTGTTTCTTCGTGCATTTAAGTATGTGCCATTGGAGTTATCCAGATGGTCAAAAATTGCATTACGTCAAGTTCAAAGCAGGAAGTGCACATTCCTTTTGTAAGAGGATAATAACAGGACATGTTAGGCGAATCGTCTTTGAAGAAGGTAATATTCACAGGCTTGCTGAAAGATCGTAGCTCCAACCTGTCTCGATCAGATACAATTACGCTATGTTTCATATATGTTTTTCATTTAAGCTAAAAATTAGACACCCTAGATATAGAAGATTGTCAATATACATTGAAATACATATGTATATTGTCCACAGTGCATTCATCCACATCTGAGAAAGATGACTTATGACATCATACCTGCACCATGTGTTGTGTGCAGGGGAAAATATAGAAAGAGGATGCAGAGAAATATAGCGAATAAAGTTTGTCCATGATGGAAAATGACTCTTACTGTGACTGCTGGCTGATTTTAAAAAGTCTCTGTAACATTCAGGAGCAGTTAGCTGCCTGCTTCTGCTATTTGATCAAGGGCAAATGTGTACATACAGCTGATGCTGGTATGACCTTGATTAATCCTTCCTTTGACACTTGTCTTTTCTGTATAGTAGATCTATTACTCTTGTGGCCACTAAATCAAATCCTTCCTAGAAGAGAAGTAGTTTTGCTTGTGTTTTGTGAGGTTTCATTTTATCTTCCAAATGCATTGCATCTCTCTCTGCAGCTCCGTATTGCAGTTTAGTGAATGTATGTACTCAGCGCCCCCTACTGATGTGTCTCTGTCATTATCATTTTAATGACTTTCTGTGTTCCAGTATGAACATACTCTGCTTGAAAGCCTTTGATTGCTTTCACACTGTTCAGTGACTTTAATGTAACAGTATATTGCTGCTTTTGAGCCAGATTGTATTTGAAGTGGTGCAGCTATAACAGTCAAATTATTTTTTAAACATGTCAGTGTACATCATATATTTATTACAATCTGAAACTTATTTTTATAGGATTGTTGTCTCCCTCACATTGCCATTCTCATCTCTATCTGTATGCTTCCCCTACAGCAATATGAAAACTGGAGACCGAACCAGCCGGACAGTTTCTTCTCCTCAGGGGAAGATTGTGTGGTAATGATCTGGCACGAGGACGGCCAGTGGAATGATGTTCCCTGCAACTACCATCTCACCTTCACCTGCAAGAAAGGCACAGGTGAGGTTTCAACATCAAGATGAGGAGCATTTATTGAATAACAGGGCATGTATAGGTAAATGTTTATATTCAGTATAAAATCCATCAGTGGTATTTCAACAAAACTATATTTATAACCAGGAGTATATTAGGGAATGTGTGAAGCTTTGGATGACTGCTATACCCCAAGGTACAGTACCGGTCAAAAGTTTGGAAACATTGCTGTTTTTGATGTTTTTAAAAGAAGTCTCTTATGCTCATCAAGCCTGCATTTATTTGATCAAAAATACAGGAAAAAAACTGTAATATTGTGAAAAATGATTACAATTTAAAATAATGGTTTTCTATTTTAATACACTTTAAAAAGTGAATTTTCATCAGCCATTACTCCAGTCTTCAGTGTCACATGATCATTCTAATATGCTGATTTGATACTCCATTATTATCGATGTTGGAAACAGTTGTGCTGCTTAATATTTTTTTTGAAACCTGTGATACTTTTTTCAGGATTCATTGATGAATAAAAAGTTAAAAAGAACAGCTTTTATTAAAAATAAATCAATTTAATAAGTCACTTTTATCAATTTAACACACCCTTGCTGAATAAAGGTATCCATTTCTTTCAAAAAAAGAAAGAAAAAAAATTACTGACCCCAAACTTTTGAATGGTAGTGTATAATGTTACAAAACGATTTCACAGAAATAAATTATATTTCAAAGTGTATTAAAACAGAGAGCCATTATTTTAAATTATAAATAATAATATTTCACAATATTACAGTTTTTTTTCTGTTTTGATCAAATAAATGCAGGCTTGATGAGCAAAAGAGACTTCTTTCAAAAACATTACAAATAGTAATGTTTCCAAACTTTTGACCGGTACTGTATATCTGTGGTTGTTTTCATAAAAATCTAAAACGACTGCTCTTATCTTACAGTCATGACTATTGTGGTTTTGTGGTTTAATGCAGCTAAAATTGTAAAGATTAAAGCCTTTAAAGATTTAGTGCTCCACTAATGGTTAATCTGTTGTCAATAGTGTCCTGCAGTCAGCCTCCTCTTGTCCATAACGCCCGCACATTTGGCCAGCTGCGCCCACACTATGAGATCAACTCCCTGATCAGGTACCAGTGCATAAACGGCTTCATCCAGAGACATGTTCCCACCATTCGCTGCAGAGGAGACGGCTCATGGGATTTGCCTAGGATTTCCTGCATGAGTCGTAAGTATTCGGCTACATTTATCTGATCAAAAATATAGTAATATAGTAAAAAAATTTGTATTGTGAAGTATTATTAAAGTTTTCGTTAACACTTTACAATAAGGTCTCATTTGTGACCCTGGACCACAAAACGAGTCATAAGGGTCAAATTTTTTAAATTGAGATTTATACATCATCTGAAAGCTGAATAAATAAGCTTTCCAGGACAATATTTGGCCGAGATACAACTATTTGAAAGTCTTTGCAGAAAAATTGAAATATTGAGAAAATCGCCTTTAAAGTTGTCCAAATGAAGTCCTTAGCAATGCATATTACATATTTTTATATATTTACGGTAGGAAATTTACAAAATATCTTCATGGAATCTTTACTTAATATCCTAATGATTTTTGGCATAAAAGAAAAATCGATAATTTTGACCGATACAATGTATTGTTGGCTATTGCCACAAATATACCCGTGCGACTTATGACTGGTTTTGTGGTCCAGGGTCACATTTGTAACATTTTATTAGTAAATGTTGAAATTAACATGAACTAAGATTAATAAATGGTGGAAGTATTGTTTATTCTTAGCTCATGTTAACTAAAGGAGTTAACTAATGTTAACTAATGAAACCATATTGTGAAGTGTTACCAAATTTTCTCTTTGAAAATATTTTAAAATGTAATTTATTTCTATAATGCAAAGATGAATTTTCAGCAGCCATTGCTCAGTCTTCAGTGTCACATGATCCATCAGAACTCATTGTAAACTGGTGGTTGAAAAATAAATAAATAAATAAAAAAAAAACGTATTATCATCAGTGTTAAATACAGTTGTGCTGCTTAATATTGTTGTAGAAGTAGTGATAATTTTTTTAGGATTCTTTGATGAAATAGAAAGTTCAAAAGAACAGCATTTATTTGAAATAGAAATTTTTTGTAACAGTGTAAAAGTCTTTACTGTTTATTTTGATCAATTTAAAGTAGCCTTGCAGAATACATTTTATTTTCTTCTTTATTATTTTTTGTAATTTCTTTAAAAAAAAAAAAAAACTAATTAAATGTATTTGTATTTACTTTCCAGCCTCCAACTTTCAAATGATACATGCGAGACGGCGACAGACATACAGAGGAGTTTCTCATCCTTGGAAGAGATCTGCAGAAGATTCTGTTGATGTACCACGACGACACTATCGCCATGGTGTAAAACACAGCAGGACACAACAATAGTTGTTATGGTGACACAACCATAATGTAAGGGGCCTTTTAATGTATTTTGATAACATGTGACGGACCTGCCTGCTGGCTGAAAGAAAAAAAAAATTAAAAGAAAAGATTATGAAAAGGACCAGAAAAAGGGTCAACATAGAGTGGAATATCACTGGAATGAAACAGTGCTTTTTTTCTTTTCTTTTAAGAGAGATGGTTTTTAAAAACTATATAAAGGACACATTCAGCTGGCCTCTGAAAACACTAAAAGATTATCTGACCTGCCCTTCATCTGTTCTGCTTCTTTTTGGGAATACGCAGTGCCTTCATAAATTATAACTCACAATCCAGATAGTGAGCTAAAATAGCGCAACCAGAATAATATTATAAAGTTCATGACATTTTAGCCTGCAAACATAATGGTACATTAACACACTAAAAATTGCTGTATGATTCCTTTCAGTTTTCCTTCAAGTTTACAAGAACCACAGTTGTATGCAGACATCCTGCTGCTTACTGAACAAATGAGAAATCATACATATGAATGTGAAAGAATATATTTATATAGAGAGAGTGAGCAATGGCTCACATTGAGTTAGTGTTTGTTGTGATAGAAAAAGGTCAATAATATCATAAAAAAAACTATGCACAATGTAGTGGATGGTTTTGATATCTGAAAGTCAACACAATATGTTTAATACTTTGACTTTAAGGTATTTAATATTGAAAAGCCATGTAGATTTTAGATTATTTATATTCCTCTGTTTGATGTCTCTTTCAAGTGTTTACAATGCAAATCCTGTTCCACATACATTTAACTCCATCATTTTTACATCTATAAACCAAAGAAACCGACTGTATATGTATTTCACATCATTTCAACTTCCATGTTTTTTTTTTTTCTTGGACAAAACTACTTTAAAAAGAATGTACTTTGTGAGATGCTTAAAACACTTGAACAAATGTCTTTTTAACAAGATGCCTATAATTTATTTCTTGAGCTGCTCCTTGTCTTCTCATTGTTGTAATAAAATACAACACACTGAGGATTTAACTTGGCCAAACTGCACATTGACAGAATTCAGTATATTAGTGTAAAGGACAGTGTTTCAATAGCTGGCATTGATGTGACTAATAGACGACATTTGCAACTCACAGAATTTAGATGGATTTCGTTATGACATTTGGGGTGTATCAATGGACCAAAATAAGAGGATTCATAGTAACACCTTTAACAGCAGTTTGTTGTTGAACTGGTCATCCATTTGTTTATTCCCAAGCAATTTTTCTTTGAGATCTTTTCTTTTGTGTGTTTACTTGTTGTCATTTTTTTTTTTTTTTTTTAAAGTGCACATATCTTTTTATATTTATAGTATAACTTGTTTATTGTCAAATGTGATTGTCTAGAATGTTTGTGAAATGCAAAAATTGTAAGGAATGTTTTTATGCCTTCTATGTAAACAAAGTTTATTATATTCTACTTGTGTTCCTGGTCTTTTTTCATTCTGATATAGAGTGAGTTTTGTCAAAAGGGAAGGACTTAAAGGGTTAGTTCACCCAAAAATGAAAATTCTGTCATTAATTCCTCACCCTCATGTCATTCCAAACCCGTAAGACCTTTGTTCATCTTCGGAACACAAATGAAGATATTTTTGATGAAATCCGAGAGCTCTCAGGCCCCTCCATAGACAGCAATTTAATTAACACTTTCAAGGCCCAGAAAGGTAGGAAAGACATTGCTAAAATAGTCCATGTGACTCCAGTGGTTCAACCTTAATTTTATGAAGCGACGAGAATACTTTTTGTGTGCAAAAACAAACAAAATAACTACTTTATTCTACAAATTTTGTTCTAGCCGGTGTCTCCTACGCAGTTTACTTTGTAAATACAGTGCAACTCCTGCTTCATCATCACATGCATGTGTCGTGGTGCTCCCGTGAACAGCATCGGCTGCCGTAGAACTCGAAAGCGCTGCACTGTTTACAACATAAACTGCGTAAGAGACTGACACAGGCTAGAACGAAATTGTTGAATAAAGTCGTTATTTTTGTTTGTTTTTGCGCACAAAAAGTATTCTCAACGCTTCATAAAATTAAGGTTGAACCACTGGAGTCACATGGACTATTTTAACAATGTTTTTACTACCTTTCTGGACCTTGAAAGTGTTAAAAATATCTTAATTTGTGTTCTGAAGATAAACGAAGCTCTTACGGGTTTGGAACGACATGAGGGTGAGGAATTAATGACAGAATTTTCATTTTTGGATGAACTATCCCTTTAAGGGTAGACGTAGTTAATAATTCTCAAATATTAACTGTGAGGCGACTAGCATGGTAATATGGGAAGTAATTTGATTTCTTTTTAAATGGACATAAATCTAATATACGCTCACCTAAAGGATTATTAGGAACACCTGTTCAATTTCTCATTAATGCAATTATCTAATCAACCAATCACATGGCAATGCATTTAGGGGTGTGGTCCTGGTCAAGACAATCTCCTGAACTCCAAACTGAATGTCAGAATGGGAAAGAAAGGTGATTTAAGCAATTTTGAGCGTGGCATGGTTGTTAGTGCCAGACGGGCCGGTCTGAGTATTTCACAATCTGCTCAGTTACTGGGATTTTCACGCACAACCATTTCTAGAGTTTACAAAGAATGGTGTGAAAAGGGAAAAACATCCAGTATGCGGCAGTCCTGTGGGCGAAAATGCCTTGTTGATGCTAGAGGTCAGAGGAGAATGGGCCGACTGATTCAAGCTGATAGAAGAGCAACTTTGACTGAAATAACCACTCGTTACAACCGAGGTATGCAGCAAAGCATTTGTGAAGCCACAACACGCACAACCTTGAGGCGAATGGGCTACAACAGCAGAAGACCCCACCGGGTACCACTCATCTCCACTACAAATAGGAAAAAGAGGCTACAATTTGCACGAGCTCACCAAAATTGGACAGTTGAAGACTGGAAAAATGTTGCCTGGTCTGATGAGTCTCGATTTCTGTTGAGACATTCAGATGGTAGAGTCAGAATTTGGCGTAAACAGAATGAGAACATGGATCCATCATGCCTTGTTACCACTGTGCAGGCTGGTGGTGGTGGTGTAATGGTGTGGGGGATGTTTTCTTGGCACACTTTAGGCCCCTTAGTGCCAATTGGGCATCGTTTAAATGCCACGGCCTACCTGAGCATTGTTTCTGACCATGTCCATCCCTTTATGACCACCATGTACCCATCCTCTGATGGCTACTTCCAGCAGGATAATGCACCATGTCACAAAGCTCGAATCATTTCAAATTGGTTTCTTGAACATGACAATGAGTTCACTGTACTAAAATGGCCCCCACAGTCACCAGATCTCAACCCAATAGAGCATCTTTGGGATGTGGTGGAACGGGAGCTTCGTGCCCTGGATGTGCATCCCACAAATCTCCATCAACTGCAAGATGCTATCCTATCAATATGGGCCAACATTTCTAAAGAATGCTTTCAGCACCTTGTTGAATCAATGCCACGTAGAATTAAGGCAGTTCTGAAGGCGAAAGGGGGTCAAACACAGTATTAGTATGGTGTTCCTAATAATCCTTTAGGTGAGTGTATATTAATCTATATAACAATATAATAAAATACACTGTGACAGGAGTAAAGACATTGCACTTCATGTTTTTAAGTATAACTAAAGTATCATCGGCAGTGTCTAATGTTGACCACCAGATGGTATCAGTTTACTAACACAAAGACACTTGAGCATCTGAATAGTTCTACCAGATAGCAAAATGATGTAAATTATGTTTTGTTAAGCTGAGTTTCACTGAAACATTAATGATACCAAGCCATTACAGTAAAACCCTTTAAGAAAACACTTCAAAATTGTCAAAATTTATTAAAATGTTTCACAAAAAATGTATAATACATTATACAGTACATCACTATTAGTGTTCCTAGTTAATGTGATGAGGTTCACGTATGCTTATTCTGCTAGGACACCTGTGTGAATTAATTTCATACACTAAAAATGTTGCAAAAAGTTCTCTAAAAGTTAAATGTTAGTTCTGAGGACAAATACATCTAGCATAATTTGTTGGCAGATCCCATTTGGTTTGATATTGTGTTTTCTATTGTAATAACATTCAGACATTGCACTTAGGATCTGTTGTCAAGTTGCATACCTTTGTGGATTATAAATATGCTGTATTTAAAGTCGCAATGTAATGTAGAAAGAAAAATAGACTTTTGATATGCCTTGTGTATGCCTTTGATAGGTCCCATTGCTATATTTTAATTTGACATGAATGTATTTCCCTGCAGGTACCGCTGTGTCATTGTTCGTTAATACTCATGGTTTTCTCAATTATGTCTTGGAAGACACAATCATTTTCCATTGCAGAAATCATTTATTTATTTATTTATTCATTCATCTTAAACAACTGGAATTAATTTGCATGTAAAAAAAAAAAGGCTGAATTAGTCACGGAGTATTGTATAATCAGCAAGCTTTCTCTGCAAATGCTTCCCAGACTTATCATAGAGATTCTCATAGATCTAAAGTTGAGATAGAGCTACTCTGAATAAAGTATTTAATAAATATCCTCATATTATAGGCCTACACACACACACACACACACACACACACAGAGGGAGAGATCTCATTATCTGAAGTCGACCACACTATGCCTGTCGTATAGAATCAAACTGTAACTTTGAGAACGCTCTGTTCCCAAAAGCAGTGGAATATGTGATACTATGCAGTCAGTATTTCATGGTATTTTAATGGTTTTTGTTGGGAAATTTAATCCATGCCTAGCCAAGCTGGCATTCATATGGCAACAAACATTGCATATGCAGCATCTGGACCCTCAACATCCATGGTTATAGGCACTGTAGAATTACAACACAGTTTAGTGGAGAATAAAACAAAAGCCATTTCAGTTTGTATGGGTTTTTATTTTTCATTTAAAATTGATTTGATTCATAAAGCGTACACTGCACGTCAGATAAAAAAAAAAAAAAAGATATTTTGTGCATAGACAAAATCAAACAAAATGTAATTTATGTGCACTGTGGCTTCTGCAGTTCAAAGCTGAGTTATAGGTGGAGAATATTTTCCCCTTCAATAAACAAACAACATCTATTAATACAAAGTGACAAGTAATAGATGTTACGTTCATCAGTAAACACAGATCTCATTATCTGAAGTCATCCACACTATGCCTGTCATAACATTCAGTTAGAATCTATTAGAATCAAACTTAGGCATGATATTGTATGTGGCTTTTAGTGCTGTTTCTCTCCATTTTTACAGAGAACAGTGGCATTACAGTATCATTAAATTGAGATTTATATCTACACTTAAGCAACTAAGGCTCAAGCTAGTCTTGTAATGTTACAAATATACAACTGGGTTCTAAATTATTCTCTCAGTGTAAATTCTGTAGTTCTCTGCCATATAGCAAAGTTCACTGCATCATCAGCAGTTTGTCAAATTCTGTCAGTCTCTGATGAAATACTTGTCAAATTCTACACAGGGATGAACACATTTTTTAAATCTTCACCAAAGCCACCGTTGTGATTAAAAAAAAATCAAAATTAGAGGTGAGAAAGTACATCACAATATTGCAAACAAAGGGTAGACATGAATAATGAAATGTGGAATTATTTATGAATATAAAGCCTAAACACTACAGGCCAAACACATTCATTTGATATTTCAAACAGATTAAATAAGGTCACAGTTCAGAGCATTGGATAATACACCAACACAAGGAAAAAAAAAAAATAGATATTTATAGTTTTAAGGAAATTAGAATTTGAGTAAGATCACAAAAGTGTTTCAGGAAAAGAAAGGGGTCGGGTCCATTTACGGTGCCTTTGCTTTTCTGTTTGGGAAAGTTTCAAAAACTTTCTGTCAAGTTTATACTATTTGTTATATTTAAATATTTTATTGCAATGTCACAATTCAGGTTTTTGAAAAACTCACACTTTCTACTTACTAAAGGTTTTTTTTTTTTTTTATCAAAATGGTGTGATTTCAACTTTCCTTCTAGCTGAATATACTTTCTGAATGCAATTTGTGTTTGTTTTTCATACATATGGTGTACAGATCTATATAAAATGTAAATGATAGATAAAATAACTGTTTACAATAATATTGTGATGTGAATGTTACAGTATGGTCTTTACATTATGCTTTCTATAATAGTTGTCTCGGAGTGAACGTGATTTCACCAAGTAGAACATGTTCCTGGATCAACGTCTTTGTTGGCCCTAGAACAACATTCCAATCAACCAATCAGGTTTGAGGGACAAGTTTACAGTTTATCTCAAATTTAGGCTTGCAACCAGGGATAGCTGCTTCTACATCAGTATTATTCACATTTCCCTCTGATTTTAGGGATAACTTATGGGTAGGGTTTGATTTTCAGGCAAGAATGTTGTTCCAGGAATAAACAAAAGATATTGATCCAGGAACACGTCTTGGTAAAATCATGGTGACCGTTGTCACAGTTAAGGCTAGTTCATGCAAAAAGTCCTTCATAAGTTTGGAGGAGGAAACCGGTGTATTGCTGCTCTTTGGTTGGTGACAGGTGATGCGACATGAAGCGTTTCAAGGTTGAGGTTTGAAGCAATAGACACCGTATAGCTTCTGCTTTTTGTCGGGGAAGCCAACAAAGCGAACCGCAGCCTCCGTGGGGCTGCAGTTCTTCCTAGGCCTGGAGATGGGGTAACGAACGCTACCGTCGGCCAGCCAACCAGCATCACAACGGTCGTATCCATGCAGCTTCCAGGCAGCATATATATGGCCCACCTTTGCGATCTCAGCTCCATCTCTCTTGCATGCATCAACAGCCTCATCATAGTTCAGCTTATTGGGCTGGATCAGGTAGTAGAAGCGGCCTGTGATGTAAAACGAAGAGTTTTAGGGTTGTGGACACAGACACTGCTAAATGTTATACGCCATTTTATACTAGAATTGATGAATTCAACTCACCTTTAAGGCTGGCTGTGAAGCAGAACACATCATAGAGGCTGTTGGACTTGTCCCTCCGGCCGTAGTTTCTCAGTCCGGCTGAGGTCCTCGCGCCTCCACAGGGCTCTCTGGGTTTGGTGATTGGATACTGTACGGTTCCGTCATTGAGCCAGCCGGCATTGCACCAATCCAGCCCACTTCTCCATTCCTCGAAGAGCTGCTCGAAAGAGGCGACCACAGCGTCCTGCTCCAGACACGCAGCCTCTGCATTTTGGAAGTTGAAGTTGTACCGCCCCAAACGAGGGGAGTATGGGAAAACAACCCCTGTGAATGAAAGTGAATCCTCCCCTAAGGAAAAGTTTGACTGAGTTTAACATCAGGTTGATTAGATGAATGTATTTTATGACCGCCCCAATGAACGAATAAGAGCGATATTAGTAAAAGCCTTAGTTTTAGAGCTCCCTGCTTAGTTGAAAAGAATTACGTGGTACAGTGTTAAAAAAAAAAAAGCTATTCAAAAAAAGAGAATTACTTGCAGGGTTTAGGCTTTTCAATCTTATACTCGATTGTTCCAAGGTAACAATGACTAGTTGTGCCAGCCTGCTTCATTATGCTCATGCAGCTCACTTTTCTGTGTAAAGATCCCCATTGTTTCTCTGGAGCCAAGTCTGCAATGGTGGTCTTGGCCATGAACAAGAACTACAGGATATTACTGCAGAATGAGCAAATGATAAGTGGCAAAAACAAAAGTTGAAAGAAGCATAAGAGAGTGTCTTCATATTTCAAGTGCTAATGTTCAGCTCTGTGCTAATGTAGATGACTGTTTACTAAAATTACCTGTTCAAATACAAATTATGAGCTATATAGGAAGTAAATAAATAATGTTTGTACAGTAATGGCAATGTGTTTTAGATTACAGCCAGTTTATACTTGTCAAGTGTGCCGCACACGTCCTGAAAAGTGAAGCCAAAACAGTTCGATCGCCCCCTGGTGGCTGACTGCAGTATAGGTCATAAACCCAACCTCTCTGTGTAATTGCATGGGACACAAGCTTCAAAAATTTTTTTTCCTAAGATGGTTGCTGTCATTTTAGGTAGTTCTTACCATGCTGATGTAAGTTCAAGTGTTCTTTTCCCCAAAACGTTTGGTTTTAGTTAG
The DNA here is from genome assembly GCA_039654105.1 of Coreius guichenoti. Taxonomy (NCBI): domain Eukaryota; kingdom Metazoa; phylum Chordata; class Actinopteri; order Cypriniformes; family Gobionidae; genus Coreius; species Coreius guichenoti. The sequence continues at coordinate 32,625,041 of CM077169.1, forward strand.
TTATTTGATGCTATAAAAATGGGGTGTAGCATCATGATTGACATCATGATTGAGTCTGAGGGGAGCGAGAGTATGGGCAGGACCTTGATAACACGGCTCCACCTCAGGGCTCCAAATGACGTAATCGGCAATGACTGTTTCTGGGATATTTTGGCTTCATTTTTCTATAGTGGAAGGAATTGGAGACACGTCGTCCATCTTTTTTTACAGTCTATGATATATGCTGATACAGACACATATATGGAAAATCTCTGCTCTTTTATGACCAGTTATCTATTGATTGTTAAATTTCCATTAGTAAGTCACTTTGGTTGAAAAGAGTCTGCTAAATGAATAAATATAAATGTTACAGGTTACATGATTACTTATGTGACAGCATGAAAAACTAAAGTTACCTTGCAATTCAAGGTCCACTTCGACAGTCTTGTCATTCATGCCATTGATGATCTCACACCTGTATGAGCCATAGTCCTTCAGATCTAGGTTTGTAATAACCAAGGTAGCATCATTGTCATCCGCCTCCAACAGGTAAACGCGGTCCTGGAAATTTTCGTAGGTCTTCTTGTGGAACCCCATGGACATCAACACGTCGGTCTCTGTAGAGTCATCCTCAAGTTTGGTCCACTTGATTCTGTTTCCGAACAAACTGGACAGACCATCCAGTCTGCAGGGCAGAGTGATATTGTCACCTCTGTTGGCATAGACCTTGATCCTTGATTCACTATCTAAAATGAAACAAATGGAGGTTTCTTTCACAATGGTTTCTTTGTACTGAAACCACACAGTAGGTCTAGTATATTTGTTTTATATGTTTGCAAGGACAGGATGAGTTTAATTATACTAGATTTCCTACCATTCTTTTGTTTGATTTTATTGCTAGCCATATATTTTGTCTTAAGGTTTTAAAGAAGCCTGCAGTCTTCACAAAACAGAGACAGTGCCACACAAGTCTCTGCCAAAGAAATACTCAAATTTAATGGAATCAGACGGTGCCCTTGCACACAAACTGGGCTACCACATACATCATTCTACCATTTTATGTCAATAAAGACATGGTCCCCTCATAACTGTTGTAAACTATGTCTGCTTGTGGTTAGGGGCATAATTGTCTCATTCCAGTTCCTCAAGATGTTTCCTGGTCTCTGTTTGAGTCTTGGAGGCCCTAATCCATCACAGCTCCATGATGGAAGATTTGACTGATATCAAGGAAACTAAAACTGACCCAAGAGTTCTCCATGCCAGCTATGCACCCCCATCAAAGTGTCGATTGTACAGTAGACATGATTAGATTTAACTAAAGGCACCATTCAGTCTCTCTCTTTTTTCCCCATGGTTTAAACTGTCTACAGATGTGCTTTGCCAAAGCATTCAATCCATATTATCAAGTACAATTAAATCTTTGTTTATCTACACCATCAACTGATTCTTGTAAGGTTGGACTGGGCGACCTGTCAATCTAAGAAACAAAGACACTTTGGTAACACATTACTTAAATCCATTATGTATAATGCATTATAAAAGTATTTTTACTGCAGTAATTATGCCTTGTAATGCACCTTATAATGCATTCATGAACAATTGTAACCACAGTTATAATACATTATAATACTTTATTCATTGAACACACCTATAGAAAGTATAATGCATTAAAACACATGACAGAATCTGCAAATATTATAATGCATTTTAACTTTGGTTACAATTATTTATGAAAAGATAAAATGTATAAGAATACATTTAAATCAATAAGACCATTGATTTAAATGTTCAGGGTGTGGCTCACTTTAAACTGAGTAAAGCATCCAATATGAACCATAACACAATCAGTGGAAATTAGAGATGTTTAAATAATAATAAGAATAAAAAAATGTATAATTTTATTCAGAAAGGACAATAAATTGTGACAGCCAAGACATTTATAATGTTATAAAATATTTCCATTTCAATGAGTCCTGAAAAAAAATTATCTACAAAATATTAAGCAGCCCAATTGTTTTCAGTAGTGATTATATGAAATTTTCATATTATCACCACTAATAACATTTCAGTATTTCTCAGTCAAGAAAGTTTTTGATCTGACAGTTTGAGGTACAGGTACAGGTACAGTATATTCTCCACATTATCTCCAAGCCTGTGACTTCCCCAGAGCAATTCTTAATGGCAGCCTCAGTCTCTTGTGCTTCTGACCAGCATGTTCTACAAATAACCTTTACACTCAGGTGAAGTGTATCTGCAGGAAAACCTTTCCCATATGCTCAAAACACATATGGGACTCATTAGCAAGACTTTCTGTCTTCTGCATCAAACCATTTACTTTACCTTAGTCCTTTATTACTCCTCACTTGACTAAGCTGGAACCTCCCTAACTATAGTGACATGTGCTCAGAATGAATGTACATGTACTTAACATCTGAGCGGTTCATGGATCAGAAGCCATGTTAAACTGTACTGTTCTCCACCTTTAATTATACAGCACTTCATTCACAGTATGACCAACTGATGAGAGATTCCCCCCTTTCCATAAGTAATTAAAACTGAGCCCAGTCCTTACACTCATTAACACATCTGATTCTTTTTACACTTCATTGTGAGTCTAGCACTCTCTCACTCTCACTTTCTTCCTAATAAACTTTCAGTTAGGAGACAGTGTGCCAAAGTGGCATGCTGGTACTAGAAGGAACAGATGAATAATCTCTCATCAAATGATTAAGCACACCCTCCAGTAATGACATCAGCTACCAGTTTTGAAATTTTATAACTAAGCCTTTTGCATAGAGGCTCCACACATGCAAGAGCTCTTTTTCTTGGCAGAATATCTGTACACCATTGCTGGTGTGATTTTGTACCAGTTTTGCACAACTCTCAAATATCATCTTAAACCCTCTAACCCTTAATGTTCTCCATATACCCAACTCCCACTAGTTCCCATGACACCCCATCCCCCATCTCCACCCACCCTTTATTCCTGCAAACAGAAGGAAAGTGTTTACTCTTGAATGGCAGAATGGAAGTGCTGTGGTGGTTTAAATATTTAAGTGCCTCTTTTCCACCCACCAAGAACTCAGATATTTGGTGTAAGAAAGTATAGATAACTAAACATAAATGTTTTTTTTTTTTTTTTTCAGGGAAAACTGTAAGACAAATTTAGATAATCTTGACAGCAGGAGTCATAATAATGTAATAAAATCTAAATTATTATAATAATAAATAAAGTATTAACAACAGAGGTGGACAGTATAGTGGAGTATTTTTACTCTGCTTAAATACATTTTTCAAGTGTCTATACTTTAATAGAGTGTTTTTCTTTGGAAGACTTTTACTTCACAGCATTCCAAAGCATAATGTCATACTTTTTACTGCACTACGTTCCATATCGAATATCATTTAATACTTAATTACATTAAAATGTAGTACTGTATACTCAAGTAATTCAAAGTTTTACTTGAGTACAAGTAAGAAAGTACTAAATTTTGAATGTAATTAAGTATTAAAGGTAAAAAAACTCAACAACTTTTATTTATGAAATGTAGTGCAGTAAAAAGTATGCCATTATATATTATGCTTTGGAATGTTGTGAAGTAAAAGTTTTCTAAAGAAAAACACTGATAAAATATATACTTGAAAAATGTACTTGAGTAGAAAGTAAAAATACTTTACTACTGTCTGCCTCTGATTAACAATAATAACAACAAATAACAACAATAAATATATATTTTAATAATATTAAAATGTTAATTTAATCAAAAATAATTCAGAAATAAAAAAGGGTAAGAGAAAAGAAAAATATCAGAATAGTGAAATAAACATTCAAATAAAACAATGCTTGACAACATATAAAAAAAATGAGTAGAGTAAATTAAAGTCTGACTGAAAAATTCTGTAAGAAAATAGGTTATATAACCAAGCCATCAGAGACATTTGTAAACTGAAAAATAAACAGAGAGGGTGATATAAATTTAATTGAAACCAATCATTCAACATGGCCATTTAATACATGTGTTTGGGCACCACTGGCATCTTGTACACATCTGCTGCATAAACTGTGGGGTTGGAGCCCTTAACGATGCAAAATTATGCTCTGTGTGGGGTACACAACCCTAAATGCATAAAAGCACACTGATTAGAGCTTCACATCTTTGTATACAAGTGTCATGTGGAATCACTTCCTCACAGCCAGACAGTCTTGATGGCTAAACTGCACTTCCTGCTTTGCTGAGCAAGCAGAGGTCAGTATGGGGTATGAACATGAATTATTGCAGACAGCTGGACGGCACTTCCTCTATCATAACCATCCTACTTGTGTGTTGACATTTAGAGTCTGTCTCTCTCTCCCCCTGTTTGCATGTGTTATAGTCAGTTTATTTGAAAGTCCTTCCTTCATTATCTCCCCTTTTCTCTCACCCATCACACATAAAGCCTTTTTCACACACCCCCCACTCTGCCATGCCTGACTAATGGCTGCATTGTCTTGAACAGAGCCTCCGTGAATCAGGCCTGTCTTAAGCAGTCGCTAAGAGCCCAAAACCATAAGAAACTTTCTCTCCTTCCTCCGGTCCCCACCTTTTCTCCCTCAGCCCGAGCCCAGCCAAATCAATACACACCCATGTATTTACAGACCATTACCTCAGAAGGAAAAGAACTGCATTCAGCGAGAGCTCTTTACATTTTCAGAGGCTGTTAATCTTGCTGTAGCTCCTGTCAGATACGTACATTCAGTGGCTTCAGCGTAAAATCAATGGATTTGGCAACGGCCAGCATATAGCTAGGAATATAAAGGTCCACTGTGTGGCTCTTCAGCCACCAATATGCTCCTGGCATCACTGGCTGTCAGGAGCTATCTTGCATTTACCCTCAAGAAAGGGTAATAGATCTGATCAGCCGAGCCACTTTTCACGGTCAATTCAGTATGGCTTACATCCCCCACTAACTGTCAACAACTGTAAAACAACTGATAAATTACCTGCAGCAGATGTTTTAGAGCTTATAAAAGTCTGTGGCGAGCTAAATCTTTGTGGGTGTGTGTGCATGTGTATAGTGGGAGGAGTCTTGGAGTATTTTAGAGATATAATACAATATGAATCTGGTTCATTGTGTCTGCATTGTTTAAGTGATAGCTTCGAGGAAATTATGTTCATCCATGGTAAATATATATTTTTTTCTTATTCCCCATTCTTATTAGCGTCTAACTTTGTTGAGCTAATAAATAACCCATTCTCTATAATTCATACTGTGCAGTTTTTTGAGTATTACATTTATCGTACCATATTATCATGTTCTCATATGCACAGAGACACATAAAAAGATGCATGCTGAACCGTAAATTCATTCATTCATTTATTCATGCACGAAGGGTTCAAAAGTGGTTCTTACCTTGTGCTTCAACATGTAGACTGCTTGCAAAGAAAAACAATGCCAAGGAAAACAAAGTGATCATCTTGTTTTTTTCTTCTTCTTTGCCTAAAGGCCTCTTGACTAGAAAAGCAAATGAACAAAAAACGAAACAGGGGAAAATAAATAAATGCAATCAGGTAATAAAATTGGAGAGTGCAGAAAAATACTTTCTTCCTGTTGTTGTCGATGAAGAGGTGTAGGTGTTGGTAGTTGTGCCACAAGAAAGATTGGGCTCCTAAGAGGTCCATACAAAAGGCTTATATTGAAGCCCTGACCAATTGTGGCCACTCCCCCTCCCCTTAGAGAGAAATGAAGCCCATCACCCTACATTGTGTGTGTGTGTGTGTGTGTGTGTATGTGGACTCCCTCATTTAAGAACAGCTTCCTTTTCTGCCATGCATGGCTCTCCGTATAGATTCAAGGGGAGACATGTGGACTACAATGTGTTGTTTGTGCTGGCTACAGTATGGTTAGCAGGATTTATATAAGGACTATCATGTAACGACGTCTTTAAAATGAAAAAAAAAAAAAAAAGACTGGGAATATTTTTTTAAGCCTGATTAATTGATTGATTGATTGATTGATTGTGTTGACAACACATTGGTTTAAATACAGATTAATTTCTCCAAATGTTGATAGATTAACTTTTATACAGGCACCTTGTCTAACAGTATAGGAGTACCAGAAACCCACTTTCAATTGTCTTTCTCAATATGTAGTTCTCTTCAAAGTAAATCTGTCCAACAGTGAGCACTGGAAACAATGGACTCCCCACTAAGAATATATTAATTCAAAACACTGAACACCATTCATATGCTCTCCAAATTCTGAATTACACAACCTCTCCACCTGCTTGTGATACATGACTAGTGCAATGTGACTTTGCTGATTGATTTTTCATTTGCTTGTACATGCTGTATGATGACGTTTTACATCAAAGCTTGCCAGACCAAGAAATCCAACAAACATCCACCTTCCCATCTGCCCATCTACTCAGTTCCTCTTGAAACATCTTCTTCACCTAACATAACCCCTTTTTCAGATTACGTAATGGAAGCTTGTACTGATAAGACAGAGTCGTAGTAAAGATATGACCCACTTCACCTAAACAAAAGTATGTCTGGACTCTAAAAAGACCTCATTATCACAGGAGAGATATAGGATGGAGATGTGGAAGGAGAATGTGTGGTCCATCAAGGATGTTTTCTTAGTGCTCTCAATGGAGTATTGGTGAAAGGGTTATCCCTGTTCAACGCAAAAGATGTCCCGTCACAGTTATTTCAGCTGTGATTTACAGATTCTAGGTGAGAAAGACACCCTTCATCCTCACAGGGCCTCGTCTTGTAGACTAAAGCTCCATCGAGTCATATGTTCCCCACCCTGAAAAAAAAAAACACACAGAAGACAGAGGCTGTTATGCCAAATCCATCACAGTGACTGATTTACACACACACACAAACACACAAAAAACTATGGAAAATGAGGAAGGGTCTCTGGGTTGCACCATGACTGACTGGAAATCTCACCTCAGCATGGATGACTCATTTCATTTACATTTTATGGGTACCGAATGGTAATAATGTGGGTCTAAAACACTTATTAATTTTTGATTACCCCAGATGATGTCATGAGTTGCTTATTTCTTTCCAAACACTTAAATTCAAAAGGACCAATTTGCTGAAATAATCATGGTAGTTATGAAACTAGTTTGGGCGATTTGACTGTTTGCTCCTGAAGCCATTGAAGCCACGGTGTAGTTTTGAGTTATTAAGTTAAAAGAAAACAGGTTTTTCCACTGCTGAAATCTATGAATGACTAGTGCACAATGGTAAAAGAGCTTTAAAAAATACTGTGAAGATTTTTAAAGGCTTTATGGAAGTCAATGAACAAAAAGTCTTCACCAACAACTAATTTTTTAGACTTGAAATGCCCCTAATTTTACCTAGTGATGGCAACATAATAAAAACACAAGCTTTTACAGCAATACCTACCAAACAAGCTTCCCAGTGTTTAATAGATGACGCATAAAGGTACTCACCTCATATTAAAGGAAAGGTTCACCCAAAAATGATTTACTAACCCTCATATGCCTTTCTTTCTTTCATGGAGCATGAGAAGATTGAGAAGAAAATCAGAAGTTTATAGTAGAATTTCCAAATTGCTCTTTTTCATACATTGAAAGTGCGTGGTGGCCATGGCTATCAAGAAAGATTTTAATGATATTTAGCAAATACTTAAAACTTAAATTTATGTTACTCAAACAAATCTATTATATGGCTTCTGAAAATTTAGTACATGATATGAATAAATTTGATGATTTTGAATTTGATGTTTTTCTAAACATTCTATGGAAGAAATTGGTATAGACATTTTGCCACATTTCTAAAATATTAACTATTAAAAACAAACAAACAAATAATAAATGAATAAGTAAATTCAAATTTAAAACAAATAAAACATTTTAAGATACTTTTTTGGGGGAAACAATTAGTCTCATGTATGTGGATTCATCAATGTCTATACGTTAATAAAAGCCTAAATTAAAACTGTTCATCGTATAAAGTAATCGTGTCTCTTAAGAAGACTGTGATTAAACTGCTCGATTCATATGGATTTCTTTAACAATCTCTTCATGAACTTTTTGAGTTTTGGTGGAATGGACTTTTGATAGAGGGTCAGAATTCCTCCATGCAGGTTTCTTTAAAAAATATCTTGTGTTTTGAAGATGAACGAAAGTCTTATGGGTTTGGAACGACATGAGGCTAAGTAAATGGTGACAGAATTTTCATTTTGGGTGAACTTTCAATAACATAGGACACACAGAAGGTAAAATATCAAGCAAATATAAAACCCTGAATGACAAATATTGTCTGAAAAATAACGTCTGAAGGCTTACACCCCTCTAATGTTATTTGTTTAAGAAATGATTAATGAATAATAATTACACAACAGCAACATGTAAGTGATCTATTATTTTAAAATCGTCAAACTGATCCCTTTTCCCTTAGAAGAATTGGTGTCCTTATAGTTAAATTGCCTCTGTGCAGAGATTAATCTTGATAAGCAATGGCGAGAGATCCCGATTAAAAATGCTGCACAGTGCTTTGCAGTGGGAAAGCTCCCAAAACAAACAAGGCACTCAAGTGTACGTGTGTGTGTGTGTGTGTTGGCTGAGCCAACGGTGGAGGAAAAATGATGTAGCTTTCCCATGTAACATATAGGGTTCCTGTTGCACCAGTACAGTTATTAAATGACTCATTTGTACAGGTGTTTCTGACTCAGTGAATGAGTAAGAATGTAAGGGAGAGTAACCAAACTTATGTGTAGATGCAGTGGTACTGTGCATAATAAAGCAATAAACATCTATGAGATAAATCTCTTCTGCCCCACCCAGGACCCTTCCCCAAACTTTTCAGAGCCAAGTGTCTGAGGTGCTGAGCGTATTAACAGCTGGCCAGCAGTTTTAATATCATGCAGATACTCTGTGCTTTCTGCATTTGGCAGGGTGGTATTGTTCCCATCACCGTCATGCTGTTTTCTGGTTGTTCAGCCAAGACAGCTAAAACATGAACAATCAAGAGACTGCTTATGTAAAACCATGCAATATCAGGTTTGATAACATTCATAGAAGGTGGAACTACTAAGACAAATGTGCATTAATGACATGAATCGACTTATGAATGAAATAAGACACTGTAGTAGACGTTTTCGTGCAGCACTATATATCCTTTCAACAGCTATATAGAGTTGTGACCAGTGACCCTTGAAACTTGAGCTCATACGTGTTACCCGTACGTCATAGTTTGAACGATAATTAGAAACACAGGCACTGCTCTCATGGGTAAGTTGTGTGACGTGCGAGCACACCTCAAAGGACTTTACTGGCGCATGAGAGACAAAGGCCCTATTATAGTTTTTATTGCTTCAGATTTTCCTGTGACTTCAAAACACAAATAATGAGATATCAAGATTGATTACCATTAAAATGGTTCTCAATAGTGAATTGTATCATTAGTAAAAGCTCTCTAGAGAAGCAGGAAAGCAGCACAGAAGGTGCTGACTAATTGTAGGAGTGTGGGATGATGCAGTAGTCTTGTCAGCATTTAAAGATCATCAGATCAGAAGAGATGAGGGTAGTATCTCGTGATGTCAATGCGGATTCACTGCATCCCCATATGCATTTCATTAGTTGTGCTTTTACATGGCACAACTGTGTGGATATACCATCTGTGCTCAATGCCTGGCATACAAGGTGGTGATGGCATCGAGGGCCTTCATCACTTCCATTTACTTGTCACTGTGTGAGCCCAAAGCCATCATCAGGGTGGCCTAGACACAGTTTGGCTGGATAATAGAAATGTGATCCTACAGCTGTAAAACCACTGGGGCATTTGGGGTTATTAAACAGTTGCATTGTGCCATCAAGTACAGACTTCTTTGGTAAAAGAACAAAAAAGGGAAAAAAAAAGAAAAAAAAGGAGAAATCAAAACTTGAACTTCCTCCAGATTAAGAACTTTTTCCCCTTCACAACCTCAACTCGCCTATGACCATTCAAACATACGGAATATATATATATATATATATATATATATATATATATATGCCTTGCAAAGCCCCTGTTACATATTGTATAAAAACGTGCATTGCATTGCATTTTAAGTCTGGACTATAAAAATGCATATACTGTATTTTAGTACCATAATAAAGTAATTACTGTACTTGCTTTATTATGACACTTACATTGCAAAGTCATTAAGATAATCACGATTAATGTACAGTAATATATTTGTACTTTAACTTTAGTTGGTTAATATTAATATTGCATTTTTATTATGTATTGTAATATTGTACTGCATTTTCCCCCATTTAAACATGTAAAGCCTGACATTTTTAATAATAGTCAGAAAGAACTCTATTTTTAATGTAACACTTTGTTGAACCTATATATATATATATACACTGAACAAAATTATAAACGCAACACTTTTGTTTTTGCCCCCATTTTTCATGAGCTGAACTCTAAGAGCTAAGACTTTTTCTATGTACACAAAAGGCCTATTTCTCTCAAATATTGTTCACAAATCTGTCTAAATCTGTGTTAGTGAGCACTTCTCCTTTGCCGAGATAATCCATCCACCTCACAGGTGTGGCATATCAAGATGCTGATTAGACAGCATGATTATTGGAAGCTGATTCCTGGAAGCTGATTATTGGAAGCACAATTCCTGGAAGCTGAAAACATCCCAGTTCTTGCATGGCCAGCATACTCACCGGACATGTCACCCATTGAGCATGTTTGGGATGCTCTAGATCGGCATATACAACAGCGTGTTCCAGTTCCTGCCAATATCCAGCAACTTCGCACAGCCATTGAAGAGGAGTGGACCAACATTCCACAGGCCACAATCAACAACCTGATCAACTCTATGCGAAGGAGATGTGTTGCACTGCGTGAGGCAAATGGTGGTCACACCAGATACTGACTGGTTTTTGGACCCCCCCGGACCCCCCCAATACAGTAAAACTGCACATTTTAGAGTGGCCTTTCATTGTGGCCAGCCTAAGGCATACCTGTGCAATAATCATGCTGTCTAATCAGCATCTTGATATGCCACACCTGTGAGGTGGATGGATTATCTCGGCAAAGGAGAAGTGCTCACTAACACAGATTTAGACAGATTTGTAAACAATATTTGAGAGAAATAGGCCTTTTGTGTACATAGAAAAAGTCTTAGATATCATATATATATACTGTATAAAAGTCATATATATATACTGTGTAGTATGATATTGGAGAATATGGAGTGCATATTTGAAGAGGAAAAAAAGAATGCAATTTGGTGCAGTTGCTGATAAATATATGTCCGAAAATAAGATGAAATTCTGATATAATCTGATATATATATATTCTTTATAACAGCAGACTATGTACATTCAATGCATATAAATATCACTTTGTATCTCCCAATGTATTTGTAATATAATATTTAAATGTTTAGTTTTATGATCAAAGCACTGTAGTTTTCATTGTGAGGGGCAAACATATAAAATTATGACTGACAGATGTACAAACACATTTTTTCTTTTCAAAAGCCTGATGTATCACATTTTAACATGATTTTTCTTAAAAAAGATATATGGATTAGTTTCTTCAGTTTAGTAAATGTTCATCTTGAAAATATGCTAACAGTAAGTTATTGTTATGTTTACTATAAAAATTTGTAAAAAAAAAAAAAAAAAAAACAAGCAAAAAGGCAGAAGGCATGTAGTAGTTTTGGAGCAACAGGTTTATCTACAAACTTTTGAACATTTGTACAGCAAGTATGATACAGCAGGCTTTGGGTTAGTATAGCATAATATAGCATTAAAGGGATAGTTCACCCAAAAATGAAAATTAGCCCATGATTTACTCACCCTTAAGTCATCCTAGGTGTATATGACATTCTTCTTTCAGACGAACACAATCGGAGTTATATTAAACAATTTTCTGGCTCTTCATTGGCCTCACTTATAACTCTGATTGTATTCATCTGAAAGAAGAATGTCATATACACCTAGAATGGCTTGAGGGGGAGTAAATCATGGGCTAATTTTCATTTTTGGGTGAACTATCCCTTTAATAACATTTTCATAAAATACAGCAAACACAGAGTCCAACACCACCCCCCCCCCCCCAGGCAGGCTGCACTTTTTTACTCCCATTACTTGCTGTATAACTGTTAAAGCCAAGAATATGCTATCATGCCTCTTATAATCCTTTATACCTTTAAATCATGCATTCATGTGATGCTCAGAATCTGGCATTCATCTTTTGGCAGCACTCTCTGCCGATTCTTACTAAATGCTTTCATGCTGACAGCACAAGCATAACACTATATTTCTGTGCATGACTTTTTTGAACATATTTGTTGTAGTTATGCAAGTTTTGGTGTTGAGAGTGAAGGTTGGCATGCACGGTTTGGTGTGAGTGAAATAGTGAGATCATTGCCAGGCTTACGCTGTAAAGTGAGGCCAATGAAATAGAGAGTGTAATTGAGAGGTAACCATCCAGAAACATGCTGTGGCAATTGTCTGTGCTTGCCTGTCACTTTGGTGAAGAGTCACTAAATTGTGCTTCTTTGTGGGTTTTGGTGCAACAGCCACATAAAGACTAGGTGAAATCAATACAGCCTCTGCCTGAATGAAAAACAGATGGGTCAAGCTAGATTTTGGAATAAGTATTCTAGAGTAACACTAAACTATTAAGAAAGCGTAACACTCTTTCATAGTTGAACAGCTTGATAATTTAAACAACAGCACATTAAGTTGAAGGCTTTGGCTACAGGAAATTATACTTAATATTTATCCCTTTAAACCTGACTATTACAGTTTTTCTCAATAGCTTTGGCACATTTTTCGAAACAGTTTTAACATTCTTTAAACTGTAAGTGCAAATGCCACAACTGTTTGCTTGAACTCTATCACATCTTCAAAATGTAGTTACTCACCCAAAACATTTAATTCATGCTTCAAAACCTAGTTAATGTGTCAGTAAATTGTGTTTTTGTCATCGTGTGAGCCACACTGGTCAAAATGTTTAATGTGTTTTCTACTTTTTATTTGACACCATCTGTTTTCTACACTATACACAAATGTCAGTTTTGTCTAACTGAATGCTCTTGTGTATCACTCTGAACTTTTTAGATACAGATTTCAGCAGTAGGTAAAAATTTACTAGGAAAAGTCAATACTGTAGTACACAAAAATGGACATTTGGTCACACTTTATATTAGGTGTCTTTATACTACTATGTGCATCAAAAAATAAGTACAGTGTACATGTGTTCATTTTGTATTGCAAAACACTTTTGCTGCTATTGAGGTGGATATGGGTAAGGTTAGGGACAGAGTTTTGGTGGTATGGGTAGGTTAAAGGGGTAAGGGAATGTCAACAGTGTAATTATAGATTTAATTACAGCTGTAATTGCATGCAGGTATTTTTTAAAATATACGTACAATGTAAAAACATGTAAGTACACGATAAGTGCATTAAATGTTAGGCTGTTTCATGCATTCTGAGTATTTACACTGTTAAAGACTTGGACTCCCATGCTAAACATGGCCAAAGTTTCAAAAAATAAGTTGGACGTTTGATGGAGTATTTCTGTGCCAAAAATACTCCTTCCGGTTTCTCACAAGTTTCGGAAAGTTTTTTTTAGAGTATGGGCCTATGTGACGTCAACAAGGGCAGAATTTCCTTGTACGGGCACTTCTCCCAGAAGGACGCGCACGCGCACACACACGTCAACCAGAGCGAGAGAGCAAAAGCACGCCCATCAACGTGCTTTGCTCGGCTTTAGGGAAGTCGTCGGCTGCGCTGCACAGGTCACAGGACTTCACGAAATCAACAATGTCACCAAAGAAGTGTGTTTTTGGTTGTCAGGGCAAGACAATCCTGTTCAGCTTCCCAAAGAACCAAGCGTTAAGGGGACAGTGGATGGAGTTTGTTTTTCTGGAGCAGCAACTGCGCAAGTGTTATTGTTTGTTCCCTGCATTTCGGCGATGATTGTTTTATAAACAAGGCCCAGTTGAGCTCCGGATTTGCAGATCGTCTAATGCTGAAAGATGGAGCGGTCCCAACGATAAAGGTTCACAGTCATGCGTTGGAACCGCAGGCGGTAAGTAAAACTGCTTCAGATGTCTGTGTATTGTTGGCTATCGGCGCGTAAGTGCACATCAAGTAAACAACATGAACGTATAGCTGCAATAGCTGCGCACGCTCGTGACTCTTTAGCTCCGCCCACACGATACGCCTCCAGCCACTCGGTTTTATTCGGAAAGACTCGGTACAGTGTATCTGTCTTTTATAAATATGATAAAACTCAAGACTTTTCGGAGATATGAAGGATGCAATACTACTCTATAGGTACTCAAGATTGACATGAGATTGACAGAAACTGTGTGTGATACCCCCCCTTTAATATAGAGTGGGACTGAGCATTTTTTATTGATGTTACATGTAAACTGAAAATCCACAGTTGCTTATTCATTTTTACACACTCTATTCCCATAACAACACCACCACCACCACCACCACCACACATTCTTACATATCTTCCTATTACTCTTCCATGACAAGCAACTGTGAATTTTCAGTTGACATGTAACAAATGTCTACAAAAATAAACTGCTGTTGTAGTTTAGGTTATGTGTAACGTTCAGTGTCCGATGAAGACAAAGAAGATGCGAAAAGGTTCTAAAACAACAGTATTTATTAAATTAAACAAACAAAATAACACGTGTAACACACGACAACACCGGACAATGCACAGAAGGGGATGAGGAACTAAAATACACAATGATAATGAACTAAAAGACTGACAGGTGTGATCAGTAAATTAATAACCATGGTAACTAATGACTGGCGGGAACAAAGGAACACAGGAAACAGATAACTAAGCAGGCGACGTTAAAGCGAAACCAAAACAGAACTAAACAGAGTGTCCATGTGACATTATGACGTTCCTCCATGTTAAAACATGGTAGTGATTGTACTTGACGAACTCTATACAGCCTACTGTATGCTTCTAAACTTGATTTGTAAGATTGTGATTCCTATTTCAGTACAATGGCAGACATTACAAATATTCCATGTCAAATGTATTTATGGAATATGTACATGCATGTCTGACAGATTTTGATAATTGAATGGATCATTCTGCATGTGATGGCTCACACGATGAAAGTATGTTTAGAAGTTCACTGAATCAACTCATCAGCTCCCATTCGAGGGAACTCAACGCTGCATCATAACATTGACGCTATTGGAATGTCCCTTGCGTGACCGGTGTCTGAAGCGTGTGTGAAAACATGCCAGTTGATTGGCAGATGGCAGCCCTATGATGTCACAAGGTGTGCATGTGAGTATAAAAGGGTGCCTGCCTAAGACATCATCAGCTTTTTTGCCTTCAGGATCAGCTTGTCTAAGTGTGTGCGTGTGAAGATATTGCCTGTGAATGTAAGCTTGAGAGCAGAGTGAGTGCTGTCAGCTCTTGAGGGAGCTGTATATGCACGCACTGCGATAAGTTGTGGTGGGAAAGCTCTGTTCTCGCTTGATGCTTTTCTTGAGGGATCAGAATTTAACGTCTGCACGTCGCATTTTGGACCCAATATCGGGGACTATGGATATAAAACTGGTGGATGAGTTAGACAGAGGGGTTTCCCTTTTTCATGTTTTCCCAGTTAGATCAATTGCTTTCATGGTGAGGAAGCCCGCTTCGGCGGCTGCTTCCACCTGAATGAGATCATTGTGTGATGTCTAGTTCCGGGGGAATAGACGCAGAGAAAGTTGAGGCAGATGTTATAAAATAAACCACCTCCTCCCCTGCTCGCATATAATTCTTTGAGCCTTTATTTCTTCCGTATTACCAAAATGACATGTCGAAATCATGGAATTGTGTGTATTGCTCCCACACAGTCAAACGGCTTGTGTGGTGGTTTGCGAGCAGCAATACACAAGAATGTGCTGAGTTGAGAGTTGCTTGCAAACTATCTCTCCTGTATTCTCTTTGAAGGCTCCTGCCTTGCCAATACAAGTTACTCGACTCTTAAAGGAGCTGAATGCTGAATGTTTGCTTGTGCAACGTTTCGATCAGCTGAGAGCAGCAAAGGCAAATGTTATTT
The DNA here is from genome assembly GCA_039654105.1 of Coreius guichenoti. Taxonomy (NCBI): domain Eukaryota; kingdom Metazoa; phylum Chordata; class Actinopteri; order Cypriniformes; family Gobionidae; genus Coreius; species Coreius guichenoti. The sequence continues at coordinate 32,641,094 of CM077169.1, forward strand.
GCTTCTCCGGCTGTAGCAAAGTGTACATTGTAGTTAGCAGTTTATGGCAAAGCAAGTGAGGTAGCAGGTCTGGCCACGGGGCTCTGCAGATGACAGTATTTGTCTAATCTCTGCTCAGCAACGCTGCTGAAGTATGACGTTCATTCCCACCCCTCGTGGAGAGTGTGGGGTACTGCAGGGAGACCTGACAAACCTTCTGAGGGGTATTATTTCCCGAAGTCCTAAAAAAAAACCCCCCAGGGCTAGCCCTCCAAGTGTACCAGTATATGAGTGTATGCTCCTTTCATATTCGAATATGAAGGGTTGATTAGACATAGTTGAAGGAAGATATGCTATTCCACTTCTCGCATCCCACTTCAATAGCTATTGTCTCCCCAGTGTTGCGAATTCAGAAGTAGTAGTAACATGCTGTTTCCGTGTTTAAAGTGTGCACTGGCTGGCTGGCATAGCTAAGGATAGATGGGCAATTCTGCTTCTCGCATCTCACTTCCTCCCACTTCTCCTTAATAGATATGGAGATAGAAGTGTATGCTCCTTTCATGTTCGCATATGTAGAGTTGCCAGACATAGCTGAAAGGAGATGGGCTATTCCGCTTCTCGCGTCTTACTTCATCAGCTATTGTCTACATAGTGTTGCATTCGGAAGTAGTAGCATTTTATTCTTCCATGTTTATAGTTTTTGCATTGGCTGGCATTGGTGAGAAAAATTCCGCTTCCCACTTTCTCACATGCTGCTTCTCCTTAATAAACACGGAGATAGAAGTTTATGCTACTTTCATATTCTCATAGGAAGTAATATAACTTATGACAATCCAGGAAATCCATAATACAGCTGAATAATAAGAAGATAGAAATGTTTTGACATTAAATCTGAAGACAGTAAACACACGACAGCGACAATATATGGTTTATCTGTGTTCTTTAAGCCATCTCAGGTATTTTCTTAAGAATAAAGTATGTATATAATGCAATGCTAATCGACATTAATTACAATATAGAATACATAAGCCACTTCAGATCCTAAATAGAAGTTATTTCACTCGACTGATGTTATGAAGTGAGTTTGGAGTAAAAACATGTAATGTTTGGCGCATTTTGCTTTTCAAATGCACATCGCAAGTGATTCAAACTCACAGCACTTGCAGAGACCATTTACTGAACTGATCGAGTTGCTCTGATCACACTGCCGCTCCTCACTATGAAATATTATTGTATAGCACATTATAAACATCTACGTTTGAGCAGATATTCACAAACACAGTAATTCACAGTAAACACTGGTCTAAACATTCTAATATTCATCATGTTACAGTGTTAACACTCATTTTAGTTTTATATCATATTGTGTTTTATATTATAGATCATAAAAACATCTTCCTGTCGTACGACATTTCTCAAAACAATTTGTACAAACAGCACACAATGGATTACCTGCAAAAGCCTGTAACTTGCTCAAAATCCTTAGTTCATCTCTCAAAAGTAAGTATTTATGTCAATGAGCATATCAGTGCCATTAGAATGACAAGTCCTTGTGTCATTGTTCACAAACAAGATAGTCAAAATGCTTAGTCATGTTGTCAATATAACAGTGTACTGTCAGTATTTTCAGATGTACGTAAACTATGGCTACGATTTTGATGACAATGATTGAAAACGCACAGGCCTGCACTTGTTCTGTATGGCATATATCATTTTAACCCTTAAATGCATAGCTCGGGTCTTTAGCGACCCGGGACTACCCTCCTCCTCATTCTTTAAAGTTAGACATCAACCTTCTTAGTATTCCTCAATCAATTCATTATAAACAATATAACAAGAAAAAAATAATACAATTATAAAATTGTAAAAGAATGCCTGTTTTTCCATTCATTTTTTTGTAAAAATTGTATAGGGTCGCTAACGGCCCGAGGTGTGTAAGAGTGTACGTATATTTTTTTCTGCACAGACAATAATTTAATCTTTAATGACGGAATAAGTGTAATTCTTCTTTATTCCACAAGATGGCAATGTCTGATACACAATGATGAAGTGACGTTTCACTCATAGTTACTGCAGACTGAAAACGAAACAATAATAAGTATAATCTGCAAAACTTGAAATGGCTCAGCGATTTACTGCAGAGCAAGTACTGAACACAATCAAATATTAGTGTCACTGTCACTTGGTGGTGAATCTGGTGAAGAAGCTGTCAGCAATCAAAATATTGATTTTGAAGATGTTGAAAATTATAGTTTTGAGAATATGTTTGAGATCGCGAATATAAGACAGATGCTGAATGTAGGCTACTGGGAAATCAAATCAAATCAAATCACCTTTATTTATATAGCGCTTTTTACAATGGCAATTGTTTCAAAGCAGCTTCACAGTGGTAACAGGAAAATAATGCAACGGAATTTGATTCGGCTGTACAGCCGCTCTGGTGAAAACGGTGATGTCATCCAGCTCATTTCAATTATCATATAGTGTCAATGCGGGCGGATCAGTAATATAATTGAAATTTAGGTGTCCCTAAAGTAAAATGAGCTCTATTCTTATGTAATTGTTACACTAATTTCAGGAGAGTTTTATATTATCGCGACAGGTAGAGATCCATCCGTGTTGGATATAGATCCGGGTCGCTAAAGACCCGAATATGTAAGAATGATTGGCGAAACAGTCATGCATTTAAGGGTTAAACAGTACAAATTTACACATTACTCTTTGTGGGATATTGATTGCAAGAGACCCGACAGGATTCACAGTTACGCTTTTACTGGTCTGTCAGCAAATTGCAGTACAATGTCATTGCGATATAATGAAAAAGACAAGTCTCTCTCTCTCTCTCTCTCTCTTAGATATATATATATATATATATATATATATATATATATAGGAAGATCATCATCAGAAAGATCAGACCATTCCTAACAGAGCATGCAACACAGCTTCTCGTCCAGGCCCTGGTCATTTATAGGCTTGACTACTGCAATGCGCTTCTGGCTGGACTTACATCGTATGCGATATCAAGATGCTTCAAATGATTCAGAACGCAGCGGCACGTCTTGTCTTCAACGAGCCCAAAAGGGCCCATGTCACACCTCTCTTCATCTCTCTGCACTGGTTACCACTCGCTGCTTGCATCAAGTTCCAGACGTTGACTCTTGCTTACAGATCCACCACAAGCTCAGCACCCGCATACTTCAACTCGCTCCTACGAGTCTACATCCCCACCAGATGCCTTCGCTCGGCAAAGGAGCGACGGCTCGTGGTACCACCACAGAGAGGCATGAAATCCCTTTCCAGAACATTTTCGTTCACTGTTTCTTGCTGGTGGAACGATCTCCCCACCTCCATCCGGAATGCAGAATCGCTGACAACATTCAAAAGACAGCTCAAAAAACTCATCTCTTCCGTGAGCACTTAACCTCATCTTTAAAAAAAAAAGACAATTTTTCCCCTATTCCCTCCCTATTCTAGCTTATGCTACTCTAAGCAATGTCCAAAACTTAGTATTTCAGGCACTTTTTGTGATTTTTCACCTCTTCGTGATGAATCGCTTCCTGTATTCCTCAGTTGTAAGTCGCTTTGGATAAAAGCGTCTGCTAAATGAATAAATGTGTGTGTATATATATATATATATATATATATATATATATACATACACACACATTTATTCATTTAGCAGACGCTTTTTTCCATATATATATATATATATATATATAAATACACTGAACAAAATTATAAACGCAACACTTTTGTTTTTGCCCCCATTTTTCATGAGCTGAACTCAAAGATCTAAGACTTTTTCTATGTACACAAAAGGCCTATTTCTCTCAAATATTGTTCACAAATCTGTCTAAATCTGTGTTAGTAAGCACTTCTCCTTTGCAGAGATAATCCATCCACCTCACAGGTGTGGCATATCAAGACGCTGATTAGACAGCATGATTATTGCACAGGTGTGCCTTAGGCTGGCCACAATAAAAGGCCACTCTAAAATGTGCAGTTTTATCACACAGCACAATGCCACAGATGTCGCAAGTTTTGAGGGAGCGTGCAATTGGCATGCTGACTGCAGGAATGTCCACCAGAGCTGTTGTCCGTGAATTGAATGTTCATTTCTCTACCATAAGCTGTCTCCAAAGGCGTTTCAGAGAATTTGGCAGTACATCCAACCGGCCTCAGAACCGCAGACCACGTGTAACCACACCAGCCCAGGACCTCCACATCCAGCATCTTCACCTCCAAGATCGTCTGAGACCAGCCACCCGGACAGCTGCTGCAACAATCGGTTAGCATAACCAAAGAATTTCTGCACAAACTGTCAGAAACTGTCTCAGGGAAGCTCATCTGCATGCTCGTCGTCCTCATCGGGGTCTCGACCTGACTGCAGTTCGAGCAGTTCGTCGTTGTAACCGACTTGAGTGGGCAAATGCTCACATTCGATGGCGTCTCTGCACTTTGGAGAGGTGTTCTCTTCATGGATGAATCCCGGTTTTCACTGTACAGGGCAGATGGCAGACAGCGTGTATGGCGGTTTGCTGATGTCAACGTTGTGGATCGAGTGGCCCATGGTGGCGGTGGGGTTATGTATAGGCAGGCGTATGTTATGGACAATGAACACAGGTGCATTTTATTGATGGCATTTTGAATGCACAGAGATACCGTGATGAGATCCTGAGGCCCATTGTTGTGCCATTCATCCACGACCATCACCTCATGTTGCAGCATGATAATGCACAGCCCCATGTTGCAAGGATCTGTACACAATTCCTGGAAGCTGAAAACATCCCAGTTCTTGCATGGCCAGCCTACTCACCGGACATGTCACCCATTGAGCATGTTTGGGATGCTCTGGATCGGCGTATACGACAGCGTGTTCCAGTTCCTGCCAATATCCAGCAACTTCGCACAGCCATTGAAGAGGAGTGGACCAACATTCCACAGGCCACAATCAACAACCTGATCAACTCTATGCAAAGGAGATGTGTTGCACTGCGTGAGGCAAATGGTGGTCGCACCAGATATTTACTTTTTTTTTGGACCCCCCCGGACCCCCCCAATACAGTAAAACTGCACATTTTAGAGTGGCCTTTTATTGTGGCCAGCCTAAGGCACACCTGTGCAATAATCATGCTGTCTAATCAGATATGCCACACCTGTGAGGTGGATGGATTATTTTGGCAAAGGAGAAGTGCTCACTAACACAGATTTAGACAGATTTGTGAACAATATTTGAGAGAAATAGGCCTTTTGTGTACATAGAAAAAGTCTTAGATCTTTGAGTTCAGCTCATGAAAAATAGGGGCAAAAACAAAAAAAGTGTTGCGTTTATAATTTTGTTCAGTGTGTGTGTGTGTGTGTGTATATACTGTATATATATATATGCTGCATACATACATATACTGTATATAGGTACATGTGCATGTTACATTATGTCTCTATAAAGTATATTTACTATATAATATAAAAAGCAAGTAGACTGCTGTAATATAGCATTACAGTAAGTATACAGTATTACAGTATAGTGAACATTGTCTGATTACATATTACATATGATTGACGACGCGGTTGCTCTCCCAACATTCAGCTGCACCTTTCGAAACCGCCTCAGCCATTGTAAGGTCATGATTGAGAACACGGTCCACAGTAGTGGCCCTTATTTCATCAGAAACATGTCTACAATCTTGGCCTCTTCTACCTCTTCCACTGTTTTGCCTCTGCACCCTTCCACCACGCATCCTTACTCCTCTTCTTCTTCCCGGCTGTTGACCCTGTTTGTTTCCTTGTTGTTCTTCCATTGTCAGAATTTGTAGTGCTCTGTCTATATATGCTTGACAAATGAAGCTTTGTGAGATGCACATCTGAGCTATTTTAGAGAACTGGTTGATCATTTGTTGATATAGCCCTTTACATTTCCCTTCATTAGTAAAATTCACCTCCGCAATTCATCAATTCAGGACACATTTACAAAAAATGTCTAATAGAAATGTATAGAAAATATGCTTGACAGTTTGACAGCTAGTTAAACCATTTTGCATTTAAAGGGTTAGTTCACCCAAAAATTTAAATTAGCCCATGATTTACTCACCTTCAAGTCATCTAGGCGTATATGACATTCTTCTTTCAGACAAATAAAATCGGAGTTATATTAAAAAAGTTAGTTAATTATTTTAGTCTATAAAGTTTTAAATATGGATATTTTTCTTACACAAATGCATCACTTCGCTTCAGAAGGCCTTTATTAACCCCCCGGAGCCGTGTGGAACACTTTTATGATGGATACATGCACTTTTATGGGCTTCAAAAACGAAACAAGAAGTCACTGCCATTATAAAGCTTGGAAGAGCCAGGACTTTTTTAATATAACTCCGATTGTATTCGTCTGAAAGAAGAATGTCATATACACCTAGGATGACTTGAGGGTGAGTAAATCATGGGCTAATTTTCATTTTTGGGTGAACTAACCCTTTAATAAGGAACTAATGCCTAGATGTTTTGAGGGGTAAGACTATTCAACAGAGAACCAGTATAATATATTTTGATCAACATGACATTATGATTGATAATGTAATAAACAGCAGACAATTCATGTGAAATTGATTTTATGATGTGCACAAGTGAATAGATGATGTGGAAGTTGAACAAGTCATTTTGAGAATTTCAGTCTGAGAAATGCACCAAATGACTGAAATAAACTGTAATGTTCCCATAGCATTCCTCGAAAGGGAACGTCTATGTTATGAATATAACCCTGATTCCTGCTTCAGGCATGCCTCCTTCAGACAACAATCTGATGATGTCTAAGGCAGGCACACTTTTATACTCCCATGCGCTCCTTGTGACATCATAGGGCTGCCATCTGCCAATCAATTGGCGTTTTCACACATGCTTCAGACACCGGTCATGCAAAGGGCATTTCCATCGCGTTAACATCAACAAGATGCAGCGTCTCATTCTCTCTCAGGTAGGGTTATATTCATAACCTAGACATTTTGATCAACAAGCCATGTTCATTTAGTTATTGTCCAAATTATAGATAATTGTACTTGCTCTTTTGCACACATGTGCCAAAACACATGTAATTTGCTTAAATCAATATCAAATTTAAATCTGATGTGAACAAGCATCTGAACTTATTGTTTTCAGAAAAATACAAATTCTCATTCAAGAAATAAGCCAAAGCAATTGAGAAAAAAATCGTAAAGAAATGACCCATGCTGGAAGTGCCTACTGGTATTTAACTGGGACTACACCTGGATGTGTACTTGAATTTCCTATTCCTCATACAGTCACTTTCTGAATCTGGGTAACTGTTCTTCAGGAGGATAACTGTTTTCATCATTATAGATATGCAGTGTATATTGTAGTTTAGAGGTGGTGGTCTCCTCTGTACAATGGGCCGTGTTCCCATTGCTTGTCACATCCAAGAGAAACTGGGGCACGTTTTCTGACCAGCCTGAGGGCTCTCTTAAATTTAGTAATGCCCACATATTGCTTTCTGCATTGAGTTGAGTTTTCTAAAACATCTAATCTTAAACATGACTGTAAATACTAATCATCAAATTGTATTTTACTTTGTTTTATTATTAATAATATTTAAAAAAAATGGATAAGTCTGGCATTAGTGAAAAATAGTTTCACATTATGTGAAAACAAAACACAAAACTATCTACACTTACCTACCTGTAGTCAAATTTTCACTGACATTTTTGTATGTGAATTTTAATATTGCATAAAAATGCTCGATGAAAAACTCACAATGAAAAAAAATACCCCCCCCCCCCCCCAAAAAAAAAAAAAAAAAAAAAAGTGTCAAAAGCACATACTTGCTTAAGGTGAATTCATTTTTTTTATTTCGTAAAAACTACAGTATAAATTACAGAAGACAGCAACAATAGTAGACACAGATATACCGAATACATTTCGAGATGCATCAAAAGTTGTTTTCATCTCGACAAGTCATGTGATGTGATTTTCTGATTAAGTTTTCAACTTGGATGGAAACATAGTTTGTGATAGTGTGACTGCACATCAATTGAATTGTACATTAATGCACCAAGTTGCAATGTCAACGCCGTAAACAGCCAACAGTTATACTGTGCTAACACCGGAAGTGCATGTCACATCACGTCATGTCATGTCTATACATTTTTAAAATGTGCAATTAGTGACAATCATTCTCTGCATGGGTGTGCCTTGCAGAACACTAAAAGCTGATCAAAATCTATGACCTTTCCTGAGAATAACCCTTCTGGTGACACAAATAGACCCACCTTTTTCCTTCACCTTTCATTTATTAGTGAATGAAATCTGTTCTTTGTGTTCTGTTTCATTTTGTAATCCCTCTAAAGTTTAAACAGTTTAAACACAAGGCCACAAATACTGGTATACATTACATTCACCAGTGTTCTTCTGGATCCCCTTAAAAAGATCAAAAATGGCCCTTTAAGCCATGAGAACAGCTGCTGGTATGGCTCCAGAAGCTCACAAAGCAGAAAATGATGACTAACCGGCAACAGACTTGGTTCCTTGATGTTTGAAATAAAGAACATGATGAACAAGACAATGCTCATGCAGGTGCCAAGGAGAACATGAATAAAAGTCTGGAAATTGATTTAGATTGTGGTTTCACACTAGATGATGCTCTCTCACAAAAAAAAAAAAAAAATAAAACATTAAATTAAGGCCAATTGCGTTGGCTGAAAGATAAATGATGACCAGGGATGTCAGGTTTAGGAGTGTCTGCTCGAGTTATTAGCAAGGTTTGCTAGTTTGGACACAGAGCAAAGACATGGGAGAAATCAACTGTGGTGAAGAAAGGAGTCACTGTTCTGCTTGGCTTATGCTACGTTGAGTGAAGAAAATGGACAGTGGATGAATGAGAAATTGGGTGGACCTAATGGTTGATCCAGGACCGCTGATGCCCAGCCAAAATGTATAGTCCTACTTTTTTTGTTGCATAAATGCAGTCATAACACTTCAAAATATCTGTTTATCTACTGAGCCCAACCCCAGTGTATGCCAAAGACATGGGCGGTGGTCTGCACCACCACCTGCTTTCCTCAGTTAAACATCCAAACCTGTAAATGATATCCACGCTGACCATTGTTCTCCTTTTGTTTCATATTGCTGTTATGTCATTTAATTACAAACTGAAATTCAATTGAAAGCAGTGGACAAATGTGAATCATCTGAACAAAAAATCATTAGGCTTGTTTGTGTGAAAAGAAAAAACGTGTGCTCTTATTCATCTAGCGTCCCAACGATAGATGAAACTTAACAAGTGTGGACAACCATGCCGCAAAAAACTGGAACATAATGTTCTTTGTGAATGTAGCCTATAAGAAACACATCTATCTATCTATCTATCTATCTATCTATCTATCTATCTATCTATCTATCTATCTATCTATCTATCTTTCTATCTATCTATCTATCTATCTATCTATCTATCTATCTATCTATCTATCTATCTATCTATCTATCTATCTATCTATCTATCTATCTATCTATCTATCTATCTATCTATCTATCTCTATCTATCTATCTATCTATCTATCTAAAAAAGCAGCTTTACAGTGATAATGGTAAACAAGAGTAAACAGTCATTATTCAGTTAAAAACAGTTCAGTGCTGATTCAGTTTGGTTCAATAACTGTGTAAAGTTCATCAATTATGAAATGAGATCAATTCATCTATAAAGCAACTCTGGAGAAAAAAAGTGATGTCATCATCTAGTGTCAGATCAAGATGTACCATTTAATCCTTTGCATCCATTTGTAAAAGCAGAAATGATATATATAAACTTAACTATTTTTAAAATATATAAATTATGTAACAGGCAGAAAAAAGTATAGTCACAGGTGCAAAAACTGACCAAAAAACATTATAAAAGTATTACAAACGACTCATGTTGTATTCCAAGTCTTCTGAAGCCATAAGATATTTATGTGAGGAACAGAATGAAACTTGATCCCGCTCTGTTTATGCAGTCACGTCTCATTCAAAAGATAAATCTGAACCTAAGCATGACACACAGGGTTGGTTTATCAGTTATTAGCACCTGTAATGAAGCTAGAAAAATAAGCACAAATAAATCTAAATCCCTGATAACTGTCACTGGTTTCTTCAATATCTCCATACCAGATGTCCTCTATTTGAACATCATCTCTGTTGTCCCCTAGTGAGTAACCCATAAACGAAGCAGAACAGATTGAGAAATGAATACCCTTAATACATATTGTCTCCATATGAGAAAAAAACAACAACAAAAGGTATCATACCAGAATTAAAAAAAATAAATAGAGATGCTACCCGTGACAAATAGGGCAGACACTATCAAAGCTGTGAAAGAACCTTCAAAGAAGCACCAAAGCCAAATGCTGAATCAAAGCCAAACACTGCATTGAAAACTCAAGGACATACTGTAATAGTTATGTTTAGCCAGACATTGAGTCATTTGTAAAGATATTGTATTCGTGAAAAAAAAAAACAGGAACATGAAGTCTTCACAAATACTCTTTGTAGTTACTTCTCTTTTTTTCCTTTTTGAAGTCAAGTTGCCCCAGGTTGTGTGCCATCACAAACTCAATCAGCCTCTCTAAATCAGTGGCCTGATAATTACACACAGACTTCAAAACTAAGATGTGGCTTGTATACTAGGAAACCTTTAGGCAACACAGGGGCTCACTGAATATCACCAAACTCCTTTAAAAGCTTAAGCTTAAAAACCATGCCGGCACCAGTGCAAACAACTGTTTCCATAAAGAGTAAATAAATAAATAAATAAATAAATATTGTGTGTTGGAGTTAGACAAAGACCTTGAATTGAATGAAACCATTCCCATAATGGCAGTTCTATGCTTGACTCAGCCTATTACAATTGGATAGCCAGACTGGACCTTTTCCTGGTAACTGAAGGGTATGTATTAATATATTAGACCTTTTCCTGGTAACTCAATGACATGAGCTGAGGACTTTCATGTGCATATTGTTTTAGAGGGTCAATAACATATTCGCCCACTGATGCAGATGCTTGTGATTTTATAACCATTCAAAACCATTTTTTGGCAGCTCTTATGACATAATAGCTACTAACAGGTAGGTCCTCAGGTCTTTCAGGTTGGTCCACTTCTCTTCTCCATTTATCCACATCATTAGGATCTGTCGTTCAGAAACATGGCTTTCCCTATCACTGCTATGCTGATGAAACACAACTACCTCTCATACCTCTCATTCTCCTCTGGCCAACGAACGAACATGGTGTGATTATGATTCAGGCTGCATCACAAGTCATAAATCTGATTGTGAATCAGCAGTATTCAAATATTTCATCCAGTTCCTTTGCTTGAAGATCAGATTCATCATGCCAGTATGAAGACGAAGCTGGTCATAGGTCTGTGCAGAGGACTTGTCTAATTCTGAGTCTTTGCTGAGGAACTGTGCCGATGGCTGTCATGTCGATTGGCTGGATTGTCTAGTTGACAGGATCTCTGCTGACATTCAGAGCTGCATTGTGGTCGTGTCTAGGTGCAGGTCCACCATCTGATCTGAATGCTGACCGGATATGGCTGAATATTAGCATATATGCCATTCTTCTTACGATGTAACAAGTACATTGGGTATTATGGGAAGTGTTCCCAGTTCCAGTTGACCTAATTTATGCAGCCTAACAATCCTTTAACAGATTTTAATTATTGAAATGTGATATGTTATATATGCCAGGTTAAAGAGATGTGTGTTTAGTCTATATTTAAACTGTGTCTGCTTCCCAAACAAGGCTAGGAAGACTGTTCCAGATTTTGGGTGTTAAATATTAAAAGGATCTACCACCTACAGTTGATTTTGATATTCTAGGTATTATCAACTGGCCAGAATTTTGGGATCGCAATAGACATGAAGGACTATAATGCGTTAAGAGCTCACTCAAGTAATGTGGAGTTCAATCATTTAGTACTTTGTAAGTAATTAGCAAGATTTTAAAAAGTATGCAATGTTTTATAGGGAGCCAATGCAGTGTTGACAGAACCGGGCTAATATGGTCATACTTCCTGTGTCTAGTAAGGACTCTAGCTGCTGCATTTTGGACCAGCTGGAGTTTGTTTATTAAGCATGCAGGGCAACCACCCAGTAGAGCATTACGATAATCTAGCCTTGAGGTCATGAACACATTAACTAACTTTTCTACATTTGTCATTAAGAGCATATGTCATCATTTAGATTTTTAAGATGGAAAAATACGGTTTTACAGATGTTAGAAATGTGGCTTTCAAATGAAAGACTGGTATCAAACTGATGACGAAGACTTGACAGATCAGCCATCAAGTGTCAGACAGTATTCTATGTTATTACGTGCAGAGGTTTTTGGCCCAATAATTAAAACCTCTTTTTTTTTTTTAGAATTAAGTAGGAAATTACTAGTTATCCAATTTTTTTTTATGTCAACTATGTATTCCATTAATTTTGTGAATTGGTATGTTTTGCCAGGGCACAAAGAAATATAGAGCTGAGTATCATCAGCATAACAGTGAAAACTAACGCCATGCTTCCTAATGTTATCTCTCAAGGGAAGCATGTGCAGGGTGAAAAGCATTGGTCCTAGTACTGAGCCTTGCGGTACTCCATACTGAACTAGTGATATGACACCTCTTCATTTACAGCTACAAATCGAGACCGGTGATATACCCTTACAAAAAAGAAGTTTATTTAAGTGTTCTATTAGTATACTTCTTTTAAACTAAAAATAAGAAAATATACCTTCAGTCTAGTTTTTATATATTTCTCAGAAATATACTTAAAATTGCACTTAAGTATACTTGACTTATACTGACAGAAAAGTCTAAGTATATTTGGCCTATACTTGTACTCAATCTTTTGATCGAGATATACTTAAAAGTATAATTAAGTATTCAAAGTATACTTAGCTTGTAATTGTGTTTAATCTTTTGATTGAGTAGCCTATTAAATATACTTTTTTTTTTTTTTTTTTTTTTTACATAGTTTTACATACAGTCTTAAACTTACATTGTTTGAAAATATTGATTAGAATATTGATATAAAACAGATGTGTTCCTAATTCTGCATATAAGAATTTTTGTGTAGGCACATAGGTAGTGTACAAAGGAATTTACTTAAAATCTACTTTACTCTTTCCCCACCATTGACTGAATTGTCCAGCTATCGATGTTTTCACTGTTATGCGGTAGGGGGCACTATAACACATCTTCTAGTACAGAATCTTCGCATCAAAATACAGGAGAGGAAGAAGCTGAAACAAGTGATAGAAGATTGCTCACGCAAATGTAAAATAACGCGATCATCAAACATTAAACAGCATGTAAATCAAAACTGCCTAATGTTACCAAATGAAATGTCGAACCCATTAAGAGGAAACTACTCTGAAGCTTTGGGGGTGTTGATGGACTCAATCTACTTCATCTATGTTTTGATCATCGTTCTGAATCTGATCAAGGCGTTGTCTTTGACAAAATTGCGATTTTCTCAACTTTTTGTTTAAAATGTTGCCTTTCTTTATGAAACTTACCCACATTCAAGTGTTGATAAAAAAGGATGCATGAAGCTATAATAAAATGTTTTTAAAATTAGTAAAAATACAGTTAAAGGTATAGTTCAAGTATAAAAAATTAATATCTACATTTGAACATAGTAGTATACTGAAAGTGCAAAAATAATATATAAATAGTAAACTTTAAGTATAATGTTATGTTCACTTAAAGAAAACTTACAAGTATACTTGCAGTATAAACTAGTAGTTTACTGAGAGTACACTTCAAAGTGTACTTTCATAAACTAAAGAATGAACTACTTGTATTAAAACAGTAAACTACTAGTATACTTATAAGTTCACTTAGTACAGATGCAGTACAAATGAGAAACCAAGTTGTGCACTTAAAGTTTACTACTGTTACACTTATAGTATACTTAAACATATACTTTTATATACTAAAAGTGGGCCAATTTAGTCCCAAGCAGTATTGAAATAGTACACTTACAAGTTTACTACTAGTACACATTGATATTAGTATACTTACTACATAAAGTATACTCAAAAATATACTTGAACACTACTTAAGTATACTTCATAAAATGATCTTGAATCATTTTTCGTAAGGGTAAGTATGATTTGAACCATGCCAATGCAATTCCACTAATGCCAATTTAATTTTCAAATCATTCAAAAGAATGTTGTGGTCAATGTTCAAAATTTTTAGCTCACATCAAATTCAAGGCACTGATGTTGAACAATCACTGACTCTGCACCTCTATACCTAAACTTACTACCTCAGACTTACGTGCCCTCCAGAAGCTTGCATTCTGCAAGTGAATGGCACCACAAAAGAGGCACAAAAAATCCCTTTCACAGACCTTTACCTTGACTGTTCCCTGACTGTGGAATGACCTAACTCAACCCGAACAGCTGAGAGATGAGCCATGTGTTACAAGAAATGGTTTAAGATGTATCTTTTTTGACAACACTTACACTTTCCATTCTATTTCTATTCTACTGTATCTATGTATCATATTGTTACTCTTTTGTTGGTTCAACTGCTTCTATTGTTCTCCTCATTTGTAAGTCAATTTGGACAAAAGCATCTGCTAAAGATTAAATGTAAATTTAAATGAAATAAACCTTGAAAATAAACCATTTTACATATACTTCTAACTGCAAGGAGCCAAATTGCTTGTACAGTACCCTTAACCCTTCTAGAGCAACAAAGGTTCGACAACCTCTAAACAAAAAAAAAGTTTAGTTTACACAACAATCTATTAGACTCAATCTTTCCTCATCTTCACTTGGCTACAAAGCTCCTCAAAGGAAATGAAGTTAAACACAGCAGGGGCATGGCTGAGACCACCCCAATATTTTGAAGAGATTCAGAGGAGCACCACAGGGGTATAGACCACCCTACAACTCCGTTAGGTCCAGGGGTTAGTGTTGTGGGACACACCACAGCTGTCAAATCCTGCCTGGACACATTTGAAGACACCACTGCCAAGAGCTGTGAGGACATTTGTTTTTAATTTTCAAGTACGATGACGTGGTGATTAGTAGTTTTTGATGTAGGACTCTAAAGAATATAACATTTGAATCGTTATTACATTACTGGCCATTAAAACACTATGCCAATTGTCTGCCTCAGAATTTCAGTGGCATTTGTGTGTGAACACACATGGCCTACTGTAAAATACTAGTAAAGCTTTGAGGTCAGACTGTGCAAAATGCATTAGCATACTAGTAAAAGACGCATTGTTTTAGGCTAATAATATATGTCTTCAACCTTAAATGACCTTAAATGTCATCCATCAGGAATCAAAGAAAACTACTGAGGCCTCATTTTGATTTATGACACGATAAGCTTTCTTCCACTAATCTTACATAGCACCCATCAATATTGACTGCCTCCTGCTCTGTGCCGCTCTTTGTCGAGCAGCTGAGAGACAAACGCATGTACTGAGGAAGCTGGTTTAAATCAGCTCTGGCCTGACTGCCTGATTGTGCTGCCATTACAACAGCCCACAGCTGCCTTCCCTCTCTATGTCCTGTTCCCATCTAACCAGAAGTCCTGGACGGCTACGTGCAAATAATTTCCACATGTACAGTGTGGAGGGAGGGCAGTGGGAAACAAGGAGAGGCCATGAGGGGGTCGTCTTTGGAGCCCGGGTTCCTTTATATGAAAGCCCTTTCATCAGTCTTATATAATGAGCCAGCTGCTCCAGTCGGCTGTTGTTTGGGGGGTGGGCTCTACGATGGGGTTACTTCATGGAACCTATTACTTGTGTGTCTCATATGCACAGCACTCTAACCATGTCATGTGAGGCAAAAGGATGCAAGCAGGTTGTGCATACTGAAATACTTAATTTCCACTTTGCCAAACCTGAGGAGTTTGGTTTGGCCGTAGAGTCTATTTTACCCCTCCCAGCAAGCTAATAAAACTCATTGGCTACTGGAGAGTCAAGCTGTCTTTCATCCATTGTCTCTGTTTTCCCACCAGCAGGCCACAAAGAGATTACTGAAGTAAAAAAATTAGAATTAAAATTGTACAGCTGCACTATTAAAGAGTTACTGATAATATACTGTCAGGAAAAAAAAAAACGAGAAAGGGGGAGAAGGAGGGGGGAATGTAATGGGGTTAAGAAAAAAGAAGGAAAATCCACCAAAGCCCCCTTTGTGCATCAACATGCTGTGGGCCTCTTTCAGTAAGACAAAACAGAAACTCCAACATGTTTTACAGATCCCTGCTAGTCTACAGGGAAAATGTAAAATGCAATATGACAAGAAATCCAGTGTGTGTTGACACAGAGACCTAAAGAGCATAATGCAGTTCGGAAATAGATTTAGAGATTCTCTAATCGTCATAAAGCCTCAAATTTTGACATGGTGGCCCTCAAGTTTAGCTTATATGATAAATTTGTCATATGCATATTGTTTTTTTTTTTTTTTCATTATTATTTTGTTGCGAATCTATGAGTCAATGCCTTCCTTCAGTGCTTCAGACAAACCATTGTTGTGTGCATTTAGAATTGAATTAAGAATGCTGAATTGCTGAATTTTAAAAATTAATGGAATTTAGATTGAGATAGAAGTTGAAAGATAGAATATTGTAATTCAATTTAAGGAAGTTAAACATTTGGTTATTTTTGTTTGTTTAAAAAATGCAATTGCAATTCAGGTAATTCCTCATTCTGCCATTCCAACATTCCAGTTCAGCATGGATGTGGCCAATTTAAAAGAATAGATCACCCAAAAATGAAAAATCTGTCATTGTTTACTCACCATCATGTCATTTCAAACCTGTGACTTTTTTTCTTCTGTGGAAAAGGATATATTTTTGAGAAATGCCACATTGTCTCTCTTTTTTCTTTTTTCTCCATTCAGTGGATGTCAGTGGTCCCCAAAACTATTTGGTTACCAACATTATTCAGATTATCTTCTTTCATGTTCCACAGAAGAAAGTCATACAGTTGTGGAATGACATGAGGGTGAGTAAATGATGACATAATTTTATTTTGTTACCTAAACTACCTTTTGAAATTCAAATGCAAGAACAGAATTGGAGCCAATTTCAGAATTTTGCTGCATCCTCTTATGGAAACACAATGCAAACACATGCACATCAACACCAATGCAGTAGTGTCTAGACACCCTTCTTCCTCTGTTCTTGTCCAAACAAAGAGACCTCAGTGAGGCTGGCCAGAAAAACATACCATGAGCTCAGATCTCCATAACGGTTGGAGATCAGCCATTCTTTAACTACAGCCAATTTTTTTATTTTAATTTTTTTCCCAAGTTACTTCCTGCTAAGAATGCTAAGACAGTCTAGTATCCTGAATCTGCCTAAAACTTTGACATGTGCAGTTCTTCTTGTTCACGTACCCCTCTGATCTCATCGGACTTATTCTCTCCCACTTTGTGAGTTAACCATACATTTCCGATTCTTCAAAAAATCAGTTCAAAGCCTCCTGGGTGCACGTTCCCACATCCAAACCTTCTAGTGTAGAAGTAACAATTTCTGCTGTGAAACAAGATGACTTGCAGGCGATAGTTTTCATCTGAATAAAAAAAACAAAATAAATGAATGATTTCCTGATTTCATAAAGTTTAAGCTAAAAGAGCCCTTGTCAGAGTGTGAAACCTCCAGTTCAGGCATATATTATCACCCTGCATTACAAGATGAGTCAATAAAGCCACAAGCTACAATCATCGGATTAAGCAAATTGGAAAAGTAGAAAGAAAAAAAAAAAAATAGAACAATTGCAAAAAGTGTGGATGTAGTGTTGGTGCTAAACTTCCTTGATCAATGTGGCACAGCTGTGGATTTTCTTACCCCCCTCATTAAATTTCAGCACTGACATTGTCCTGCTGTCCATGAGTACAAAGTTTTGTGAAATATGGAAATTGCATTCACAATATATATGTCATTATTGTAACGTATGATCTGTTCTGGATGAGTTTTACTGTGTTTTGGTTCTGTTTTCCCTGTTCCTGTTTGTATGTGTGGCTGCATCCAAAATCGCACACTTCCCTACAATATAATAGACAAAAAACAGTATGTGACAAAAGAAGTATGTCTGAAATCACATAACTCATAAAGGAGTAGGCAAACCTACTTCTGGCGAGATTATGAAGTGAGCATACGATGGACACTTTACTATCCCATGAGGCCACGGGAGATGATTTGTGCATGGCAGTAAAGCGACGCAACTGACGGTGGTAAGTCACGTGATAATGACAACATGGTGAATGTACATCCAGATTATATTCATACTATATAGAACATACTAGTTTCCTAGTGTGTGCCAGTGTGTTTCCTTGATTAATGATTCTGTTCACCTGTTATTCAATTAACTCATTTAGTCTGTGTATTCTCCCTGTTTTGTTCAGTTCTTTGCCTGGTCTCATCTTTGGATTAAAGACTTCCTTGAATTATTCTGTTGTACCATAGCCACATGTGACAATTAGGCCAAGGGAAAAAAATATTAGCTCATATCTGCCAAAAGATTCTACCTGATCAAAATTCTTTTTTATAAATGTTCATCATATCTGTCTCCAGATATATGACAACTTTTATGCAAATCAGGTAAATGACAGAGATTCTGGGCTGACGAATGAAATAGTAATTTTGCTTCTAGCCAGTATGGTTGGTCAGCGTTTTGAATATATATATTATTTTATTATTTACCTTTTAATTTATTGTTTTATAGATAACCTGTATGTATACACCAAATTTCATAATGATCGGACATTCACAATTGAAATTACTGGCAACTTAAAATTAATTGGGGTTAATTAATTAATTAAAGGGTTTCAGGTAGGTGTCAGAGTTATGTCTGTTTTGGTTGTTCTTCTGCTTTATTTAGTTTAATTTGTCACGTTCTAATTTTTCCCTTCCACACTACATTTCCCATGATCACTCCTGGCTCCCACCTGCACACACTCCTCAATCATGCACACCTGCCATCATTCACCTTCATCAGCTCCACTCCACTTAAGCTTTCTGTTCCTGTCAGTTCGCTGTCTGGTATTGTTTGTGTATTGTGCACACTGTTGGGTTTGATCCTGTTTTGCTTAAGTAAACATCTTTATTTGAACCTCCGCATCCTTGTCTCCATCCTTTGTGGGAAGTACCGTGACAGTAGGCCTACATTAGGTTTATTTAACAACAGAAATTTAATAATCAAACATAAAAATAAAACACTGCTTAGTCTTCAGTGTATGAATTAAATATATACTGATTCTTATTAAAGCTACAAAAGTTATTCAGTCAAGATCAGTGAGTGATTTTCTCTGTCTTTTGTTTGATTAACTTTAAGCACACAGACGGAAGCAAGTTTATTAGGCTGCTGTCACTTTAAGAGCTGCACAAATCCAATATACACACATGCTTTCTTTCTCAACTGTACAGTTCACTTAAGACATAATTGATTGTATTTACGTAAATACTCACTAATATGGGCATTTTGACATAATTTTGTGTTTATTTAGCCATATAAGCAGCGGAAGAGAACTGAATTCGGGATCACATGCTGTCCGAGAGTCGGCTTTCTGTGCGCTTAAGTATGCTTATTGCATTTTTTAACATTAAGCATGTCACACGAATATGTAACAGTCAGGTGTTTAGTCTACTCTCTGCGTCGACTTAAAACTTGGACTTTTTGTAATCTTTTGGAGTATGAAATGAGATGGAAATACATATGATTCAAAGCTAGAAGGATTCAAATTACAACTACAGGCTCCAAAAATATAGTTCCAGAGTTATAATTAAAAAAACAAAACAAAACATTTTCTTATTATAGCACCACCATTATAGCAACATCTCAGGGAGTCCCCCTTCAGTTTATTCTGCTCTTAGTACTAATGTACAGAAGAGATTTGCCTATACAATGAAAAGAAAGAATGGCTCAGTAATCTTATAGCGAAACTGTGCTTTACATTACTATAGCTAAATGAAAGCAAGTAGATATATATATTTGATATTCAATTATTACATTGTTTTTATTTGATTCCAAACTATGGTCACCAAAGACTATAATGGAAAATGATTTTTTTTATCTCAGAAGTGAAATGATTGTACAGCATAATCAGTGCATTTTGCATGTCTTCACAATGGCAATGACTCAACACAGCTTTTCAGCTTCTGATTCAGAATAAAACAAGTCAAGAAACTTACAGGATGAAAGACATAAGATTTTTCTACATGAGACTTAACCAAACTCAATAAATTCTGGTTTGGGCATACAACTTAAAAAAAAAAAAAAAAAAAAAGAAGAAAAAGGAAAAAACTAAACAGTGCTTCAGTGTTTGTCAGAGAAACATTTGGAATCACTTAAGCACTTCACTGTGTGTGTGTGTGTGTGTGTGTGTGTGTGTGTGTCTGTCTTTAGATACACTAAAGACAGTCAGAGGCTACATTTTTTGGTAACAATTACAAAATCCCTGGTGCTATGAATGTGTTTGCTTTTTATTTCACAAACATAAAACAAAATCAAAATGTCTGAATAAAAATGTCAAAATGCAAACTTTTCAGATATTTTTTTTTCTGACAGAAAAACAGGCATACAGTAGTACAGGAATGAATGGGTTTTTGAATAGGCCTATAAACATGAACTGAATTAAATTCTTGATTTACTAAGTTGACCACTCATCTAACAATTTTCACATATTTCAAATTAGTTTTCCAATGGTTATTCCATCCTACATCATTTGTTTTGTGTCTCTAAACAAGTAGTCACGTTCTTGTCAGCACAATATAAGCATCTTATTTTCATAAATGTTTTCTCTCAAAAGTATTGAAACCCCACTGCATTCTCACGTTTTTCAACTGTATCCCTTGAGCTCTGGAAAATGGAGATGGATTTACTCAATTAAACAGTAAGCCCCATGTATCCGATAAACCCAACAAACAGCAGAGGCATAAAAACAGTCATGCTGTACAGCACTCATAATGGCATGGATCTATATGCACTTTTTTTGTCCATGTATAGCATGTATCTTTAGGGACCTCACTAGGTTCTGAGACACAGCCAATTTGTTCACATCTCTCCACACATTGTTAGTGAATCCCATCCAGCTGTACATTACGCCACAGGCCATTTATCAGTTGGCCACACCATCCGGTTTTAGTGACAGTAAGCCCTCATGCCCTTTAGTTATTTTTTTCCCACCGCAGAAGAGTCGATCCATTAGTGCAACACCATCAGTTTGGAAAGACGTCATCATCTCTCAGCAGATTTATCTAGTCTTGAACATACATATGAGGAACACTCGTCATTGGTTAGAGTGAATACCTCGATGTACTGGGTATTGCAAACCCACCAGATTATTATTATTGTTTTATGTTACTTTTTATTTGACCACAGCGGTTCCCCTAGGAAAGTTAAAAATGGTCAAGCAACCAACTTTGCAATTCTTGGACCACTTGGTATGACCCACTCCAATAGAACCATGGAAAAATCTACTGGTCGTTTTGTGGAAGACTACTACGTTGGTAAATCTTATATATCGTGAAAAATAAAGTAATCAAAATTGTCTTTCTAACTTTGCCAATTCCTGCTCTAAATGTTTTATTTTTCCCTAAAGAAAACTATAGTTGTCAACTGCTAACCTATGACTATTGACCTAGTGTGAAGTTCTCCCCAGGGAAGATGTTCATGTGCCCTTTTGAGTCATAATTTAGGCTACATAACTCTTTAATTATTTCCCTCCTTGTGTACTAAAGCAAGGTTTGGGGTCACATTAAGTTCAACATTGAAAAAGTGCTGAAATTTCCTGTCCATAAATGCTGCCTTGAACCAACACTCCTTACTCAAAATTAGTCCATAAATAATTTCTCCATTAATTTGATTATTTAATCCACAAATCAAAAGAACAAGTATGTTTAACGCTTAAGGATATCACCATAATTATTTACATTAACCTGATCTTTAAAAAGGGTGGATGAAGGTAAAAATATTTGATTATACGGCCTAAAGGTACTCAGCAGATGTGCGCAGAGCTCTTCTCCACTGTGACGTCTCAATCAACATTAGATACTTAACAGACTAGAGCGTATCTAAGAATAACCTCACTTCTTCATTTGGGTTTGTTGATAACTACTAAGGAGTTGAGAGTGGAGAGGGCTGTAGTTGATTGGAACATGAGGGTTTATTCTCAGAAATGAAACTGATTGATCACTAGGTCTAATAATACCAGAACTTCATCTAAATGTTTAAAGTGATGAGTCATGAACACCAACAAAGACATCCAGCACTCCATGAGCAATCATGTCTTATCAACCTAAGATGTTCCCATTACAGTTTTAAGTCCTATTCTTTGAAGAGGACAATCCACTGTACCTATACATGGACTGGGGGAAGAGTGGTAAAGAATTTTAAGTGAAACACATCAGACCTTTCCATTCTGAGCATGATGTGTAGATATTGCCAAGGCTCTTGACATCTCAAGACTAGACTACTGCAATATTCGCTGGCCTTTAGCTAAGGCACCTACACACTAGAGATTGCTCTGACGGACCATTTGATAGATAGGAATGCATAAGCTCCTTTTTGAGACTGTGGAAAAAGCAGTGTCAGTTTCTATCTAAGCAGAAATGCATTCAATTGGATTTCCGAAAGCACAACTTAACCTGCCTGATTATAGACACTGAGGGGGTATTCACATCGGGCATGTTTGCTGCGGTTCGAACACGAGTGTGATTATTATTGCTGGTTTAACTTAAAAAAAAGTAAGTTACCTGGTTGCCTTAAAATTTTGAGATCATTGAAATTAAAAATTTGAGTTAATACAACAAAGGAGATTGGTTTAATAAATAGAAACTCAAAATATTATGTTATCTGAATCACATTAATTATCTAAGTTGATTTGACAAATTATAAAAAGTGATAACAAATCATGAAAATAATTTTTTACAGTGTGGTGTCCCCTGCAGCATTGGTTTGCTTTAACACTCATTTGATTCTATCGAACACCGGTGCATTTGCGTTAATCTTACATCATCACAACGTGCACAGCCAGGGCCATTCCAAGCATGGGGCGGAGCCCAGTGTGAGTTAGAGGAAGCGGGACCCCCTCAGTCGGTCCATTCACGATTGCCTTCTTGGGGGGATTCACCACGGGGCACCAGTTGCACCGCCCTAAGGACAGCCCTGTGCACAGTACATGATAGAAAACAGATCGTGGGTCAATATATTGTGTTTTTTCACCATTAATTTGGTGCTACTATGTGCAGCAGAGTGAACGACACCCACGTCTACTGTATGTACGTCGCAGGAAGGCGGCTTTCTGCTGCTTGCAAACGGACTCTTTTGAGGAGACAGCTGATTGCGCTCATTTGCCACTAATGATGTTGGCATCAGCTGGAACACATGCGCATGTTACTTTACTTCCTGAACAAGTGCGGACTCAAGTTCAAATTGTGCCACAGTTCCACTGCAACTGTGTTCGCGTGACAGCGGTCACATTACCAATTTTTCATGCGAACCGTCCTCTTTTTTGAACTAAACTGCCAGTGTGAAAGCACCCTGATACTTGCATACAGAACAGCCACTGGAACTGCACTCTCCTACTCAGTGATGCATGTTAAGAGGTGCAACATAGAAATTCATGATACCAAATCATACAAGGCTACATTTGCTTTTCAAAAATTTCACATTCACTTTTACAAACTCCACCCTAGCATCTAAGGGTGTTTTCACACTTGGTCCTTTTCAGGAGTCTGAACACGATTCACTGGATTCCAACAATCTCAGACCTTTTTAAGGCGAACCAAACCGAGACCATCTTGAGAGGTGGGCTGAGTACTGTTTGCTAAAAACGTGCATTGTGGACGCAAATAATGGCTGCTACTTCTGGCAGATCTCCAGAAATGACTCGTTCAACATACACTTGTCTCTTTTGATATTCCAACCGCTTCCAAACTGTTTCCCGCGTGGCTGTGTGCCTTACCGGTTTAAACTTTTATATGGATTTCTGAGCGCACAGAAAGACAGCTGTCACACACAAATGTACTAAACTAAGTTCTTTTTAGCGTCTTATTACACTTAAACTGTCAAATACACACAAGGTTCACATAAAAACAGTCAGTTATGTCTATGTATGGTTAAGTGACCTTTTGTTTTTTCTATTCTGATGTCATCATTGCCTTCATGCCATCATTGTAATCAGGAAAACAATTTAAAATAAATGTAAACACATCCACCATGATTTATAAAAGTGGATGTGTATAACACTTTATTTTGATGATCCACTTTAGACATTCTACTAAATATAATTAACTAGAATTAACATTATTACAGTCAACGTAGTAGTCAACTACATGTCAACTAACTGTCAGAATATTAGTAGACGGTCTGCTTAATAACTGCTAACACTTTATTTTGATGGTCCCCCAACAGACATTCTACTGACTAACTTTACAACTACGTCAACTTATTCTACTAACCCAAACCCTAAAACCTAACCAACAGCCTACTAACAGTGTACTACAATCTAGTACTCCAATGAGAGTTATTTGACATGTAGTTGCAAAGGTACTTACAGTTAGTAGAATGTCTAAAATGGACCATTGAAATAACAAAAGATAAACAACTTGCAGGAATATTCTATGTTCGAAGTTAATTTGCAATGTTGTTTTACAAAAAAATAATAATTTTTACAAATAAAAATCTTGGTTACAGTGAGGCACATACAAAGGGAATGTATCATATTTTGGAGGGCATAGGGTCAGCCATCAAACAATGAACTGGACTATATCCAAAAAGCAACCGTATTGCACACAAAGAGGTCTGAGACCTCTTTACTACTTAAGTGGATCAAAAAAGTATCTGAGACCTCTTTCAGGGACATGGACAGCATGAACGAAAGAGACCTGTGTCCTTTTTCACTTGGTTCACCACCCTAAGACCCTCAAAATTCCTAAAGACAGAAAAGCACTTGATCCAAAACCATTAAACAGCCACTACAGAGCCAAATCTCTACTGAAAGAATTTTTGCTGTTGTGAAATGTGGTAGTTTAATTAAAATATTATCTTCCTCTTGAGAGTACAACTAATACTTTGACATGACTAGTGCAGTATATAAAATCCTTTTCTGCTGCTACTTTTCATACAGATTTTGTTCTGTGTTTATGAGTAAACCAGTTTTAAGGCAATCTTCTTGGAACACCTTGAGTTTTGACTTTGTTGTCAATGAGAATAATGGTGATAAAAGCATTATTATACTGTATATGATAGAAAAGTTGGCCTCATGGAGAGCACAATGGCGGCTCTGCAGATCTCAAATTCCTTGCACACAAATCACTGGTCCAGGCCTACCAGAACACACTGTTCAACTGATGATTGAATCCTTAAATCAATAGCCGCTTGCCTATTATTTAGAAAACAAAATAATCAACCAAC
Organism: Coreius guichenoti; assembly: GCA_039654105.1. NCBI lineage: Eukaryota > Metazoa > Chordata > Actinopteri > Cypriniformes > Gobionidae > Coreius > Coreius guichenoti. The sequence continues at coordinate 32,666,489 of CM077169.1, forward strand.
CCTAAATAAAGTAGATGTTTTGCATTGTCACATGAAATATGACCATGTTTGCCAATTATTTTAAACTCATAAAGATGCTTTCTATGCTGTGTGGAGTCAAACAGAACTTAGTATTCCCGTAAAGCCAGATAAACTCTTTCATTAATCGCCCAAATACGTCTATACACATGAAAACAACATGTGCAGAAACCATTTGGCTCTTATTAATTTAGATATTTTTTCTTGCCTGCTTAATAACTGATGTTCTAGACTAGACAGTGGAGAGCTGATGTTCTAGACATTTAAATAGCTAAATAACAGCTTATTAATTCACATGCATGCAGTAACCTAAACCACCACTTGAACTGTAATGCAAAATAAAATGATCTCAATATATAAACTGACATAAATCTTGTCTTGCTAATATGCTTAATGCGATTAGTCAACCGTTGGGAATTTAGATATTTGTTGTTGAACCACAAAACTGCAAGTTTAACACACACCCACTCTAACACACCCACAGCTATAAACCCAAGAGGTTAAAGCTGTTCTGTTCATACTACACCAGCTGTTCAAAAGAACACTGTAAGCTAAGCCATTGACAAGGTGCTTTGACATTACATCTGCATTGTAAAATAATGTACCTTTGAGTAGCAGTTTTTAACCACAAGAAAATGCATATGGCAAAAACATCTGATGAGAAATATTTAATTATTCATTGTTTTCTTTTTGTTTGCAGTGACATCAAATAAATACAGATAATAATAATGAAATCACATAAACATTTCCCTCTCTAAATAGCCTGATTTTGGGTGGCCTATTATGCCTTTAGTGGAGGGCGAATGCTGTCTATAGGCAACACTGTGCACAATACACTCTAAACAAAAATGGTGCTAAATAGCACTAAAACTGGTTGATTGGCTTGTAATCATAGGGGAACCACTTTAAGTGCTATATAGCACCTATCTTTAAAGGTGCTATACAGAACCTTTGTCAAATGGTGCTATGTAGAACCATAGAACCACACCATTCTCCTCAGATTTTAAATGTGTTACTCCACTCGCATATGTTTGCTATGAATGGGAATTTACTACAATGGCAAAAGCTGTTTTGAAACACTTTTATGCTTTTCGGAGGTCAAAAAGTCTTGTGTGGGGGCCCTGGAACATTTCCTTATGGGGGGCCTGGGGGGCAAAATGTTGAGAACCACGTTATCTTCAGGAAATACACTGTATTTTAATGTCGTTTTTTTAATCCTTTCCCCAACTAAACTAAGAGACTAAGAGAGAGTTAGAGAACCCTAAAAAACTATACAGGGGCTTAACGGGTTCTTTGTATGGCAGTGGTGCTATATAGCAGCTTAACCACCCCAAAGAACCGCTGAAAGACCGCTGAAGAACCACTAAAGAACCACACTGGGCTTAACAGGCTTCTTTATACAGTAACAGTACTATATACCACCTCAACCACCCCAAAGAACCGCTGAAGAACCATTTTTTTTGTGTGTAATGTAGGCCTAATATAATATTATATTTACCTATATTATACTAATTTCTTAATTCCATTTTATTCATTTCTGATAAACCTATGGTCACCATAATGCTATGGTCGCGCTGGTTTGTTTACTCATTAAACTCGCGGCCACGATAAATAGATGTAGTTCCCTCAATAAAAGAAGTCGTGGCCACAAGAAAAATATGTTGTTCCGTCAACATAGGATCTCAAGGCTACAACTTCACATTGCGTGCCCCTGATTTAGGGATGACTTTCTCTCAACAAAATGATCTCGTGGCCACGACATATTATCACATTCCCACAAATTAATATCTCGTGGCTACGACATAGCACATTTCCACAAATTAATATCTCTACAACATATTATCACGTTCCCACAAGTTAAAATGTCATGGTCACGATAAAACAAAGGCCCTGTTTACACCTGGTATTAAGATGCATTTTGTTCGAACGGATCACAAGTAGACGAGGGAGACCTGTTTACACCTGATGTTTTAATCCATCTATTTTGTCCACTTCTGACCGCTTCTGTACCATTCTGTACCATTTCTATCCATGTGCCTTGCAACACTATGGAAGCTAATATCCAAATAACAAAAAACATACATTATTTTAAAGGCATCCTTTGTCCTGATTACCAAAACATTCCCAAGAGAGATTCATATAATATGAAACAAACAGTGAAATATGTATCTGAAGCATAATGTTCCAGTTGCATCACTTTCAATTAAAAGCATTTTTAAAAAGCACAAAAGATGTCTAAAAGTCACCCTGATTGCAAAGAGCAAACAATATTTTGCTTAGCATTTACAGATAAGATAATCTACAATTCAGAATTATAGTGTAAAGTCTAAATTCAGTATTTTTCATGAACCGCTTACGAAAGGCTGCCTTAGGCTTTTAATTAATCAAAACGCTCAAAAATGGGCTTCATTATTTGTAGCAGAAAGAGAGTTTAACATTCACAGTCTATAAGTTTATTGTCCTATCCAAAGAGTGAGACGAATTTCTATTTAGGGTTGTCACGGCTGAACTAAACCTGCTTGATAATCACAATAATCAGGCCATGAAATTTGCTCCTAAAAAGCTTGACGACACAGAGGCGCTCAGTTGACACGTTAACCAGTGCTCCGTTTCTGACCTTTCTGCTCAAGCGTTGAGAGAGTGTGAGAGGTTTAGGTTGCCTGCTAACTGCACACACAGATGGCAGAGGTCAGGCTTGGGGTCTCAGTGAAATAAACACAGGAAAGTCTCCTTTTTTTGGATCACCCTTTTTTTGGTTTCTGTGAGCTCTATCACGTTAACATATGCCCTCCCACCCTGGAATCCCCCTGGCTGTAAAATGCTGAAAAGAAACATGATTGCATGGAAAGTTTGGGGAGAGCTGTTCTGCAGGGACAAAGATTTATTTGGTTTAAAGCGTATTTGTTAAACACTTCTGTTATACAAACTGTGTTGCTATGAGTGGATGACATGAATCTTACGTTTACTAACAGTTTCAATGTAAAATTGATTATGACAAAACTATAAAAAAAAAATTATTTTGTTTAAATGTTAAAATATGTCTGTGGGGAACATGCAGAAAAAAAATGCTAATGAGTAGAACAATGGATAAACAAAATGACCAATTGGTGAGATTGGCTGCATTGCACTGAACAAACTTTTCACCACTACAATGATTTGAACTGCAGTTTCTTGCCATTATCTAAATGGCAGCATTAAGTTAGGTGAACAGTCTGACACAGTATATTTATTGTGTTTCTTGACAACTACATCCCATGAGCCCTCAGTACACACAGTTGACCAACAAGAAAAAAAAACTGCCATAGACAAGAAAGTGAAAGAGAGGGGAATGTCTGCAAAGCCTTTAATTACAGGAAAAAGTAATTTCTCTCCATTCCCAGAGCAACCGATCGGTCAGCCTGTCAGGTAATTTAGCCTGGGAAAAGGAGCAGAAGGGCACGAGCCACTGAAGGACTCTTTTGTTCATGCTGAAAAGGTTTGGGTTAATATTATCTGCTAAGAATGGCCCCTAAAAACATAAAAAGATAGGGTTCAGTTATTTAGTAGTCACAGGTTAATGATTTATTGACTTATATAACAATATAACTTATTATATAACTATTATTTGACTTATTATACAAATATAAAAATAGAATATATAATACAAAAAATAAATAAAAGTATGCTCTTAAATAAGTATACAAGTAAATATACAAAAAATATAGTTGTAATTTATTTTTGTACATACAGCAAAAGTTTCGGTCAATAACATTTTTTAATGCTTTTGAAAGAAGTCTCTTATGCTCACCAAGGCCTCATTTATTTGATCACAACATACATATAAACAGTAATATCTGATTTGGCGCCAAATAAACATTTCTTATTATTATCAGTGTTGAAAACAGTTGTGCTGCTAAATGTATCTGTGCAAACTGTGATACTTGCTGAACAAAAGTATACATTTATTAAAAAAATAAAATAAAGATTTTTGGCTATTCTGGGCCATGTTTCCACACAATATTATAGCATAACATTGTGAGAAATGTCAGCCATTTTAAGCAGCCTGCATGGGGCGCCTGGGCCAGATCAAAGGTCACACACAATAAACAAAGCACTGGTCAGGGTCAATATTGGCACTGCCTGGTTTCTGGCCAGAGGGAGATGTGGTCCATTGTGAGTTCATGTACTCGTAATAAAAGAGGAGATGGACCTTGTAGATTCTCAAGAAGAAATAAAAGAGAGGGTGAATAAAGAAGAAAGAAGTGTTTCTATGCAGGGGAAAGATAAACACAACCCTGATTTTGAAGGATGTCAGAGCTCAGGGAGTAAACACATTTCCAAATCCAGCTGAGCAAACTTCAGCTTTTCTTTCTGGATAAAAGAAAGAAAAAAAGTCGAAAAGTTGCCATCTTGTCAAACACAAGTTAAAGTTGTAAGCTCTCTGCAGAGAAGAAAGGGAAGGAGGGGGAAGAGTGCTTGGAGCACAATGTGCTGTTGCTGTAGCTCTGTATCAGCAGTAATGTTCTTAGCTGTAAGAGTTAAAGCTCCTGTGAGATTCTGTCTGGATATGGAGGGATGGTCCATGTCATGAATGCATGTTTTTGCATGGTAAAACGTCCCTTAGCCCAGGGTCTTGATTAAAAAAAGATTTTAAAAAAATGCAGAGGTAAGTTATGCACATTCATATAAGGTCTTCAGCAGCAACTGTTATGCTATAATACAATTCTGACATAATGAAAAGTAAACTGGATGATTATAATATATCATCTGACCATTATCTGACCATATCAATATGGCACTATATCATATGTAGCTTTGGTCATTCTAAAACCCTAGAGCCAAAGTCATCACAATGACTGACTGCTATTACCTCCCACATCCCAGTTGGGGTCACAGTGTGTGTTTCAGTTCATCTCATAGGTGTTCAGTGAGGTTCAGGTCAGGGCCCCATGTTCCAAGGATCTGTACACAATTCCTGGAAGCTGAAAACATCCAAGTTCTTGCATGGCCAGCATACTCACCGGACATGTCACCCATTGAGCATGTTTGTGATGCTCTGGATCGGCGTATACGACAGCGTGTTCCAGTTCCTGCCAATATCCAGCAAATTCGCACAGCCATTGAAGAGGAGTGGACCAACATTCCACAGGCCACAATCAACAACCTGATCAACTCTATGCGAAGGAGATGTGTTGCACTGCGTGAGGCAAATGGTGGTCACACCAGATACTGACTGGTTTTCGGACCCCTCCAATACAGTAAAACTGCACATTTTAGAGTGGCCTTTTATTGTGGCCAGCCTAAGGCATACCTGTGCAATAATCATGCTGTCTAATCAGCATCTTGATATGCCACACCTGTGAGGTGGATGGATTATCTCGGCAAAGGAGAAGTGCTCACTAACACAGATTTAGACAGATTTGTGAACAATATTTGAGAGAAATAGGCCTTTTGTGTACATAGAAAAAGTCTTAGATCTTTGAGTTCAGCTCATGAAAAATGGGGGAAAAAACAAAAGTGTTGCGTTTATAATTTTGTTCAGTGTAGATTGGGTGTTTGCATACCTTTGGATATATATTTACATACACTTTTTTACCATTTAAAAATTGTAGGTCATTTTTTTAAGAAATTGAATTGTGAAAAATGATCAGATTTGTACAAAAATATTAAGAAGCACAACTGTTTTCAAAACTGATAATAAGAAATGTTTCTAGAACAGAAATCAGCATATTAGAATGACTTCTGAAGGATCATGTGACACTAAAGACTAAAGTAATGGCTCCTGAAAATTCAGCTTTACCATCACTTTAATAAATTACATTTTAAAATATATAAAATAGAAAACAGTTCTGTTAAACTGTACTAATATTTCACAATAATACTGTTTTTACTGTATTTTGATCCAATAAATACAGCCTTCAAAAAGAAGTGTGCTTCTTTCAAAAAGATAGAAAAATATTACTGAAACCTTTGAATAGTAGTGTAGGTGATTTTTCAATGGGGCTGCCTGGAGTTCAGCTTTCTCTCTGAACTATTCCCCTCAGAGCTGTTGTGAACCCACACACCCACTCAAAGTCAACACAAACAAACTCCAGGGCCCATCATTCCTCTCTAGCAGTACTTTTATTGAGCCATCACTGTCCTTGCCAGTTCACCCAAGCCATTAATTCATTTTAACTCTCCCTCTGTCGTTTCTGCACTCCCTCTGACTGTGGTGTTCTTTTCCATTCCATTACTGTAGCTGTTATGGGCGTGACAAATGAGCACCCATCATGTCGTACATCAGAGGGTGAAAAAGAAGGGGACAGCAAGGCTGATACAGTATATTAGATTGATCAGAGGAGGGATCGTCTTGCTCCACTGACTAAGACACACACATACATGTGTTTTGGTGGCTCAAGATTGCAGTGTTCAAGGCGATTTCCCCACAGGCCATTGAAACACAGCTCACTTCATTCATCTTCAACTGAGAAAACTCTAAATAGTACTGTGCACATGCCAAACATTTGTCTTCTATTGTTAGTAGCTTATTGTTAGAGGATCTTAAAATAACGGTTCCAGAAAGGGTTTTGCAGCCTGATACAAAAGGGAAAACCTTTTAAGGTAAATAGTTCTTTACAAAACCATATTTTCCAGTGGAACCAGGAGAGCTTCAATTTTCCTCTGTAGAGGATACCTTCAACCAACAGACTGATGTGAGTAACCTAAAATCTAAATCTGTTAACACTTAAATAAATTATTTTTTATTCAGCAAGGACACATTAAATTGATCAAAAGTAACAGTAAAAACATTTATAATGTTACAAAATAATTTTATTTAAAGTAAATGCTGTACTTTTGAACTTTCTAGTCACTTTCTAGTCAAGAATCGTGAAAAGCTAATGTATCACGGTTTCCACAAAAATATAAAGCAGCACAAATGTTTTCATTTAATAACAAATCAGAATATGATTTCTGAAGGATCATGTGGCACTGAAGACTGGAGTAATGGCTGCTGAAAATCCAGCTTTGCCATCACAGGAATACATTTTAAAATATATTTAAAAAGAAAGCAGTTTTTTAAGTTGTAATAAAATTTTACAATATTACCGTTTTTACTGTATTTTGATCAAATACATGTAGCCTTGTTGAGCATAAGATACTTTATTTTAAGGTGTTTTTGTTCAGTGTAATTATACATTTAAGTACTGTGTAATATTAATTAACAACATGTACTTTCTATGGAGTTAGGGTTAGAATTAGGGTTTGGTTTAGGTTAGTTGCATGTAATTATGCATAATATACTGTTATTACTACAGTAATTACATGTAACATCTGTAACAAAGACACTGAAATAAAGTGTTACAGAGACTTCTTTTAAAAAGATTACAAAAATCTTACTTTTAAACAGTAGTATATATAATTACTGATTAATGATTGTTTGCTCATGATACATGTAAATTAATGTTGATTTATACAACTTGAAATATTAAAAATGTACTTGCATATACAGTATGGAATTTAACTTTATCCTAGTTTAAATGCTATAAAATACTTCATTGTTAGTTTATGTAAACTATTGTATAACTATAATGTTAACATATTCAGTCGTATTGTAAGTGTTACAGTGATTTTAACCCAATTAAAAACCCTACAAAACACTAAATAATTTTTGATAAGAGAATCTTTGATGAACCAAGGGTCTTACAAAATCAGTTGTGAAGGCTATTAGGCAATACTGAAAAAAAGTAATTCACTTTTATCAATGAGATATATCTAAAATATGATAGGAGAGATTCTTTGTAGTGCAAGAAACACATTTTCTAAACTTGTTTGAGAAAATGGGACAGTGTACAGCATTGTCCCCTGTGGGGAGAGCGAAGACTCAACCCAGCTAGTTTCTCTGCCTATGGGAGCCATTTTTCTGTTTCCTCACATTTCCACTGACAAAGTGACTCCACAGGCAGCGGATCCTTTCCGTAATGATGTTACCATATGCTGATCCTCCCTCTAGGTGAAGTCCATTTGAGTCCACAGGCCCTTTATAATGAAGTATTTCTTTTTTCGTCACCCATAAATCTCAGTACTCCACCTCTAAGCATTTAACCCTGTCTCTAGGGATTTGGTCTCTCCAGACTGTTCTAATTCTTTAATTTATCTGACACCTAAGATCCTGAATGTGAATGAAGTTGCTTTGATCTAGAAACATTTGTGTTGACACAGCTAGGCCAGTAAGGGGAGCTCCATTCACATAACTCTGAGTATTTACGGCACAATGCTATCTGGATATCAGCTTTAAATAATGAGGCAACACTTGACATAAGGGCAGATAGCTTGCAATGTTCCACGTCCCTTGAGTTATCTTTTCGACTTAATCCTCACCTAATCTAGAATCAAGTCTCACAACAATTTGTATCAACAATCCTTGTATCAAGAAAGAAGAAAAGCCACGGTTTTCATTTTAGAGCTTAATTTAAATTTGTGGGCATTTCTTATCACACTCAAAAAAATGAACTTTTACTGTTGTTAGTTGCACTCAAATCATCCTTGTTCACATTACTTAAAAACTCATGTAACTACATGAACTTAAATTTACTGAGTTGTTTCTACTAAAAATTAGTATTGTCAGCTTTACTTAATAAGTGTTTGTTCGGTCAACTTAACATTGCTGAGTGAAACGAACAAACTGGGCAGTGGATCTGTAGTTCCCAGCATGCTTTGCAAGGGACTGCATTAGTAGAGTAAATTTAGGGATTAAAGTGTTATTTTATGTGTTTTTCAGTAAAGGGAAAGATGTTGTTAGTTTATGCTAGTGTTTAATGTTCAGTTATGTTGGACATTTAGAGAAGTTTCTGTAATTTTGTGGTTACCATTATGCAGAAGAGTGGTGCCTGTGTTTAGGCTGTGGACACTCATATACACATATTTATTGGATGGAATTCCTGCCCTCAATTAAATTGAGTTTGTCCAATGAGTTATTTTTGCATTTTGTTTCTAAAATATGCTTGTTGTTATTTAATAGTTTTCCACTTACACTTGTAGAGCAAATAGTTAATTTAATAAGGTAAATTAAATCGATAAATGTGTTCACCTTACATAATAAACTTTTATAAATATAACGTAACATTAAGTAAACTGCACATATAAATATTATGTAACAGTGACAAATTCAAATGGTTTGTATTTACTCAAAGAAATTTTGTCAGCTTTACTTGAATTTCTTTTGTTCATATAACTAAATTGTTATTTGTAAAAATTACTCAATATAGTTGCGTGGAACCACTTGACGCTGCTTTTTTAAGTAAATTCAACAAGTCATTTTTTTGAGTGCATATCTTAAAGAGACACAGTGGAATTAATTAATTACTGCAGAATATTTAAAACCAGAAGGTTTGATTTTTTTTTAAACACAGTCCTTATCTGTACCCTATTTTATTCCCCCTGAAAGTGTATGCTTATTCTTTCTTGTCAATTAAAATAAACTCTTTTACACTTTTTTTTACTCTTTGCTTTAATGCAGGTATTTTAAGGTCACTGCAAAGCACACAAATCTGCTCACAGCTCAACTCCCAAGTGCTCAGCTCCCCACTAGGTCGCTTGGTTCTCTTTTGAACCAGCAGAGGGCACTATGCACATTTCATTTATTGTATTATGATCTGTTGAGAGGCAAAGTGGTGCTCTTTTGATCAGATGTGTCTTTATCAGCACTTTGAGCTAGATGTTTCAAGTACTTCTCAAGCTCAGTCGAGCAGTTCATCAACTAAGTGCTAAGCTTTCTCTTTAAACCAGGAAACAAAAACAAACAGCAGATAAACCCCCAGATATAAACACTGGATGGTTTTTATCTGGGGTCCATGACAGAGGTGGGGTCCTCAGAGACATATATAAATATGTCATATTGTTCCAAACCTGTAACAAAAAAAACAAAAAAAACAATGAAAATCAATGGGGTCCATCAACTGTTTGGTTTCTGACATTCTTCAAAATATATATTTTTTTTGTGTGTTCAGCAGAAGAAAGAAATATTCATATAGGTTTGGAACAACTTGAGGGTGAGTACATGATGACAGAATTTTAATTTTTGGGTGAACTATTCCTTTAAGGACTGTTCCACAGGTGTATGTACAATAATTGTTTATGGTTTTGTTTATGGTAGACAATTAAAGATCCTGGTCCAATAATTTAGGACAAAAAATGTACTGTATACTGTTGGTTTTACCTGTAATGGTATCACCATTCACCTCTCTTCAGTATCAAAGTCTCTTTCACTACCTCAGATAGGAGGAAGAGGAGGAGCAATTGAGGTCATCTACAGTATGTGTTCACTCAGCTCTCTGGCCTTGAATTATTGAGAGAGGGAGAGAGAATAGAGCGAAGTTTAAGAAAAAGAGAGTCAGTTTCAGATGGCACACACATTTCTGACATAAAGAAGGTTAACACTGACCTCTTTCTGCCCATTTCATTCAGACATGGCTATTTCAGTTTACAGCTTACAGAAATCCTTCGGTTTTCATGGCCTTCATTATCCTTCATCTTCTGATATTTTTATCATGTCAAAGAATGGACAAGATTAAAGTTACATTTTTATTCTTTACATTCTTTGAAATAAAGTCAAGAGAAGACAAAAACAGTACAACAAATTAAGAAAAAAACTTGCACAATACCTTTACTTCTGTTTGCTTGTTTCTTTATTTCACTTTAGTCCATCTGACTCTAAGAGCCTATTGACTTAAATATGTGACCCGTGCTCGCAAAATGAGTCACAATGAGCAAACTTTTGAGTTAAAGTTTTCTGAAGGTTCCAAAACAAAATCACCTAGGAACCATACCTTAAAATCCCTGGTATGACACCAAATTTGGCACACACCAAATCAAAACCAAATATCTATAGGAAAAATTTATTTTTGCATATATTTTTCCATGATATCACCATTGATTAACATTAATGAAACAGACAGCCTATAGGCTATATTAAGACCTACTGTATCGCACGGTTCTAATATAATTTAGACATCAGATGTTTTCCCCTGACAGTAAACCAAACGTTCATTTAAGAAATAACAGATAATGCTTGCGTGAATAGCTACTCACCAAGACAGATATAGCTACTCACCAAGACAGATAGATACTCACCAAGATGGTTCATACAATATGATTCTGTTTGATTCATTTACACACTGCTGTTCTCAATCTTAAACACTACTTTTCTAATGATATAATCTGGGTTTGATTTTTTTCAGAGATATTGTTAGAGTAATGTATATGAATATATTGACCAAACAGTACACACAAGACCAGGGGCCTGTACCATGATGGTAGCTGAACAAACTCAGGGTTACAGGATTATATTCGAGTTGACAAAACCAAACCTATCCAATCCGGCTTTGTTGGTACCATGACGCTGATCATCAGCTTTCTCTGTCAACTCAGGCTTTGATCCTGAGTCGTGGAGCATGTGCACATGAAAGTGTGACATCAGCAGTGAACAGCCAATCACATGCCTTTCAACACAGAGAAAGTGTGATTCATTACTTGCGAGAGAGCCAACGTGATTCAAAACTCTTTTGCTGAAGATTAAGAGGTTGAAGTACATAAAGAATTTAAATGCATTTACACAGAAGAAAATGCTTTTCCATGAAAGAGGATAAATAAAGAAAATATCTTGCTATTAATGCAAGTGAAAGTTGTGAAATCAGTTTATATAGTTGATTATTTATTGAATATATTTTTTATGTTTTTAAAGAAGTCTCTTCTGCTCACCAAGGTTGCATTTATGTTATTAAAAATAAAATAAAAACCTGTAATATTATATTAAATATTGTAATATTATTAAAATGTAAAATAACTGTTTTCTATTTGAATATATTTTAAAATGTCATTTATTCCTGTGATGCAAAGCTGAATTTTCAGCATCATTACTCCAGTCTTCAGTGTCACATGATCCTTCAGAAATCATTCTAATATGATGATTATTATCAATGTTGAAAACAGTTGTGTAAAACATTTTTTTTAGGATTCTTTGATGAATAGAAAGTTCAAAAGAACAGTATTTATCTAAAATAGAAAGCTTTTGCAACATTTGTACTACCGTTCAAAGGTTTTGGGTCAGTAAGATTTTTTTTTTTTTTTTTGGGCATTAAATTGACAGTATAGACATTTATAATGTTGCAAAAGCTTTATATTTCAGATAAATGCTGTTCTTTTGAACTTTCTATTCATTAAATAATCCTGAAAAAAAATAAATAAATTGTGCACAACTGTTTTCAACATTGATAATAATCATAAATGTTTGGGTGTGTGGTTTTGTGAATTGTGTTAAGTATTTTGATAAAACCAGCCTAGTTTGCAAAATTGTGTGTTAGCAATTGTAAAAAACTTTAATTATATATATACATCATTATATAGTTATAAATCATATACAATTATTATATTAAGTAATCATCATTAAAGCCAGACAATATACATTTTTTTATCATACAGTGACCTTTAATTTGGAGCAAGAGAAACTGGGGGAGTGACTTTATTGCATCAGACATGTCACTTTGCTCACAGCTGATTGGTTCAAATTCAGTTTGAGATCTCTTATCCAGAACATAACCTGCTCCGGAGCAGGTTAGCTGTGGAGCTTAAGTTACTACGACGATGAACACAGCTAAAAGCCAAGCTACTTTCATGGTACCTAAAACCCAGGATTGGCGCAATCTAAACTGAAACTTACCTGGCTAGCCAGCAAAACTGGCTTCATGGCCTCTTCCCCCCTTCCCCTCTCTTCGCCCCTTCCCCTCTCTTCGCCCCTTCCCCTCTCTTCCCCCCTTCCCCTCTCTTCCCCCCTTCCCCTCTCTACCCCCCTTCCCCTCTCTACCCCCCTTCCCCTCTCTTCCCACCTCTTCCCCTCTCTACCCCTCTTCCTCCACGGGCTCCCCCTCTCATCCTCACTCTTCCTCTTACTGTGACGTTGCCTTCCATTTTTGTTGAAGACAGGTAAACTCACCTGTTGCCTTTTTATAGTGCTTACCCCTGATTGTTGAGTTTACAATTAAGCACCTAAGTGTCTACACACCTGATGGCTGTGTTTGATCAATTGGTTTATAGGAGTGGTATTTTGAAAAGCACTGCTTTTCAAAATACCACCCCTATAAACCAATTGATCAAACACAGCCATCAGATGTGTAGACACTTAGGTGCTATACCCTATATATTGTATATAACAATACAATATATAGGGTATATATAGGGTATTTTACCCCAAAAATGATAACTGCAAATCCACGTTTCGCTGCCTGGACTTCAGTTGTTTCTGTGAACTGCAGCGATCCATTTGCTTCTCTTTTCGGTAGCTTTTGGAAGTCTGTAAAATATAGCTCAGATTTCTTATCAAATCTGTGTATACAATCTCAAAGCAATCTTGTATTTTGTGTGTCTTTCGCGTCATTCACGCTGAAAACCAATGCTGCCCCTCAGTCTTTTTCCCACTCAGTGGGCGTGACCGCAGCGACTCCGGCCCACAGTGACGTCATGCGCATACCCTCTATTTATTCTCCTTGTGTTTGGAGTCCTGTGCCAGATCATTGTCTAATGTTTCCTCTTGTGTGTTTTCCTGTCTTGCAGTTGAGTCAAGTCAAGTCAAGTCAAGTCAAGTCAAGTCAAGTCAAGTCAAGTCATCCCCCTCGGGGTAGTTTTGTTTGTTTTTGTTTTTGTTTTATTTCATTATTCAATAAAAGCCCATTGTTTCCTGCATCTGAGTCCTTGCCTCATCCCTCACCCACACCTTGACAATCGGTTACGTCCCTTACTTAATAGTTATATCAATAATTGTTCTTTTTGCTTAACCATTCCATTCCATGCCGATGGCCCATCCGGTACAGATATGGTTTCATTTTCCACTGTGCGTCATTCATTGCCTTGGTAATGGAAGAGTTTACTGATGATATGAGATGTAAATAGCAACCATTATGGAGGATGTTTAGATATTTATTTTAATTCTATTATTCATTTGTGTTTACGTTGCTCAAATAGCGTGCCTAGCCAACTAGAGAGAAAATCACTACACGGATTTTACCGGGCCACGAATGGTTTGTAATCATGGCGTGCCGTACCAGGCTCAAGTGGATATACAACTGGAACCGTTCGGCCCAACGGTGGAAATGCTACACAAATCCTATACTGTATTAAACAAACTTTCATGTCGACAGAATTAATCTCATTGACCCAGAGAGTCAACCAAGCCCAAGCAATCCATTTAGAAAGAATCCCATTCTCCCCAACAGCTGATAAAATTAAACAAAATGACTCCACGTGGTCATATAATCAAACTTCAAAAATGTATTTCAAAATTCAAGGCAGAAGAGAGAGAAACTGGCCCACTGGCCTGAATACAGGAATAAGGTCACAGGGATACACAGCTCTGCGCTGTGACATTAATTACAAGATGATGTTGTAAACACAGGCTGCATCAAATAAGAATCACATGCTCTAAAATGGCATGGAGGCCTGCTGGCTCCTGTGAAATCAAAATATAGTTTTATCCAATTAGAGCAAGGAAATTGAGGGAGACAGTTTGGGTGAAGGAATGGCAAGCCATGCTTTGAATTATTTGCGTGTGTATAGTGTGTGTGTGTGTGTGTGTGTGTGTGTGAGTCTGACAGCACCAGTGTGTGCTCTTGTTAGATCATGCAGCACTTTGGGTAATGTTGCCAGAGAGGCTTATCTTTCTTCAGAAAGTAAACAACAGCAGGGCAGAGACTCCTCTCACTGCAGCAGGTGGGATGAGATATGCACAAGCATTAGGCAATCGCACAACTTTGCCAATTTCTATCTTTTTATTTATCTATCTGTGACTATGGAAGTCAACATTATTTGCAAATGTTCATGCTTTTATCCAAGCAATTAACACAAGCAGTCATGTGATCTTTCTGTGACTTTAGCAAAGCGCTACTCTTTGCCTCACCAGTGGGATGATGTGGGACAATCAGAGAAAATTAGGTCATCAAGATGAAACGTCTTGGTTACGTATGTTAACCCTCGTTCCCTGATGGAGGGAACAGAGACATGGTGTCGAACCGACAAAAAAAAAAAAAAAACCACTGTGTTGTGTCACGAGATAAGGCGGTGCAAATATGGGCAAGCCTCCACGTGCCAATGACAAGTGCAACAATGCTCACTTGTAAACTTCCAACCCCCAGGGTAGATGACCTCAGGTCTCCCATCCAAGAGACTTACTCACCTCAAGAAGTCACTGCAGCTGTAAGGCCTCTTCTGATTTTGAAGTAATTTAGGAAAACCAACCATTAGAACTTGTTCCTCGTCCTCCGGTAAACGCATATTTGCTGTGAGCTAGTGCATCCGTGCCAATGGGGGCCTCGGTCAGGCAGTACCACAGAGCGTAATGGGATAAATATGTAAGTTTAATTCTTAGTTTAATTAAGTTTAATTTTCATGTTATCCCACAGGCAAAAAAAGAATGTGGCAGCAGCTAAGTATAAAAGCATAATTCAATCAGGTGAAGCTTTAAGCATAAAAGGTTCATGGGTGTAGGTTTCATGACTCTACAAACATTTGACATATTAAAAAAATATCATTCAGTGTCTATTTCAATGGGCAGCAGCTTTTCCCACATAGTCCAATGCTCTTATCATATAATTAAAAGTTATCTGATCCAACCTGTTACATTTCTGAATTAGGGTAATGAAATTAACATTTGACTTCTACTCAGGCAACAGCAAGAAGGAAGAGGCTCGCAAAACACCAGCACCACTGACAGATGAAGAGAAGATGGAGGAGGAATATTAAAATTCAACAGGAAAAAGAATAAAGTATTTGTAGCAAATAAAGATGACCATATAAATTGTGAATAATTTGTGTTTATTTAACAGCTGTGGTGGTGGTGGTTACGGCATATATCTCGGACTACCCATCCATCTGGCATCCTTCCATTCCGTACAGTAATCCGTTTTCAGAAAGTATGATGATGGGAATATACCTGTCATCAATGCATTCAACCACTGGAAATCCTAAAGGAAATTCTAATTATTAGGTTACTTCTTGAGGTTTATCAAGTGAATGTCAGGATCCTGTATAAAAGGACATGCCATTTTTGTCACTTTGACAGTGTCCTCATGATGAAAATATGCGCAACGAACAAATGTTCCTGCACTGCAAAAAATGCTTTTCTTACTTTGTTTTTTTGTCTTGTTGTTTCCAGTCAAAATATCTAAAGATTCTTAAATCAAGATGCATTTTCTACATAAGAAAAGTATTTAGTCTTGTTTCCTGGGGAAAAAAAAAAAAATTAAGTGCATTTTTCTTATTTAGCAAATTATCTGTGGGGTAAGAAAAATAATCTTGTTTCTGTTTGCATAAGGATTGTTTTTCTTACCCCACTGGCAGATAATTTTACTTGTTTTAAGTAAAATGCGCTTACTTTAGATTTTAGATTTAGATTTAATTTATAATTTTTAGATATTTGTACTTGAAATAAGACAAAAATTCTCAGTAAGAAAAGCATTTGTGCAGCGTGAATGAATGAATGAAGTATTTAAACACTGCTGATGCTTTAAAAAGGGGGAGGAGACCAAAAGAAACTCTGGGTTTACCAAAGAAAACCTGCTCCAGACCAGGGGGGTATTCCAGAAAACAAGGTTAACTTACCGTCACATATACCTTGAACTCTCGGTTGATTAACCCAAACCTTGATTACTCAAGGTACGCTGGTTCCAAAAAAACGTGTCCTGGAGTAAGTTCAGACAACTCAGAGTATGTTCCCAGATAACACACAAGACATTCTCAACAGAGCAACGAATCAATGATTCACCATGGAAACAGACGCTAAGACAAAGCGCGCCATTCTATTTCCTTCTTTTTTTGTTTAATGGCGGTTTACATAACCTACTTAGTGCACATCGCCACCTATTTGGTGGTTGTGCAATCATTTTTTCAATCTTTTCGTTTAATAAGTAATCTTTATTCACTGAGAATAAGGATTATATTGTTTGTTTGATGCTAATTAATTGAATGCAGATCCATGTGTGAGATGAAAACAAAATAAATAATAAATATATTTGAATTTACTTAACATTTCAACATTACCTTGTTGTAATAGTGCTTTAGAATTAATATATAATATTGTATATTATATAACTGCAACTATATAACAAATTTAGTTATATTAATATAACTATATTAATTATATAAAACACATCTGAATACCTCTTAACTCTTTCCCTGCCAGCGTTTTTAAAAAAGAGTTTTTGATCATTTTCACAAAAATGTAATGGCCCATAGAATATTTTGTTGTATGAATATCTGATGCAATATATCAAAAGAAAGAGCAGACGCTCTGCTTTTAAACAAACAAAACAAAAAAATACGTTTTATTCTAGCTTCATGCATTCCTTTTTTATCAACACTTAAATATGGGTAAGTTTCATAAAAAAGCAACATTTTGAACAAAAAGCTGAGAAAATCACATTTTTGTCAAAGACTACATCCAGATCAGATTCAGAACGGTGATCAAACACAGATGGAGTAGATCGAGTCCATCAACACACCTAATGCTTGCACAGTCCTATAGCTCGTCCTGGGTCGACATTTCATTCAGTAACATTAGATAGTTTTGAATTATATGCTGTTTAATATTGATGATCACATTATTTTACATATGCATCTGCTTACATACGATCGCTTGTTTTATTGCATCTCCTTCGCGTGTGTTTTGATCAGGAGATTCTGAACTCATTCAGAAGATGCATAACTGCGCCCCCTAGCGTATAACAGTGAAAACACGGAGACCCAGAAAATTTGGTGTTTGGCGGGGAAGCGTTTTCTCACAAATAACGGAAAATTCCGTGTTTGGCGGGGAAAGAGTTAAGCAAACTAACCCTAGAACTCCGGAGCAGGTTATGTTCAGAGAGTGAGTTGAGGTTATCGGCTTACTTACTCTTAAACATACCCAGGTATGGTACATAACCTGCTTTCTGGAATACCCCCCTGGTTAGGTTCACAGAGTAAGTTACCATGGTAACTGGCTCTGAGTATAAGTTACCTCTCTTTCAGAAACAGGCTTGACTTACCTTGCTTTCTTGCTTACTTACGCTGCCCCAATCTGCTTGGTTTTGATTATCATCTATATCGCGATCACTCTCACGGATAATGGATTGTTGTTTTTCTGAGCACACGCACACAGACAACTGGCTATCAGAAGTCAAGTCTCGTGAGTAACTTCTCTTTCACATTTTTTTGCTGCAACATACCTTCCGTTCTGAAACAGAAAATACCAAGATTATATAGCCAGTTACTAAAACACAAGATGTTCAATGATCAAACGTTTGACTCATCTTTAACTATATTTTCAAATGTAACTTAAATTGTGCAAAAGCAGGACACTGTCTGACATTGGAAGGTATATTATTTCAGTTATTAACTGTTCTTACAGAAAAAGCTCAACAACCAAAATCAGAAGTTTTAAAATGCGCTTCACAATCACCTCTTGATTAAGCTCTTGTGTTCTCAGCATGCAAAGAGACAAATTATTTCAGGGGTGGTGGTGCGAGATTATTAACAATTTTGTATATTAAACAACAATTGTGAAATATAACAAAATTGTTAATTATATGACGATGATATCTATTTGATTTCTTTTCAAATATTTTTAAAGCACGTTTATATAAGCTGTTTAAAGGTACCAGAGTAAATTTTCCAGCCTGTAGGTTCCCCAAGGGGGGCTAAAAAAAATGCATAACGTGGAATCCCTACAAGTCATTGGAGGAGAAGCTTCAGTATGATGAATATACTGTGAAAACAAGCTCGTCACATCATAAATTGACTTACTGGGTGATAATTCTCAGCATATGTGCATTGTATTCATTATGGGTTTAGCTATATTTGGAATCTGCTTCAAAGAAATTGCTGTTTTATAAAAGAGGTCACAGAAATAGTTGCCTTATAAGAGAGGTCACAGATAATTTTGCAACAGGCAGGCTACATTTTACAGCACGTGCACACATGTTGTGTTTTCATGTTTTATGGGGATTTTTTCTATGGACATAATGATTTTTATACTATACAAACTGTATATTCTATCTCCTAACCCTTAACCTACCCATCACAGACAAATTTCTGCATTTAAAAAACAAAACAAAAAAAAAAACATCACTTGATTTATAAGCTGTTTTCCTCATGGGGATCAAAACAAAAACAGCTTATAAATCAAGCTATGTGTTTTGTTTTTTTTTAAGGCAGAAAATGCAAAAAATTTTCTGTGATTGGTAGGTTAAGGGTTAGGGGACACGGACAAGGATTTCGGATATTGCCATCTTTGTGGGGACATTTTGTCCTCATAACATAGGGTTTACCTGGACACACACACACACACACACACACACACACACACACACACACACACACACACACACACACACACACACACACACACACACACACACACACACACACACACACACACATTAATTGCAATGGATAAATCACTGATCGACTTGTAAAATTATAAAAGCAATGCAACGTCATCAGTGCTATTATGTGACAGGTGTTTTATAAAGTTCTGAGGTGGAGTTTCTTCCTATTTATTGTTTTTTCAGTGTTCACAGCTTAATGATTTATTGACTTAAAATATATACCTATATATATATAAATAACCCCTACCTTCACAGACTTTTTATTTCATTGTTTTAATATTAAATTGGACATGATAATCATTAAAATTGCAACTTCCCACACGTTCACTATTGAATTACTTATTTTCAATACCACAATCTAATAATATTGTTTTGCCCCTCAATCACATCTGTTGTTTTTCTTATGGACTGAAATAGGAGTCTCAAGTATTTTACTATTTGCCAAGTCCTCAAAATTGCAAATCCTCACTTGAGTCCACAAAACAGAGAGTTCTTAAATGTGTGTGTTTGTCTCTTTGTGGGAATATAAACCCAGGATACACAATTAGTTTCAGTTATCTATCCATCTGTCACTGCTCAACACCATCCAACACCACACTGACTCATATTGCTCCTCATTGTAGGGTTATGGTTCTATATATTGAATTAGAAGGAAAACATTGTTTCTATATATGTGTTGATTCATAAACACACCTTGCAGTCATCAACATCATGTTGTAATATCCTGACACAGTATTCCTAATCTGAACAGACAGTCTACACAATTGTTTTTCTAACATATGGACAAAGAGCAGAGTCATCCATCACCATGTTATGCACCCACTCAACACCCACAAAGTGTATCTCACCAAAAAATTAACAGTGTTTGCTGCTAATGAACTGAACAGTTGGTTATGAATTAATTACGTAAGTGACTTAAATGTGAATCTCACTTCTATATAACAATGAGTTCTGTGAAATCTGCTTGCTTTATTTAAACTAGTATGAGGTACAGCAACATTTCATAGAGTGAATATATTTAAGGTACAACAAGGTAAGCAAGATACTTAAACTTAATCATCTTTATCATTTGTATAGTATATTTTATTGTTAAAAGTCAGTAGAAAGTTCATCTTAAACTAGTACGAGACATCTGACATTAGCCTATTTCATACCACTTTTGGAGAGAAATTATGGGATTGTAAGTAACTTGACAAGGCATTCTGAGGCAAATCATGTTGTGATGTTGTGAAGTATTACTGGCAAACTGGTAGAGCCATTTAAGTCTGTTTATTGAAGGAGCATAAATTATATCCGTCTTTGACCATTATGAAAGTACAATTCTTAACCCTACACTTCAGTCTAGAAGGTTAAGACCATGTTTTATGTAAATTTGCCCTTAAGATAGCTTGTTAGCTGGTTCTAGTGGTATGCTGACCTATTCACTATAATAATAATAAAAGATATATTTCTGACTACATGTAGTCATTAAAGTGAAAAAGAAGAATATGCCAGGGCAGCAGCCAAGATAGAGGTTGAAGTAAGTGGAATCAATTTACAGATCCAATAAGATAATTAACAGGGTTTTTCCTGCATTGAAAATATTTTGGTGGCCGCCAAAATAAATCTTTTTCCCGCCAAAGATTTATTTGATAATTTAATGTAACAATACCGGCTGTTCTGCAATAACGGTGTTTGTAAGTGCTCTGTGAAGACTGAAGAGCGTCAACAGTTGCTATTTACAGCGTTTTTTTGCAGCGTTGAGCTTTGTATCCAACCTCAGACATATCTGTTGGGGGGTGTACTCTGGGTTCGGGCCAAAATACAGAACTCAGAGCCTTCTCCTCGGACAGCATCTGATTATTTGTAAGTGTAAACTAGTGAAACAGCCTTTAGGTTTATTCGACTTGAAGTGGCGCTGTGCAGACCGAACGATGTATGACATTAAAGTACTGCCAGAGTGATTCAAAAGCATATGGAGCCGTCTGCTCTCTAATTGCTCTCGTGGTACTTTGATGTCATACATCGATCGGTCTGCACCGATTGCAGCACCGCTTCAAGTCATACACACCTTTTGATTCCCGAAAGAACGAATCAGTATCGTTTGAGATGCTCCTCACCTGAAATTTTGGCGAGAGTATGCAGCTGCAGTGAGGGGAGGAGGAGTGAAAAAGTGCAGCCAAGAAGGACAGTTCTCTCTTCCCGTAGTGGATCAGACACCTACGAGATGCGCTGTGTTGCTAATAAACTTGATGTAATTTAAGTCCTTTTGCTTTTATATGAAAATAAATAAGATTACCATGACACTAAAAGTACTTGCTATTTATTGAATTCACTCCAAAAGTTCCCTCAATTTTTATTTTAATATTTTATAGGCCTATTTTTTTTTATAAATATGAATGTCCCATAAAGAGATAGCACTGTCTGAGAGTTTGGGAATAGTTTTCAAAATCAGCAACTTACCTGGCTCCTTATCTGTGTATACTCACCTGTTACATTCATCGTTGAGATCGTCTTCAGTCTTCATCAGTCATCTTCAGTCTTCAACCAGCCCGCTTGCACCAGTCAGCTGCTGCACAAGGAAAGACTGTTTATCATTCAGCTAAGTTCTGAGATTGTTCTATGCTCAAAAGACTTACCTGCTTGCTTCGCTTGTTTCCTTAACGTTTAGGTTAATAAACTGTTGTGGAAGTTACCTGCCTTGTCGTCTATTGTTGCTGACAGTCAGCAGATCGTTTCCCATCAGCGCAGTCAGGGGAGAGCAACTGCGTCTGACTGCGAAATCCAACACGACCACCTCGGCATCGCAAGAGTTTTTTGGCACACGTCAGCATGACATCAGAGCAAGGCGGCCCACACTCGGACACATTTCTAACCGCCATGCATTTCGCCGTGATCAGCGGTAATGGGTTCTGCGCAGATTTTGCTCATCTCAAACCAGCCTAGTGTTTTTGAATGAGATGATTTAATGACTCAATACACAACAACTTTTTGTCACCACCTAATGGCATAACAGTGTAACCTGCAGAAAGAGAACTGAAAATCCCTACCGCTAATGAATCTGGGAACACATACAATAGTAACCTATAATACTGCAATACCGGAGGCTGCAGTTTCATGACCACAGTCCTATTATAGCATTTCTAGGACCCAGTGCCCATCAGAGAAGACCTGATTAAACTGAAACAAGTGCAAAAACTAGATGCATGGAAATTATTCAATTTTTAATTACCTTTTCACTTTATTAACATAAATCTGGGCAAAGCCATTTAAAAAAATGTTTTAAGTCTTCCAATGTCAGCCTCTTTCAGTTTTTTAGCTGTGCAAAAAATGGTTCATTATGCTGCTTGATGTTGCAAACTGCTAGGCCCATTTGTTAATTTAATATCATAATCATAAACATCCACTGTTATTGCAGGATCAGTCTCTTTGGATCATGCAAACAAATGGAGTGATACAAACAGTGAAAGTGAATTTTTAATGAGAGCATCTTGAAACAGGAATAGGAACCTATAGCACAAATGTTACATGTTATGTAGTTTAATCTCAGTCATGTGTTATTCATTAGCAGATGTTTTTGTAGGTACTTAATCATAATCATTGTTTATCTTATAAAAGAAAAGAGAAAGAAAATCTTTCTGAAAAAAAATTGCTGGTTTTATTACACGGGCATAAAAAACCTCTTTGATTATTACAAAAACAGATAGAGGACAAAGATGAAGAGACTGTGAGAACAATGAGAAAGAGAGAGAGATTCGGCTACATAAAAGAATGAACAATGAGAAGACAATAAACTGGACACGGTTAACAGAACATTCTCTCCGCTTATCAGTGCAAGGTTTTATCCCCATTCACTTTTCAATTAAAGATATGGCTACCACCTCATCTCCAGAGAATGACACTTCAGCCTTGCATGCTGCCATCTGATCGCAATTTAAGTATGTCATTTTCATGCAAATGGATTTTTTATATCTCCAAATGAAACCTAAGAGGTGCTTACAGGCTGTGTTCATGTTCTGTATCACCTTCTTTCATTTTTGTAAAATCGAACTGAAATAAATGTAAAAAAAATAAAGGGTAAAAAAAGTAAACGTCGAAGGAACGCATGTTTGCTTATCAACCAAAGAGATGCATGAACACAAAGGAAAAATTCACTACAAGATCAAGACTTGCAGGCCCTATCTTTCCTTTTAGGCGCAGTGGTGTTCGGCACTCCAGCCCAATACAAGCAATTCATGGATAAAGTATAATCCAATTATGAAGCAATAGATCTGGGTGATGGTTTTATAGTTTGGAAAGAACTGCTTTCTTACTTAAATATGTTTGCTGGCATTGACCATACACTATTTGACACTATTTGAATCAATAGAACAAACAGACCAAACTCATAATTCTGTGTAAGAGATCAACACTGAATAGAAACATTCAGCAACACAGGCTACAAGGTTATATTTTGCTTGTACTGACACAGAAAAACAACCCCTATAGCAATCAAATGTTTGCAAGATTGTTTAAATAGTTTTCCTCTTTGAAGACAGAATGTGAAGGCTTTTCTGATTGTGTTTGTAACCAAGGAGATATAATCATCCTATAAATCATGAATTCGTACGCTGATGAAGTGACATTAGGTTTTGATCCATTTGCTGAAACCTCATATTTCTATGCAAGGCCAGTTGAGCACAACTTTAATTAAACCATTATTATATACAAATATGTTATCATGGCCTCCAGCCAGGTGTGAATGAGAAGTCAACAAATAAAGCTGAGCTCTTTGTCCCCTTTCTATCTCTTTCTCTCTTTTTCTAGTAGGCTCATCACAGAAATGGAATGCGCTCCTACTGTCACCATCACTACATCCTGCCAATTATCCAGTTATATTTCCCTTTGCCTTCATGGCTCATTATTATTATTATTATTATTTGTATTTTTCTCCAAAATGGATATTGTGAACAAATACATCATTACAGAGAATGACATTATATTTAAAGAATGTAGTTTATTAGTTGATGTAATTTCCACCATTCATGACACATATATTTATTTCTTATTCCATTTCTCTTATTTATTCAGTTATTTTGTTTTTGTTGATATGTTGTCAATATTTATAACGATCACCGTTGCCAATGTATGAAAGCCTTTTCCCCCCACATAAAAAATAATAATAAAACATTTAAAAAATCATGCTTTGGTAAATTATATTTATGACATAAAGGTCATAATTATGACATAAAAAGTCGAAATTGAAATTTCAACAAACATTTTGACTTTTTTATGTCCTAACTATGACTTTTATGCCATAATTGACATTTTTTATGATTTTCCAAAGCACGGAAAAAGGCTTCCATGGCAAAGCTGTATTTCTACGGATCCCCTAAGGGGACATGGTGGTGGAAAAAGAATATGAGATGGAAGGAAAAATAATGCTTTTGTGTTCTTTCGCAAAACCTTTGCGTTCCCTTGTAAAAATGTTCTTTGCAAGTGAACGCAAAGTTTCTCGGGAGAACTCAAACATTTTGCAAGCATACGCAATGTTTCTCGGGGGAACGAGAAAACGCAAAAGCATTGCCAAATAATTTTCCCTCCCATCTCATTTTTTTTTTTTTTTCCACCATGTCCCTTTAGGAGTTTCTTCATGTGTGCTCACTTCAAATAGCCAGTAACACCGAAGTACCCGTTCTAGTGTCGGCTTGCTGCGCCATTCCCCTCCCAATGGACCGGATACGTGTGCTTATTTCTCCAGTAAGTTCCCCGGTTGGCGAACCCTGTCGAGCTCCTCCGTCTCGGTTACGTATGTGACCCTTGTTCCCTGAAGGAGGGAACGGAGGCGTTATGTCCCGTCGCCACGGTTGTTTTACCACCGAGTCACAGCTCGGCTCCTCAGTGTAAAACAAAGTGCACTGCATCCGTATTTATACCCACGCTGCATTGTTTCAAAATGGATGAGGAAAATATAGCACCTTGAAAATCTCGGCAGCTCGTCAAAAATAAATATGGGGCATCTGTCAAATGAAGGAAGGCTGTTTCTAATACTGACATAAATAAAGGTAAAATACACAACATGTTACTTCTGTATCTGAATAAATGATTCAATTCATAAATGAATGCCATAAAATCATGATTTCATGGGCAGATCTGGCTACTTGACAAATGAAAATCACAAACATGACACTTGTTAATAAAATAATTTTATAAATACAATGTATTAATATGTAAAATAATTTTATCACAAACAAATTAGAAAAAATGTGTTGAATCCAAAAAGCTCTAAACAAATTTTTAAGATGGCAGCAATCATTTAAAAAAGATAAATATAGGCCTACACAAATAAAAAGTTTAGGTTACAGCTGCATCTGTCTCTGAGAAAAAAATGAGTTTGATGTTTTTGTTCGATTTTATGTTATTGAACTCTGAAACCAGAACAAATTTCTTTTTTTTTGGTTTGAATGATCTGAATAGGCCTACATGCGTTCTTGTCCACGTCAAATCGCGATTGGCTTGACTGCATGTTCAAGGCTTACGTTAAAGATTGTTGCTATATGACTGAACATTTTACTGAACATTTTTTTTATGGATACTAAATTTTGCATATAGGACAAATGAGCTGCCCTGTGTAGCCTACAAAAGTATTCGTCACATAAATGCAGTTCTGTCATGACAACTCTCAGAGTGTTTGGCATGGTAATGGGTATGACAATGTTAATATGTTTGGTCTTGGCGGAATAGATTTGCTACGCTGCTGCTTTTATTGCTGCTGCTGCTGTAAGTTATTGCTGCTGCAGAGCAAGTACGGGACTTGCTACTGCCAATACATACACGACACCCTGCTGTGAGCAAGAAAGACATGCTGCTGCTGTACAATCGAGCGTACATGAATTACCCGCAGCAGATCTATACAGGTGGAGCTGGAGGTGGAGGGTTTCTGAAAGCGCGCTGCACTGCTAAGGCAAATGCTACCTGAGTATTTGAAGGTTGAGCATGCAAGATCATTGGCTGCTGATACAGCAGGAACCAATCAGCTGGGCCCTAAAGATGACGTTGTGATTACGAACAGGTACCTATTAGCCTGCACCTAAAGTTTCCTGACAGAACTTGTATTTACATGCAGTCCTGTCAGACAAGCTGTCCCACTTCACTGTGATATTCTGATTAATATTTCCTAATTTAGTAATAGGCCTATTATTCAGTAAGCCGTAACCTGTGGAATTTCAATTGTCTCATTTCTCTGCATTTTACAAATATTTGGGATGCGAAAGATACGTTATAATTTGCGATATACGCAAAATTATGTATGGAAAGGATGTGAGGGCAGATTTTTTTAGCGATAGCCTACAACAAAACTTGTAGGACAATGCGTTTTTTTAGGGGTGATGTCATTACGCACACAATTTTATCGGTAAAAGGCCAATTGGATGGAAACAGGCTGGAGACAGCAAATTGCGCAATCTTTTTTTACGCATATTCACTTTGTTGATAACTAAACAGTGGAAAAAGTGGATGGAAACTTGGCAAGTGTTATGACAAACAACACTGACCATTTTGAAACATTTCTGCAGTATTTATCCCCTCAATCACATTACAGAACACTGTAGGGGATTATGCGAATATTCCTTCAATACAATATAGGCAGCCAATAAAACTCAATAAGCACAGCAGAGAGTACAATTATTAACTCAGCAGTAGACCAACATTCAGCAGCCTCATTACAGCTATTAACCGCTAAGATTTAATACCACCAAATATTCCCACCTTTTCTTCAGGCATCAAACTACTTCCCATCAAAATACCAAAAAATAAATAAAAAGACGAGCCGAAAGTCTCCACACCTCAGATCAACACCTTGGCAGTGGACAGTACATTTGTGTGGGCCTTAAGCAGGGGTAGATATGTATCAGAGGGCTGTTTGCTTGAGGGTGTCAGCCAGGTTTGCTCACCGGCAGCCGAGGCTCGATGACAAGGGCCAAGAAATAGCTCTCGCAGATGAGTATGTATTCATCACAGCTG
Organism: Coreius guichenoti; assembly: GCA_039654105.1. NCBI lineage: Eukaryota > Metazoa > Chordata > Actinopteri > Cypriniformes > Gobionidae > Coreius > Coreius guichenoti. The sequence continues at coordinate 32,693,854 of CM077169.1, forward strand.
CGAAGAACAGATGTCATGTTTGGCTGTCAGCGTAAGATGAGATCGGTCCAGAGAAACATGGAGGTCTGCCATGGAATGCAGTTAGGGTAGCTAACGTCATATTGTTTGGACACTCGGATGCTTCCAAATGGGAATGTCCGATAAGACAGATTTTTGGAGGGAACTGATTCGATAAGAAATCACAGGGAGAGAGTGCAAACCACCATTTCTCTCACCTTTCCTTCTTCCCCTCATCCACGTCTGGCTCTTCTTACCTCTCTCTCTTTTTTCTCTTATGCATAGAACATCAAGCTACCGAGTCACAATCACAGCTCAGACACCTCAAGTTAGATATAAAGACATTCCCAGCCCCTCTGACCTACAAGGCACAGAACTGTTGAAAAATCAATAAATAATGACACCACCATCTTATAACATTAGTATGCTGTGCAGCAGAGAGCCGAAGGGAATGAATAATTCTCAATTGCACAGCTGATGTCACGTCTATATGCACACCGAAAGGAAAGGAGATATTTACTCTGTATTAGGTGTCAGCTTAAATAGCACTAAACACAATAAAATGATGGCAGCACACACTCCCCATCACTATGATGCTTCGTTTTCTCGGTTTTAGATTGAAGTGCACATGGCAGAGTTCTAAATCATTTAAATTATGATAGATCCTAATTAGAGTTCTCAGTAGGAGCTCACATGGCGTTGATTGCTCATTGAGAGAGGCTCAACTCGACTGATTTCAATGGTTTCCATTCAGAAAGGGATTTGTGTGATGCTTTTCTTTATGTCTGACACAAATGACAGATGAATGAATCTGGCATTGCAGCGAATTGGTTGGAGATGGAGACATGAGCTAATCAGAAAAAGTTTGCTTCATGATTTAAATACAGAGACAGATGTTACAAGCACACTAAAAGAGTTGAAAAGAGCTTGATGAGGACCCACTCAAAAGAACAAAGTTTATCTCACAAAGTCTAACTCCCCTTTATTTCCTACAGTATGTGGACCACACACTTTATCGATCACGCAAGAACACTTTCTAATACAAAGCTCTCTTAATGTTCTGATGGCTGAATTTTCATTTTATCTACAAAAGTTATTTTTTGACTGATTGCCTGTTTGATTTTTTGGACTCCATACAAATAATATTGGTAAAAAAACAACAACAAAATATCATGTCTCTCAAAGATAAAGCCGGAAAAAAACAAGCTTTACTGAGAATATCTATAAAAATGTGTCTCTTTACATTTCATCTTTGTGAATATTTCATTAGCTGCTGCAATTTAAAATGTTCTCAAATGAAATGAATCACTTTTATACAGATTAGAGTACTTGACAGGAGCTGTTTTATAAAACTTCAGAGGCCCTGGAAATGTTAGGCATTAAACTTTGATGTGAGAGATTAGAGGAAGGCGAATGAGAAGTGGGAGGTAGGCTGAGTGGTCTCTGATGTGAGATGCAGGCTCATTCCACATTTATATTCCTTTGTTGTGATCTCTGTCAAATAAAATGCCAGATATAGTTCTTCTTTGGAGACAAGGTAACAGTTTAGAGTAGTTTTTAGCTTGTGTTTAAATTGTTTCGAGTCCCTGGGAAGTGGTTGTCTGGTCCCGCGCTGCATATCACACTGTTAAATCCAAAAGGGCTTTTTATACTAAATTGATATTCTTCTAAATGCTTATTGTGTTTTTAAAGTCGAGCTGAGCCACTATATTTTTAGTTGTTACCCTAAGCAATCATTCTTTATTTTGCAGCCTCTTATTTTTTTAAAACTGCCACCATGTTCTTTGAAGCGTGGGAGCTAATTTGAGTATTACAAGTTCAGGTCTCCAAACTCCACTTGTATAAAATTAGTCTTCAATTCATCTACTGTAATGTACTTCCAGTCAGCCTTTGGCTGCTGAAAATGGGGCCTTATAATGAGTTCTGGCTGGAAAGAGCGAGCTGGACTTCCCTGCAGCTGGAGGGACAATCCAAACAGGGTCCTAAGCAGGGAATATTACCATGAAAGACTTTTAATTACACCTACTTAGAATGAGGTTTAGATTGGAGAATTCCCTTTACGAGCAGTACAAGTGGAAGAACAGAGTGGGCATCAAGGAAGCTGAGAATGGATTGGCTGTGATATGGAAAATCAGGGCATGAGAGCATGCTGAATGCAGAGCAGGAATCAGAAAGAAATCACAGGGACCAGGACAAAACCTCTGCGCTCAGCCTACTCTTTTTGTGCCTGTCACAGCAGGACTCCCTCTGCTTCGATGCCTGAGGCGATGTCAGTGCATGGATGCAGAGTGATATCAATATTTTTTACGAGCTTTGAGCTCAATGATTTTGCCTTCACATCCAGAAGGTTTGAAAATGTAGCAGATGCATCAACCGGATTTCTGAAAATCTGTTGGTTTCTCAGATCTCCCAGGAGCTTTCATTAAAAGATAATTGTATAATCCACTTTTGTTGCATCTGTTTTAAATAAAGAACAAACGTAAGTCATTCACATGAAACTGCTTGATGTTTAATGAAAAAAAGTAATCATCTGTGTGTAAAAGCATTGTCCATGCATTTTCAAATGGCTTGTTCTATGTAGGGTAACGAATGCTGGAGCCACATGAATCAGGCCATAGAAAGGGAAAGACCCAGGATGGATGGCCAGTTTGTCACAGGCATGAACATATTTACACTCACACCTAGAGACAATTTAATATCTCCAATTCACCTATGCATGTCTTTGGATTGAAGAAACGCCTCCTGACTCAGCCAGGACTTGAACCGGGACATTCTTGCCTTGACTATTCACAGTTGTTTTAAATACTTGCTTCTTATTTCTGTCATATTATGTAGTTGAAAATTTGATGGATACTTTTCGCATTTGCATTTGCACAGCGAAAGTAATGAACACGCACAAACAATATGAATTCTGGACATACAGCGGGACTTTGTTTGCAGAGCTTGATTATCATAATATTAGACTTGATGTCTTTCTGACTTCACATTTTATGCCTCATGATTTTTTTCTAGATTATCATTAAAACCACTTGGATGTCCTTGGGCAGGCTGACAGATGCAATTCTTTCATGATGCCATTGGTTCACAGTATGTAAATACAAAACCTCATCATTCATTTTACAATGTGCTGCACTCACAGATGCCACATTCAGTATCTTTTTTTTATATTATGTGATTTTAATTGGTTCCAAAGAGAGCACGCATGCATGCATGTCGTTGGCAGTGAGATCGTGAGATCGTGAGAGAGAGAGAGAGAGAGAGAGAGAGAGAGAGAGAGAGAGAGAGAGAGAGAGAGAGAGAGAGAGAGAGAGAGAGAGAGAGAGAGAGAGAGAGAGAGAGAGAGAGAGAGAGAGAGAGAGAGAGAGATTGTTTGCATTGCATTTGACGCCTATACAGGACAAGTAGAAGAAATTGCATTTGAGGCATTTATCACCTATTTACATCTAAATGCCGTTATGTGAGGTAGTTCTGAATCTCTGCTGGTGCCAGTTTTATTGTTTTATCTTCTCAATCTGTCCACTTAAATTAATATTTTTAATTGGATCAGTTCTTTTAGATCAGATATAGCTTGTCCTCTATCATTGTATTAGTTATCACTTCAGACATGAACATCTGTAGATGACCAGTACTGAATATCACATATTATATGTATGGTGCCTTGCATCAAAGTAAGCAGACAATCATGGAGGGAGCTTCTGGAAATTTTGCAAAGACTTAGACATTGACGAATGAGATTGTGTGCCCTTGGTTAATAATGTGAAATCTGCTCTAATACTGTCACAGCACTTTCTCCTTTTTATTACTGTAATTATACCCCTTTTAACCTCTAAATTCAAGGACAGTAATTTAATGTCAAGCTAAAAATTTACCTTTGAAATGAACTTGCACTGCTAGCTCAGTGAGTTAAGAGGTTATATTATGATTTCATTTATAAGGTGAAAGCTCAAGTTATTTTATTATATTGTACACACAAAGATATGCATTACCCAGAAACATATTTTAAAAATAAATAAATAAATAAATAATTGATGTTAGCATAGATGTTCAGAATAGGTTTTCAAAATGGTTTGATTCAGTTTTAGGTTGAAGGACATATGATGTTTGAGAGCTAATAAATGACTAAAATTGCATCTCCTGTCATATCCCATGTTGTCCTTGAGCATGGAACTTACTCCAAAGGGGATTGTCTCTGCGATGTATTTTAAGTTGCTTCGGATAAAAAGCACCTGCTAAATGTCAACGAACATCAGAATGCTCATTAATGGAAGTATGAATAATGTATCTTCTGTAGGACATCAAGGTGATCTTCATACAAAATGTTTTGTATAGCCGCTGAAGATAGTTCAGATGCATGTTCATGTCCCTTACAGAAGAATGCCATCAAACTGTAATTTCCCATTTCAAATAGGTTTAGTATTCCCATTACATGATAAGTGCATCCATCTCATCCTCATTGCACACCAATCTTGGTATGAAGAGTAGGATATTGGTCAAGGATACCTCATCAAGTCTGCAGGAAGATTTAATGCTTTCACATTAGACCCACTTTCAATGTGTAAAGGTGCTGCAAAGTGACATTAAAAGCTGCATTTTTTTGTACAAATTCGGCCTAATTCTGCCGATGTCTCCCAAAAGACGAGGTAATTATAATATAATTATCTGGCTATTTGTGCTTCTTAACTTTTCTGTTCATAAATGCTTTTGTTCTCACAGTAAAATGAAAATATAAGGCAATATGAAAAGCTGTACACTATGTACTCACACCACCACATTTCAAATATATGATTATATTATCATGCAGTTCCAACTTTCACAAAAACTCTAGGACTACCTCACGATGAACTCATCTGTAAACATCACGTAGGCTGTCATTGGAGATGGATGTGGAGGGAATTATCAGTGAGGTCCAGAGATATCTTAGTGTGCAACACACAAGGTACAAGCACATCACTCAAAATGATATATCCCATCTCAGTGATCGCGCTGAATGTGTGAATAAGAAACCTCCAGGGGTTATTTTGCATATGCACAGAGATCTGTCTGCTGTTACCACAGATAACATTTGTCTTGTATTTATAGTGTTGGCCTATATTGTTCTTGCTTATATTGCCAGGTTTAAGAAACAAAAGAATCAGAAAATAACCAGTTTCATTGGTTGTAACATTTGTGTAAAAAGGGTAACGCTTTAGATTACAGCCTGGAAAGTACTGCGTAAGTAAAACGAATTTATGGCATAACTTTCGGTAATTATAGTGTAACTATAAAGTGTGTACGTGTAGGTATAAGGGACCAATATGTAATATTTGGGGAATAAAGGGGAAAATTAACAAATTATTTATACTGTAAGTATTTTTTAATTAAGGGGTAATTATCCATGTAGTTACAGGGTAAGTATGAATCTGCGGGCTGTAAATGAAAGTGGTGTTTGTTACCCTCTTTTTTCATGTAGTTACAGGGTAAGTACAATAAAAACACGTACACAATCTGATATCACTTGGAAACCTTTATTTGAAAAACAACTTTCAAAACAGATTTACAACACTTCTTATTCGTTTCTCTTGCTTGGCCTCTCCTCCTCTTGTTCCTTTTCTTTATCGTTCTTGCCACAGATGAATCTTAAGGAGGAATCCTATGTCTCTAGCTATTCTGTATTATGTATTAAAAGAAAATACAGTACACTTAGAAATGTCCTCACCATTTACTCGTCTTTTACCCTCATGCCATCCAAGATGTATACGACTTTCTTTCTTCAGATGAACACAGAAAAATAAATAATCTCTGCTAATGAAAACTCATTTGGGTTCCTAAAAGTTGAAGCATCAAACAGCACCTACAGCAATAACTACAGTAATCCATACGACCCCAATGGATGAATCAATGTCTTCTGAAGTGAAACGATAAGTTTTTGTAAGAAAAATACCAATATTTTAATTTTTTTAAACTGTAGACTACCAGCAGTCACCTGTGCGTGCATGAGAGGGTTGAGTTCACGCTTGACGTAACTTGAAACGTGACGTGAGCGCGCCGAGAAACTCACGCGGATGTCGGATGCCGTCAGTTTTTATTTTATTTTATTTTTTTAATTAATCCTCACAACAGTATAAAAACAATAACAAAATATATGATAATAGCAATGAGAAACAAACAAGACAGGAAGACAGAGACGTCAGTTCTCGTGTGAGTTTCAGATGAAACTCGAGCGAGAACGTCATGAAAGCTTGAAGCTTCACGTTGCACTCATGCACGCGCTGGTAACAGTTGGTCGGTCGAAAGTGAAAAGATTAGTAAATTATGAGAGCATTTCTGGGTGTACTTTCTCTTTTAATAATTAATACAGAATAAAAAAAGACATGGGATTCCCTCTTAATATCCATCAGTGGAAATAATGAAAAAGAAGAAGAGGAACAAGAGGAGGAGAAGCCAAGCAAGAGAAACAAAAAAGGGACAAAATGTGTGTCAGGGTGTGGTACAATGAAAAGGGAGCGAGGACTCAGTCGCAGGAAGAGAAGATTTATTGTAAATAATAAAATAACACAATCATAAACAAAACACCCACGAGGGGGAAAACCAAACATGAAATAAACCTAAATACCAGGAAAGGTAAACAGGGAACACAACAGGGGGCAGACGACATCCAACAACGATCCAACACAGGACTGCAGACACAAGGAGACTATAAAGGGTAACAAATCAGGAGGGGAACAGGTGGGGCAAATTAAACAATAACCAGGTAACAAGATGGGCGGGGTAAACAAGAGACATGACATCAACCAAAACATGATAAAACACACCACATGTGCTCTACAGGACAAGACAGACATGTGACATTACCCCCTCCCTACGGAGCAGCTACCAGACGCTCCAACTGGAAATAAACAAAAACACTCAGGAAAAAATAGGGAACAAACAGAATAAAATAGAACCGGCCGGAACGTCCTAGAAAGGACCAGGGCGGGATGGGAGGGACGGACCAGGGCGGGATGGGAGGGACGGACCAGGGCGGGACGGGAGGGACAGACCAGGGCGGGACGGGAGGGACAGACCAGGGCGGGACAGACCAGGGTGGGATGGGAGTACAGTACACTTGGCTTGCATTGTTCAAGTATCATGTTACCTGCTCTGTTGGGGTGTAATTCATGTACACTCGATTGTGCAGCAGCATGTCTTACTTGCTCACAGCAGGGTGTCGTGTATGTATTGGCAGTAGCAAGTCCCGTACTTACTCTGCAGCAGCAATAACTTACAGCAGCAGCAGCAATAAAAGCAGCAGCGTAGGAAATCTATTCCGCCAAGACCAAACATATTAACATTGTCATACCCATTACCATGCCAAACACTCATGGTAGAGTTGTCATGACAGAACTGATGCTGATATAAAAAAAGGTCAGTATTTATGTTATCATTGTAGGGTGGGGTTGTAAAGAATGGTGCGTGTCTAATTTAATAGTTAATCTGGCAGAAATTCCAACACTAATATAAATTGACATTAGATGAAAATGAAAACATTCTTTTTTCCTTTTATTTATTTTTTCATCTCTCTGTTCAGTTATCTCCATGGAGACTTTTTTTTTTTTAATTTAAGAACAATTATTTGAAAATCATCATGTAAGCTTTGGCCTCAATAAAATATCTTTGCAATGCAAGCCAGTGGCTGAAGAGGGAGAGATATGGAGAGAGAAAGATTCTCTGCAAATGTCATCATGTTGACAAATGGCATTCTTTTCCCGACCTGAGACAGTGGGGTCAATTACTGAATTTGCCATATTGATACTCTTGACATTCTGAGGAACTCTCCTTGAAGCTTCAATAATAAACTGCTCCAGAGACAATTTTACGGGGTCAGGGTTACATTTATGAGTCAACAAAGCTGTTTTCTGTTATCGTTTTGTTTGTTCTGCCACTTTAAACTTTACTCCAGTCCGTTTTGTGATGAAACGTTTCAAAGAAATCTACATTGGGGAAAGAATGTTCCCACAAGGAATTGGAAACAATCTGCATGCACTTTTCATAACGACAAAGTTTTTGTGGTTATACAAAAATAAAATAAAATTAATTCCATCAGGTCTCTCTCATTTTGTTCTACTTCCTGCTGTGTGATTGGATATTTAACATAGCAGGTGTTTTTTTTTATCCTTCTCAGAAATGATAAGTGTGTTTTTAGAAGTGCAGGGGAAATAGGCAGTGTATTTGAAATGGCCAAGTGTTTAAATAGAAAGATTTTTCTTCTTTTCACAACTAATTTTAAACCTATAGCAACATTTAAAAGAACTAATTGTTCTTACATTTTACAGACGTTCTTTATTTTCCCATGTGCATCACATTGTGAGGCTAAAACATGGATGAAGTTTAGGTCTAGGTTAACTATTTATTAAGATAGGCTATTACATAGTTACATGGAAATGTCCAAACTAATAATAATAATAAGTTAAGCAAAAAGTCTGAAAGGATCTTTTCTGAAAGGATCTGTCCATGCACATCTGTTAGCCCTCCATGGTGTTTCATACAACTGATTCACAATATTTAGAAAGCTAGCATGTTAAAATTCAGAAAATTAAGTCCAGCCATTGAGTAAATGATTCATGTAGAAATCTACAAGTCAAAATTTTTTTTTTTTTTTGACAAATTACTACTGGCAATTTACATGACTTGATGAAAGAGAATTGACATAAGTGTACTTATGTACAAATGGCACATAGAGAAAACAAACAAGCAAAAAACTGAGGCACGTGTAACAACACAGCATTCATGGCCAACGCAGTGTGATGATGTCGCAAGGTGTGCCCCAGCGTATAAGAAGGGTGCCTGAGAACATGTCATCAGATTCGTATTGTCTGAAGAAAGTTGCACAGTCATGGCCAAAGCATGGCAACTTGACGCAGTGTCTCGTTCCCTTCTCAGGGAACCGGGGTTACATATGTAACCTAGACGTTCCCATTTTGTCTTACCCTCGACGCTGCGTCAATACCAACTGTGCCATGATGACCAGTGTGCCTGCTTGTGTGTAACAACTCACAATATTAGCGAGATTACACAAAAACACAAACAAAAACGGTTCAGCCACTTTCATGTGCAAAATTAGTGTACTGTACAAACCATCCATAAAATACACAGTCCAAACCCTTTCACACACCAATGATGCATGCAAGATGAGCAGTGTCTTAGGGCCAGATTTACTAAACAAATGAGTGTGAGAGCGCAATTCCAAAAAAGCGCAGATGGGAGTGGAAAGTTCAGCTAGTGATCTACTGATGAAGCGCAAATTAAAGAACACAGATGCAGCCGGGTCATTTCACAAACGCAATCTACCAAGAGCAACACAAATTAGCGTCAGGGTTAAGACATGCTTTTTTGGGCGGTGAATAATGGTGCAAATACCAGTAAATTGACTAGTGCAAACCTTAGTAAATCACCTTGCATGATCCATTTAAATATTCTCCTCCCATAAATTGTGTCTGAAAGGGAAACTCCTACAAATGCATATGCAATAAGGTCAGCCACAAAAACAGCTGTCCAAACTCTGTCCAGGAAAGATATTCCAACATGCTCAGGGCGATGTGCCAAATCCCACATCCAAACACTCGAACACTCAAGAACACAAAGGTAAATCCAGCCAGCGAGGCATTTCAGCAAACTTGATGATACAACTGAGCTGCATTTGAGATTGCATACTTCCCTACTATATAAAAAACAGTATGTGACAAAAGAAGTATGTCCGAATTCACAGTACTCATAAAAGAGTAGGCAAAAAGTACCCGGATGACCTACTACTTCCGGCAAGATTCTGGAGTGTGCATCTGATGGACACTTTACTATCCCATGAGGCCATGGAAGAGGTTTTGTCATCTCAAACATCTGTCCAGCTCTACTTCTAAAAATATTCTATCAGGGAGTCGAACAGAAGGCTAATAAAGCAAGCTTAGCCTTCCTCAAGGTAAGGAGAGGGCCTAACCTCAATTTAGACCACCCCAGGCCTAAGTAAGTTCCAGGCTCATCCTGACACCAGCGATCCCCTAATTTTATCCCCTCTAGAAACACCCTCCTCAGAGGGGGAGGGAGGGAAATTTTAGATTAGATTTCTGTGCGGTTTCCTCCTATTACGGCGCCTCCGCTCCCCACTCCTCGGAGGGGGAGCTCAGGCAGCCACACTTGCCTTCAGTGCCTTCTTGGTGGCACAAATAGCTAGATCTGTGGCTATACAGAGTTCAGAGACCGCCCCTTGATCCAGGTCTTTGAGCAGGTCTGCCTGGTAAGCTTTCAGTACTGCCATAGTTTGCAAAGTTGACTGGCCACCGCATACGCACTGCCCACCAACCTCGATGTTGCCTGACATGGTTTAGAGGGCAAAACGGGAGCCTGGATGGAGTATGGATGTCTCCGTGAACTTGTCACCGCAGTGTGCAGGTCTGAGAGAAATGGAAGACTCATAGGAGCTGTATCGCTCATCTAAGCAATTGTCTGCAGTCTCACCAGTTCAGGCTTAGTCGGGCTGTGGCATGAGTCATAAGCTCCACTAACTCATCATATGCAGCGCTTTGCTGTATGGAGCAGGAAAGAGATCTTTTAGTAATATCTGTCTCTACTGACACCACATCTGTATCGTCAGAATCATAGGCGAGCAATGAGTCCTTGTTTCTGAGTGGGCTTCAGCTTCTGGCATTAGGACAATGGAGCTAGCGGGAGAGGTGAGGAGAACTCCCCCATGCTCCTCTATCAGCTCCGTCTGAGATCCCCACAACCGCAACCTGTGCACTGCCTCGGTAAACGCAGGGCTATAGCTGCAAACAAGAGGAGCCAGCTGGGAGCAGAGCTTTCTCAGTGAGAAATCATCACCAAGGATTCATCCAGCCCCCTCAAAGGGCTGAACGTGTGTGGATTTCGCTCCCAGACAAATAACACACAGCTCATGACCATTACCAGTTATTATAAAACGAGGGCCTGAAGGGACACACTGTAAAACTGTCTGCTCACCGTTATTCTGCTTGCCTTCTCTCCTTTCTTTTTACACACTGCTATCTTCACACAGCACACAAACAATCGGCTTCCTGAAGACAAAGAAGCTTATGATGTGTTCTCAGGCACCCTTCTTATACATTGGGGAACACCTTGCTATGTCATTGCACTGCGTCGGCCATGAATGGTGTGTTACACATGCCTCAGACAATGGGTTCCGTGGGGGCGCGTCCCCATAGTCGATGCAGCGTTGAGTTCCCTCGAAAGGGAACCTTGATATTGTTGGAGTTACTGAGAACTTGAAAAAAACAACTCTTACATGTGCTATTAATAAATTACAGCGCATTTATGTATTTAGGACTTTTGTCTGTAGAGCTAAAATATTAATAAGGAAATCGTACGTTTTATTTATGTCATGTAATTTTCATTCCTTCCACTGCAGTTGTAAATGTATATGAGATTCATTAATTAAATGCTTTAGTTTAGGGAACCTAAATGTCCAAGTTTCCATATAATATATCCATGTTTGCTGTTTCAGAGCTCACTTAATTGACCTAAAGAATTTAAATAGGCCATAATTGGCTAAAATTAAAGCAAAATTCTGCCAAAATAAATGCATACAATAATAATGTTTGGTGGGGGGTGTCTTAAAGTTGTTTTCACCATATTTAATTAACATAAGAAGGTCTAAATTATAATGAGCCATGCAGGCCAAGCTGAAAAAAAGAAAGCTTTTAAAGAGTTTAATTAGTACCTGGGCCGTTCCAGAAGAAAGGCCTCGACCAATGCCAAAACAGCACTAGGAGATTTTCCCCAATGCTTTCCTGTGGAATAATAGAAAGGCTTTTTGGTGCAGCAGATGTGGTTTGTCCATTGGTTTTGTACAGAATGCCTGCCACAAGCATTTAGTCAAATGTATTTTCTTAGCAGTGCGTGTAGAGGAACAGATGGCATTGTAATCAACATGGATAAATGTATATTTGCTCTCTAAAAGTCACTGTATAAAGCATACCTTTAAGACAATTGGATTGGACTAGTCTTTGTGCTCATGCTGAGACTTGATGACATGATGATAGTCTGAACATTCCTGGTGTTTGGGGTTGGTCTACCTGAAAATCACGATATCCTGAGAGTGACTGAGCAGTTTTTGGACAACTAGTGTTCAAAATTAATCATAACTTAATAGGTTAACAGGGGTTACAATACAAGTTTGCTAAAGTGAAGAAAAAATACACTTTCTGTCATGCACAACAAATTGTAGGTAGAGCATTTTAAATTCCATTTATTCAATTGGTAAAATGCAAGTGATTTGTGTATTTATAATAGCCTACATGAACATCACACCAAAAATTAAAAGAATAATTATAAAAGTGAAATGATCAAACTTCATCTCAAATGAGAAGTAATTTAAATCTGATGTGATTAAAGCACTAAATCCCCCACAGCAACATTGGAAAAAGCTTTTGCAAAGCTATAAAAGACTGTGCCACCTATTGATCAAAGTTGTTAATATGGATATAATGTAACTATTGAATCGTTCAGACTGTAATTATGTTCTTCTATTAAGGTCACATTTAGTGCATTGCACACGCTGCCATTCTCATGCTCAGCTCTGTAATTGCTGCTCACAGATATATTTTGTTAGGAAGCTACTGAGTGGGCTGAATATTACTGTAAAAAAATGTTTCTCAAATGCATGGCATTTCTTCTGCTCACTAGCTCAGGCACATTTGCATGTGTAATATCAGCTTGTTGAAATGTTTGTTTTACACACAGGGGTGGCTTCTTGCCAGAGTGGCTCGGCACAGTAGTAAACTAACACTGCATTCCAAACAGATATGGAATATTCGTGCTCTATAAACAAAAAACAACATCCCAGCAACATGTTAAAGAGGGAAGGGAAGGAAAGGAAGGTAGTGAGGAAGAGAGAGTTATTCATACCAATATCAATGCAACCTCAAATGCAATCTGTAGGAGTTCGTAAATACATTTAAATCAGTTCTTCAAGCTCAAATATCTTCTCATCCTGTAATATGTGCTTTTGTGAACAGCATGCTGAAGATTAAGTGTGTCCTACATTAAACACTCGCTCTCCAGGCGTGTAGTGTTCTCTCAAGAGGTAAACAGATAAAGATTTTCTTCCAATCGGTTTCAGACTGAAATACACAGACAAGAGAGGGATGGACAAGTCACAGTGTCAACAGCCCCTGTAATCTGTTACTTTTATGAACCTCCTAACACATACCTAGTTGAGAAAAATAGATTGTAAGTGAAGGCTTGTCACTGTTTTGTTTTTTTTTCTTCTTTTTTTCACAATGAAAAAGGTTTAACGTTTTCTAAATGTTTAACAAGAAGGAAAATACCCTGAGGTGGGATGATGGTATGTAGCAGTCACACTGACTTTACTTATTAATCACAGACCTTCAAAAGAGAGTTTGAGAGTAAACCCAGAGTCTCAACAGTCCAAAGCTCAGGACATCCCACAGATAAGAAAAAAACAAAGAAAAAAAAAATAAAATTTTTTGATCTCGGTCATTCCTCTCCATCTAAATGTTATATAGGAGGAACCCTGATGAGAAGCTGACCCTCTGTGGTTTCTCATGAGACCATATTCTCTGCTACCTTTTGTGGGCAATAAAATAGCCTTGTAACTGATAAATTACCATGAAGAAACAGGCATTTACAACCCATTCTCACTCCCAAGGCGTCAAAATCTGAAGCATTGTCAAGTGCCTTCCGCGTCACAATGAAGACGCAAAAGGTACCCCTAGGCGTCACTATATCGACGCGCAGGGTGCTCCATTGATTTCAGTTGTTTGCCCAATGCGTCAGATCAAGACGCTTTTAATTCTTTGCATTTGTAAAAGCAGACATGATTTTATGAATATTTATAGGCTACTTTTATATTTTGGAGTTTAACTTCTACCCTAAACCTACCCACTTCTAAACAATATAAAACACGTAACAGGCAAATAAAAGTACAGTCACAGGTATTTATTGCAAAAACTGACCAAAAACTATTTAAAAGTATTAACTCATGTTGCATTCCAAGTCTTCTGAAGTCATACGATATCTTTATGTGAAGAACAGAGTTGATCTTAATGTTTTAATCGCTGAAATGATGATCCCACTGCTCTGTGAACGCACGCACGCACACACTCAATCAGTCATATCTCATTCAAATGATACACCTGAATCATGACACAATTGGTCACGAGACACACAAGAGCCAATGACATTTTACAATCAAAGCTGACGTAATGACGCAATTAGTCACGAGACATACGAGAGCCAATGCAATTTCACTATGAAATCTGACGTAACGTTTCTTCGGGCAGCAATTTTTGAAATTTGAATGTGTGCATAATCTTCGACGGATGGAGACGCTGATCGCTTTTGGGGATTTTCTTCACACAAATCAATCGTTTGGCCTTGGAACACTTGGAATATTTGTACTTTTTGAATAAATTGTGCATGCAGTCATATCTGCCTGTTATATCCTGTATTTTATATCATATAATACACAAATGGGTAGGTTTAGGGATGGGGTTGGGTTACATGTTCATGTGTCTAAAAAGTGTAAATAAAATAAATGTAAATAAAATTATGCTGGCTGATTAAATTGAGAATCACACTCCAACATGTCATAATGGCAAAATCATAACCCAATATATAATTTTATCATGACGATAACATTCCCATGCCCAGCACGTCTGTTTATGACGCCGAAGGTTTCTCATTGAAATCAATGGAGCACTCTGCGCATCGAAAAATGAGACCTAGGGGTACCTTTAGCATCTTCATTGTGACGCGGAAGGCACATGACCATGCTTCAGATTTTGACGCCTTGGGAGTGAGAATGGGTTGGCATTTATAGTACATGACTAGCATTTTTACACAGTGTCTGGATGACTTCGACATCTGTGGGAAGGCCCCATGCTAATTTTAAATTAGCCTTATTAACAGTATGTCAGGTGTGGGTTAGGAATTGTGAGGAATCAGGTGCAGAGTAGTGATGTTACATATGACACTGAAGCTTCAAAGCATGTATCGAGTATGCAGCGTAATATATTAAGCTCCGTGCCGGGGCGCGTATTGAACGAAGCCTCACTTTCTTTCCAGTCACATGAAAGCTTCACTTTGCGTGTCTGAATGTTTTAATACAGACCACTACTACTCTTAGGGCATCACAGCACCTGTTAGTGGGTGGGATATATTAGGCAGCAAGTGAACATTTTGTCCTCAAAGTTGATGTGTTAGAAGCAGGAAAAATGGGCAAGCGTAAGGATTTGAGCGAGTTTGACAAAGGCCAAATTGTGATGGCTAGACGACTGGGTCAGAGCATCTCCAAAACTGCAGCACTTGTGGAGTGTTCCCGGTCTGCAGTGGTCAGTATCTGAGCAATGGAAGAAGGTGGTCTGGTCTGATTAATCACGTTTTCTTTTACATCACGTGGATGGCCGGGTGCGTGTGCGTCGCTTACCTGGGGAACACATGGCACCAGGATGCACTATGGGAAGAAGGCAAGTCGACGGAGGCAATGTGATGCTTTGGGCAATGTTCTGCTGGGGAACCTTGGGTCCTGACATCCATGTGGATGTTACTTTGACACGTACCACCTACCTAAGCATTGTTGCAGCCCATGACCCTTTCATGAAAACGGTATTCCCTGGTGGCTGTGGCCTCTCTCAGCAGGATAATGCGCCCTGCCACGAAGCAAAAATGGTTCAGGAATGGTTTGAGGAGCACAACAACGAGTTTGAGGTGTTGACTTGGCCTCCAAATTCCTCAGATCTCAATCCAATCGAGCATCTGTGGGATGTGGTGAACAAACAAGTCTGATCCATGGAGGCCCCACCTCGCAATTTGCAGGATCTGCTGCTAACATCTTGGTGCCAGATACCACAGCACACCTTCGGGGGTCTAGTCCATGCCTCGACAGGTCAGGGCTGTTTTGGCCTATATTAGGAATGTTAGGAAGGTGGTCATAATGTTATGCCTAATCGGTGTATACAGTGGGGAGAACAAGTATTTGATACACTGCCGATTTTGCAGGTTTGCCCACTTACAAAGCATGTAGAGGTCTGTAATTTTTATCATAGGTACACTTCAACTGTGAGTGACGGAATCTAAAACAAAAATCCAGAAAATCACATTGTATGATTTTTAAGTAATTAATTTGCATTTTATTGCATGACATAAGTATTTGATACATCAGAAAAGCAGAACTTAATATTTAGTACAGAAACCTTTGTTTGCAATTACAGAGATCATACGTTTCCTGTAGTTCTTGACCAGGTTTGCACAGACTGCAGCAGGGATTTTGGCCCACTCCTCCATACAGACCTTCTCCAGATCCTTCAGGTTTCGGGGCTGTCGCTGGGCAATACAGACTTTCAGCTCCCTCCAAAGATTTTTTTTATTGGCTAGGCCACTCCAGGACCTTG
This sequence comes from Coreius guichenoti, assembly GCA_039654105.1. Taxonomy (NCBI): domain Eukaryota; kingdom Metazoa; phylum Chordata; class Actinopteri; order Cypriniformes; family Gobionidae; genus Coreius; species Coreius guichenoti. Next base: position 32,710,248 of record CM077169.1, read on the forward strand.
AGATGCTTCTTACGGAGCCACTCCTTAGTTGGCCTGGCTGTGTGTTTCGGGTCGTTGTCATGATGGAAGACCCAGCCACGACCCATCTTCAATGCTCTTACTGAGGGAAGGAGGTTGTTGGCCAATATCTCGCGATACATGGCCCCATCCATCCTCCCCTCAATACGGTGCAGTCGTCCTGTCCCCTTTGCAGAAAAGCATCCACTAAGAATGATGTTTCCACCTCCATGCTTCACGGTTGGGATGATGTTCTTGGGGTTGTACTCATCCTTCTTCTTCCTCCAAACACGGCGAGTGGAGTTTAGACCAAAAAGCTCTATTTTTTTATTTCTACCTCTGGATCATCCAGATGGTCATTGGCAAACTTCAGACGGGCCTGGACATGCGCTGGCTTGAGCAGGGGGACCTTGCGTGCGCTGCAGGATTTTAATCCATGACGGCGTAGTGTTATACTAATGGTTTTCTTTGAGACTGTGGTCCCAGCTCTCTTCAGGTCATTGACCAGATCCTGCCGTGTAGTTCTGGGCTGATCCCTCACCTTCCTCATGATTATGATGCCCCACGAGGTGAGATCTTGCATGGTGCCCCAGACCGAGGGAGATTGACCGTCATCTTGAACTTCTTCCATTTTCTAATAATTGCGCCAACAGTTGTTGCCTTTTCACCAAGCTGCTTGCCTATTGTCCTGTATCCCATCCCAGCCTTGTGCAGGTCTACAATTTTATCCCTGATGTCCTTACACAGCTCTCTGGTCTTGGCCATTGTGGAGAGTTTGGAGTCTGTTTGATTGAGTGTGTGGACAGGTGTCTTTTATACAGGTAACGAGTTCAAACAGGTGCAGTTAATACAGGTAATGAGTGGAGAACAGGAGGGCTTCATAAAGTAAAACTAACAGGTCTGTGAGAGCCGGAATTCTTACTGGTTGGTAGGTGATCAAATACTTATGTCATCCAATAAAATGCAAATTAATTATTTAAAAATCATACAATGTGATTTTCTGGATTTTTTTTTTTTAAGATTCCGTCTCTCACAGTTGAAGTGTACCTATGATACAAATTACCATTTACTTGCCTCATACAACTATGTTGGTTATATTATTATTACACTGAATTTATTGCCAAACTTTAATGTGAATTATATTATCAGAAAACTGAACATTTAGCATTGTCAGGCTTTTATTTGTGCTTAATTAATAAAACTACAGAGCTGCGCATTAGGGTTTATGGCTGCTATAAATTTGACCTAACACAAGATGGCACTGTTTTTGACACCCCCGATACAATCGGAGAAAAGCATCAAAGCTTTAAGATGCTTAATTTCTCCATCCCTAATGCAGAGAGCTTTGAAGGGCCTTATTTAACCTCCCCAATGGGGGGAAAAAACACAATCCAGGGCAGCAGGACTGGAGCAAGGCATGACAAACAGACAAGGCTCCTACACAAGGAACAAAAGCCGCGTTTTCACCGCAGGAACTTTCCCTAAGAACTAGGGACTTTGGGGTGGTACTAGGTGTGTTTTGACTGCAGGGACCAGGGTCTAAATTAAGTTCTGAGTAAAAATGTCCCCCTCAGAAAGTCCCTGCTCGCGAGGTACTTTTTCAGAGTTCAGGAACTTTTGGGGGTGGGACTGAACATGCTGATTGGTTAAGTTCACGCAGCATTTTGATTGGTTGACTCCGCAGCATTTTATTTCAACCACCATTTTTAAAAGTCCACCATGTCTTTAAAAGGTGCTTTCAGTAGCTTTTTAGCTAACTTTACCATCAATGTTGTTTGTGTACCTTAAAAGAAGAGGTTCGCAGATTTTCAACCTGATTTGTTTTGGTTACAGTGTTGGTTGTAAATTAACAATCTGTACTCTTTCTCCATTTTACCTGCACCCAAATATCCATTTGTATTTGTCAGCAAAAGTACACCGGATAATGCAAAATGCATCATTTTGTGTCATCTGGCAGACTTTTGACAGCTCCAGGGCTTTTGTGAAAATTACAAATGTATTTCTGCATTCACGGAAAGTTGGATCAAGTGCATTATGGATTTTGAAGTTCACCTGCCTTTTTTTTCAAAAGGGAACACTAGAGCCCCTTTTCACTGTTTTCTCCACCGATTAAAAAAATCGCCTTTCTACTGCAAAGACAGCCAAGTTTTATTAAACCCCCACCTTGCCAGTGGTGAATTACCTTTTTAAATACCAATACCACAATAGTGTTAGATGCTGCACTGCCATCGATCGACATGGATCAGCGTAATCCTCTTCTGAATTTTATGTAAATTACACTGATACTAGTGAGTTTTAACAAGCTGTCTACACGATAATTAATTCCCTTAAAAAGAAACAACTTGGGTATCACTTCTCAGGATTTTCTCTGTATGATATGTTCCCTCTTTGTGTGTACCAATGTTTGCGCTCTGTTTTTTTTTTTTTTTTTTTGTCAGTCTTCAGTCTTCAGTCTCCATTGTCTCCCCTGAACACACAAAAAGTGTGAAAAATCGCATCATCAATTTACACTATGCTACATAGGGAACCAATGAGCAAGAGGATTCTCTCTGATTATTGTGAAACACAGTAAAATACATTACATAATTTAAACACTTTTAATAAAAAACTATTGTGTACAATATTCATGTGAGTACACCATTCAGATGACTCTTCACAAAACTATTTATTTCTCAACATGTAAAACTTTTGAAACTATAATGCACATTTGAGTTTTCCAAGACCTATGACCTATTGATTGAAGATTTTAATCTCCTGTCAGTATGTGATCTGCATGTGTAGCACACAGCTGTGTATCAATCTTGGGTAAGATTTACCGTCTTCACTGAAAGATGACACGGGCAGAAGCAATCAGCTTGTTACATCTGAAAGCAATTCTAATTTGTGCTAGGGAGAATCAAAATGAAGCAGGATAACCTCCTTTTCATTTTGCTTTTTGCTTGTGGCACCATGCCCACCTCTCTGGCAAAGGAACGATTTCCGAGAAATCACTCATGTGCATTAATAATCCAACAGCACAATCAGAAATGTACAATAGCCTCATGCTAACATCTCCCACCATTGTGCTCAGAAATGGGCTGATTGAGAATGCTGATTTTAGATTGCAGGTCTCATAAAGCCCATACAAATCTCTCCTTGCATGGGTTTCAATCCAAAGACAGCTGTGTGAAGTCTATTAGAGGCATTGTCAGAAAGATCCTACAATTCTATGTGCTTTCTGTTTATACATCTTTTATAATATCAGCTTGGCATTTTTTCCTGACAAAGAAGATTGCTTGGGATGCACATGATGAACATATATATACTTTTCAAGAAACTGTGTGTGTCAGTTCTTTAAGCAATCTACATTTCATGCTTTAAAAATAGTATTTTGGCATCTAAATTCATTATTAGAGATCACAGTTGGGCCTATCTGGCCATGTCCTCATGATTTCTTCTTCATCTTTTTTTTTTTTTTTTTTTTTTCACATGAAGTGCCAGAAGCAGTATATGATCTGACATCACAATCATAGGATGTATCTTGTGCGATCCTGAACAAAGAATGGCTTGGGAGAAGGAGGAAAGCAATCATGCAAGTGAAAAGCACAAGCTGCATACCAAATCATGTATTGAAACAAACAATAACAGGAGAGTTTTTTTAAGGTGTAACAAGCGAAAAGCAATAGACATAAATCGAAAGATTTTTCACGTCTTTTTATTTGTCAAACAAAAGAGCTGTCTATATGTTAGCAATGGCTGTCCTCCTTTGTACACTTCGCTTTAACTAATAGTGTATAATTGGTATATTTTACCATATAGCATTTGCTTGACACGGAATGAACATAAAAGAAATATGACACTTTTTTTTGGGAACAGCTGACAGCGTAAACGCAAAACCAAAAGATTATGTGGCTCACTGGGTCTCTCTTGAATTTAACTCTATACATGTTTTCAAACAATCACTGTTCACAGCACGTCATGGAAATGCTGGACTATCAGACCCACCAATATATATATTAATTATTCAAAAAATGTGCCTGTGGACCTCATATTTTGGTGTTTTTTTTCTTCTAATACAGTCATCCTCAAAAGGTCTGTACAAAACTGTTAAATGTGCACACAAGTCATTTGAACAGTGTTAGAGAAGAATCTCACAGACACAGGGAAATGTTAGACAAGAATTACTGATATTACCTCCATATATGTCGATAGTCATGATAAACATAGAAACATGATGCCAACATTTATCTAGTTAAAAAAATGGTACTGCGCGTGATATGATGTATGCTGAATTCATGTCAACACTTCTCTGACTTTTTTTTTTTAATATGTCACATTCAAGACTGTACAAATAGTGTTACACCCCCCTCCCCCCTTCATGTTTTTTTGTGTAAATATATATTACATATGTGTTGTGAGTCCTGAAAATTCCCAAAAAGTATAACAAATAAATTTATGCAGTGATTTCACAACCCAATGCTGCTCACCTTTGAAATTAATCACTAGATTTCGATGACTACCTAACAGCTGTATAAACATCTGTATCTAATCTTTGCATACATGAAAGCTGTTATTTAATGGTGCCTTTAGTATATGCAAAGGGGGGAAAGAATAATCTCACTTAATGTAGTCCATCACATTTTGTATGTTTATATTTCTTCACATTTTTTAACAAGCACATACAAATGTGGGATATTTCAAAGGGAAATTGCATTCGACTAAAGGATTGATAGATTTAGATTTAATTGTACGATTGTAAAATTGACATCTATCCTGAGGTTTTTACAATCAAGAAAAACAAAAATACAGTAGTACAGCTAAGTAAAAGGTAAACAGCCTGAAAAACTGAGACATCTGGAAGTTACACAAAAATATTGTACACATAAAAAAAACCTTCTAAACATTTAATTTCGAATGGACATTATTTTCTTAAACATTTCTCCTGTCGTTGTTACAGACTGCCTGCGTAATAACCTGTAAGTGAATGTACTTTTACCTTCATAACTTTCCATCAGTTTTCTATGTGTGTGACATTAGCCCCTTTCACACAGCAATACTGGTAAATTACCGTAATATTACCAGAATGATTTTACCGGTAAATACACAAATATGCTGTTCACACAAGCAACGCCATTCTGGCTTTTTACCCGTAAGAGACCGTTCATACATCAACAGCAAAATACCGGTAAATTATGTGATGTCAGTCATCGGGAATTATCTGTAAACGCTGCGCCGTTGTCTTCATCCGCCCGCATGAGAAGCAGTGCTTTAGTTTCACTATCTGTTCAATTTAACAACATCTTTTTGACGTCTGAGTGGTAGGCATAACGGATGATCAAACAGAACGCGTTTGCTCTTAAAAATACGACACTCGCGTAATAGTATCAAACTGCAGAGCCGCAGCGCTGATGAATGGAAAAAGAAGGCTGGGTCTCGAGCGTGATACGTTGGAAAAGCTGCGAAATGTGCCGCAACGGTCAAAGATGATCATTTAGCAAAACTATTAAAAACCTTACTGTAAACATGCGGAGTAATCGCATCATCTTCATAAGTCTTTATGATTGGCCCAAAGCAGACTTCTTATGTCAGCACGTTCTGATTCCATATGTGAATACACAAATATGCTGTTCACAGTTCTGTCAACACTGCACTGGCTCCCTATTAAACATCGTATAAATTTTAAAATCTTGCTAATTACTTACAAAGCACTAAATGGTTTAGCTCCCCAGTACTTGAGCGAGCTCTTAACGCATTATACTCCATCACGTCTATTACGGTCTCAAAATTCTGGCCAGTTGATAATACCTAGAATATCAAAATCAACTGCAGGTCGATCCTTTTCCTATTTAGCACCTAAACTCTGGAACAGTCTTCCTAGCATTGTTCGGGAAGCAGACACACTCTGTCAGTTTAAATCTAGACTAAAAACACATCTCTTTACTATGGCATACACATAAAACATTTTTAATTTCTATTATTCAAATCAGTTAAATGATTGTTTTAGGCTGCATTAACTAGGTCAGCCGGAATGGGGAACACTTCCCATAACACCTGATGCACTCGTTACATCATAAGAAGAATGGCATCTACGCTAATGTTAGTCTCTCTGTTTATCCCGAGGTTTACTGCAGTCGGCCGGTGGACCTTAGCCTGGACATGACGAACGCATCCCTGAAGTGTCTGTAGAGACCGTCTCAATTAAACTCCCCCCTGTAAATGCCGCATCGACACGACATCCTCATTAAACCCGTCTCCAGCGTGACGACTCCAATCTTTCGAACAATCTTAAGAATATCTTTCAATCTAATATGACTTCTGACCTGTAATGTTGCCAGAATCATAATCATACACTATTTGTTTGTCGGCCAGAGGAGAACTGGCACCCCGACTGAGCCTGGTTTCTCCCAAGGTTTTTTTCTCCATTCTGGCCCTGAAGGAGTTTTGGTTCCTTGCCACTGTCGCCTTTGTCTTTTGGCTTGCTCAGTTGGGGACACTAAAATTTCAACTATATTACTGATCTGCCCGCATTGACACTATATGATAATTGAAATGAGCTGGATGACATCACTGTTTTCTCCAGAGCGGCTGTACAGCCGAATCAAATTCTGTTGCATTATTTTCCTGTTAATACTGTGAAGCTGCTTTGATACAATCGACATTGTAAAAAGCGCTATATAAATAAAGGTGACTTGACTTGAATATACCGGTAATCTTCATTCCGCGTTCACACACCGCACATTACTGGTAATTTACTGGAAATGTTACAACTTCCCTTACTGGTAATTTGCCGAAACCAATTTACCGGTATTTTTGAAAAGGTCCTGTTCACACATGATGTGTTACCGGTAATTTACCAGTAAAGACTGTATGTGTGAAAGGGGCTGTTGTTAATCTAGTTAAGATTCACCTGTTATGGATACTTCCAGTACTGTAGTGTTGTTTTTATTTTTTATGACAGTTCATTACATTATGGGGCATGTAACAGTGTTTTTAGAAAAGTACAGGAAATCAGATCATACAAATTTGAAATGATTAATAAAAATGATCTATGAAATGCTTTAATTTGAATTTATACATCTTGTTGTCTTATACTTCTAGTAATGTTTGCATCATGCAGTTATTTTGCGTTTTACATATAATACAATACCATCATATTTTGGTCTACACAACAATGTCAGTGTTGGTTGTGATATAACTTCAGTCAGGCCTGCTGTTAAAATGAAAGTAGAAACATATTTTACATTTTAATGTTAGTCTTTTCTGCTATGTGTTGTGATTTTTTTTTTGATTATGGCCCAAAAAGCATTGCATGTCATTTTTTGTTGTTGTTTAAAGTGACACTGTACAGTAGCTATTGTTCCACTGCGTAAACCACAGTGAAATAACCCACACCCTCCATTTAACTCTTTAAAAAAAAAAAAAAAAAAAAAATACAAGATTAAATTCACTAAATGGCACAGACCACATAAAGGACAAACAAGCAGGGCATTAAAGATGACTAAACCCCACCTCTTTAGAGAAAAAAAAAAACATCATATAAAAAAAATGGAAAATTCGAATGAAACCAATTTTATTTTTACATGTTTAAAGCACAGTTTATATTGAACATAGACCAAAGTGTAGCAAAGTGAAAATGAATTTGGGGTCTTCACTCTTCCTCTGTGCATCCCAGTAACTCTGCGCGCAAAGTGATTCTTCCGTACCATGACCACGGAAGAATTCGGACGAATCTGGCATAGATGGGAGGATCTATCACGTTCTTTCTGTGGGTGTCATTATCAAAATTTCCTTGAAAGACCTGAAAAAAACAAAACAAAAAAAACAAATTATACACATCATTTTACACATAAAATTCTAGACACATAAAACTGCGGTAACACTTTAGAACAATGGTCCGTCATTAATAGGTAACTATGCAGGAAGTAATGCAGGACTAATGAGTATTACTACATTAACACTTCAGCTACTACTATTGACTAATATAGAAACAAGCTTAACTAATCAGTAAGTAATGTTGAATTTAGGACTAAGATAGTTCCTTATTAGGTAATCAGTAATTACTGAATGAGATTGGCATCATTAAGAACTAATAGGTATCTATGACAAATGATAAAGAATTACTAATTAATTACTAATCACAACATTAGTGTGTCTGAGAAGTGAGCAATTGTCTTTTTTACTCTTAACGTGGTCATAAAATGCATCACTAATTACTCAAGTGTTACCTAGTCACTATGCAGGAACTACTAATAATCTAGACCATTATTTTAAAGTGAAAAACATCCTTTAAAATTTAAAATAATGGTCCAGATCACTAGTAGTTCTTGAGGATTGTCTTTTTTTACTCTGAATATAGTCATAAAATGCATCACTAATTACTCAAGTACCTAGCCACTCTTCAAGGACTACTAGTGATCTGGACCATTATTTTAAAGTGAAAAAGAAGTTTTTTCTCATTTTATGATGCATTTTATGACTATATTCAGAGTAAAAAAAGATGATTGATTACATCTCAGACACACAATGTTCTTTATAATTTATCAGTTAGTTAATAGTTATTAATGAAGCTAATCTCATTAAGTAATTATTGATTACTTAACAAAGAACTATCTCCTAAATTTGATATTATTTACTGATTAGTTAAGCTTGTTTCTATATCAGTTAATAGTAGTAGCTGAAGTGTTAATGTAGTAATACTCATTAGTCCTGCATTACTTCCTGCGTAGTTACTTATTAATGACGGATCATTATTCTAAAGTGTTACCAAAACTTTTTTTTTTTCTGTCGTGAGAAATATTTTTAGCAGGTTTACATACAGTAGTATGTAGTAATGTAACATTATATATAATTTTAAAAAATAAATAAATTATTAATTTGTTCAGCATGGATGCTTTAAATTGATCAAAAAGACAGTAAAGACATTTAGAATTTTATACAAAATAATTATATTTCAAATAAATACTGTTCTTTTGAACTTTCTATTCATCAAAGAATCCTGAAGAAAAAAAAGATCTATCAGTTTCCACAAAAATATTAAGCAGCACAACTGTTTTCAATATTGATAATAATAAGAAATGTGTCTTGAGATGCCACGGAAAGTTTTAAACTGTTCAGTTTTGGTTTACAGGTCACCAATTAAAAGATCAAAAGAAATACAGGCTAATTCACAGTGATAATTTAATTTGCTCTTGGTGAAATCAGCTTGACTTTGTATTTCCTACAGCAGACGCATATTTAAAATACAGAGAAAGGAAGTACAGTTCATGATTTATGAAAAACCCTTGAGTGTGCAGCTGAACTGATGCTGAAGGCAAACGTCGCTCAGTGTAAAGAGTTAATTTGTGTAAATTTCAGCAAGTAACAAAAAGGTTGGCTGGGAACTAAGTCTTCATGGGCTTCAAAGACAAATTTTACTGAGCTCTCAGAGCACTGACAGCACATATTCATCAGTAGAGAGTAAACAATCAGAGCACAGAGATCCTGTGTGTCTAATTGTTGTTGTCATAAGCATTACATAAATGCGTGACATATTCCCTCTCTCTCTTACTTCTGCACTGAATCAACGTTCCCTTTTGCACCATGGAACCAATCTCATGTTTTGCAGCTCGACTCTTTCCAATGCACTCCGAGGCAGGGTGAGGGGAAATGTCATAAAAAATTGATTAGGCAAAAGGGCAGCTCAAAACATGAACTCGTTCGCTGAACTTCTCATCTGATGCCTTGTGTGTTTGCAGGGAATACGTCCACAGGAAAGTCTTTCAATGCCAAGCCTTTCCCGCCAGGCTTTTATAATGATAAGGTCTGCATACTTTGGCCATGAGTGTAGATAGATAGTACAGTGGGAAATACATAAGAGTAAAGTAAGATTTATTAGACTGCAACTCTGACTCTAATATTTGTCTTTCATTAACATTTTATAACACCAAAGACACCTCAAATGCCTGTGTGATTCCATTATGGGCAAATACAATACATTATATATCCGAAATCAAGCATGATTGTATCTGCAGTCACTATTGGGGAAGAATGCTACTAAATACATTTATTTATTTTTATTTATTTATTTAGTACTTTTGTAGCTTGACAGCAGTATAGCATAGCCTTTACACTATCAATATGTTTTCATTTCAGGGAGTTACATATAAATTAAATGGTTCACAAAAGAAGTAAAGAGTAAAAAATAAAAAAATAAAGAGTCCATCTGATTAAATAAACGGCATCATGTGATGGGTAGCTTGACTATTTAAATATCTAGCTCAGTCATGAAACTCTAGAGAGCGCAGGCAGTCCTTTACATGCAGTCTGCAAGCAAACATATTACCACATGGCACAAGCTGACTGACTTCTGCTGATCCTGCAGCCAATGAGATTGCTTGCTCAACATTTAAATAGTCTGCTTCATTGTTTGCTGTAAGCTAGACCTGCAGCACGCTATAAGAGTTCCTCTGAAACCCTCCAGCTCCCCCAGCTCCACCTGTCTAGGTCTGCTATCAAATTTATATGTCTATTAATGCAGCAACAGCATATCTTACATGCTCACAGCAGCAAGTCTGTGTATCTATTAGTTCAATTAGTATCTATTAGCAGTGGTTAAAACAACGATGCATTCATTCAGGACATGTGCTTGTCAAACCAAAATTTTTCGCTGGGAATATGTGTACTGTGAACTGCAAAGATTAAACTTAGTTACCACATCTCTTTAACTGATTGGTAGCATGTCACAATACAGCACCCATGTTAAAAATATTACAATTATTGTTGCAGGTTAAGGTAAATGTTGCTCAGGAGGAGGAAGTGGAAGAGAACAGGGAAAAACAGTCCATGGGGGAGTGAAGGGAGGAGCTAGGGAGGAACCAGAAGCAGGAGCTGGATGGTAGTCCAGAGAGCAGCCATGACAATAGCCTACGGTGGAGTCGATGGTGGGAGGAGCCATGGTGGAGACTTGGCTGACGACACCAAAGGAACGATCAACAGAGATAAATCTGATAGTAGTGGAGCCCTGAGTGCAGACAGAGAGCAGATGAGACCTACGGACAGGCTGGTCTTGGAAGAGGAGGCGGGAGAGGGAGGCTGGGTGGGGACTCTGGAGACGCAGGAAACTTTGGAAACACAGGAGAATTAGTGCTGGGCAGAACCAGCAGGGGCGCTATCTGTCAGGAGATTAAAGTAATACTTCATTACAAGTTTGTCACAATATTCAACAGCAGAGGTCAGCAGCTTCTCACCCTCAGTAAGGCGAGTGTGGGCGGGGTCTTCCTCCATTCCCCCAAACTTCAATACTTCCACGATGCCGTACGGTGCTGCCGACTTACACCTCTGGTCAGACATTTGCGGAGGCTCATGCTCTGAGGCGATGTTCAGCTTGTTCCCCTTTTCTGGTGCTGGCTCGTGCATCGCAGCAGGCTCAATCTCTCTGTCTGCGGGACGCTCAGGCATCGTATCCATGCGGCGGGAGGATTGCTGGCTAGGCTATGGATCTGTGGGAGTGGGTCTGGAATCCTCCGCTGGACAGATGGTGTTGGCTGCTCTATTGTCTTCCAGCACCCACTCCACAAATTCGGCAAAACTTCCATGAGGACCCACATCAAATAGGCATGCCTTCGTTTCCGCACTCAAGCTGGTCAGGTAGAAAGTGCAAAGCGATTGGTCTGGGAATTTGTGATGGTCGGCAGTTGTTGAAACCTAGAGGCGTGGGCCTCGATGGACTGCTGCTCCTGGTTCAGGCACAACATTTGGACTGCCGGTAAGTCCATCTTTAAATAGGTCCATTCTTCTATCACATATGGCTGTGGTATAAAGCGCACAACGAAGGAGAATATCAAATAGAACTTTCTTCATTAGATCCACTATCAGAAACACAGGAGATCGCTGGAGAATAACACAAACCGAACCACTTAAACATAGACGAGAACAAAGGAACAGAATGAAACTCAGGGTATAAATACAAGATGGGAACTTGTAAAAAGGGAACTAATAATGACCAGCTGAACAGAATGACTTAATCAATGAGTAACCAAGGAGACAAATAAGAACTAAGTCAGGCAATTAACAGAATGAAACATGATGCATGTTATATTCTACTAAGCCAAACCCTGACAACTAACCTTAACCTTAAACTAACAGTCTACTAACAGTCTGCTAATACTCTAATGAAAGTTAGTTGACATGTAGTTGTATAGTTAGTTAGTAGAATGTCTAAAGTGTAACCCATATTTTTCCATTCATACACTATCTGGAATAATATCATGATTTTTCAATTTAATTATGTGAGCTTGAGCTGAAGTTCTATACAATTAAAATGAACACCACTCACCGGGTAAGGCATTAAGGTTAATTACTTGAAAAACAAGTAGCTACTTGACTGCTAAAAGCTGCTAAATAAAAACAGACTCAGAGGTTTAATGTAGTGCACATCTCTTTTATAGTACTTGTCCATTTCAGTCTTTCACGCAACAGTAATCACTAAAACTTCAGTGAACGTTTAAGCTTTCTGTGACCATAACCAAATGAGACATCTCACTCTTCTGATGTACCCTCTGAAGAAATGATGGAAACAAGTCACTCTCAATTACCCTTCTCTCCCTGCGCTCCCAAGAACATTTGGAACAATTATGCATAAAAGCTGCAAAGAAAACAAATCCATCTCTAAGACATCCCATAAATCTTTGCCTGGTGTTTACTGCTTAATCTAATCCCTGCACTGCTCCGCTCATGACTGCAAAGCCGTGGAAAGGAAAGTTGTCTTTAGAGCACTGAATGAGTGTTCTGGCATGCAGAAACAAATGGAGGATTATCTAAGTAGGTACATCAGATAACACAGATATTCTATTTGGAGGTGAGGGCTTTTGGAGTTCGATCACAAGGGGAGGACACTTTATCACTTCATAGCCTCTTCAAGCTGCAAGACTGCTCAATTCATAGACACGTCCTTTGAAGTGGGTCCTTCATATGGAGCTGAATCAGTGTTAAAATCCCTCAAGTGTTGCTCAAAGTGGGAAGGCAATCTCAAGTCCTTTTGGAGCATGGGGAAACAAGGTTGTCTGTGGGGAGATCTGGGTATTACATCTGAGCATGACTTTTGCAACTGATTCCAAATCTGATTTAGACAGACAGACAGACAGATGGACGGACAGGTAGATCGTTGGCACAAATTGATTGTACATTTAAAAAATCATGGAACCTCACAAGTGGCTGATTTTGAACACTCTAAACTCTGTAGGCATCAACTCCATACAGCACAAAAATACCAACTGAGCCTCAACTCGCAACTGATTTCAATAGAACTAGGGGTGTTCGATTCCGGGTTTTTCAGAGTCGACTCTGATTCCCAGCTCCCACCATAGGAGTTGATGGAATCAGAATCGATTTCATTTGCTCCATTTACTTTATGTAAAAACAAAACGAGCAATAAGAATGCAAGATTGCCGTTATTATTACACACTAAATGTAGTCTATTTCTGACACAAAGCCTAAAACTCTCTGTATTAAAACAATACAGTTTTAGCGTGCCAAATTAGCCCAGATGACATTACTTTGAGATAAGTATCACCAATTCACCATAATTTAGTTGTGCGTCAATACCTAATTTTAAAGGGGGAAAAGTTGAAAGAAAAAGACTTGGCTGAATATTTTTTAAATAAACAAGAGAGAAGTATTCTTTAATGCATTTATCTAATTCATCTAAACAGTCAGATGAAGGCGATAAGCGCCCATTGTCATCTCTTTTAATAGCGTAAAAAGCTGCTTGGACAGCAGTTCAAGATACTAAAAAATAATATCTACCCTAAATACATACAGTATAATCAATGTACACTTATTAACCCTTTCACATGTAAGTTTAAAATATTCTGGCTGACCCCCCAGCCTGAGTTTTTCAAGGCGACCATTATTTAGAACGTATCACTTTATTGTTTCCATGGTGACGCATCATTGCTTGTCACATGACGTACTGTAGTCACGATAGTGCTGTATGACTGATGATCTGGTTTTATTTCATTTTTCCTTTTTATTAAAAATATTCACAAATTTGTTACCTATAGCATGAAATATCTGATATTCCGATTGTCAAATATGGACAAGTGGATGTGTTTTGTTGTTTAAACACCTTTATAAAGATTGCGTTAGTTGAGCTATATGCGCGATGGGTGCCGCCATTTTAGATTGTGCCACAGTTAAGAGAATCGGATCTATTGGATTTACAACACGTGAATTCATCCACTCCTCCCGAAATACATGAAAATAAGTGGCCGGTGAACTGGGAGAAGAATAGAGAAAACTTTAAAGTTACTTAGACAATGTGTATCCGATATGAATAAAACTTGTCTAATTATAATGGAAAGGATTATTATTGTCACTTCCATGGACATCAGTGCATATTTTACAAACTCTAAATGCATGGTTTTGCTGGTACTTATGTGTATTTGAATGTCTGAAACCTAAAATAAACATTGTGTGGTTGAAAACACTGAAGAGTTGTTGTATATGTCAAACGCTGAGTGTGTCTGCCTCTGGCTCAGCGCCAGCAAAGTACACAGCCCACACAAATATTAGATTTTAAAAAACTATTTTTAATAACACTAAAATATATTTAATTAATTTTTTAGTAAAAGTTTATTTATAAATAACAGTTCTCTCATTTCTCTGCATTTTTGCACATGCCTGTACAAGGACAGAAACACGAGTTTAAAATCATAGCCAAATACACTCTCTATGAAACTGAGCACCTATTAAGTACAACATCTTTTATATCTTTCTAAAGGTATAATATGGCTTTGTCTTATGTGGCTGGCATTATCCCTCTTAATTGCTGTCGTCTGAGCCAAATTCATATTATGCATGTTATGGTCTCCTCTGTAGTGCAATAGCTTGCTCAATTTAATGTTATTAACTAATGATCAAGATATTGCGTGAGCTCTCACCCTTTCCTGACACTGTCTGAACTGTCTATAAAAGTGTTTAAGAAGTGTCAGGCCGCATGATTTACCCAGGGGGCTGACATCCCACACCCTGACAGAGACCAAATGAGCACACAGTCGCTTTTAATATAACATTCCTTTTTATTTTATATCTCGTAAGTCAGTCTCCTCACATTCTATAACTCATCTATATAGTAATAGAGGAGATGAACAGGCTGTGCTGTGCACAGCAAACAAATCTTGAACAACAGATCAGATGTGAGGGCTCTATGGGTACAGTTGTCCCATTTCCCCTTAGTGCTGATAAAACGGAAGATTTGGTGTGACTCAGCAGGAAAGCAATCCTATAAGGACCTGATCCGAATTTCTGCCATTTCTCAGAGACACGCCAACTTAACAAAGCTACTCATTACCCCTTTGCTGAAGCAAGCTTCAGTTGGCAGTTTTCAAATTATGATTGTGCGATTTATAGAGCTGTCAGTTAATAAAAAATATTTAATTATGATTATTTTTATACATTTAATACATGAACACAGACATATTTTTAAGCACAATACCGTTCAAAAGGTTGGTGTCAAAAAGATTTTTATTGAAGGAAATTAATACTTTTATTCAGCAACGATGCATTAAATTGATCAAAAGTGGCCATACAGATGTTACAAAAGTAAATTTCTGTTTCAAATAAATGCTGTTCTTTTGAACTTTCAATTTATCAAATAATACTGAAAAAAATATATCAAAGTTTCCATAATAATATTAAGCAGCACAATTGATAATAATAAGAAATGTCTCTTGAGCACCAAATCAGCATTTTAGAATGATTTCTGAAGGATCATGTGACACTGAAGACTAAAAATTCAGCATCGCCATTACAGGAATAAATTACATGTTAAAATATAAAAAAATTGAAAACAGACATTTTAAATTGTAATACTATTTCACGATATCACAATTTTAACTGTATTTTTGATCAAATAAATTCTGAGCATAAGAGACTTCTTTCAAAAAAAAAACTAAACTTCTAAACGGTAGTGTGTGTTAGACAATTGTACTGCATCTCCAATCAGTTTTGAATGTTTTTACAGTAATATAATAAACAAATTGTATTAATAAATAGGAAGACCAAAGAACATAAGTTATAAATAATTTAAAATGTTACTAAATAAATAATGGTGTTAAAGGTCTTAACAAAATGAATAATGTTAAAGGAGCCATACATGTTAACTTTGACAGCCCTAGTAATTTTATTATGTTGATATACCAACCCAATCTCACAGCAATTCGTATGAATTTTACGAGGTGGCTAATTCATACGAATTTGTACGAGCTCACTCGTACGAATTGGTACGATTTTTGGTGAATCGTACGTATTTGACGAGTTGCCCAATTCGTATGATTTCATACAAATGACCTAACCTCAAACCCTGTCCCTAAACCTACCCGTTACTGCGGTTTAGACAAATCGTACGAATTCATATGAGTTAGGTCGTACAAATTAGCCGCCCTGTACAAATACATATGCATTTGGTTGTGAGATAGCGTTGGATATGCAGTAAAGATGTAGGACAGCCTTTAAAAAAAAAAAAAAAAAACATTAATGGAGAGTTGGAGACCCATTTCACTCGTTCTGTAACGTATTAACACACTGGCACCAGATTGTTCTGTAATTCTGAAAATGATTCTGTGTAAGAAGAAGAATCTCTGTGACTGCTAGTCAATATACTGGATTAATGCAACTGCTGTTCCAGAGCTCATCTCACCTGAAGACAGTAAATTGTGGGTTGCATTGTATTAAATTTCATCTTCAAGGCCCATCATCCTCAGAACCCTATCGTCAACAACCAGATAAAAAGCACTCTAAGACTACCATTAGACCAGGTCCAAATCTAAAAGGTTAAAAAAGAGATATGATACAATCGGATATTGCAGTTTCCCCCTTGAGTTGAAAGCGATTGTGGATATGCTGGGGTGAGATAAGATTTCAGTAGAGCTTGAAAGCTATATTGTGACTATGGTGTGATAAAAACAAGACCAAGTGATACGTTTAGAAGAGTGACCGAAACATGCCAAAAATTGTGTAAAACTGTTGGCCGTCATGTAAAAAGGAAGAAACTGCCTGTCCATTTATATTGTGTCTTCACAGGTATTAATGCAGACAATTCAGAAGAGCACCTCTAAAATTCAAAAGGGGCTCTCCTTAATAATATCCACTGTGCCCTTTGTGGTTCACTAAGCCTCACTTAAACTTTCTGCTCAGTGGCTGGAAATAGAGGTTTACTTTTCCCCTCCAATCTGTTCTGGTCTGTGCCTTCTATTTAACCCATTGGACAATGTTTCCACAGTATTGATTTCTGAAATGAGACATCAAGGGCACCTACTACCAGAAGACGCAAGGGAACATGCACCTTTCCTGGTCATGATTCGACACTGATACAGATAATACAACAGGAGAATAATCCATATATTTCCAAATATTACTTTCTGCTGGTCATACCCATCATGTGAATCCAATCTCTTTTCTTTCTTCATTCAAATGCTTATAAAAAATATGCTACATGCCTGGATGGGGGAAGGGCATCCACTGGCAGCTAATCTTGTGATGTGATCTTATTTACCCCATTGCCTGCGATGGAATAGTTCTATTCACAGGCTAATTAACCCCCTGACGTTGACCCCAGGCTAATCAATGATGAGTGTGCATTGTGCCAATCACAGCGTCTTCACTACCAAAAGCTTCAGGGGGGTTGAAGATTTCTGACAGAAAACAGGTAAGCTTTATGTGAGTGTGCAAGCCAAAACATTTTTTTTTTTTTCAGTTAGTGAGGTGAGTCTCTTTAGGTTAGGCACACTCAGATGAGTTTGGATTTTGGCCAAAGGCAGAGTAAACACACTACAATGATCAGGGGCACACATGGGTTCACATTACAGCTAATTGTGGTTGTCACTCCTCTTCTGAGCACTTAATGTTGTTCTGTACACACAGAGCAGGTTATAGTGGGGAGTGACAACCACAAGTCGAATACATTTTAATTAAATCATTCTAGTGTTTACAAAACCAAGCTTAACAACTAGTTGTTAATACATTGACGCCACTCTCTTGTGGACAATGACAGCTTGTCTCTTTTCGCCTAGTACGGTGCAAGCAAATCACAGGGAAAGAGGTATTCATTCACAAACATTGATATTAGTCTTTCTCTTGTCATCATACTGACTCTACAGAGTGCTACAGGGGTGACATATTTTTGTAGGCCATCCTGAAACTGAAAAAAAAAAGCCAGTAGGATTTTTCCATTGGCTTTTGGATTATTGCAGAAAACAAGCTCTGTGTCGAACAAAAGTTTATGATTCTTACACATTTTGATTTTCATTCAGATAATCAGTGTTGGTGAAAGTTACTTTTAAAAGTAATGCATTGAAGAAAAAAAAATAAGCCAGAACACCCAAGCAACTTCAAAGCAACACCCTGAAAACTACTCAGAGCACCTTTAATAACAGCATAACAACACCCATACAATGTCTAGCATTACACCAGCAACTCCTCTTACATTTTCCCTAATTCTAGTAAATATGGTTTATTTTGGGGGTTTGATACTTAATGGATGGATGTACAATAGGGGGCAAATCATGAAGAAGAAACAATCATGAAGCACACATATCCAAGTGGCACTCAAAAAAGAAAGAAAACAAAAGAGAAGAAATCCAATACAGAAAGTTTGCCAAAGCTTACCATTGTTTTTGCCGAAAAATATAAATAAAACATCTGGTGAGGTGGAAGACCCATCCAGGTTGAACAAGCTGTGCCCACAATGTCAGCTAGGGTTGGGAATCGAATTCCAATTCTGGAATCGGATACTTACGTTTAGGAATCAGATACTTGTTATACAGTAAAATTAAAATGTATGTTCCGCTACTATTTAAGTGCAAGAAGATGCACTCGCCTCTCATGTAGTGCACAAATACTGAATTCAGTTGAATTCTCTTTCGTGTCTTTTTGCGCTTGAATGGACAAATACACACAAAATTACAGTATGTCAAAATATCATAGTAAAGTCACTCATCTTGACTGAATAACTTTTGTAACTTTAATAAGGATTAATCTATATTTTAGGATTTTAAATCGGGATGATTACGTCAGTTCTTTCACAATAGCCAATTAGAGAGGTGAATGAGAGCACTTTTGGAAATCGCGACCACGAAACAAGCTGCTGTGTGCGGGTCCGTTGAACAGCAGAGATGGAGGAACGGTGTGTGGAGTGTTGCAGCAACATGTCTATTTGTATAACGTGTCATAAAAAACATGACACAACCGTACGGACAAAGAGAAGAGCTGAGGAGAAATCGCTTTGGTTTTGAACATACCAGGTGAGTGTAGAAATCTGCTAGCCTGTTGAGACATCAATGATGATATGCTACGGAATGCTACGAAAGATGCTATGTACATGTTTATATCCACTTCCCCATGAGATCACGTTAGGTGCTCGTCGTGGCATGACAATCTCTTAATAACATCTTGTAGTGTGTGATGCGCAGAAATGTTAAAATCCTGTAGTGTGTGCATGTTTGAGATTTGAGAGAAAAAAAATCTGTGAAGATTCTCCTTATGTGAGAGCTGCCACCAGATTTCATAATCGGTTAGGATTTAAAAACTCCTCTAGTCTGAGCCCAGCTTTAGGCTGCTGATTTTTGTTCATGCTATTGAGCTGTAACAAAATGTTTTGCATAAAGACACAATATAAATATGTTTGATATCTAAATGTTGGACTTTTTTTTTTTTTTACCTAATTTGAATTGACAGTGGGAATAGATAAGAATTGGACACTAACAGCAGACTTTGCTTAGGGCCTCGAAATGGTAATCCCGCACCTGTCCCCTACCATGGTGCACATCTTTTTTTGCAGAAGCCAAATACAAAGATTATCTCAGTATTAAAAATGAACTAAAATCAGAGCTGTGAGACGGGGCTGTATAACAAACATTACAAATAAAGTCACAAACAAACATATGTCCACTGCCCGAAGCCATGTTTTAGTCATCTTTTAGTTTTTCCATTTAACAACCCTGACTCCTTGATAAAAGTTTTCTTATTTTTAAAACACTAAAAAGTATATTCAACAATGTCTTTAGAATGTACATACACAAACCAACATCTTCATTGCTAGGTTCAGAATACTGTGAGAAGCCTCAGAGGACAAGCTCAGGCCAATGGACTGGACACATTTAACCCACTAGAGGGTTGTAAACAAACATTTCTGGCACACTCTTCACTGAGGCTGGACAGATTGGACCGTTATCTGCATGTAGGCAGACCATGGAGAGAGAGACAGAGTCTGTCCTGGTATCCTGGGACAGTGCTGACAGGATGGAGGAGAATATTCAGCCCTGTTTCCATGCAAGGAGATGCTTCTTTTATTGACTTTGTGATGTAAACATGTCCATGGAAGCCAGGTTTATATGAAAATAATGACTATGTAGAGTAGTTTAGCTTTAGCAAAAAACATTCACATACACTATTGGTAAAAAAATAAATCTAATAAATCAAGGTGATTCACATCAACCTTGAGATAAAAGCACCTTTGGTTAAAAGATAAAAGTTCTTTTGGTCTTGCAATATTTTTTGACATGCGACAGTGCGAGAGAAAGAATCCTACCTTGTCTTTCTTCTGTTTTTCATCTTGATATATAAACCATCTCTCGCCGTTATTGCTGTACGCCACCTTGTAGGAGCCGACAAACTGAACGTGTCCAAAGTCTTTAGCCCCCTGGGTAATAACGCCTGTTATTTTTGTTGGCCGAAGCATGTCAACCTGAAACACACACACACACACAGAATGAGAGAGCTCTTCTATCGGTAAAATTTTTTAGTGATTACTTGACTTCCCAAATAGCCTGAATCTTTCACCCTTATCTTTGGCAATAACTTCTAAAGATACAGTAAATTTGTTTGGATGGCATCATCAATTATTCACAGCAAAGTGGGCAATAAGAAGTAGCCTTTTATTTCAGCTCAGCAGAACTGTGATTGCTAGCCACAGCAATATGCGATAATTGCATTTGGTTAATATTTTATGCGCTTGTATTTATTGAGATTTTTTTTGTTGCAAAGCTATTTATTTTTAATGCTAAATTCCATTTTAATTCTAGATAACTTGACTAATGGAATTAAATTAATATTGTTTTTTTGTGAGCTGATGGAATATAAATACCTAAAAAGTAGACATGGTAGAGACTTGAACGGGTTATCTTGACATCGGGCTGCAGCTGCAGTCTCGATAAAGTTTTAAGTCATTATTATTGAATTGTGGTCACAAATGGTTTGAACTACACCACAGAATAACAAGGAGAAGGCAGCTCATTTGTACAGGGAGAACCACATCACTCATATAGACCCACAGCACTTCAGGAGAAGAGCCTCAATACTCCAAATACACCAAAGACAAGAACTTAAAGGGATAGTTCACCCAAAAATGAAAATTACCCCATGATTTACTCACCCTCAGGCCATCCTAGTTGTATATGACATTCTTTTTTTAGACAAATACAATCTGAGTTATATTAAAAAATGTGGCTCTTCCAAGTTTTATAATGGCAGCCCAAAATTTGAAGCAAAAAAAAATAGTGTATCAATCCATTATAAAAGTAATCCACATGGCTCCGGGGGATTAATAAAGGCCTTCTGAAGTGAATCGTTGGGTTTGTGTAAGAAAAATATCCATATTTAACACGTTATAATGTAAAATATCTAGCTTCCGGTGGACCGCCTTCCGTATTCAACTTACGGAAAAAGCTGGAGCGACGATGACGTCGGACGTAGCGTAAGCGTTTTGAACTGCGTGAGGCGTTACACTTTCTTCATAAGTAGAATACAGAAGGCAGCCCGCCGGAAGCTAGATATTTTACTTCGGTCAGAAGGTCTTTATTAACCCCCTGGAGCCGTGTGGATTACTTTTATAAAGGATGGATGCACTTTTGTGGGCTTTAAATTTTGGGCTGCCATTCACTGCCATTATAAAGTTTGGAAGAGCCAGGAAATTTTTTTAATATAACTCCGATTGTATTAGTCTGAAAGAAGAATGTCATATATACCTAGGATGGCTTGAGTAAATTATGGGATCATTTTAATTTTTGGGTAAACTATCCCTTTAAATTCTCAAGCCATAAAATTGCGGTCATATTAGTGAAATTTCAGCAAGGTCCACTGTCCAATGTCAATGTATGAAGCACAGCTCAAACAGACTTAAACCAAGCAGCTTTCTGTTGGTCAGCGTGGTGAATCCGTGTAAACTCTAAGCTTCTGCATCAAGGTCACTGGAGAAACTACATTGTTTCTTTTATTATTCTATGACAGAGAAACAACAACAAAAACCTTCACTTGACTTCTCTTTAATTACACTCAGTAAACACACATACATTATCTATGGCCATTATGCATTATTTTGTAAGTATAGATTCATGCATTTTTTCCCCACTGGTGTAAAACAGAGATCATTTCATGTAGCCTCATAAAAACATAACTTACGTTTGCATATTACAACATATGTGGCATTTTCAAGGTAATTGCAATGATAACAGGAAGGAGAGTGAGTGGCCTAGAATGAATGATTTCACACAGAAGCTTCAACCCAAAGCTAATCTCACTCAGACCAATGAATCAAGCCAGTCCGTCTGAATAAAGGAGGACCTTGACGTTGAAGCAGTAATTGCAGTTACGTGTAAACCTGAGGATACAATGATTCATCTTCAATGTCAGCGAATGAATTCTGGTGTGTTAGCTTGTGTACCGTCTTAAATGATAATAAAAATGCAGGAATTTGTTAAGAATGAATTGCACTCACTAATAGCGCTTGTTATTTGCACATGCTGCCTGTGCTGTTTTAATGCTCAATACACTAAAGAAATTATGCAAATAAGGTAATGCTGTAAACGTGCCTAAATCACCTGAATCTGCTTTTTAAAATGCCAAAAGTATGCTTGTTTACACCATGCTAGACATATGAGCTAGACATATGACAGGTTTATATTGCTCTTTCTCTATCATTTAGTGAGTTAATGCCACCATTTCTGTGATTGGTAATAGCCCCATGTTAATTGCACCAGACGAATTGCACTGACTTTTGTGAATAAGGCTCAATATATAAACCTAATGAACATAGAAAGGTTTGTTTGTGCTGAACAGAATGACAATAACTAATACAGCAAATAGAGCCTGGTTAAACTGCAACCAGCTATTGAATAAATGTGTTTTTGTGCTAACATACTGCACTCAAAAGTGGCGCAACAGTTTACTGTATTCACCCCAATGTGTTTAACATTCACACAGACAGTAGGTTTGAAGTCTTTCAGGCAAGGATGACTGAGGATTGTGCTTCTGGCAAAATGTAACAAAAAATTGACATTCATTTACAGTTTTTCCTCAAGGCAGATCTAGATTTAGGAAAAACCTTCCACAGTCTTGATGTATTTTTATGTCCCTTTATTCTAATACGACACTTGCAAGTGTTGGTATTCATCAACACACAGTAATCTGGCATATTACATTTTGTGTAGCCCAGCCAGTTTACATGGAAATACTCAACTATAAATAAACTACATTTTGTGGCACATGAAAGATCAAATTAATCAAATTAAACAGACTTCATATGGTCACAAGGTTGCGATATTAGGGATTGTTGCTAAACTAAATTAGTGATATGTTGAAAATCCCTATAATTCCTTGAATTATCTGACCCACTTTCATGCCTACTTGAGAGAGTCGGATGGAAAGGTACACGTGGGGGTGAAGACATGAGGTATGTCTGCTCGACACGAACATATAATATCCAATAAAGCAGACAGCAGTCCCTGTACTGTGCACACAACACATGAGGTATGCTCAGGCCATAGTTATAAGTAGAAACAGAAATGTGATAACCTTTTATTGCATTTTTTTCCATCATAATTTTCAAAAAACAGGTACAAGAAACAATGAAGCTGGGCTGTATTTGTTCAGATAATCTTATTATTCTTTACTTTTATTTCCTTCCCTAAAATTTCACCCTCTACTCATGCACACACATTCTTCAGACACTAGGTAGCACTATAATAAGCACACTTACATTTTCAATAATAACTTTAGCAACATTTGGCCTAGAATCAAAATCAAAACCAATCCTTGGTTTTTTACTTTTCCATCTTCTGTAAAATATACTTCTTCGAAACATGTAACAAAGACACCAACACAATCTGATGGAGGATGCCATCCATTTTTGATGCTAGGTCCCCTAGCATCAGGCCCCTATCAATAAAGAAAACCTCTAAACTGTGCAACTGCAATATTTGCCATTTGCAACCAAAACAACTGTACTGCAATTTTTTATATTTTTCCAAATTGATTTTAGTCTGATGATTGCCTCTTGTGGATTTTTGGCTTTGGAATGAACAAAGAAATAGGTATTGGATATTTTAAAAAAACACACACACACACACGCATAAAAAAACCCAAAACAAAGTACAGCGAGTTCTAGAACTTCTCCCTGTGGTCTCCTTCCCTGTGGAATCAAATAGAGGCTTAAAAACAAGGTGGCGGGACACATGGGTGACGGGAAACTTGCAGTCAGAGGCACTTATGGCTTTGCTTAAAGCATAATGCTGTCATATATCAAATCCTTCACAGTTAGTTAGCAAATCTGTTTTTAAGACATCACATCAAGCATCAGCAAATCCAGAACCAGATGTGCAACTGCCATTGAAATGAATGGGAACAGCTTTCTGCAGATATTACAGACATCTTTGATTTTGACTTTCATTCAGAAATGTAACAATTTCATCACTGTATCTACCATCTATTTTGGATAAAAGAATGTATCAAAACAGATCTAATCTGTTAGCTTGATAAGAGAACAACAAGAACGTGAGTGCGAGCCCTTCAAAACAGACAAGACTAAGAGCAAATTAGTCCCTTGTGGTGAATATTTTATTGCTCCACTCAGTTCCTTCAAACCTGAATCATTCTTCATCTGTACAGATTCACACTTAAATTGCTTCTTTTCATCCCATTACATTAATTAGTTCCACTGCTTAACAAACTGCATACAAATCAGACCTGGAAAATGGAATACCTCCGGTTGAAAGAAAATGAGAGAGAGAGGTAGAGGGAAAAAAAGACACATTTTTACGAGTAAAAGCATCTCCAATTCATAGCAAGCGTCCAGATTCGAACAGACTTGACAGCTTCTCAATTCAGTGTGCACTTGCTCTGCATGCATAATTCACACAACCAAACCTCATCTAAGAGCTTGACACACACACACACACACACACACACACACACACACACACACACACACACACACACACACACACACACACACACACACACACACACACACACACACACACACACACACACACAGACAGAGACACAGACAGAGACACAGACAGAGACAGACAGACAGACAGACAGAGAAATTACTTTTCACAGAAAAAACACCTTTGTGAGAATTACAAACAAAAAGTGAATTCAATCAATTAGGAGCCCGTTTGAAAACAAAGCATATGCTTTGGTGAACATCCGCATGCACGTTGAATGTGACCGCTCTTGTATTATAGAGGCTTAAGGCTCTAAAAAAAAAAAAAAATTCCACCACTGCATTCATCCATTCTAGCACAGCTATAGATCATTTAAAAAATTTACTCCCTGGAGGATATCAATTTCTTTAGCCATCCATGCTTCAAATCCAGTTAAGAGCTAAGGACATTCTTAAGGTGAAAAATGCAGCTCCTAGTCTGTAGACGTGTTGCGAATCATTCTTGTTCATCTGTGAAAGGACAGGATAGAAGCTTAGATATTTATCAGGTCATGCACCAGCCATTTTTTGTTGTGTTGTCACAGAGCGTAGAAGAGACTGATTGAAGAAATATTTATATTTCCTTTCAATTTCTTTAAAGAACCATGGATAAAACTGCCATTGTGGAGCTTGAATATTGAAAGGTTAGCGCTACAAATGCCAAAGTATTTAGCTGTATTTCTAAAAGTACCAGATTAACAGAGTTAACAGATTATTACCAGAACATGGAGTAGTTATTAAATATTAAGAAAATACTCTTTTTTTTGTATCCAAATTCAACTGAATTCAAAATATTTTGTATTCATCAATTTCCTTACTGTACAACAACTTCCCAATCCATTTTTTTGAATAGTGTTAGGATTGAATTTATCTTTGAATAGTTGAAGATGAAAACCTACATAATTTCAATAGAAATTAATATTCCATTACATTATTATGAATATTTATGAGCTAACAGTCTAGAGACTCAAGCCTCAAGCTATATGATAATTTTCTGCAGTTTCCAACAGGTGGAAATTACATAGGGGTTAGTAAATAAGACCCTCAGCCTATTATAGACACAAGTGAAGTGCACAGTGAATCAGTGATAATGCATTTAAAGCAGATAGATGCAATGATTGAAGAATGTTAAGTGAATTGCAGAGTTTGATGCATCTCCTCTCTTCCTGAAGTAACACCATTTATCGACTAATCGAGTTTACGCTGACACTCAGGGAAATCAACTCAAATTGGGTAAAGTGAAAGTTTCATTGGTCTTCATCTAACAGAGGGTCTGTGATGGGGATTAGAAGCCCTCTCATATTAGATTAGTTAATTTTGAGATCATTCGCAAACACCGAGTTAACATTTACATGTCTTTCAGTTTTGGATGAGAGGGGGAAAAAGAACACATCTCAGATGTTGAAAACAGAAGCTGAAGCTTCCCAACAGATGTGTTCAATGCTACATTTCAATAGGTTTAGTTCAAACCAAGACCCAAGATAAACGTGAAAGTGACACTTATACACTGATCAGCATCACTCCAGTGCTTCCACGGCATGGAAATGGAGCGAAGAAGTCGCATGTTTAAATAAAAACACCTGAACACAGAAAATTGAAGGTGAAGACAAAAGCCACTTGAGGTCTTGGAATGAAGAAAAATGGGTCTCATTTACTAACCGTGCATACGAATGAATATGTGTGTGAAATCTGTGTATGAACATTTTCACATGTGCAATTACAAACTGTCCTCCAAAAAAAAAAACAACTCTATAGGTCGTTTTTTAAACACCTTATTACGACCTTTATTTACGTTTTAAAGTCATGCGCCCTCTAGCTGGCTTAAAAATAATGACAGTGTCGTGTTACGTCTGACGTCATGAAATGACGTAGGACTGTCGTTACCAATCAAAATGCGTGTTCATTTAAATGCACTGTGTGGACTTTTTACCACCATTTGTCATATTTCCATTTAGCAAAAATCGTTTTTTATTAACAACTACACCCACCCCTAAACCTACCCAGTGATTTATAGTGCATACAGTGGGGAGAACAAGTATTTGATACACTGCCGATTTTGCAGGTTTTCCTACTTACAAAGCATGTGGAGGTCTGTAATTTTTATCATAGGTACTCTTCAACTGTGAGAGACGGAATCTAAAACAAAAATCCAGAAAATCACATTGTGTGATTTTTAAATAATTAATTTGCATTTTATTGCATGACATAAGTATTTGATCACCTACCAACCAGTAAGAATTCCGGCTCTCACAGACCTGTTAGTTTTTCTTTAAGAAGCCCTCCTGTTCTCCACTCATTACCTGTATTAACTGCACCTGTTTGAACTCGTTACCTGTATAAAAGACACCTGTCCACACACTCAATCAAACAGACTCCAACCTCTCCACAATGGCCAAGACCAGAGAGCTGTGTAAGGACATCAGGGATAAAATTGTAGACCTGCACAAGGCTGGGATGGGCTACAGGACAATAGGCAAGCAGCTTGGTGAGAAGGCAACAACTGTTGGCGCAATTATTAGAAAATGGAAGAAGTTCAAGATGACGGTCAATCTCCCTCGGTCTGGGGCACCATGCAAGATCTCACCTCGTGGGGCATCAATGATCATGAGGAAGGTGAGGGATCAGCCCAGAACTATACGGCAGGACCTGGTCAATGACCTGAAGAGAGCTGGGACCACAGTCTCAAAGAAAACCATTAGTAACACACTATGCTGTCATGGATTAAAATCCTGCAGCGCACGCAAGGTCCCCCTGCTCAAGCCAGCGCATGTCCAGGGCCGTCTGAAGTTTGCCACTGACCATCTGGATGATCCAGAGGAGGAATGGGAGAAGGTCATGTGGTCTGATGAGACAAAAATAGAGCTTTTTGGTCTAAACTCCACTCGCCGTGTTTGGAGGAAGAAGAAGGATGAGTACAACCCCAAGAACACCATCCCAACCGTGAAGCATGGAGGTGGAAAAATCATTCTTTGGGGATGCTTTTCTGCATAGGGGACAGGACGACTGCACCGTATTGAGGGGAGGATGAATGGGGCCATGTATCGCGAGATCTTGGCCAACAACCTCCTTCCCTCAGTAAGAGCGTTGAAGATGGGTCGTGGCTGGGTCTTCCAGCATGACAACGAACCGAAACACACAGCCAGGGCAACTAAGGAGTGGCTCCGTAAGAAGCATCTCAAGGTCCTGGAGCGGCCTAGCCAGTCTCCAGACCTGAACCCAATAGAAAATCTTTGGAGGGAGCTGAAAGTCCGTATTGTCCAGCGACAGCCCCGAAACCTGAAGGATCTGGAGAAGGTCTGTATGGAGGAGTGGGCCAAAATCCCTGCTGCAGTGTGTGCAAACCTGGTCAAGAACTACAGGAAATGTATGATCTCTGTAATTGCAAACAAAGGTTTCTGTACCAAATACTGCTTTTCTGATGTATCAAATACTTATGTCATGCAATAAAATGCAAATTAATTACTTAAAAATCATACAATGTGATTTTCTGGATTTTTGTTTTAGATTCCGTCACTCACAGTTGAAGAGTACCTATGATAAAAATTACAGACTTCTACATGCTTTGTAAGTGGGCAAACCTGCAAAATCGGCAGTGTATCAAATACTTCTCCCCACTGTATACACTTTATGAGCACATGCGTTCCCTGGTATCGAACCCACGATTGCATGATCACATCAGAACATGTTGCTGTATATTGCAATGCTCGACCAATTGAGCTATGCAAAACCTGAAATATGACGCAGATAAAAGGGAACAATGCATTAAAATGAAAATGTCCTGTTGTCGATAGGGGCGCAACTGTAGTAAACGCTTCCATCGGTCGTATTTCATGAATTAAAATGAAAGTGTCCTGTTGTCGATAGGGGCGCAACTGTAGTAAACGCTCCTATGGGTCGTATTTCAGGGAAGTGACAAACGACCTATATAGGCGTATTGGTTGGAGGACATGTTGGCAATTAATAGCAAATGAGACAGTGTTCTTTTTTTTTTATTTTACCCAGGACCCTGCAATAGATGTTTCCCTGGTGAGCACATCAGCACCATCTGCCCACAAAAAGACCTTGATGCATCTGAAAATACTCCTGCCCTTCACCTTTTCACACCTGCACACCTCACACATTAAAAAAAAAGAAAGCACCTTCTCTTGGCACATCAACATAGACATCTGTTGCGTTCTCATTCTACCAGCAAACAACTTCACAGGAAATCAGTAATGTGTTAAAGGTAAAATGAATAATATTCATTGTTAAAATATTTTTTCCTATCTCATTTTAATGTGCAAAGAACACCACACTTAATCCATCTGTAGTCTGACTTCTGACAAGTACAATGTGGCTCTGTATTGTTGGAACAATCTAAAATACATACATACAGCATGTTTATCTAAGAGTGTTTGGGAAAACAATTTAGATTTTTTTTTTTTTTTGTTCAATTCTGAGATGCTAGTTGCACATAAACGATACACTTCACCTTTAACTTGTATGTTGTCTTGTTACTTTGCGGGACAATTGACAATTATGCAGTTTGGTGGTCATTATATAAAAAATATTTGATCCCATTAGAATCAACCATGAAATAGTACTATATAATTTAGCGTAAATTACATAAATAAAAACTAAAGGGAATGCGTAGAAGTATATTGCTTTTTATTGTGAAATAAATGTTATTTTCCCAAAGCTCAAAGCGAATTCAACTCACTTCATTTATATGCTGGAATGGAAGCAAGAATCATGAAAAGGTTTTTTTTTTTTTTTTTTTTTTTTGCCTGTCCAATAATTGTATTGGAATCCTCAAGACTTTGTTTCCAACTCACAATTAGTTGAGTGAGACAACATGGCTTCAGGTAGCGTTTCTATTGATTCTTTTACAAGGCTGGGTAATAAGTCAAATAACATTAAAAATCTATTTCATTCAGCATGAAGCAATGCATGTCAACAAAGCATACTTTTGTGGGAGTGGGGGTTAAAAAAGTGGCTAGACTATAAGAATGCCACTTACCAACATATTTCAGACATTTTGGTGTGCCAGAATATATTTGTGGACCGTTTTGATCCCATTAATGGTAAATCCCGGGGCATACTGCAGATCCTTCTTTCCATGAGCATTGATGGTCGCTTGTTGAGCTTCATTTTTCATGTGTGACATTTAATCAAAACAGCAGTAGCCCCAGCCTTTATTTAGCTAGTCATCATTACCGCTCTAGGAGACAATTACAATTCCTCTCAAATTCTGTCATGTCGATTCCCTTCATTTTTCCAAGGCAGCAGTTTTCTCAGATATGTTGTCTTGGGTGGTGACATATTCCATTTTTGAAGTGTGTACATAATAAACAACTGCGACAGAGCAGAAATTTAATCAATGTGTAAGTAGCAGCTTTGAGCTGTGGACATGACAAGATGCACCCGGTGCTGTTGACTAAGGGAAATCGTTTTCATCGCCAGAAGCATCCACCAGGTTACATACCAAAACAGCCCTCCAAACACAGAGCAATTATACCAGACCTTCTGATTAACACAAACACATGTTTTTGTTTGCAGAGAGCCTGACATTAATCAAGGCATTGCCGCTGAGTACGAATCAATCTTGCATTACTCCTAATTACTGTCCCACACCCAGGCTACTCCATTTCAGCAATTTGTTCAAACGTAGACAAATCACTAGTCTCTTTAGATTGGCTTCAAATCTGTGTGGTGTCAGTAAAACAGTTTGCCATTTATGGGCACAGGTTGGCTTATGGTGTACTTATACTGCAGCGGTACAATACTGCAGTTGTAGGCCTTACGCTACAATGCCTTCACTTTGGGGTGTCTGTACTGAGTGTGTTTAATGTATGTTTTTTTTTTTTCATATGGCTAGTGAAATATCATATATACACATGATTACAGTTGAAAAGATGCAAGCTTTGTTCCCAAATGCCCAAAGTAAATATACATGTATATTTACTTTGGGCATTTGGAAACAAAGCTTGCATCTTTCCAACTGTAATAGTGTGTATATATGACTGCAGTGTCAAATTAACAACCTTTTGTAGACACAGCCAGTCTAATCACAACAAAAGTGTCCGAAATTTAACATACATATAACAACTGCAGTGCATGTAAACAATATGAGTTATGCACTAAATCCAGCAGAAACTCCAGAACAATTGGCATATACAGACGTAACTACAGTCAAACCAAAATGTGTTCAGACACCTTCAACATTTCTCACATTATCACAGTTTATCTGCTATAGTTAAAGAAAAATAGTTATATGAAGTTATAGAAAATGGTAATAAAATATGACAAGAACTCAGAGTGTCAGAACAAATTCATCCTGATAATGTCAGATAACTTTGATAGAAATGTATGTAATAGATTACAATCAACCAATCAGCTGTCAGCTGTTAAATTTAAGTACACAGTTAGATAATATCAATATAGGGCAACCAATTACCAAGCAATGCTTCATTTTGTTCAGTCTGTGGTGTAAAAGGTCGCATTAGCAATTAAAGAAAAAACACTTAAGCAAAACATGGTCAGGTCAAAGAGTCTAAATAATTTTGGTCCCAAATGTTTTATCAATTTTACTGGTAGTCCACTGTATGAAGAATTTTTGTGTATAATATGTCACAATTTAATTTATTTTGCTATCCTCACTTACATAAAATGAACTATAGTGTCCTGCACCCACTAGTAAAAAAAATATATCTGGTGTCTGAATAATTTTTGGTTTGACTATACCTGCTTCTCACAGCGTTTGGCTGCTGCCTGGTGTTTTTTCGCTTTACATTCGCAAAAAGTTAAGCATTTCTCAACTTTTGGATGCTCTTGGTCGCTCTCCATGCTTTTTCTGACCCGCTGTCAATATCACAATTCACCATGAGAGGGTGAAGCTCGATCGGCTTCTAAGGAATTATTCGAAAACGCCCGCTTTGCTCCACTAAATCCTCTGCGATGTAAATGTCATTATGCTTCGGTTGTATCATCCAAGAAAACTGCAATATTAACACACACAACATAAATCTGAATGCATGAGTGTTAATGAGAATTATCAAAGGCTATACTGAGGTAAACTATTCTGTGATTATTTTAGATTTTCCTGATTCATGTTTTGCAGCCCTACTCAGAATGACACTGTTTACAATGAATGCAATTGCAATTGGCTAAATTAAGATCAGTAAATTAAGACCCTTACAGGCAGCTTATCATGATAAGTGGTCTTATCCTAAACAACAACAACAACAAAAAATATTGCTCTAATGACATCTAGAGTGATTTATGCAAAGCACTGGGAGATGTATTTAAAAAGCCAGTCTACTGCAGTTTTACTGCTGCTTTATAATGAGAGCCTTGTTCAGCTACTTGTTAATCAGAGAACATGGCATCTTTAGAAGTTTTCTTATAGTAGCTAGTTACATATGAGAAGAGAATGCTATTGAGATGATCTTAATTAAATGTAGAGCATAAGGCAAACTGGCATATTTATCACAGCACAGGGGATAATTAACTGAGAAAACACATGACTATCAGATGAAAAAGAGTGTCAGAACTATAGGGATGCCACGATACCAAAATTCCAGTAGTCGGTACCAATACCATAAAAATGTTACGGTTCTTGGTACCAATTTCGGTACCACAGCAAAATGTTTTTATTTTTATTTTATTTAACTATTTAAAAAAATAATTGTTTATTATTTATGATGATAACCATTATAAGTAAATAATACATAAACATTTAAAGGCTACATGCTGTTTAAAAGTAAACATTGTTTATAAAAAAGATCAAGTGAAAAATAAGCAACCATCTAGGCATAATTATTATTATTAGTAGTAGTAGCCTATTATTATTACATAGAGACGTAGCTTAATCTACTGTACAACAGTAGCCTAATATATTTCTGTCAATTTCTTCAAGTTAAACAGAACTTTTATTTTGACGGGTTGCCGTTAAGACCTTTGAGTGTCTGTGTTCATGATATGACAGTTTTCTCAAATGAAACGGTAAATTCTCATGAAGTGACGGTTTATGCGTTCATGTTCTCATATAGTGCGTGCGTGTGAGCTGCAAATGAAACCGTGCATCTGCGCCCGTCATTCACACAGATAGTACGCAAAACATGCAGGAGTAATATTTAAATAGTATTTTGCAGTTTAATATTCACAGACACTAGTATATATTCGGCTACAGTCTGGAGCCCTGCGCTTAGATAAACACGGAAGCGACTGAAGCTGTGGGTAGGCCTACCGAATACTCGGGAGTCGGTACTACCGGTACTACAGAAAATGCTGGTATCGTCACATCTGTAAAATTTCAGTACCGATCTGGTACCGAAGTACCGGTACTTGTGACATCCTCTAGTCAGAACCTGCAGATAGCTTTATTATGAGGTGCTTGGACTGTTGAGAATGCATGGAGTGAGAAACGGGTCTTAAGGAGGTGATTTTTTTGCACCGGCAGCTGAAGAGTTTGTTGAAGGGTAGTATATTTACAGTTTAACAAAGAAATCTTCAGAGGTCTCATGTAATCATTATTTAGATGATGATAAATGATAAACATAATGTTAGTGCCACAAAAAGCCAGGTACTAAAACACTGCATTAATCAAATTTTGCAAGCTGTTATATGCAAGAGTTATGCATTTTGAAGCTAACTGCATTAACATTTTTTTTTAGAAAATACTAGAAAGCATCCATTATCTGTAATTTAATAATTATGAGCCATTCTCAGCAAATGTATTATATGCCACACCAGAACAAATAAGGCCCTCTGCCAGATGTGGCATGCTTAGTCTAGCTCAATAAAATATCATATTTAAATGTTGTGAGGCTGCAACCTAAAAGGAACATTTAAAATACATATGTGCAACTATATTTGGTAACACTTTATTTCGATGTTCCACTTTAGATATTCTACTAACTATAAGTAACTTTGCAACTACATGTCAACTAACTCTCAGATTATTAGTAGACTGTCTCCTTAATAGAGCTGAACGATTTTGGAAAATAATCTAATTGCGAATTTTTTTTTTTTACCAGTTTGTGAATTAAACGATTGTGATTTAATATGCGATTATTTTTTAATATCTTTATCTTCTGTATTATTCAACAATAAATCATTGTATAGTAATGGTGGGAATCTTTAGGCACCTCACGATCCGATTCTGATTCTGGGAGTCCAAACAATTCTTGAACTTTTTTCTTATAAATTAATCTTATTAATAAAACTTAAAATCTTTTTTTTTTTTTAAATTTTTTTTATTATATATGTAATTATAAGTACTTTTTAAAATAATTACAGATTAAAAAATTAAATTAAAACAATTCCATGTTAATAATTTTAAATAAACTAATATACAGTGGGGAGAACAAGTATTTGATACACTGCCGATTTTGCAGGTTTGCCCACTTACAAAGCATGTAGAGGTCTGTAATTTTTATCATAGGTACTCTTCAACTGTGAGTGACGGAATCTAAAACAAAAATCCAGAAAATCACATTGTATGATTTTTAAGTAATTCATTTGCATTTTATTGCATGACATAAGTATTTGATACATCAGAAAAGCAGAACTTAATCTTTGGTACAGAAACCTTTGTTTGCAATTACAGAGATCATACGTTTCCTGTAGTTCTTGACCAGGTTTGCACACACTGCAGCAGGGATTTTGGCCCACTCCTCCATACAGACCTTCTCCAGATCCTTCAGGTTTCGGGGCTGTCGCTGGGCAATACGGACTTTCAGATCTCTCCAAAGATTTTCTATTGGGTTCAGATCTGGAGACTGGCTAGGCCACTCCAGGACCTTGAGATGCTTCTTACGGAGCCACTCCTTAGTTGCCCTGGCTGTGTGTTTTGGCTCGTTGTCATGCTGGAAGACCCAGCCACGACCCATCTTCAATGCTCTTACTGAGGGAAGGAGGTTGTTGGCCAAGATCGCGATACATGGCCCCATCCATCCTCCCCTCAATACGGTGCAGTCGTCCTGTCCCCTTTGCAGAAAAGCATCCCCAAAGAATGATGTTTCCACCTCCATGCTTCACGGTTGGGATGGTGTTCTTGGGGTTGTACTCATCCTTCTTCCTCAAAACACGGCGAGTGGAGTTTAGACCAAAAAGCTCTATTTTTGTCTCATCAGACCACATGACCTTCTCCCATTCCTCCTCTGGATCATCCAGATGGTCATTGGCAAACTTCAGATGGGCCTGGACATGCGCTGGCTTGAGCAGGGGGACCTTGCGTGCGCTGCAGGATTTTAATCCATGACGGCGTAGTGTGTTACTAATGGTTTTCTTTGAGACTGTGGTCCCAGCTCTCTTCAGGTCATTGACCAGGTCCTGCCGTGTAGTTCTGGGCTGATCCCTCACCTTCCTCATGATCATTGATGCCCCACGAGGTGAGATCTTGCATGGTGCCCCAGACCGAGGGAGACTGACCGTCATCTTGAACTTCTTCCATTTTCTAATAATTGCGCCAACAGTTGTTGCCTTCTCACCAAGCTGCTTGCCTATTGTCCTGTAGCCCATCCCAGCCTTGTGCAGGTCTACAATTTTATCCCTGATGTCCTTACACAGCTCTCTGGTCTTGGCCATTGTGGAGAGGTTGGAGTCTGTTTGTTTGATTGAGTGTGTGAACAGGTGTCTTTTATACAGGTAACGAGTTCAAACAGGTGCAGTTAATACAGGTAATGAGTGGAGAACAGGAGGGCTTCTTAAAGAAAAACTAACAGGTCTGTGAGAGCCGGAATTCTTACTGGTTGGTAGGAGATCAAATACTTATGACATGCAATAAAATGCAAATTAATTATTTAAAAATCATACAATGTGATTTTCTGGATTTTTGTTTTAGATTCCATCTCTCATAGTTGAAGTGTACCTATGATACAAATTACAGACTTCTACATGCTTTGTAAGTAGGAAAACCTGCAAAATCGGCAGTGTATCAAATACTTGTTCTCCCCACTGTAGCTGCAAAACATAAAAGCTAGTAAATAACAAAGAGGAACAAAAAACATATTACAAGCAATAAACAAAGAGTGCTTTCAGTATTTAAGAGTATCTGAACTGTGAGTGATCTTTCTTTTTCTCAGCTTTACTGTTGCTTGATTATTAATGATGACATCATAGACAGCGGGAGATCTGCACTCACACTAATGCACAGATCTCTTTTGAATTATAAGATGTGGTTTGTCCTGTCTGTTTAATTCCTTAAGACATTACTGACTGTGTTTACATTAATTTTGCGTCATAAAAGCATTTTGAGATGCGCGAGCACTCTTCACAAAGCGTGGCGCGAGCATTTGAAACTGAAAGCCTTCTGTCAGTGAGTTTCCTATTTTTAATATATAAGCACACTGCATTCCAAACGACATAAATGAAGCCTTCGTAGAGCATTTGTAAGGAAAATACCGGCGGGCGAGAACACACGCTGTAAACGTAACATCAAGCAAAGCACACGCATCTCACAGCGCATATCCTGTGCAATGAAGCCTGCGAATGTCATAGTAATTCGTTTCAACCTTTCAGAACGTTATGAAATATTATTTTATGGTTCAAGTGGTGTGTGTGTGTGTGAGAGGAAATGGAAGCAAGCAGAATACGGGTGTTTCTAAAACACACGCAGCACCATCGCGCACCTGCAGTTAAAATCTAAGCTCAGAATTGATCCAGAATCATTGGAGAGAGAATCTTTTCTCCCACCTCTATTGTATAGTATGACCAACACAATATTAGATCGATTAAACACAAACGGTTCTTTCCTTTAGGCCAGGCCTGCAGGCTTAACGTGCCAAGTTGTTGCTTCTTCTGCAGCCTGCTTTGCTCTCGCGTGTCACGTGACCAGACTGTAATCCAGCCTTTGCGATTAAAAAATCGTATTTTATCATATCGCGATATTATCGCAAACGCAATTAATCGTTCAGCCCTACTCCTTAATATCTGCTAACACTTTATTTTGATACTCGCTCAACAGACATTCTACTGACTATAAGTAACTTTGCAACTACAGGGCAACTTATTCCACTTACCCGAACCCTAACCTAACAGTCTACTACAGTCTACTAATACTCTAATGAGAGTTAGTTGACATGTAGTTGCAAAGTCCAAGGCTCGAAAATGAGACCATTTTGGTCACATGTGCTCCCGAAATTGAATCTGTGCAACCTTACAATTTATTTGGCAGCACTTGTGCAAGTGCAAATAATTGTAGTGGTGCAACCTTTTTTCTAGATATGCACCAGTCGACCAAAATCGGAAACTGCCAGTTCGTGCTTCAAAACACACAAAGCGGCCGATTTTTTGTTTCATTTTGGCTGATCTAAATTCCGGACTTGCACACAAACTGTACTGCAATAATTTACAGAAATGTCATTTGTGTGAAAATATTACGAAGTCTGTTAACACAGGCCAGAGACGGGACACGCTGAAGACACAAAGAGGAGAGTGTTTGAAGCATCAGTTTGAAGCAGAGAAAATACCAGACACAGTTATATCTAATACTTTTAATTTGCAAGAAACTTAATGAATTAACAGGTTGGTTTCCAACGCCGTGAATGAATGAATGAATGAATAAAATAGAAAACATTTTAAAAAAATGTGTTGTTTCTTGTGGGGTTTCTTCTGTGTTTTTTATTGTAACTGTTGCTGCTCCAGCAGGGTCAGCATAACATTTAGCATATGCTTGCATTGCTGCAATGATTCTGTAATAAGGAAGTTCTAAAAAGAGCCAAGTGCACTCTGGCAGACTCTCTGTGTTATGCGGTTAGCCTGTTAATGTGCATAATTAACTAATAAGCCTCTGCCAGCTGGAACTGAGCATATTCACTGTTTGCTTCTGAAGATTTCACCATCTCATCTTCAAGCATCCTTCAAAAGGGAGCGAGCTACTAATCTCATTCCCATATCTGCCAGTGTGAAGCTTGTTTCTGGATTCCAGAGCACAGTGTTTAAAAACCTAAAAACCTAATGGTCTAAAAACCTAATATTACAGCAATGAAATTGAAATTCAGAACAAATGGAAATAATGAGCAGTCAAACACTTCTAGGACAAAAGAGACTTATCATCCCGGTACTTTTTTTGCCAACTGTTTTATGAATACTGTGAATTCAGACATACTACTCATTTCACGTTTTTCACCTAGTAGTAGGGAGATATGTGTATTTAGACAGGGTTGGTGCCTGAGGCAAATTCTTGGCTCAGAGCAAAAAAGTCACAACAAATTTTTAAGTAATCCATAAAGTTTCAAGAAAATAAATATTGACAAAAATGTATAAAATTAGTTTTGGGTCCAAATTTGTTTATGCATTCTTGGGGTAGTGATACCAATAAATATGAAAATGACATTGATGAGGGTCAAAAAACAAGTTTTGTGATGGAATAAAAATCACAGCATGTCGGGTCAAACTAACCCCCTTTATGCATTTTAGGGTTAAAACTTAAACCCTCCCCTATCATAACCTCATGGACAGTGAATATCAAACACTGTATAAAACTTGCTCACTTCTATCTAATACTAAAACACTGCCTGCGGCAGAATCAAGGGAGACCAGCCAACGCACAGAACAATCCAACAGGTTGGTCAGTTGCCAGGAAGGAAATAGGAAAGCTAAAAGGTTTGTAATTCTCGAACAAGGAGGTACTTTAAATTCCCTGATTAAGAGATTAAGGGGGGAATTAACTAAGAATGAATTATGCTTGATGATTACTCTTTATTTGCACATGCAAACTGTGCTGTTTTAGTACCCAATTCCCTAAAGGAATTAGGCAAACAAGGTAAAGTCGCTAACAAAATGTGTGCTGTGCACATTTGGACAGTGCAATCTCCATTCTAACAAACCGGTTCTGAGTGCTCAGTTGTGGAGGATGCAGCAGACTACCATGATCGGTTATACTTTACTGTGACTGTACAGCATTACTCCACCACTGCGATCCAGGCACTTGAATCAGCTCTTTAAAGTGCCAAAAGTGCAGTTGATTACAAACGTCAGAAATAAAGAGTTAACCACAAACATTGCAGTTTAAATGAGAATACAATGTATTCTCTTTACAATGACATTTACAGTACATTTCAAAAGTTTTGGGTCACTACATTTTTTTTTTTTATGTTTTTGAAATAATTATCTTATATATGCTCACCAAGTATGCATTTATTTGATCACTAATATTGTGAAATATTATTACAGTAATATTTTATTATTACAATAATAATTATTAATATAACAGTTTTATATTTTTATATTTTACAATGTAATTTATTCCTGTGATGTCAAAGCTGAATTTTCAGTATCATTACTCCAGTCTTCAGTGTCACATGCAACATGTAAAAGAAAGTGCTCGTTACGATTACTTATGAGACCATACAACACATTATAAGGTTGTTTATAAGACATTATGCATGAATTATAATGCACTAAGAATACCCATATGATGCATTATAAATGCAGGCTTTATCTGGTGTTATAATGCATTGTACTCTTAAAAGTTATAACCACAAATATGTAAGTATTATAATGTATTGTAACTGTTATGATTATTTATCAGATGGCACAACATATTATAGGTTGGATTATAGGTATTATAGGTTGTTTGTAAGGCATTATGCATATATTATAATGCATTAAAAATACCCTTATTATGCATTATAAATACAGGTTTCATAAAAAGTGGTACCACTTCTCTTATTATTATCAATGTTAAAACCAGTTGTGCTGCTTAATGTTTTTGTGGAAACCATGAAACTTTTTCCTGATTTTTTTTAATGAATAGAAAGTTCAAAAGAACAAAATTAATTAGATTTTTTTTTTGTATTAATTTAAAAATCTCTGCTGCTCATCAATTAAATGCTTTCTTGCCAAATAAAAGTATTAAAAAAATTATTTTGAATGGTAGTGTATGTAATAATGTCTGCTATATCTTAAATCATCTGACGAAATCAGCGTCTAAGAATTTGTCTAAAATGACCTCAGGCCAAATGAAATACAAAGTCAAATTCTTGTGAGGCTGCAGTACAAAAGGAACAATTTAAAAGACATATGTGACCTCTAACAAAACTAACATGACGTTAACATATTTCTACTTGATTTAAAATTAAATAAATTATTTTGCAATGTGTGTGAAATGACACTTTCCAGCTATAATTAACATATAAAGTCAAGCTTCTTTCACATCTTTGTTAGTATAAAGTCTTTCTAGTGAAAAGAAAGACCCCTCTAGAGGGTAATGATAAATGTGGTCTTAACAATGTGAAGAACTTGAGACAGATAACAGGCCACTGCAGGGTTATAAATGCTTTTATATAGAGTACAAAGAAGAGGTTCCTAAAACTAATCCTGAGAAACTGATAGCTAGGATACCACAAATAAATAACTAAACACATTAATACACTTTAATCAGCAGTTTTATATTCTATCAGCATTGCTGATTTGATTATATGAATGGTCAATCATAACTACACACAATCTTGTACTCCTATTTTTTTCAAATTCTGTTCAGATTTGTTTATGATGATGTAATGTAATTCATTTTGAAACCTTATTGAAAAATATGTCGAAATGTCTATATGGAGAAAATTAATGGGAAAAATCCTTCCAAAACCCAGGCTGCTGGAAAAGCGAGCGGCCTTGGTTGCGCTCTATCACATTGCTTGTCATGGTTTTGCAGAAAGGTTTTTGTTCTCAATTCAGAAATTTTCCACAGCCCCCTTGGCTATTTAAGATGGACCCCAGTTGGAGAAACGCTGACTTTGCTATAAATTCTTGTAAATTCTAGTCCTCATCTTTGCCACAGAAAACCTAAAATTTCTCTAACTGTACATGCACATAGTCTGTAATGAGCAGGCTTAAGATCCATAATGAATGTAAGTGCTCTTTCTCATGCCTGCCTGATGAAGGCTAAAAGTTCTCTGTGTGGGACTGAGGTCAGATCTCTGTTTGAGTAGTGGCAAAGACACAGGAAACCACAAATGAGGACACCAAATTGATTCATTACACAAGAAGAGGAGGGAGAGGAACGAGTTGAAAAGGCAATTTTTCAAAATTTGAGGTGAGAAAAACCTAAGATAGACCCAGGCAGGCTAGACAGATGTAAAAGGAGAAGGATGGCCATCTCCTTACTGCCTGTTGGTCGACTCAGCATGTTTGGAAGCAATCAACAGAAACTTCAAGAGGCCTTCATGCTGTGGAGTATGTCCAAACAGAAGAAAAAGAGCTGACTTGCAATGTATTTGAAGGGCTTGTGAGTAATTGGTTCATTCAAACAGCTCCAAAACCTGTCAATGGGATTTATATACATTTTAATGTGAGTGGTTAGTTTGACCTTAGAAGTCCCTGGAAAAGCAGTATGATTTGTTTTTTGATTGGTTAATGGAGGGAAACTTTGCGACAGATGTAAAAGATAATGTTGTCTGTGACTCCTGCCTGTATTTTAATTCACTAAAACAAACTGCCTGGCAATATAAGACTTTATTTGCATCAATTTGATGCAGTTCCTAATCCAGCTAAATGCTGAATGTAGGCAAATGAACTTTTCACTTGGAGTCTTACTCAATATTGACATGAGCATGCGCATGTAAAATGTCTGCTTGACTGAACATGTCAGCGTACAGAGACCAAACCGTTTAACAGACTGGAAATACCAAGATCATTAACAAAGATTGAAATAAAGGGCTCTAGGTAACAGCAGCTTTGTTTTCACTGAAATCAATGGACATACCAACCTGGTCTCTCAGAATTCCGTGAAATGAACACGGCCCCTTAACTCAAAATCTGTGGCAGTTTCACGGAATCTCCGAAAATTCCGTGATGGGTCCACGGAAGTGATGCCTATGTAAGTCAATGACAGTATACAGACGCGTTGGGCATGGTTATCGTCATGATGAAACTATATATTGGACTATGATTGAAACTATGATTTTGCCATTATGACATGGAGTGTGATTCTCGATTTAATCAGCCAGCATAATTTTATTTACATTTATTTTATTCTTTTATTTATGGTATTCAGACACGTTTTGAACACGTAACCCGATCCCTTCCCTAAACCTACCCATTTGTGTATTATAAAAAACAGGATATAACAGGCAGATACGACTGCAGGCACAGTTTATTCAAAAAGTACAAATATTCCAAGTGTTCCGAGGCCAAACGATTGATTTGTGTGAAGAAAATCCCCAAAAGCGATCAGCAGCGTCGAGTGCATCCGCCGAAGATCATAAACACATTTCAAAAATTGCC
Organism: Coreius guichenoti; assembly: GCA_039654105.1. Classification (NCBI taxonomy): domain Eukaryota; kingdom Metazoa; phylum Chordata; class Actinopteri; order Cypriniformes; family Gobionidae; genus Coreius; species Coreius guichenoti. The sequence goes on from CM077169.1 coordinate 32,752,666, forward strand.
GCCGGAAGAAACGTTACGTCAGCTTTGACAGCATTGTCTCGTGACCAATTGCGTCATTACGTCAGCTTTGATTGTAAAATGCCATTGGCTCTTGTGTGTCTCGTGACCGATCGCGTCATGCTAAAGAGTCGGGTGTATCATTTGAATAAATATGACTGAGTGGAGTGTATGTGTTCACGGAGCGGCGGATTGGATCGTCATTTCAGCGATTAAAACATTAAGATCAACTCTGTTCTTCACATAAAGATATCGTATGACTTCAGAAGACTTGGAATGCAACATGAGTTAATACTTTTATACTGTTTTTGGTCAGTTTTTGCAATAAATACCTGTGACTGTACTTTTATTTGCCTGTTACGTGTTTTATATTGTTGAGAGTAGGTAGGTTTAGGGTAGGAGTGGAGTTAGTTGCTCCAAAATATAAAAGTAGCCTATAAATATTCATAAAATCATGTCTACTTTTACAAATGCAAAGAATTAAATGCGTCTTGATCTGACGCATTGGGCAAACAACTGAAATCACTGGGGTACCCTGCGCGTTAAAAAGTGACGCCGAAGGGAACTGACCAAGCGTCAATATGTGACGAATAGGAGTGAGACCGTGTTGCAGATGTTGGAACAGGGAATCCGTGTGTGGACCACGGATGCTGCCTGTCATTGACTTACATAGGCATCACTTCCATGGACCCATCACGAAATTTTCGGCAATTCCGTGAAATTGCCACAGATTTTGAGTTAAGGGGCCGTGTTCATTTCACGGAATTCTGTGAGACAAATTAAGGACTCCTGATCTAAAAGTGGATGTAAAAGCAAGTGCACAGCTGAGACACGCTGACATCTTCAGGTTCCTGATGTAGTGTGATTCAGCACAGCACTGTGTTCAGTTCGGTCAAAATGTCTCTGAGGTTACTGCAGTTTGTGAGGTAATTCTTGCCTCTGCAGCACTGCAATTGTCTTGATTAATTAGAATACTTAATTTGTCATTAAGCTTGATTAATTCCATTAATCTATTAAACCTAAAGTCATTCTGTGATGCCACTGGTATTGATTATTGCATTGGGGCAACCACTGCAGAAGCTCACAGTTCACCATGGCAACGGATGTTTGAAATGTGTCCAACTGTGTCTCACACTCACTCAATTTCTGTGATTGCACTGAAGCATTTATTCAGTAATCTCAGGATATTAATCACTTTTAACACCTCATGAGCTAGCAAATTATTCAGATGTGATGACATTCCCTGCATCTCATGAACAAAAGTCCATGTCCTATGAAAAATGTCACAACCGCATCTATTACAGAGCTGTCTATCAAAAATAACAAATGGAATTATATGAATGCAGGACAACATATCCTGAAAATACTGCTAGTGAATTACCGGCCCCTTTATTAAGTACACCCGTTCAACTGCTCGCTAAAACAAATATCTAATCAGTCAACCACATGGCAGCAACTCAATGCATTTAGGCATGTAGACATGGTCAGGACGATCAGTTGAACTTCAAACTGAGCATCAGAATGGGGAAGAAAAAACGATTTAAAGGCCCACTGAAGTGCCCTGAAACACGCAGCATTATTCAATGTGTTGACGTAACTTCGACTGAAACAGGAAGATAGGGCGGGACATATCGAACAGGTCCTCTCCTTTTTTAAAATAGTCAATAGCGGTTCGTTTATATCATAGCTTGGCCAGAGCCGTTGAGCTCGGTGAAGCCGCAGTTTTCTCCTAATCTCTAACTGTTTCTCCTCCTAATCTCCTCCATATCGTTTTAAAATATAGCATTCTGTGCAGAATTTAGATGGGTCTGATACGTTTTATGGTATACGCCAACTCGGGCATATGATCCGCTCTTTGCAATTGTGTCTCTGGACCGGATCAGACTGTGTCTGTGCTGAGGCATTTCACGTGACATTAACGCTAAACCAGACTTATTTACAATGTCTGAATTGTTCCCTATCCCCTATATAGTCCACTATGTGCCATTCACCATGCAGAAAATAGTAAATGTGTGAACAAGTGACTGATTTTAGCCGCAGCTTCAGTGTCTATTTGGGGGCGGGACGCTGTAGATTCTAGAGAGCATTTGATTGGACAGAAAATCCGATGAGAAGATGAAGTTCTGGATGATGTCATCAAAATCATTGTTCCATATTGGCGGAAGTGAGAGACTGTAAGTTTTGAATGTTTATTTCTTCTAAATGCAAATGTTGTCATTGTTTTGGAGCACACTAGCTTATAGATAACAGTAAGGCTAACATATTCATACTAAAAGCCAAAAAACTTCAATTTTGATTTCATTGGGACTTTAAGTGACGTTGAATGTGGCATTGTTGTTGGTACCAGACAGGCTGGTCTGAGTATTTCAGAAACTGCTGATCTACTGGAATTTGCACGCACAACCATCTCTAGGGTTCACAGAGAATGGTCCAAAAAAGAGAAAATATCCAGTGAGCGGTAAAAATGCCTTGTTGATGCCTGAGGTCAGAGAAGAATGGTAGAAAGGCAACAGTAACTCAAATTACCACTCGTTACAACCGAGGTCTGCAGAAGAGCATCTTTAACACGTTGAACCTTGAAGCAGATGAGCTACAGCAGCAGACCACACCGGGTGCAACTACTCTCAGCTAATAACAGGAAACTGAGGCTATTCGCACAGGCTCACCAGAATTGGACAGTAGAAGATTGGAAAAATGTTGCCTGGTCTGATGAGTCTCGATTTCTGCTGCGACATTCAGATGGTAGGGTCAGAATTTGGCATAAACAATATGAAAGCATGGATCCATCCTGCCTTGTATCAACGGTTCAGGCTGGTGGTGTAATGGTGTGGGGGGGGGTATTTTCTTGGAACACTTTGGGTCCCTTAGTACCAATTGAGCATCATTAACGCCACAGCCTACCTGTCTATTGTTACTGACAATGTCCATCCCTTTATGACCACAGTGTACCCATCTTCTGAATTCCAGAAGGATAATGCACCATGTCTCAAAGCTCAAATCATCTCAAACTGGTTTCTTGAACATGACAGTGAGTTCACTATACACAAATTGCCTCCACAGTCACCAGATCTCAATCCAATAGAGCACCTTTGGGATGTGGTAGGACGGGAGACTCATGGATGTGCAGCCGGCAAATCTGCAGCAACTCATGTAAATATGGACCAAAATCTCTGAGGAATGTTTCCGGCACCTTGTTGAATCTATGCCATGAAGAATTAAGGCAGTTCTGAAGTCAAAAGTGGGTCCAACCCAATACTAGCAAGGTGTACCTAATAAAATGGTTTTAAAAACATCCTCATATACGTAACATTCAAAAAACAAATGTGTTGGAGCAAGTTGTCATTCATTTTAAATGTTATAGGCTGAATTAACCCTACATTTATACAATTTATTAAGTACAACATTCTTAGGTCAAATAATGGTTTGATATGTTTGTACTTTAATTATTTTTTTTTTTTAATTTTACATAATAATTGTAATGTTTAAATTTTACTTAAAAGCCTCGTATAATGTATAATGCGACAACACGCCCCACTATACACTATCAATCAAAATTCACGTGACACTGAAGACGAGAATAATGGCTGCTGAAAATTCAGTTGTGCCATCACATGAATACATTACATTTTAAAATATATTAAGAGTTTCATGATAAGCCAATGTAATTTATAATACTACACATTTAAATGAAAATAAATTTTGAGCCAGTGATTTAAAACCAGGATTAAAGTGAAATACGGTTAAATATGATATGATGACAGTGGTATCAAGATGCTTGGCTTGAATGATAGCAAATAGCTCTCGCTTGACGCCTGAGGTAAGGTGATCGGTTACCTTAATGAACAGTGAGTGAGCAAGCTGAAACGAGATGCTCTAGGGAGAAGGGATAACTGGGATTTTGTTGAAACTTTGATTCGTGGAGCTAAATAGCAAGAATCTTGTCCTCACGACAAAGCTTTGATCTTTGTTGAGGTTCTGTATTAGGGATAATCTGAACACTGAGTGTTGTTTTATGTAGACTACACCCTGAGCTGTGCTGCAGTGATCTTTTCATTACAACACACATTTCATCTTTTTTTTATGTAATCATTCACAGCTGTTCTGTATAGTTCTGTGAATCAGAGCCAATAACAGACAAAATAACAGTAGACTGTTCGTAAGCATATAAGGACATTATAATAAACCCTACCTGCAGCCACTGGGACTGATCACTATGTCCAGATGTCCAGGCATTGACCTTCCCTTGTTTATCCAGTCTTGCTTTCCCAGGCTCCCAGGTGAACATGTCCATGTTAAGAGTTCTGAAGATGCTGGAGGCTGTGATTTGGTAGTCCTGAATGTGGCCAGACTTCATACCCATTGGCTCTGAACACCCTGAAGAATTCAAAGCCATGTCATTAGCTCACAGATCATATTACACCAAAATCAATTTGCCATGCTGGTACAAGCTAATATATGCAGGAGTGTTTTAATGCTGGATATGTTTTTAAGCAAGGAATGCAGGTTAACTATCATTTATGTATTGTTTAGCTCCAAAGAACAAATTCAAGCATAACAATTGTAGACAATGCAGCTGCCAGGCCTCTAACCGGTTTTAATTTCTTTGCACTGCCTTCCAATAAACTACAAAACTGATTTTATATTGTTGCTACCTGTTTTTAAATCCTTGAATGGATTAGCACATGCATTCCTCTCTAATTTACTATCTGTTCACATTTCATTAAGGTCTTTAAGGTCATTCAACCAGGGACTGGTTATCCGGGCTAAGCAAAAAATGAGAGGTGAATGTGCTTTTGCTAAAATCTGGAACAGCTACCTGTTTTATTAGAACTGCCCCTACATGATTTTAAAACAAAGATTTAAACATATACATTTTCTCTTTCAATCATAGTAGATATATTGTGTAGTTGCTCTGTTTTATTTTTGAAATCAGTTTTTTATTTGTATATGATTTTTTTTTTTTGATTGATTGTCCTTAGACCTATAGCACAGCACAGTGGTCAACAATTGTTGCCTTTCAAAAGCTACTCTCAATGCTGCGCTATGTGCTATAAGAAAACATCTTTGTGTGACCGGTTGTGAAGTATGTGTGGCAAACATGCCAAGGACCTCAGCTTTAAACTACCTCTGACGATGCCATTATTGGAATTTGTGCTTGTGAGAGGTTATAAATATGTGAAACAGGTGCGCCTTCAAGTTTCTTTGTCTTCAGAGACCGCATTGTGTGTGTGTGATACACTCTATCTGTCCACTTTTGTTAGGAGTTAGAGTTTCAGTTGTCAGTGTGCAGAAATTTCTCAGTGTGAAAGAAAAAGAAAAGCAGAACATCATGTCGCAAACAATCAGGCGACGCATGCCTCCTTGTTCACGACCCATCCCTGATTACGATATGCATGAGTTCTGCTTTGGGTGTTTGGGGGAAGAGCATGCTGCCCTTGCGTTTGAGCATTGGCGAGTGCGAGCACTGCGAGTTGTAAAGTGTCTCGCATATTTTCAAGGGCAAGCTCCTACATTAAGATTGTGGGGCTCACAAGTCAATCTGGCTGAGGAGCGAGAGACAGGTTCGGCTCGGATTCGGCTCGGGCAAAGGGTGCTGCATCTCTTGTTTCTGGCAAGATGGATTTCGTGTGCGCTGCCTCTGAGCGTGCCTCCCCTGATGATAAAGCGCAAGAGGAACTACTCGAGGTGGTGACTTGTGCAGTGGCCAGGTTACAACTGGACTGGCCACAGGAACAAGAAACCCCCAAATGCTCAAAGTTAGAGCATAGATTTCTGTCCGGTGGCCAGGAGGAGGGACATGATTGATGGTCTCTCCCCTTCTTTGAAGACCTCCATGACAAATTAACTTGTTCATGGGGGAAACCATGTACATTGTGTGTCTTTGTGCCTTCGACGTCGACATATTCAACTATCATAGGTGTGAAGGCACGCAGTTATACGATGTTGCCTCAGATTGAAGAAACGCTCTCGGGCTATCTCTCTCTTGGGAACGCATCGTCTTTGAAAAAACCTACGCTCCCCACTGAGCTGTGCAGAACAACATCCACGCTGGTGGGGAAAGTGTTCCAATCAGCAGGTCAAGGTTAAAGGACTTAAGTAAGTGTGAAGAAGAAGCGATCGATGAAGAAGCTTTCTCTGAACTTTGTTCGGCCAAGCAAATGGCCCGTGCCATCGCCCTGCGCTCTGCTCTGCGCCCCAAAGACAATCTGAAACAAGCCAATTAGAGCTCAGCCTCAAGTCACATGCATTTCTAAAGTTTACGCACCCACATAGACACCCATTTGTCCGGTGCCCCGCACACACAAAACGAACAAAATACAATTTTGATTTGTTGATTTTTAATAGGTGCTAACATGACTACCAGTCGAATGGTATGACTAAATATAGTTATTTTGAAATTATTTTGCAATATATATTTAACTTATTTTTAACATGTTGAAGTAGCCGCCTTCTTTGGCTAACTTGAAGGGGGCGGCTCCCCATCGCCCCGTCCCCTATTGACCGGCCGCCACTGTTACAGAATACAGTTTCAACGGCGTGGTCTCCACTACCGTGAAACCGGAGCAGGTGCATTTGCTGTCACAAGAGCTGCAATCTCTTCGAACTAAGGACGCATATTTTCATACAGAAATTCTGCCACAACACAGGAAGTGTTCTATGTTCTAGTTCCTATCCACAACCTTGAGGGGTCCAGACAGTTCTAGTGTGGCGGCGTTGGTATTCTCGTTCCCATAGCGCATAGCGCAGCATTGAGAGTAGCTTTTGAAAGGGAACGTCTCGGGTTACTTGACTGTAATCCTGTTCCCTGAAAAAGTGGGAACGAGACACTGAGATGCAGAGATATTTTTAATGGTGTTATATAAATAAAGGTGAAGTTGAAAAAAAATGAATACGACCATCTCATGCTCAGATACTGAGCTTGAAAACAATATGAATTATATTATAAACTTGCATGCCTTTTCAGGGCTCAACAATAAAGATGGCCTAAGGCCAGTGTGAAAGAGATTCAGGAAAGTTAATGAAACTTTTACTTTTGGTGTTCTTACATCTTATGTTCATATTGATCATGAATATGTATTTGTATGCCTTTTAACCGGTAACACTTTACAATAAGGTCTCATTTGTCAACATTAGTTAATGTATTAACTTAACGTGAACTAACAATGAGCAATGCATTTGTCACAGCATTTATTAATCTTTGTTAATGTTTGTTCACAGTGCATTAACTAATGTTAGCAAATACAACATTTGATTTTAATAATGCATTAGTAAATGTTGAAATTAACATTAACTAAGATTAATAAATGCTGTAGAAATATTGTTAATAATAGTTAACTAATGCCAACTAATGACACCTTATTGTAAAGTGTAAGATTTGCCATCTTACACATATAAATATGCCATCAAGGTAGTTACCTATCTGAATAAATACACAGATTTTGTTGAAATTAAATGTCTTGTGATAGTCTTGAAAACAACTCTATGCAATAATTTCCCAGCAAAAGTGTGTTTATAAATTTATGGCTGTCATAAAGTTAGATTATAGCTGTATGATTTCTAGCTATTATTTAAATTAAAAACCTAATAAAAAAAAACTAATGGACCCATTTTATATTAGGTGGCCTTAACTACTATGTACTAACATTTAAACATTTAAACATTTAAACACTAACATTTGATACAATGCACTTATTGTGTACATACACGTTTTTACATTGTACTTACATTTTAAAAATTACCTGCATGTAATTACATCTGTAATTAATTTCTGTAGTTACATTTATAATTACACTGTTGTCACTTCCCTTACACCTAACTCTACCCTTAAATTTACCCATACCACCACACCTGTCCCTAACTTTACCCGTATCCCACCTCAATATCAGCAAAAGTGTTTTGCAATATAATATGAACACAATAAGTACATTGTACTTATTTTTTGATGTAAGTACATAGTAGTTAAGGCCACCTAATAAAAAGTGGGACCAAACTAATAAATTATTTATAATTTTTGTCATTTTGACTTCAACCCTGTTTTGTTGCATTTTATTGACAGTCTGGACAATGTTTCAGAGGCATAACACCGTTTCCCCTTTGGGTGTGCTCTCAGAATGATGTATGCTGTCTATTGAGGTGACTCACCTGTGAGCTCACAACCCAGAAGCTCCATGCGAAGAGTGCAGTGTCTTCTGCACACCTGCGGGTAGATCCTCACATACTGAGCCTCGATAGGAGGGGTGAAGGAGTTGGCAAATGGAGTGTTGTTATCAATATTCCCACGGAAGATCTGGAGGGAGAACGTGGGGAGATTTCACAAGACGAGAGAGAAAAGAGAAGTCAATGCTGAGAGAAGTCACCCCAATTTATTATACTGGTCTTTAATCAAAAGTGTATTTACTAACACACAAGTCATATGTGAAAAATATTTGAGGTAAAAGGGTCCAAGCTAAATTAAACTGGACAAGGTTTGCATTTCTCAAAGTAAATATCAGTGCTTGCAAGATAGCAAAAGAAAAAAAAAAGATTTCTCAATGTTAAGTGGTCTATTAATTTTTTCCAGAGCTGTATATATATATATATATATATATATAATGTCTTTCCAATCCTGTATGACTTTCTTTCATCTGTGGAACATAATATTATATATTTTGTAGAATATTTGTAACCAAAATGTTTCGGTTCCTATTGAATTCCATTGTAATTTTTGTCCATATAATGGAAGTCAATGGGAACCAAAATGATTTAATTACCAACAATCTTCAGAATATCTTCTTTTATGTTCCACAGAAGAAAGAAAGTTATACAGATTTAAAATGACATAAGGGTGAGTAAATGATGATAGAATTTTCATTACTGGGTGGCTACCCTTTAAGTATGCAAAATAGATGTAAAAGTGAATACTAATGAAAATTTGGTATGTAAATACTTAAATTTAAATACTTAAATACTTAAATATGATGGAATTATCACTGTTGTTTAGAGCAAGAATATAATACAATACCATATAGTATAATATAATGGCTAAAATCTCCAGTAACAAAACAGTAACTGAAATTATCAAAATGGCAACTACTTAAAGTTATTAGAGGGGATCTGGACACTGTCTAATAATAAAAAAAAGATGGCATCTGAGATGATGAACACCATATGTCCTCTGAGGCCCCGACAGCTCTCATTTATCCCCTAAAACTGTAGCCTGAAAATGCATACGTGTAGAGGGAAGCAAAAGCACATGCCGAGTGACTGATGTGGCTCTTTTTCGCTAATTAAAAAATGTCTCACTATATCTTCCTCCGTGCCCTTGACTTTGTACGTCCTCCAGGTCTTTCCGTCATCGCTGTAGGCCACTTTGTACGACTTAACATATTCTGGGCTCCCGATGCGCTTGGCTCCTTGGGTTATCACTCCTGTAACCCGCATCCTCCTCTGTAGGTTAATCTGAGCAAGGGTAAGAAAGAACAAAAAAGAGAGAGAACAGATTCAGAGAGAAAGAGAGAGACAAAAAGAGTCTTCTTTGCAGTTTTATTTTAGTATTATTTACTTAGCTTAATAGTTATTCTTTTATAGTATTTATTAATATTTTGAATTGGCTTGGTTTTCGTTATTATTTTAGTTTAAGTATTGGTAGTTTTGTTATGTGCTTTTGTCATTATTTTTTTTTTTTAAGTATTTCTACATAGCTGATTTAAATAAACTCAGACGGCCTTAAAAACCTTTGTTCAACCTATGGATGCAGCATCTGCTGTAGTGTCTAAGTTTGTGTCCAATTCTCGTTACTTATTACAAACGTCACGTTAGAACTAGTAATGATGGTTTGGGTCGTTTCTGAGAAGTTATTGGTTTAACAATGAGGAGGCACGATTGTGTGCTGCATGAAATGAAAGTTGTGTTTATTGTGATGTTTATCCAAGTGAAACAGCATCTCGAACAAGAAAAAATGTAGTGTGGGACTTCATTTTGTTCATCGGTAATTGATTGGATCATTGGATGGCCCAAGGTCAGTGTTGTCATTTCCCGTTGCTTTAACATTGAGAAACCCACATTTTAGACACAACATCGCCAACGAAAATAGTTGTATGTGGGGAACTTTTTCGCTCTCACATGAAGCTTCCTATTCCTATTGATTCTGGTTCAAATGACTGGATTTCGCCTGCAGAATTTCACTGAGCAACGGTAAATGTCCACAACTTAATCTTGTTCTGCACACACACACACACATGGCATGGAATTGCAACTAAGATTTTCTTCCTACATTTTTTTGTTGGGTCTATGTATCATTTGGGAATATTTGTTGGATGTTTTTAATTTTGCATTCACCTACATAATAAACTCTATATGTCAATGTCTTCTGAATAATTTGATAACATTACATCTTGAAACATTCTCATATTTGGATGCTTCAAATCATGAAAATGAGATTAAAAGCTTGCATGCATGTATAACTGAAACAAGGGAACCTGCTGAAGATGTTACCAGTTTAGTCAGTTATCTTCCATTAACATGATTTCAAATCAAACCATAAACCAGATGATTATAGTGTTAATCCCTTTATTTTTACACAAAGACACCTAACATGACTAGAATGACTCTGAAAATTGAACTTCCCATTCAGTCGGTCACTTCCGACGTCACGTCGGAGACTGACGAATAGGAATCTCGCTAGCGAGAGCCAATCTACTTCGAGTGTGACTAAACGAGCCAATGCACATTGGCATGCAATGATTGCACCAGCTGCTCATGCCACTCAGCGTGGGTATAAATAAGGCACAGGTGCTTGCATCAAATTAGCTTTTTGCTTCGGAGCCGAGTGGTGGATGGTTTGTTCTGAAATCACTCTCTACAAAGCGTGTGTTAACATTATAACGAGTCAAGCTCTTCGGGTGGACCTCTCCTCATTTGGTGTTGGAGTGACGGCACTGCAGAAGGGTCGATTTTCTCTCTTTCTTTTTCTATTTTGTTTTATTGAGCAAAAACAAAAGGCTGTTCTCACAGCTGGTTCGGTGCGCTGTTAAGAGCGCTGAAAAGCCGTTTTCACGGCTGGTAAGAGATCGCCTTCTATGAGAGAGAGCGTGCATGACAGGCTGCACATTTTCCCTGTCTGTGTCGCCGCGACTATTCCCCTGTGTGCTTCAGCACCGCGGAGTGCAGTTTCCCTAGAAGAGCTACACAGATAGAGCTTGCGTCTTTTTAAAGATGACATTCTATCTGTGTGTTTCTGGATGCGGTTGTTTCCTGTCCTCACTGACGGCCACGAGCCGTCTGTTCACATGTCTGGGCGTATGCATGCTGAGACGGTGTTCGTGGGTGGTTAACGTTTTCTAATGAGAACATGATCACGTCGGCACGCCGGTCGCGACTCTTCTTTCTCCAGGAAGCTTGAGTCCCCTTTGTTGTTGGCCAGCCGCCGCTCGTGTGTAAAAGCACAGCTGCGGGTCTGCTCGACACTCTGGAAGACCACGGAGATCAGCGAGAGCTGCCCGCCGGGGAACCCCGGACGGACCTTTCACTTCTCTGCGTGTCGTGTGCCGTCTAGCTGCCGGGCTGCAGCGCGGGTTGTCACATGTGCGCTGTCCCCTTGCCTATTTCCCGTTGTAGCGCCCTGGTGGCCAACAGGAGAGGTCTACTTCAGTGAAATAGCTGGGGTGACCTGAGGTTAGCACCAGAGACCAGAGTTAACAGCCATGCTTTCCCGGGATCTTTCCCGGATGTGCATGGAAAACTTGGGCAGTATGGAACTACTTTGGTGCCAAAGATATGGAACGCCAAGGGGGCCAAAACTGCATAAGTTTTTCCTCTCTCACTACCCTCAATGGTGGGGTGGCTGTGCGCAGACCACCTCCGCCCTGCACTTTTAATGCACAAGGGTAGTTCTGAGTCGGGGTTGACTAACTGTGATCAAACTCACAGCGCAGGCCCTCGGCCAGACGATGTCCACCTCGGTGGTCCAGAAACACCCCCCGGCTTGCCTTGCTGAGGTGTGAGTGGTCATCAAAGTACGCTTTCCTGATGCTCCCATCTCACAAGGTGGCCTTTTCGGCGACACTGTTGAGAACTGGGACCAGCAGTTCTTCGCAGTCAGTAGCAGGCTGAGGCAATCAAGAGCTTCCCCCGACGCACCACGAGAGTGCCTCGTGGGCCGCCCCTCAGTCTGCTCGTCGCCAAAGGCGTCGTCCCCTGCGCAAAAAACAAAACAAAAAAAAACTTCGGCACAGCCTGCTCTACTGTGTCCGCCGCAGGAAGACGACGCCACCCGTCTCTGCTGCTGTTTAAGTGGTCGGTGAAACATCACCTCTGAGACGGGCGACCTGGAGATGGGTGGGGCTGCTCTTCCCTGGAGGAGGGCCGGGCAGAGAATCTTTTGAGTCAAAATTCTGTTCTGCCGCTGGTGTGACAACCAGTGGTACCCAAATTCTCAAAAAAAAAGAAAAAAAAAAAGAGCAGTTCTCTATCTCTGGGTCCCAAGGGGGTTCGGAGAGCTATGGACGGTCCAACGCCGGACCACACTCATCCTCCTCCTTCACCAGTGGGCGGCAGTGGATGGTTCGAGGATGCAACCAAGCCTTCTCACGTACCCTCTGCCCACTCGTGGAATCAGGTAAGTGTTGCACAGCACACTCACACCCCGCTGCGGGCCGCCTCCACGAGACAGCAGCCCCAGCCCGGTACCTGCATTCCACCTCGCTGCCCCACGGTGGGTACGCCGGTGGTCCCTTTGGTCCCGTTTGTACGGTCTCTGCGAGCCTGGCTAGCGCTCCCCAGTCCATCTCGCTGGCTCACTCGGACCATCAGGCTCAGCTATGCGATTCAGTTTGCCCGGCGTCCCCCCAGGTTCATGGGCATCTGCTTCACTTCGGTGAACGCCGCAGATGCCCATGTCCGACGTGCGGAGATCGCAGTCCTACTGGCGAAGGACGCGATAGAGCCGGTCCCTCCAGTTGATATGAAGACAGGCTTCTACAGCCCGTACTTCATTGTACCCAAGAAAACCGGTGGGTTACGGCCAATCTTGGACCTGCGAGTTCTGAATCGGAGCCTTCACAAGCTACCGTTCAAGATGCTAACGCAGAAACGCATTTTCGAATGCATCCGTCCCCGAGATTGGTTTGCAGCGATCGACCTGAAGGACGCGTACTTTCATGTCTCGATTCTTCCTCGACACAGGCCGTTCCTGCGCTTTGCGTTCGAGGGTCGAGCATTTCAGTACAAAGTCTTGCCCTTCAGGCTGTCCCTGTCCCAGTGTCTTCACGAAGGTCGCAGAGGGGGCCCTTGTGCCCATGAGAGAACAGGACGTTCGTATTCTTAACTATCTCGACGACTGGCTTATCCTAGCACAGTCCAGGGATCAGTTGTGTGAACACAGGGACCTGGTGCTCAGACACCTCAGCCAGTTGGGTCTTCAGGTCAACTGGGAAAAGAGCAAACTCGCCCCCGTGCAGAGGATCTCTTTTTTCGGTATGGAGTTGGATTCGGTCGAACGGATGGGGCCTCACAGAGGAGCGCGTCCAGTCGATGGCGGTCCCACTGAAACAATTTCAGAGGCTCCTGGGGCATATGGCGGCCGCGGCGGCAGTAACACCGCTCGGCCTGCTTCATATGAGACCGCTTCAGTATTGGCTTTACGGCCGGGTCCCGAGATGGGCGTGGCAAAGTGGCACTCACCGGGTGAGTATCACAGTGGCCTGTTGCCAAACCTTCAGCTCGTGGTCAGACCCCTTGTTCCTTCGGGCCGGGGTGCCCTTGGAACAGGTGTCCAGGCATGCTGTGGTTTTCACGGATGCCTCTGCCATGGGCTGGGGGGCCACGTACAATGGGCATGCAGTGTCAGGGGTTTGGACGGGCCCGCACCTGCATTGGCACATCAAGTGCCTCGAGTTGCTAGCAGTACATCTTGCACTGAGCCGCCTCAAAAAGCTGTTACGGAGCAAAGATGTATTGGTCAGCACGGACAACACTGCGACCGTTGCGTACATCAACCGACAAGGTGGTCTGCGCTCCCGTCGCATGTCACAACTCACCCGCCATCTCCTCCTCTGGAGTCAGAAGTGTCTGAGGTCACTTCGGGCCATTCATGTCCCTGGTGTGCGCAACCGTGTGGCCAACGAGCTGCGCTCCCGGGAGAATGGCGACTCCACCCCCAGGTGGTCCAGCTGATCTGGAGACAGTTCGGGGTGGCACAGGTCGACCTGTTTGCTTCCCAGAAACGTCCCACTGCCAGTGGTTTTATTCGCTGACTGAGGGCACACTCGGCAAGGATGCACTCGCGCACAGCTGGCCCCGGGGCCTGCGCAAATATGCGTTTCCCCCAGTGAGCCTACTTGCACAGACTCTGTGCAAGGTCAGGGAGGACAAGGAGCAGGTCCTGTTGGTTGCGCCGTACTGGCCCAACCGGACTTGGTTCCCAGAGCTTATGCTCTTCGCGACAGCCCCTCCCTGGCCGATTCCTCTGAGGAAGGACCTTCTGACTCAGAGACGGGGCACCCTGTGGCACGCACGTCCAGATCTCTGGAAACTTCATGTCTGCGGAGGTTCTAGGTGACTTACCCCAAGAGGTAGTTAACACCATCACTTCGGCACAAGCACCGTCTACGCGACAGGCTTATGCCTCAAAGTGGAACCTGTTCGTCGAGTGGTGTTCTTCTCGCCGAGAAGACCCCCGAAGATGTTCGATCACGTCTGTGCTTTCCTTCCTGCAACAGGGGTTGGAGCGTAGGCTGTCGCTCTTCACCCTCAAAGTCTATGTTGCTGCAACATCCGCCTATCACGATCACGTAGAAGGTAAGTCGGTTGGGAAGCACGACCTGGTCGTCAGGTTCCTCAGGGGGGCGAGACGGTTAAATCCTCCTTGACCTCCCTCTATACCCTCTTGGGATCTTGCTCTGGTGCTCCGAGCACTTCAGAATGCCCCATTTGAGCCTTTGCAGTCGGCAGAGCTAAAGATTCTGTCTATGAAGACTTTGCTGTTGGCTGCACTGGCCTCCATCAAGAGGGTAGGAGACCTGCAGGCATTTTTGGTCGACGAATCGTGCCTAGAGTTCGGGCCGGGTGACACCCACGTGGTACTGAGACCCCGGTCTGGCTATGTGCCCAAGGTTCCTACCACTCCCTTCAGGGACCAGGTGGTGAACCTGCAAGCGCTGCCCTTGGAGGAGGCAGACCCAGCCCTAGCTTTGCTCTGTCCCGTCCGCGCTCAGCGGATCTACGTGGATAGAACGCAAAGCTTCAGGACCTCAGATCAGCTCTTTGTCTGTCACGGAGGCCAGCAGAAGGGAAAGGCTGTCTCCAAGCAGAGGATGATGTAGGTTGTGAGGTACGATGTGGGTTCCGCAGCGTTCCCTTCCACTAGGGCACGCTTTCCCAGTGTTATCCAGTAGTCACTGAGCGGGTCATGCGGAACAGCAGTGATGGACTTCTCTGTGTGAGCCCCATCTCATCAGGTAAGAGAGCTCAGGAGGCTCACACAGGGCACTGGAAGGGGGCAGAGGCCATGGCGCTTTGGTAGGGATTCCTATTCGTCGGTCTCCGACGTGGCGTCGGAAGTGACCGACTGAATGGGAACGTCTCGGTTACGTATGTAACCCTTGTTCCCTGAAGGAGGGAACGGAGACGCCACGTCCCGTCGCCATGTCCTCTGTACCCTCCTGGGGTGCCAGTTCACCTACTCAGCTCCTCAGCAAAAAACTAATTTGATGCAAGCACCTGTGCCTCATTTATACCCACGCTGAGTGGCATGAGCAGCTGGTGCAATCATTGCACGCTAATGTGCATTGGCTCGTTTAGTTACACTCGAAGTAGATTGGCTCTCGCTAGCGAGATTCCTATTTGTCGGTCTCCGACGTGGCGTCTCCGTTCCCTCCTTCAGGGAACGAGGGTTACGTACGTAACTGAGACGTTTTCTTGCAGTGATGATGGTATCACAGTGGCCTGTGATAGTCAAGGCTACTGGTGGTCTGCATTCCACAGAATGCTATAAATTGAGTGCAATCACAGCTCTGGTCAGATCATTTATATTTCTTTGTGATTTATGTCCGAGTTTTGCAGCTGTGAAGTGAAGCTAGCAATGGATAGTTCAAAGAGAGAAGCCTTACAGTCCTCCGTCTCATGGGCCAATGATGACTACTGGATGTCGTGGAACAAGTGGGACTAGGTAATAGACTGGGGTGAAAAGGAGAAGCCAGC
Organism: Coreius guichenoti; assembly: GCA_039654105.1. Taxonomy (NCBI): domain Eukaryota; kingdom Metazoa; phylum Chordata; class Actinopteri; order Cypriniformes; family Gobionidae; genus Coreius; species Coreius guichenoti. The sequence goes on from CM077169.1 coordinate 32,768,839, forward strand.
CTCAGAGATAAGAGCTCAAGAGCAGAGGAGCTTTGGAAGACTGATTTGGTGTCCTGTAAGGTGAAGATCTGTGAATGGACGAGAACTGTGGGTGCTTAATATTGCCAGAATGGTTGAGTCTTTTCTTTTCAAAGATTCCTGGCCTGATGCTGATGAAATGAAATGCATTGTATTTTAAGGGCTTGCATTTTTATGGGATGAAATTCATATATATATATGGTTGTATATTTAAGCTTTGAATATTCCAATTCAAAACATTTCAGACATTTTCATTATTAAAAATGCAATAATCCATATTCACCTTTCAGATTTCACTTCCAAAATATTCGGTCCATTTAAAAATACAACCTATAATATCCGACAGGCAATTTTCGGTCCATTTTATTTCACTTTACAAATTCGCTTCCACAAATTCAGTGGTTTAAATTCAACAGAAAATTCAACATTGCACATCCGGGAACTGCAGGAATAGCAGTAGAGTACCGATGCATGATCTCCATCTGCTGTTATTTGGCTCACCAGCAGGTCATGAAAGCGGGTGATGACGAAGACCAGAGGAACAGTTAGATAGAGTCATTCATTCACAAAAACTGATTTACAGAAATGGAGCAAGCAGTAAGTGTATGTGATGATTATCAGGGCCAATATATATGCAGAAAAGCTGATAAAGACACAAAAGCTGTATTTACGTTTAATTCAATGTCAATTGAATTCAATAATTCAATAATCATAATCCAGGATTCCCCAACAACGCTTAATGTGAAAAATGCTTAACGTGGCTTAATGGACTAATACAGTAATAAAAGATCAAACTCAGTATACACTTTATTGATTACAATATACACAACACGATATACTATATACAACAAGCAGATGAGTCCAGAAAGTGCTCTGCCATAGAAAATCATTAAATCATTGTTAAAAAAAAAAAAAGCTTACCTTGGCTTAATGCATATAGGCTATAAAAAGACCAAACTCGCTATATTGGTGATGCAAGCAGATGAGACCAGAGGGATGCAACATGCTAAGCATGTTCTTTATAATGGTTTTCTATGGGAGAAAAATGCTTAACGTGAAACTTTACGCATTGCGTTTACAGTATTTGAATCAATATCAAGAATCTAAAAGGTGCATCATGCCTGACACCTTACACTTTACAGTTGGTTTTATAACTGTAAAATCATTCTCTTCAAATGCTATTGACCTTTAAATTATGGTATATTTTGTGCATGAGCATACAGTTTGTGAAATTCATAGCGATATTTACATATGACTTGACAGTTTATTTTATCAAATATCAAGAATCTAAAAGGTGTGCATCATGACACCTACATTTTTTATTTTTTTTATTTAACCAGGCAAGTTACCTAAGAACAAGTTCTTATTTTCAACAACAGCCTGGCAGGAGAATTAGATCTCCTGAAAAACATACAAACATATTTTGCAGTACACACACATATACAGTGGGGAGAACAAGTATTTGATACACTGCCGATTTTGCAGGTTTTCCTACTTACAAAGCATGTAGAGGTCTGTAATTTTTATCATAGGTACACTTCAACTGTGAGAGATGGAATCTAAAACAAAAATCCAGAAAATCACATTGTATGATTTTTAAAAAATTAATTTGCTTTTTATTGCATGACATAAGTATTTGATCACTACCAACCAGTAAGAATTCCGGCTCTCACAGACCTGTTAGTTTTTCTTTAAGAAGCCCTCCTGTTCTCCACTCATTACCTGTATTAACTGCACCTGTTTGAACTCGTTACCTGTATAAAAGACACCTGTCCACACACTCAATCAAACAGACTCCAACCTCTCCACAATGGCCAAGACCAGAGAGCTGTGTAAGGACATCAGGGATAAAATTGTAGACCTGCACAAGGCTGGGATGGGCTACAGGACAATAGGCAAGCAGCTTGGTGAGAAGGCAACAACTGTTGGCGCAATTATTAGAAAATGGAAGAAGTTCAAGATGACGGTCAATCTCCCTCGGTCTGGGGCACCATGCAAGATCTCACCTCGTGCGGCATCAATGATCATGAGGAAGGTGAGGGATCAGCCCAGAACTACACGGCAGGACCTGGTCAATGACCTGAAGAGAGCTGGGACCACAGTCTCAAAGAAAACCATTAGTAACACACTACGCTGTCATGGATTAAAATTCTGCAGCGCACGCAAGGTCCCCCTGCTCAAGCCAGCGCATGTCCAGGCCTGTCTGAAGTTTGCCAATGACCATCTGGATGATCCAGAGGAGGAATGAAAGAAGGTCATGTGGTCTGATGAGACAAAAATAGAGCTTTTTGGTCTAAACTCCACTCTCCGTGTTTGGAGGAAGAAGAAGGATGAGTACAACCCCAAGAACACCAGCATGAAGCATGGAGGTGGAAACATCATTCTTTGGGGATGGTTTTCTGCAAAGGGGACAGGACGACTGCACCGTATTGAGGGGAGGATGGATGGGGCCATGTATCGCGAGATCTTGGCCAACAACCTCCTTCCCTCAGTAAAGGCATTGAAGATGGGTCGTGGCTGGGTCTTCCAGCATGACAACGACCCGAAATACACAGCCAGGGCAACTAAGGAGTGGCTCTGTAAGAAGCATCTCAAGGTCCTGGAGTGGCCTAGCCAGTCTCCAGATCTGAACCCAATAGAAAATCTTTGGAGTGAGCTGAAAGTCCGTATTGCCCAGCGACAGCCCTGAAACCTGAAGGATCTGGAGAAGGTCTGTATGGAGGAGTGGGCCAAAATCCCTGCTGCAGTGTGTGCAAACCTGGTCAAGAACTACAGGAAACGTATGATCTCTGTAATTGCAAACAAAGGTTTCTGTACCAAATATTAAGTTCTGCTTTCCTATTGTATCAAATACTTATGTCATGCAATAAAATGCAAATTAATTACTTAAAAATCATACAATGTGATTTTCTGGATTTTTGTTTTAGATTCCGTCACTCACAGTTGAAGAGTACCTATGATAAAAATTACAGACTTCTACATGCTTTGTAAGTGGGCAAACCTGCAAAATCGGCAGTGTATCAAATACTTGTTCTCCCCACTGTACATTAATTTAATACATTTACATGCTGTAATAAAAACACTCCCTAGTAGTTTTTTAAACACAGAGATTGAAATATATGACTCTAATTTCAATGACTTTTGTAGCACATTCCAATAATTTGGGGCAGCAAAACCAAAAGCTGAAAGGCCATAAACAGTTTTCTTTTTTGGGATAGTTAAAATAATATGATGAGATGATCTGGTTGTATACGTACTAATGTGAGGTAGCAGGAACTCTTGAAGATATTTAGGTAATAGACCTAACAGGACTATATAAATAAAAACACACCAGTGTATTTCCTGTCTGATGTGTAATGATGTCCAATTCAAAAGGGAATACAGTTCACAGTGATGAGTTCTGTAAGGTGCATTAGTAATCAATTGAATAGCTGCATGGTGCAACACATCTCCGTAGTCAAATAACGGCAAAACTGTGGTTTCAACAAGATATTTCTTGGCTGATGTAGTAAACGCAGATCTATTTCGATATAAAAAAACAAGTCTAGATTTAACTTTCTTCTGAAGATTCATTATATGATCAGTGAAAGTTAAAGAGCTATCGAGCCATATTCCAAGATATTTGTATGAGGATACCACTTCAAGATTTGCACTATTCAGGGATGTAATACCTTTGGAAAGAATCCATGTAACAAACCACATTACCTTTGTTTTTGTGCTATTCAAAACTAAGTTTAAATCATGAAAAGCTTCTTGCATACTATTAAAACTATCCTGTACTCGTTTTATAACTTCATCATTCGATGATCCTATGGAGTAAAGAATGGTGTCATCAGCGTATAAATGAATAAAAGTTTTCTCACTACAGATAGCTTGGGAAATGCTATTTATATAAATTGAAAATAGGGTAGAAGCTAACACAGAGCCTTGAGGAACACCTTTTTTAATAGTTAGGGGCTTAGATAGTTCTTGTTCAATTTTTACATGTTGGGATCTATTAAACAGATAATTAGAGAACCATGATAGAGTTAAATTAGATGCACCAATACTACGTAATCTGGACAGCAGGATAGAATGATCAACTGTATCAAAAGCTTTAGCGAGATCAATAAAAATAGCTGCGCAAAATTGTTGTGCATCTAAGGCATTATAAATTTTGTTTATAACTTTTAGAACTGATGTAATGCAACTGAATGATGAACGAAAACCAGATTGAGCATCACAAATGATACTAAATTCATCAAGAAACCCTAATAACTGCTTATTAATTAATTTCTCCATTACCTTTGCAACACAATGCAAAACTGAAATTGGCCTATATGAATTTGGATCCATTTTATCACCATTCTTATAAACAGGGGATACAATGGCAATTCCCTTTCAGTCAGTACACTACGACGTACGTCAGTTACTGACGGAATGGGGGTTTCGCTTAGAAGCCAATCGCCTTCGAGATCTACAAAACGAGCCAATGGCATGACAATGCCATGGGTCTGCGGAATTTGCATAGCGCAACTCCGCCCCACCTCGTGGGTATATAAGGAGCTGCGCATGCAATCTCGCATTATGTTTCTGCTTCGGAGCCGAGTGTTCACTTGCCTTCCTGAGCTTTTCTACTCTTCAAGACGAACGTCTCTCCAGACTGTTGGTGTTACGGCGCGTTCCAGCGAGTTCCGCATTCCTGTCTGATCTGTGCAGTGATCCAGCTCAGCGTTTATGTTCTCCCTGGGCGCTTCGGCAGTTCTGCAGAGAAAAAACTCCTCTCTAAAAGAGCTACACGTGGCACGACTTTTTCAAGATGTTTCGCCCGTGTGTTTCTGGATGCGGTCGGCTGGTTAGTCCGTCTGATGGGCATGATCGCTGTTTGGCGTGCTTGGGCCTTGTGCACGCTGAGCGCGCGCACATGGATGAGTCATGTTCTCACTGCGGGAACATGACCATCGCAATGTTGCGGTCGAGACTCCATGATCTCCGTCTAGGTCGCTGGTGTTTCCCCTCCTGGGCCCAGTGTCTCATTCGGAGCACCGGTGGATGACATCATGTCGATCGCCGCATCACAAGGTGGGCTGGATTCCTCCGGAGATGAGGATTCGGCTGTGCTGCCTCCCTCGGGAGTCCCAGCATTGCCGAGTCTGATCCGGAGCTCACAGCCATGCTTGCCCATGCAGCTGAGAGCATCGGGCTTGAGTGGAACCCTCCGCCATGTCCCGAGTGCTCAAGGCTGGATGATTGGTATGTGGGGGTGGCCCGTGCTGAAAGCGCCCGTCAGCCCCCAGTGCCTTTCTTCCCGGAAGTGCATGAGGTGTCGAAATCATGGTTCAACCTGGCAGATATGCGAGAGGCTGAGCGAACACGTTTCCTCAACTCTCCTATCTCCCAGGCTGGGCTATTTGGCGGGGCGGTCGAGGACTTTGTCCAACAGTTCTCGGCCGCACAAAAGCAGACTGAGGCTATAAAGCATATTCTTCCCCGGCGGCCAGCTGCTGCCTCCACCCAGCCGCCGGCACAGACGCCTTAGCCTGCTCCCCGCCGAGGGCGCCCTACTGCGGCTCCCGCCCCTCCCGCCTGGCCCCAGCAGCAGCCTTCACCCGGGCCATGGCGCACAGGTGGTGGCTACCATCACTTCCTCTAGGGCCTTGTCCACGAGACAGCCCTATGCGTTGAAGTGGAACCTCTTCGTCACCTGGTACTCTTCTCGCCGAGAAGACCCCAGGAAATGCCCGATCGGGTCCGTGCTCTCCTTCCTCCAAGAAGGGTTGGAGCGAAGGCTGTCTCCCTCCACCCTTAAGGTTTACGTGGCCGCGATATCTGTGTACCACGACCTTGTGGACTCAAAAACGGTAGGACAGCACGACCTGGTCAGCAGGTTCCTTAGAGGAGCGAGGAGGATAAATCCGCCTCGCCCTCTACAGATGCCCTCTTGGGACCTCGCAGTTGTCTTATCTGCCCTGCAGAGAGCTCCCTTTGTGACCTTGCAGTCCATTGAGTTGAAGTTCCTTTCTATGAAAGTGGCGCTCTTGATTGCCCTGGCTTCCATCAAGAGGGTAGGGGACCTGCAGGCATTTTCGGTTGATGAAGCGTGCCTGGAATTCGGGCCGGCTAACTCTCACGTGATCTTGAGACCCCGGCCTGGATACGTGCCCAAGGTTCCCACCACTCCTTTCAGAGATCAGGTGGTGAACCTGCAAGCGCTGCTCCTGGAAGAGGCAGACCCAGCCTTGGCACTGCTCTGTCCAGTATGCGCCCTTCGCGCTTACGTAGACAGGATGCAGTGTTTCAGGACCTCAGACCAGCTCTTTGTCTGTTACGGAGGGCAGCAGAAAGGGAAGGCTCTCTCCAAGCAGAGGTTGTCTCACTGGATAGTGGATGCCATTGTCCTGGCATATCAGGTTCAGGGCCTGCCATGCCCCCTAGGGGTAAAGGCACACTCCACTAGGAGTGTAGCCTCCTCTTGGGCTTTAGCGCATGGTGCCTCACTAACAGACATTTGCAGAGCTGCAGGCTGGGCGACACCCAACACTTTTGCGAGATTCTGTAATCTCCGTGTAGAGCCGGTGTCCTCTCGTGTACTCGCTCCAAGTGGCCAGTAACTGGACAGGCTCAGGTGTCTTCGCTTGCTGCGCCATTCCACTCCACGGACTGGATACGTGCGCTATTTCACTCAGGTTTCTCAGTAAGCCCTGAGTTCCTCCAGCACTGTTGACGCCGACACCAGAGTGCATGCCTGGTTGGTCAGCCCTCGTGTTAGGCTAGGTACCTCCATGTGCATGGTTCCCCCGTTGGGCAACCCCCACATGTGCATTTCCACGGTAAGTCTCTTCGAGCACGTGTCTTCCCTTGACAAGACACCTTGCCACCCCTGGGGTTGAAACATTCCACCTGCGGCTGGATACCCCAGTGTGCTCCATATGCAGCCCATGCTTGGGTCATATGTGTATTCTGTAAGTCCTCTCTGCAGGCAGGCATTGTGTTGCAGTTCTCCACGTGGGATATGCTTCCCAGCGTACCTTGGTATTGGCGTTGAGCCTAGCCCTTCGTTCGTGCTAAGCTCACGGCAGGGAGGTCAGGTCACCGCAGGATGCTGGAAGACAGCCGTTGTGGCGAGATTACATTGGGAACCCCCATCCCGTCAGTAACTGACGTAACTCGTAGTGTACTGACTGAAAGGGAACGTCTCGGTTACGTATGTAACCCTCGTTCCCTGAAGGAAGGGAACGGAGACGTTACGTCCCCATGCCACAACCGCTGTACCGCTGGTACGGCCGGGGCACTCAGCCTCGGCTCCTCAGCAGGTAAACATAATGCGAGATTGCACGCGCAGCTCCTTATATACCCACGAGGTGGGGCAGAGTTGCGCTATGCAAATTCCGCAGACCCATGGCATTGTCATGCCATTGGCTCCTTTTGTAGATCTCGAAGGCGATTGGCTTCTAAGCGAAACCCCCATTCCATCAGTAACTGACATAACGTCTCCATTCCCTTCCTTCAGAGAAAGAGGGTTACATACATAACCGAAACGTTTTCAAGGTTTTAGGTATCTCTGCTGAAGATATAAATGAAAAATATATTGTAGAGGTTCAGCTATAATAGGTGCACCAACTTTAAAAAAGAAAGGATCTAAGGTATCAAAACCAGCAGGTTTTTTGGGGTTAAGTTTATATTATTCAAACAAAACCTGTGATTTAGTAACTGGTTGTAAGGTAAAACTAAAGGGTAATGTAGTTTAAACACTTTTTGTATGTCTTCATTTTTTAATATTCTGCCTGGCAACATGATTTTCGAATAAATTACTTGCTCTAATAAAATGTTTGTTTAAAAAATCTGCTAATTTAGCTTTGTCGGTAATAACAATATCTTTAAGCAAAGCAGGCCCTTGTGTTAGTAAAAATGTATTCTCTAGTTTTTTTTATATTATTCCAAAATATTCTTGAATTTGAGGAACTATTAGCAAATTGCTTTTTATAATATTCTGATTTTGCTTTTTGGACGGCTTAAGTACACGGTCCGATGCTGTCTAAAATAAATCCAGTCAGTCTCAGATTTTGAGCAGCATGCTTTAATCCATAGCACATTTATCTGATGTAGTAGAGTAACTAGGTCACGATCTATCCATGGACTAGAGCGATTTTTATGCCGAATAGATTTTAAAGGGGCATTTTTAGTAATGATAGTACTAAAAGACTGGCAAAAATAAGACCAAGCTTCTTCGACAGTGTAATGATTTATGGTCTTAAATATTAATATTAATATTTAGTATTAATATTAATATTGAGTTTTTAGTCACACGTCACCTAAGGTGAGTGTGAGAGTGTCAGATGATTTCTTCCTATATTACGGGGCACCAGACAAGGAATTTGGGTAGGATGGATAGTAGCCTTTCAAGTGTCCGCCCATCACGTCACACCTTTCCATCCTGTGGGGCTTGCTGCATTGTCCCAAAATACACAGCTAAATAAAACAGTGTCTTTAGAACTTTGGAAATACTTTATTTCCTTTCCAAACCTTTCTCAAAGTCCTTGTGGTAGTGTTCTGAACTCGTAGAGTCCAAACTTGATGTACATTGGTTGAGGTATCATCCAGATGTCCATTTCCGTGTCAGTGGGTGAGATTACATTGGCTCTTATTCCATGTGCGGTTTCCACTGTGTGTGCACAGTTTCCTGGATGAATAAGGAGACGTATAGGACATGTTCCTTACAGTTTCCTGTCCATTTTTGTGGTTTCAAGCCAATGTGTGTGTAGAGATTGTCTTTCTCTTGGAGCATTTCTTTGTTCTTGCTGTGCTCTAGTCAGAACCGGTTTGGTGGTCCTAGGCAGTCCATCGTTCACACCTTGATTTCAGGCATGGAGGGCAGAGTTGAACAATGGGTAACTGGTGATGAGATTAGCCCATGATCAATGGGACGTTGATGTCCTCATTCTGGCAGTCCTGATTACCATAGTTTTTTTTAGTTAGTGTTGAGGGTCTTACCACATCCTTCTGTCTTCTTAATCACAGTGGGACAAAGGAACTCCTGTTGTGAAGTGGGCACCTCAGGTGCCATCCTGTCTGCTGTTCACTACAACAGTGGGGATTAGATTGACTTTTTGCATGTCTGCAACAGTTAAATCATGTAAAAAAGCTCGCTCATTAAAATTTTTAAAAGAACGTTTCAATTGAATTATACTAGGTTGTCTAGGCGTACACTTTTTCCGGACACATATACTATAAAGCAATGATCACTGATATCATTACAGAAGACATCAGATTGATATCAATCTGGGGTATTTGTTAAAATTACATCTAAAAGACTAGCATTTCCTGAACATTTACTATCATACCTAGTAGGCTTACTAATAATCTGTGTAAGATTTAAAGAATCAAATTGGAGCAGAACACAATCAGGGGGATTTAGCATATTCCAGTTTAAATCACCCATTAATATGAATTCAGAATTATTGTAAGAGCAAAGAATTGATCCAAGAGTTGTTAAAACACAGGAGGGAGCTGATGGTGGACGATAGCAGCCTGCAACTGTTAATGAACTACTGGCAAGTTTTAGTTTTAAAATCAAAAGTTCAAATTGTTTTGGAATCGATTTAGATAATTTTTTGTGCATTGGAGATATTCCTTTACAAAAATAGCACCCCCCCCCCCCATCTTGATCTATCTTGGCGTAAGATATTATATCCAGCCATTCTAATTAATGAGTCATCAATGCTCTTCTTTAACCATGTCTCTGTAATAACTAATACATCAGGTTTTGCACTTTCTACCCATAATTTTAGTTGGTCTAGTTTTAGTATAATACTCTGTGTATTTATATGCAAAAAAAGAGAACGAGAACAGAATTGTTCAAAATACAAGTCTGAGTCCAGTGTAGATATATAAGTCGGGGAAGATGAAGGACCAGGATGTACATGGACATTTCCAGACATAATCAACAATAAAACAATCAAAACACGACCACGTGAAGCTACGTTTTTACATTGATATTTGGTAGTGTTTTCATTAAAATTATCAGAGGGCAATATTATCATATTTGTTAACAACTGCATCAAACAGCATGAAAAGGAAGCAGGTGGAATGAGAGTTGTTTGCATTCTATTATAGGTGACCCGGGAAAGCAAAATGGACTGTAGATTGAGATTTTTTGAACAGATTTCTGTACAAGAAAATAATCTACTATTACATACATCCAACGTATTTACACTTATAGAGATATTTGAAAAATAGCACATTTCCGAGTGTACCAAAAAGGGGCTGAATAATACTAATGATATTGAATAGATGAGAAGGCACAGCATTTTATATGATGTACTGTGTAAACTCAACATTTTAAAAATAAATGTAAATATATACCAACCACCAACGTAAAAAATGAAATTGTTGTTAATGTTATTAGAATGCTAGTGTATGTTACCAGACACACACCACCGTCCCCGGGTGAAAACCAATATTATCTGCCTGCAATACTGGAGGCTGCACTTTTAGGACTGCGGCAGTTTCAGGACTGCATTTCTAGGACCCTAGTTTTTTTTGTGACAGCGCCATCTAGCCAACTGTACTCCAACAGAGGAGACCTGATTTTTCGACATTATTTTTAACAAAACAGCAGGCACAGCCATTTTAAACTTAATTACTTAAATTAGTTTAAATATTTCAACAGGGTTACAAACGGGTAGGTTTAGGGCTAGGGGTTGGTTAGGACAATATATCAATTAAACTTAATCAATTAAACAACTAAATCATTGATAGGGTCCTAGAACTGCGGTCCTAGAACTGCAGTCCTAGAAATGCGGTCCTGAAAATGCAGCCTCGTGAAAACAGCAAAAGCGTAGTCCTGACTGTTGATAGGCCCGATCGTGCTCCACGTTTCGGACAAACACCAACAGCGCTGGATGAAAGGAGTAGAAAGTGTAGTCCCAGCAGTTGTGCTCAACAAGGCCCGATCGTGCTGTGTGTTTTGGACAAACACCAACAACGCTGGATGAAAGGAGTAGAAAGTGTAGTCCCAGCAGTTGCGCTCAACAAGGCCTGATCACTCTCCGCGTTTCAGACAAACACCAACAGCGCTGGATGAAAGGAGTAGAAAGTGTAATCCCAGCAGTTGCGCTTAACAAGGCCCGATCGTGCTCCACGAACATCCAATGTCAAGACAACTTTATGCCAGTATTTCACTGTGAAATGCTTAGGATGAAACTCGCATTATGTTCATATTTTGAGTCCATCTGCTTGCCTGTAGCCTATATAGTATAGCCAACAGTAAGGTGCGAGCTTGGTGAATCACGGAGTATGACGTATACTCCACGATATAGCCCCACGATATAAAGTTAAGGAAATTAAACAACTGAGAGAAATATATGTCTACCTCGGATTTATTGTTTGATCTGTACATCAGCACTGGGGAATAACATTATAATCTCGTTCACGGTAGAGAAAGCTGCTTACATGTACACAGGGAAAGTAACCATGAAGACTAAATCATAAACACAGCTTTTGCGTCTTTATCAGCTTTTCTGCATATATACTGGCCCTGATTTATTTATCACATACACTTACCACTTGCTCCATTTCTGTAAATCAGTTTTTGTGAATGAATGACTCTATCTAACTGTTCCTCTGGTCTTCATCACCAGCTGCTGGTGAGCAGAATAACAGCAGATTGAGATCATGCATCTGTACTCTACTGCTATTCCTGCAGTTCCCGGATGTGTAATGTTGAATTTTCTGTCGAATTTGAACCACTGAATTTGTGGAAGCGAATTTGTAAAGTGAAATAAAATGGACTGAAAATTTCCTGTCGATTATTAGTTTTTTTTTTTAACAGACCGAATATTTTGGAAGTGAAATCTGAAAGGTGAATATGGATTAAAATTTTTAATGAAGATGTGTGTGAAATGTTTTGAATTGAAATAATCACAGTTTAAATATACGACCATGTTGAATTTCAGCCCATAAAAAAGCCTAAAAATATAATGCATTAAAATGCAAGCATGGTTAATGCAATGCATATTTTTTCAATTAGTGCAATTCAAGCTTTTTTGTTTCAAATACATTTGTCATTAATTTTCTTCCATAAATCTCTTTATGAATTCGACAATAAGACATTGACTCACCCGATTTGTTAGAATCATGGGTCGTGGGTCACATAATTTCAGCATTGGCTTGCATGATTAATCTAAATAAAACTGTAATCGCGGTATAGCTTATCAAATCACAAAGGCTGTGATTTTATCAAATAATTACTTGAATTGCAATTGTTATAAGAAAAATCAGACATGATTGTTTCCCCAAATTGGCAGCACTAATTTATTGGTCGAAAAAAAAAAGAAAAAGCATGGCATTAGTTTTGTATAATGACCTGTAGTGGTCATGTGAATTTGTAATTACGCAGAAGTGAAAAGAAAGTGGAACTGGAGCACTTTGCACACACACAGAGCACGTACACCAGGCAAGGAGTTCATTTAGAGCGTTGACACACAAGCCTAAATTCTTGCAAACATCCTTGAAACTAATCAAGTGTTGGCCAAAGGCTGACAGAAACCATAAATGAGTGGGGCAGGACCATTTTTGCACTGTTTATGACAGTGCAAGCAGCATGAATCTGGTAATGGAGATATGGACCCATTCGTTTCTCTGACATTCAGACATCACTGCATCACACAAAGATTGCTTATACTGCAAGATGAGAGTCATTTATATAAGGTAAACAACGACTAGCCGACTAGCCAACTGCTCTTCCAGACCAGTAGTTGTGGAAGCCCTACAAACAGCATTTCCATTTAGACAACCTGCCAAAAACGGTTTCCACTAGACACTCCCAGTTCTTCGTTTCATAGTCACCCTTTCTGAAGTACACCGCTGGCTGTTAAAGCCATGCCTTGTTCCATTATACATTCCTAGGAAGCCCAATAAAAGACAGAAAAAAAAAACCTTTCTATGCTAGGAAAAGATCTGGCTGATTAAGATTTGTTATATATCCACAGAGCATCTTTGAACGCATTGTGTTTGACAAACCACAGTTGTTATATCAAATGTATATCCACATAGCTTTGGCGTTTATCTTTAAAGTAGGGCTCTACTGCAAAACTATAAAGCTGACCTAAGAAAAGACAGACACGTCCCTCATTAAAAACAAAATCGCCATATACAGCGATTATATATACATATATATTTTTGTTATGTATAATACCAATGATCCTTCCAGGACCCCAATGATTCTACTTGAGACGCATTTTTAGTATTTTAGCAAGTATTTTGAGATCTGCACATTAAATAGCTAGAGGCCTCTGGTTTTAAAGTAGGCCACACAACCTGACAGCCTTCTGGGAGTGTCTTAGTTTTGTAGCTAGCCTGTAGAACGTCAAAGCAATCTTTTCTGATCTTTTTCTAAAATGCCACACAGGTAAACTGCAAACACAATGGATTACAACTCTACTGCTTTCGGTATAAGAAAATTAAGTTAATTATGTGTATATAATTAAGTAAACTATATACACTAACAAGACAATTTCCAGGTTTCCTAGATGTATCTGATAGAGACAGGGAATGGTGTCATTTTTGGGCAATTTATCCATCTCTTAAATACTTTCCTCTTTATCTTGTCATTCAGCAAGTGTAAAAAAAACACTTTATTTTTTGTGATTTTCCATTACAAGATACTGACTCATTATTTTTGTTATCAGATAAATCATATGTTAAGAAAACCATGAAACAAAGTAAGAAAGAAAATCAAATAAACGTGTTGCACTGTTGAGAAAGTAAAATTTTACATTAGTCGATGAGAAGAGGTTAGTTGCAGAAAAAAGAAAAAAAAAAAAACTCCACAGGAAGTGGTGAAGTAACGCAGACCGTGAGGGACAGATCATTAATGGCGGGTTCTTGTGGTAATTACAGTATATCAGGCAGGAAATCCAAACGTTCACCTACCATCCACCAACCTTAAATATGGCTTATCATTTGAAACATGTAAGTAGTAGCAACTTTCATGGCTGCTCGCTCTAACGTTAACCTAGATAAATGTGCGCTATTATTATATATTCCGCCCCCCACTATATATTTAAGTAATTAAATTAATATAAACGTATAATTAGTCAACTAATGGCTTAAATGAGCGAATACTAGTCGACAAGAAATATTTTTAGTCGGGGGCAGCCCTACAAAAAAAACAAAAAAAAAAACACGCAGGAGAAACAGGCAAACACGAGTGATGAAGCAAACTACTATAATAAAACAACAAGAACAGACAAAGAACTACTAAAACTAAGTGCTACACAAACACAGATTAAAGGGTTAGTTCACCCAAAAATGAAAATTCTGTCATTAATTACTTACCCTCATGTCGTTCCAAACCTGTAAGACCTTCGTTCATCTTCGGAACACAAATTAAGATATTTTTGATGAAATCCGAGAGGTTTCTGAACCATCCATAGCAAGTAACGTCATTGCAACTAAGGTCCAGAAAGGTAGTAAAGAGATCGTTAAAATAGTCCATGTGACTCCAGTGGTTCAACCTTAATGTTATGAAGTGACGAGAATATTTTTTGTGCACAAAAACAAACAAAAATAAGGACTTTATTCAACAATCTCTTCTCTTCAAATCTCCATTCTCCTACGCTATTCACGTCGTAAAACCAGCACAGCGCTTCCAGGTTCTAGAACGCCACCTCATTATTGGCCAGCTCCTGCGTCAGCATCACACATATGCGTCGTGGTGCTCTCATGAACAGCTTCAGCCAATGGTGAGCTGTAGGAGGAGACTGAGACAGACGAGAAGAAATTGTTGAATAAAGTCGTTATTTTTTTGCGCACAAAACGTATTTTCGTCGTTTCATAAGGTTGAACCACTGCAGTCACATGGCCTATTTTAACGATGTCTTTACTACCTTTCTGGGCCTTGAAAGTTGCAATGACGTTGCTGCCTATGGCTGGTTCAGAGAGCTCTCCCCGATTTCATCAAAAATATCTTAATTTGCGTTCCAAAAATGAACGAAGGTCTTACGGGTTTGGAACGACATGAGGGTGAGTAATTAATGACAGAATTTCCACTTTAACTAAGCAAACGAGAAACAGGTGTGCAACTAAATCAGTAACCATGGTAACAAATGAAGAGCAGGAAAGTGGGGAACAAAGGAAGTCCAAGAAAACATGAACATAAACCTGACGAAACAAATTTACCGAATAAATTTCTCGATGCGTCACTTTACCTCAACATATTGTGTGATTGGATTACTGGATTAACCAGCGGACCAATTTCATTGCACAGCATCTCAAATGTTGGTTTGGTCCAATCGAAAATGCCTGAGCCAAAGTCATCAAAATGGTTTGGTAAAAAATTGCCTCCCAGAACTGTCTCACATGATTGCGTTCACAAACACCAGGCACCCGCCTCCGAATGCTAGATAACATGAGAGCATTTATTGCATTTCGTCTGCGTGCTCTGAGGTGCTAATTTATGATTTATAAAAAAAGAGCCACCGTGGCTTCCCTGATTGCAGCAACTTCCATTTTTATTACATACAGTATATTTTTGCCAATTTCCCAGAAAATTACGATTTTGTTCTGTCAAACACATAGGATGGAAACTGTGTTTTCATTCACAAATGTTTTATGCAATATTCCAATTTTGCACATTAGTTAAATTCGCTACTTTGGATGGAAATATAGCTACTGAGAGGGAACTGAGTGTGTGATTCTGTTCTAAATCCTTTCCTTCACATCACAGGAAAGCAGCTGTACTGGCAAAGGCTCCTACTGCGCCTTTCCACTTCCGTTCCTTCATGTCAGTCAACCTGCATCATGCATTCAGTCCACTGTGCACACAAATCAATAATCGTAAATACATTTATGCCGAATCTATGTGTCAGTAAAATGGCTCTAGATAAACGAGTTTAACTATAACATAATTGGCTCATAACTTCACCCCATCTTCACTTCATGCTACCATTGTGAGTTTGCTCTTCCACAGCAGGGCACATCCTCAATGTTAGTGTTAATCTGAAGCACACAACTGAACCTGCTGTGGGAGAGAGGGACGACGTGCCCACAGGGATTGACATCATGCCAAACCAAACTGTTGTGTAGGTCACGACTCAGTGCTCTATGCACAACACAGCTCTGGTCTAACAGACACTATTACTAAAATTTAAATGCTGCCCAAAACACTAACATTCATTACTACTACCCACAGGGCCGTCACTAGTGGGTGGTGACAATTCCACTATTCTTATGAATCAATATAGTATATATATACTATAGCGTATGCCGGAGAGTTTAATGAAAACCACAAAAACATGCAATTAGTTAAAGAAGTTTTCCAAATATCTCCTGTTTCTCCCCTCCATAAAAACGGTTTAGTCCGATGGTTAATTATTTCAGCTCAGTCAGCGACACACAGCAGAAGGACCTAATACAATCGCAAGTCCCATCCCAGCTAGTGAACAGAACTGCTCCAAGAACAGTTGAACTTAAAAGTGAAGTTACAGTGGAGGTGAGACTGACTGAAAGTGCCAGGAAAAAATCTGGGTACCAGTAACGTCATGAAAAGAAGGAGAGGGAGGCCAGGATAACTACTTAATCAGTCTATCAAAATGTTCATCTTTCCAATATTTATATTGCTTTTGCTGATGTCCAGTAAAAACCTTTACTTGCATTTATTTATTTGTCTGTTATGTTATTTTTAAGAAATCCCTATTAGGTTACATGGGACCAGATGTGGGCCTCCAAATCTTATACCATATATAATATGAGTGGAGGGCGGTGGATGCCCACATCAGTGTTTTTTCAGGGGGCCCAGAATTCCCTAGCTACGGCTCTGACTACCCAATGCACAACAACAGGCATAGTTAATATCACATCACATCACAATTTATTTATATATTTACCAATTATATATTTATTTATTAATATAACAATTTCATAATTGCATAAGCACCAGCAGAAGTATGACTTACCATGACACATGGATCAAATACTGTTTATCGTACACTATTCAACAAAATGGCCCCAAAACACTACAATTTATTAACATTACCCTAAGCACAATGAAATGCAAAGCTAATAAATTGATCTCTTTTGTTGATTTTTTTATTTGTTTCTTTGTTAGCTTATTTATTTATTTATGTTAATTATTAAAGGCACAATATGCGATTTTTCACCACTAGAGGTCGCTTATACAAAACAAGTCGTAGCTTGATGACACCTTAATTTCGTGGAATCATAGGTGCTGTTGTCTTCACATCTACAGCGGGTGGAAAAGAATCCAACTGGAGTCGGGCAGGAATCATATTCATGGATGAGCTAATGTATTAAAGATTCATTAACGTTACTGTAGTATGAAGTAGGGATAGGGCTGAAAACCGTTGGAGCGGAACGAGGCCGCTGGAGTGATTCCTAATGAGAAACTAGCGCGACACATGGCTCGAGAGCAGAGGAGCTTGTATTATGCCGCAGACGAATGCTTCCGCTTCTTCCAGTCATGCGTATGTGGGGTAACGCAGCGCTGTTTTTATCATATTAGATACATTAGTGTGTTGAAAGTTATGTTATAATGCTACTCTGTACGTTCACTCGCCGGCTACTACGAGACACTTGTTGCACACTGCAGTATGCTAGATCGATATTAGGCATCGCGGTAAATCAAGAAAATGAGATTTAAACAATAAGACTAAACATGTTGAGCTATATAACAATGATTAGTTTTCTGTCGATGAAGGTATCCAAAAAATTGCTCACCTGTCTAATAAAACACATAATACATTAAAGCATCTTTGGTGTTTCCATGGTTTCTACAAAGTAAAAACGGAAATTGAGGGTAACGCGGGTATGATGTCATTGATAGGCGACGCATGGACATGGTCCGTGTCCTGATTAAAATGGATTATTTCTCTAGATTTAAACATTGTTGGAAACGTGACAAACACTAATTTTATTAATATTACCCTAAGCTGAATTATATGGATAATAAATATTTTTTACTTTAATTATTTTTTATTTTATTTTAATATTTTAATTATTTGTTTATTTACATGACAATTTGGAAAATGCATAAACAACAGCATTGACTTACCAGTCTAACACGTGAAACAAATAATGTACTAAATACTAATAACACTGGCTAGTGGTAGGTGAATCTACTGTTTTATTGGACGTATGATATTCAATAACAAAAATATGGAAAGTGTTTTTCCCCTCCACTTTAAAGACTATTTATTTTGCTATCCTAACCATGCATGATCATATGGTTAGTTACATTTTATATTTTGCATTCAGCATTGTTTTCTTTCCCAGCTCTCTGTGACCCTATCACAACTATCCTGCGAGCCAATTTTTGGGGTCGCGACCCACCAGTTGAGAACCAGTGATGTATTAAATATATGCAGTAGAATGCAAAAGACTAAATTAAAATAAAGAAATTTTAAATCAGCTCCCTCCTACACACTCCACACTTCCAGCATACAGAGAGAGAGAGAAAGAGAGAGAGAAAGAGAAGCACTAATGTCCTTCTTGCATGGCTCCATGACAGGGGGGAGACCGAGAGCAATATGGAAATGAGCACATGCTGATGCTCAACTCAGTCTGTTCCTCCTGTCTGAATGCATACACATGTATTAATGGATACACTTGTGCACATATGGCACAACCCCATCCATCACACTCTACATATGTACACATAAACCACCATCGTTGAGCAAAGAAGTGATCTGCACGTAATGAGCCTTTCAAAATAACTCCCACACAATTTCTCAGCATAACTCTTCTGTCTAACTAATGGAGAAACGCTTGAAGACCCTAGACTGAGTTAAGGCATTTAGTCTGCCTTCAAACAGCGAGTGAAAGCAGTCAGTCAAGTCTTTGTTTTCCCCTGAGGTAAAAAGCTCCTGAGGGACGGGGTGTGGAGCGAAGCCGAGTGCTCAGAGTGTGGAAGGGAATGGGAAGACAGCTCAAGTTTATAGACAGACAGCCATGAAATGGGGGAAAAGTAATAGTCATAATACAGGGTTTAAAATGATTTGTTATCGCTGAGTGGCGAGCGTGCGTGTGTGTGTGCGCGCGTTGCTTCACAGTCAGCTACACTTGATGACAGCTAATTCACCATCCTACTGTGTGTGAGCAATGGGCTGGGATTTTGAGGGGCCACACAAATCACTAGCTGAATTCATTCTCCTAGCCTTTAAGTCTCTCTGAAGATGTATCAGAAACTCAATAAACCACTGACAGTGGCTACAGCACACGCCGGGAGAACACGTCAAGTTTTTGAAAGAACAATCACTTTCTGAATTTCTATGAGAAATCTTGTAGTTTGACATGCTTGCAGGCTTGTACAATAATTAGAAATAATTGTAACTGTTTTTTGCATATCACTCACAGACGTTTACTCTCATGGAGAGATTTTCACCTTATATCTCACAAGTTGAGTATTTTTACTAAATGTTAATTAGGGCTGGGAGTTATGACAATTTATGCTCTGTCTGAATACTCGATTCTGATTGGCTGGAATGTGTTCAATAAAACCGTTTCATGCACAGGTAGTTCCAAGTCAGTTGAATCACCGCTCTATTCTATATTAATGCGCTGTTTTCATTGAAGTGCACGCACATAGGCCTACGTCACTTGCACACAGAGGGCGGAGATCGCGCTGCTCACACACAGCAACACTCAGGAGCACAGACACTTGTTATCAACGCTGCCCAGCAACTTTTAGTAATAAAATAGTTTCGCTACTGAATCGCTACATTATATTACTCAGCAACAAGGGGGTTACTTCGCTATTTTGAAGTAATTAAAAACTCATCATTTCATTGGTAATGGAAAGAGAGGTGCTGCAGACATGGGTACCCATATCATCTCATCTCTCTCTCTCGATAATTCATTTAAATAAATTATATAATTCATTCATTCAAATAAATAGAATTTTCAAATATTGCGCTGCAAACATCAATAACAGCTTTAAGTGGTCAATGCTGGCAAATGACCATGGTATAAGTGGGATAATCCACAGCTAGCTGTGCATTAAACGATTTTAATGCACTTCGCGGTGGCAACCACCCTCCACTTCTTAATTTTGCTTAAAAGCTAACACAGAAAGATAACTTGGCTAAAATTTAATACTTGGAGCTTGTCTAATTTTGTAAAAGGTTCATTAGAGGACCTCTAACCTATTCTGCTGTCAGATTTATTATTCATTTGCTCTAAATAATCTTAACTTTTGCTTTACTTCAAACACACCATTAAAAAAAAAAAAGATAAAATAATGAAATGAGAGAAAGTATCTTTCATTTGTAAAATAGTTAATTTGTTGGATTATCGAAAAATAGGCATCACCATATGGTTATTTATTATAATGAACTATATAATTCTATAGCTCTTGCTGTGATATAAAATTACTCCTACCATGATATAATATTCTGGTCACAAAGCCCACCCATAATGTTAATTATACACCAATTAATCTCAATCTATCCTTTCATAGACTTGCACAAGACGAAAACAGGGGTGACCAATTAAAACCGTGTGACTAAAAGGCCATGACTGGGTGATACTTCATGCTCATAATGGCCACAGATGCTGGAGTCACTTTATCTAATGGAGATACACACTGGCGCCATGTGTGGAGGGGCATTGGAAACATCTGGCATGGCAATATTTGTCAGTTTTGCGGAAATTGATTCGGATGCGGACGGAGGACATAAAACCGCTGTAAGTCCCAAAGGCTGTTTATCAGCCTGACACCCAATCACACATTTTACCAAGTCGTTTACCAATCATGATCTCAATTCTCCAGCCACTGATAAGGTTTTTAAGTTGTTTTGGTGGGGGGTAGGAGAACGAGAGTCCTGCACAGACATAAACAGACACAAACACCACTACAGACTCTGTTGATTCCAGTATACAACATATCTCCCTTTATGAACACATTAGAGATCAGTTTAAAAGTACACTGTAACTTTTTTTTTTTTGTTTAAAATTAACAAAATTTAAATAATGAGTCAATACATCATCAACCCTTCTTCCAAAACGTGGCTTTGTCTTACCCTGATTCACTATAAGCATATTACAAGTGTTTATATTTTAGCCCTCTCGTCATATCCGTAAATAGATATCCGACTACTTTGACGTGAGTATGGTGTGGAAGTGGTATAGGTTAGTTGTCACACTGAGTGAGAATGGTTGACATGGAGCAGCTAAATCTCAAAGTTCCAGAAAATTACCTGTTTAAAGAAAAAAAAAAAGCAGAACAGAAGAGAGTCTGCTTGCAAAAAGAGAACACGACAGAGCTCGTAATAAAATGAGAATTAACATTGTCTTGGCTTTTCGGACATGGTGAGAACAGGGATTTGAAATGTTGTAAAAGTCACATGGAGATGGTGTTTTTATTACTCAACAGGCAAGTAAGGTATTTTATTGAACAGATAAATGGCTATATGTAGCTTTCACAGAGTTCATTGTAAAGCATTATCTGTTGTGAAGGGTCATTTTATTATGGTTGTTGCTGTGCTGGAGTTTATTTTCAAGGAAGTACCGTGTCTATTAATGGGTATAGCTACTTTAACGTCTTCAGCTTGTCATCTTGAGATCCTTTCCATCTAAACTGGTTATATCTCTTAAGCCTAGTAGTAAAAATTTTATGAGCAGTAGAATAACCATATTCATATTTGCACACTAACACAGAGCTGAAGTACAAACAAAACAATGTTGTTCTGCCAAAATGCATGCAGAGGGCCAGAAGTTACGTAATGTACCTATGATGATATATTTAACAACAATAACAACAAAATAATAATAAAAATACCCCTCTTGTAAATAGTCTTTCTTTCTAGGCCACAAATTTATTTTGACACATGTGATGTGATGTTTTTCTATTTGTATATGTAGAGTATATAGGTAATATTATGATTTTAATTACACCATATTATATCCATACTGTAAATGCAAATTCTGAAATGTAAACTCAAAGTTAGTCACACCAAAAATGGCATGTAGGATTTTGCCTCAATACTGACTTTCAAAGCATATCATAAAAGAATACATATAAACTGTGAGAATATAGGCGTTGTTGAATATTTCATTATTGTACATGAGTATTGTTTCCAGTGTCACTCTATACGGTTTCAATCGATCAATCAATAAATCAATCAATAAACCAACCAACCAACCAATCAATCAATATAATTATAAATATGTTTGGGTCAGTAAGGTTTTAAAAAATAAATTAATTAATACTTGTGTTCAGCAAGGATGCATTACATTTATCAAAAGTGACAGTAAAGACTTTTACAATATTACAAAATGTTTCAAATAAATGCTGTCCTTTTGAACTTTCTGTTCAAAGAAAGATGTATCACGTTTCTACAAAAAACATTAAGCAGTACAACTGTTTTAAAAACTGATAATTAAAAAAAAAAAACTCAGCATATTAGAATGTGACACTGAAGACTGGAGTAATAGATGCTGAAAATTCAGCTTTGCCATCACAGGAATTTTTAAAATACAGTGGGGAGAACAAGTATTTGATACACTGCCGATTTTGCAGGTTTGCCCACTTACAAAGCATGTAGAGGTCTGTAATTTTTATCATAGGTACTCTTCAACTGTGAGAGACGAAATCTAAAACAAAAATCCATAAAATCACATTGTATGATTTTTAAATAATTAATTTGCATTTTATTGCATGACATAAGTATTTGATACATCAGAAAAGCAGAACTGAATATTTGGTACAGAAACCTTTGTTTGCAATTACAGAGATCATACGTTTCCTGTAGTTCTTGACCAGCTTTGCACACACTGCAGCAGAGATTTTGGCCCACTCCTCCATACAGACCTTCTCCAGATCCTTCAGGTTTCGGGGCTGTCGCTGGGCAATATGGACTTTCAGCTCCCTCCAAAGATTTTCTATTGGGTTCAGATCTGGAGACTGGCTAGGCCACTCCAGGACCTTGAGATGCTTCTTACGAAGCCACTCCTTAGTTGCCCTGGCTGTGTGTTTCGGGTCGTTGTCATGCTGTCATGCCATCTTCAATGCTCTTACTGAGGGAAGGAGGTTGTTGGCCAAGATCTCGCGGTACATGGCCCCATCCATCCTCCCCTCAATACGGTGCAGTCGTCCTGTCCCCTTTGCAGAAAACCATCCCCAAAGAATGATGTTTCCACCTCCATGCTTCACGGTTGGGATGGTGTTCTTGGGGTTGTACTCATCCTTCTTCTTCCTCCAAACACGGCGAGTGGAGTTTAGACCAAAAAGCTCTATTTTGTCTCATCAGACCACATGACCTTCTCCCATTCCTCCTCTGGATCATCCAGATGGTCATTGGCAAACTTCAGACGGGCCTGGACATGCGCTGGCTTGAGCAGGGGGACCTTGCGTGCACTGCAGGATTTTAATCCATGACGGCGTAGTGTGTTACTAATGGTTTTCTTTGAGACTGTGGTCCCAGCTCTCTTCAGGTCATTGACCAGGTCCTGCCATGTAGTTCTGGGCTGATCCCTCACCTTCCTCATGATCATTGATGCCCCACGAGGTGAGATCTTGCATGGTGCCCCAGACCGAGGGAGACTGACCGTCATCTTGAACTTCTTCCATTTTCTAATAATTGCGCCAACAGTTGTTGCCTTCTCACCAAGCTGCTTGCCTATTGTCCTGTAGCCCATCCCAGCCTTGTGCAGGTCTACAATTTTATCCCTGATGTCCTTACACAGCTCTCTGGTCTTGGCCATTGTGGAGAGGTTGGAGTCTGTTTGATTGAGTGTGTGGACAGGTGTCTTTTATACAGGTAACAAGTTCAAACAGGTGCAGTTAATACAGGTAATGAGTGGAGAACAGGAGGGCTTCTTAAAGAAAAACTAACAGGTCTGTGAGAGCCGGAATTCTTACTGGTTGGTAGGTGATCAAATACTTATGTCATGCAATAAAATGCAAATTAATTATTTAAAAATCATACAATGTGATTTTCTGGATTTTAGATTCCGTCTCTCACAGTTGAAGTGTACCTATGATAAAAATTACAGACCTCTACATGCTTTGTAAGTAGGAAAACCTGCAAAATCGGGCAGTGTATCAAATACTTGTTCTCCCCACTGTATATTAGAATCCTTACCCTAACAGTTATTTTAAACTGTAATGATACTTTATAATATTTCAGTTTTTACTGTATTTTAGATCAAATTAATGCAGCCTGTGAGAGCATAAGAGACTTCTTTCACAAACTTTTGTTGTTGTTAAACAGTATATTTAAATTGTGTGTGTGTGTATACAGTATAGTATGTGTACTGTGTATATATATATATATATATATATATATATATATATATATATATATATATATATGTAGCACTGACAGAGGTATTCTGCTGCTGCCTTCCATCTAGACAGTGGTATGGCTTACAGCCCTGCTCATTACCTCTTAATGAACTATGACTCATCTCACGCAGGAACATGCTTGCAGATAACTCTACCACCAAAAAGCGGTTAACCAGCCTATTAAGCCCATGCTATGACACAATCTGCTAAGGCAATAATGTTAAGTGGCAATGTTATTTTAGGCAATAATGCCACGTAATCATGACTTTGACTTTCACTTCTTTCCCTTTGGTCTAAAAAAGTTTTTCAGACCTACCTGCAGTTAAAAGTTTAAAGGCCAAGAGAGAAAGAAACACAGAGAGAGGGGCGCTTCAAATTTAAATCAGCCAATGAAACATTGAGATTTAAAATCTCTGTACTGTGAGACAGAGAGGCCAGGTAGCACAGGCAAGTGAATAAAGGCAACTGTTTTTTTTTTTTTTTTGGTATTCTGGGCTGCTCAACTAGGTTCAGTCTGGAGCAAACTCATAGACTGAAGAGTGACAGAGACCGCATACAGTAAGGGCCAGAGTAGCTCCACCCAGATTGACAGCTGGCCCATACAGTCAAAGCTACCAGAACATAGTAATAGGTTGGAAAGAAAGTGTATTTTGTCATACATGACTAAACGATCATGACTCAATGCATACTGTTAACAGCTACTGTTTAAAAGTTTAGGGTTGGTAAGATTTGTTTGGTAACACTTTATTTTAGGGTTCAATTCTCACTATTAACTAGTTGCTTATTAGCATGCATATTACTAGGATATTGGCTGTTTATTACTACTTATGAAGCACATATTAATGCCTTATTCTGCATGACTTTATTCTACATCCCTTAATCCTACCCCAAACTTAAACGCTACAAAAACTACCTTACTAACTATTAATAAGCAGTAAATAGGAGTTTATTGAGGCAAAAGTCGTTTTAAAAAATAATAAAAAATTATAAAAAATTATTTTGATAAAACCAGATTAAAAAACGGGGCATTTATAACTAAAACCACCAGCAGGTCAAATTTACTCCTATATAATTCCTTTATTTTTGCGTTGTGTTTGAGCAACGTGTAGGCTTACTGTAAACAGTCACACAATGCACGTTCAAATAAAGATGTTTTAGCCTATTCATAAATATTCAAACTTTGAATGAATTATTAATTTTTGTTTTGCAATTTTTATTGTGTATTGTTTGCTGCTGTGTTGCTATTTGTTGCTATTTACTGCCCGTTTCCTGAAAAAGAATATTTCCGATCTATGATGTAATGAATAAAACAATTTTTATGATTACCCCAAGTTTATTGGTGTTGTTCTCTTATTCAAATTATAAATGATATAACTAAACAAATTAATAATTAATTAGGTAAAAACTGTGTGCTTGAATTTGTTGTTGCATCATACATCATTTGCAGTACGGAGAATTATTATTGTTGCTCTTTATTGTCTATTTTAGTATTTTACTAATTTAAATAACATGAGTTATCTTAATATGTAATTCATGACATTTTATTATAATATTACACCACCCAAATATGTATTTATTTCCTTCTAATTCTCATTGTCATTGCAGGCTGGTTTAGCCTATTCACCAAAAAGTGATTATTGTAGCCTGCATAAAATAGCATAAAACAACAGGGCAAAAACATATTGATGACTAAAAATTATAATTTCATGACTCTAGACATTAATAGGGTAATAATGTTCACTGAAGTCGAAATCACAATCACTAACAAGGTCAAGGTGTCTTTACTAGTAATCCAAGGGTAAATTTGATGTGCAGACAGAAGATTCTACAAACCATACTTAAGACAATCCATAAAACATCGAAACATAGGCTACAATAAACATAAAATATTACAAAAATACCAAAAGTATAAAAAACTTCTAAGAAAAAGGTCATTACAATGTGCCTCTACACACACACTCACATAAAGTGCCATGCATAGCAAAGTGTCGTCTCCTGCTATTTTTATTTATTAATTCTATGACTGCAGGTACAAAAGTATTCCTATATTGTCTAGTTCTCCACCTAGGGACAGCCAGAGCAGAGGAGCTGATACTCAGCATGTAAAGGGTGGGAACAATCTCTAATAATAAAACTCGCCTTACGCTGCAGCTGGTTGGAGTAAAGACCTGCTAGGTTAAGTTGTGGTTCACCTATAATCCTACTAGCCCACTTAACAATTTGGTTCAAAGAATTTTTGTTCTTCAAAGGCAAATTACCAAACCACGACACAAGGGAGAATGACAACATTGATTCAATAAAAGCCCGATAGAAAAGGGTCATCATAGATTTATCAATATAAAATCTGGACAGTTTTCTGAAGCAAAACAGACGCTGATGTCCCTTTTTACATACAGTCTGTCGCAAGATATTTGTAGCTTTCTACACAATCCACCACCTGGTCTTTAATGATTGTAGTGTCATAACATGAAGCACAAGTTCTAAAATTTATAATCATGTTGTGGCAAGGTGGACGAGCGAGAGACGCGGGAGGCGCGAGCGAGGACCAGGCCTGGACTTTACGTTGTGTTTTGTTTATGGTTTATTATGTGTGTGCATGGCAGCCATCCGTGAGGGGCTGCCCGTGTTACTTTCGTTTTATTTATTTATTTATTAAAGTCATTGTGAACGTTCGCTGGTTCCCGCCTCCTTCTTCCCTGAACAAAGAACTGTATTACACATGTCCTTTGTTTTAGTTATGTTTAACTCCAAATAAGATTCATCACACCATGTAACAAGCTCCTCAATAATAGGGCCATGACCGGACTCATTGTCGCGTAGCAGACTGACAATAACTGTATCATCAGCAAATTTCAATATAGTCTTATTTGCATGCTTACTTAGGCACAATTAGTGTACAGATTATAAAGTAAGGGTGAGAGAACACAGCCCTGGGGTGAGCCAGTTAAAAAACTTAATAAATCTGATAAAATGGCATTTACTTTCACCCTCTGTGTTCTGTTTGTCAAAAAAATCCAATATCCAACCCACCAAATTGTTGCTCAGCTCAAAAAGCTCTATCAGTCTCATGGCTAAAATGTGAGGTTGGATAGTATTAAAAGCTGAGGAAAAGTCAATAAACAGCAGTTTAGCACGGACACTTTCTCAATACCATATACGGCATGTTATTTATATAAAATACTATTTATTGAAAAATAATATTGCCCGCTTGATATACCCAAAATGAATAATACTTCATGTTTAAACTATGTACAGCAGCAAATTCCCGAAGGACTGGCCGAGATGAAGCTGTTCTCTGCGGGTACATGAAGCGCTGAACGGCCACTGACGGTCTGGATCTCAATCTCCGAAAACATCTAAACAAATAGTCAAATATGCGCTATGTTTATATATATATATATATATAGGTTGCATATTTGAGGTCTAAATAACTACATTCTCATCTAAAAACTCTTAAAACTACATTCTATGACCCAATAACAGTAGTATTTGTAAAATTATGGTGGTTTGCTCGTCCACCATGACACTCTCTGTGAGAAATGTTGCAAGCGGAGTGATGCAAACGTTGAAAGTGTTAGAGTGCTGACACTGGGGGAATATTGCATGGCTGGAAAAGGCTCTCAGCCAATCAGATTCGAAAACCAGAAAGAACTGTTGTATAAATAGGAAATATGTGAATTATATTTAGGTGGGTCATGCAGAGAATTAGTCCATGCTGTGCGGTATTGTCTCACCTTTAATATATTCCTCACACAGTCACAATAAAACTTAGCAAAACAGTGTTGTATTCTGCTTTTAATTGTTGTTTTAAATGTTATATGTGATTGGCTAACAATAATCTAAAAATTATGATGTCTTTGCAAAACAAACACAGAGACTGAACCCCAGTTACAGATTCATTGTGTGTGATACTTAACATCCCATACTCAACAGCAACATTCTTTACATAGGCTGTATAAGCACTCTGATGCAGTACATGACTTATAGGAGCCATAAACACAGCAATAGCAGTGCAAATAATGCCTTAAACAGTGCACTGTAAAGCATAGTGTGCACGATTTATTATTGCCACAGTGCATGCTGAGAACTCTTTTAAAGTATATTTACAACTTATTGTGCTGTTTTTGTTATTGTACAGTTAACTAGGTTATGTAGCATAGTCAAATATTGCCTCGTGATGACTAAGCAAAGGGGAAAAAATCATTATATTCAATGACATTTGAGAACAGACACAGGGGTCCATCCAAACAAATTTCTACCCTGAGATACTTGATTTAGTTGTGTGCGGTTGAGATATTTGAAAAGATAAACTGGGGATAAATTACACAAATCAATTCTGACAGTTTACACTAAAACATGCCTGGCAAGGATAAGTGCTGATATGTTGTAATGAAAGTCTTGGATGTTACAGTAGAGAACTTAAATGGTGAGATTCAGGATATTGAGGAGACGTCCCAAATCCTGATCCCTCCCCAAGAAATGAAATAAATAAATGAATAAAGCATGCTGCTGAGTATTCCACTTCCTTCATGTTCAAAAGTGCCACTTCTTCAGTTATGAAATCTCATGCTTTTGTCCACTCTGGGCTTAAAGAAATTTCCCCAGAGTGTCACAAAGCAATTTCACACAAGTGAGAAAGTCAAGATGCAAGTGCTACTGACAAATCTGCCTCTGCCACCCTCACAGAATTCCATGTTTACCTCTAGGTCTTTGTCCTTCTATTTTATAAACAAATAGATTTATCTTCGTTCAAAAGAACTGAGAAATGTAAGAATTGATTATAAAGAAATTGATTCTTTCATTAAGCAAGGATCCATTACATTGATCAAAAGTAACAGCAAAGGATTTATAATGTTACAAAAGATTTCAAATAAATGCAGTTTTTTTTTTTGTTCTATTTCATCAAATACTTCTGGAAGAACATTATGACTGTTTCCACAAAAATAATCAGCATATTAGAACGATTTCAGAAGGATAATTTCACAATATAACTGTTTTATTAACAGATAACTTCAGAAAAAAAAAGTACTGAACCTTTATATCGTTGTTCCCTTTCAGCCAGTCACTTCGCGTTACGTCAGTGACTGACGGAATGGGGGTTTCGCTTAGAAGCCAATCTCCTTCGAGTTCTACAAAATGAGCCAATAGCATGACGCAACTCCGCCCCACCTCGTGGGTATATAAGGAGCTGCGCGTGCACTCTCGCATTATGTTTCTGCTTCAGAGCCGAGTGTTCACTTGGCTTCCTGAGCTATCTTCTCTTCAAGACAAGCAACTCTCCAGAGTGTCAGTGCTACAGCGCGTTCCAGCGAGTTCCGCATTCCTGTCTGATCTGTGCAGTGATCCAGCACAGTGTGTGTTCTCCCTGGGCGCTTCGGCATTTCTGCAGAGTAAAACTCCTCTCTAAAAGAGCTACACGTGGAACGTCTTTTTCAAGATGTCTCGCCCGTGTGTTTCTGGGTGCGGTCGGCTGGTTAGTCTGTCTGACGGGCATGATCACTGTCTTGCATGCTTGGGCCTTGTGCATGCTGAGAGAGTGTTCATGGATGAGTCATGTTCTCACTGCGGGAACATGACCATCACAGTGTTGCGATCGAGACTCCATGACCTTCGTCTAGGAGGTAGAGTCCCCTCTACCACACCCCAATCTATCCCCTCCACGAGAGGGGATACTTTGGCTGGTGGTCAGGGTGATCTGAGGGTCATGGTGTGGAATAATCCGACGAATCTTCCTCGGTCCACACCCCCCTCTAGCACTCTGCAACCCGTTGTGTTGCCGGGTGAGGTCGCTGGTTCGTCCCGTGGAGGGCCCAGAGTCTCATTTGGAACGCTGGCGGATGACACTAGGTCGATCGCCGCATCACAGGGTGGGCTGGATTCCTCTGGAGATGAGGATTCGGCTGTGCTGCCTCCCTCGGGAGTCCAGCATTGCCCGAGTCTGATCCGGAGCTCACGGCCATGCTTTACCGGGCAGCTGAGAGCATCGGGCTTGAGTGGAACCCTCTGCCATGTCCCGAGTGCTCGAGGCTGGACGGTTGGTTCTTGGGGGCGGCCCATGCTGACACCTGTCAGCACCCGCCCCCAGTGCCATTCTTCCTGGAAGTGCATGAGGTGGTGTCGAAATTGTGGAAGTTCCCGTTAACTTACCACGATCGCTCGACGGCCTCCTCCACCTTCACTGCTCTCGATGGCACCGTGGTGAAAGGGTACACTGGGGTCCCCCCTGTTGAACGCTCTGTTGCAATGCAACTGAGTCCTCAGAGTGCTTCAACATGGCGCGGTGACCCAATTCACCCGCCCAAGGCCTGTAGGTTTTCGTTGACTTTGGTGGCGAATACCTATAGAGCTGTGGCCAAGGCCGCATCCGCCCTGCATGCTATGGCTATCCTTCAGGTCCACCAGGCCAAGGTACTTAGAAGCATGCATGAGGGCAGTGCTGACCCTGCTCTCATGCAAGAGTTGCGTGCAGCAACCAGCCTCGCCTAGGCTGAGCGAACAAAGTTTTTCAACTCTCCTATCTCCCAGGCTGGGCTCTTCGGCGGGGCAGTCAAGGACTTTGCCCAACAGTTCTCGGCCGCACAGAAGCAGACTGAGGCTATTAAACATATTCTGACGCCTCAGCTTGCTCCCTGTCAAGGGCGCCCTCCTGCGGCTCCCGCCCCTCCCGCCCGACCCCAGCAGCAGCCTTCACCCGGGCCACGGCTTGGAGGTGATCACAGGAAGGCGGCCCAGCCCGTCTCCGCCCCTAAGCCTGCTAAACGGCAGGCCAAGCGGCGTTCCTGAGACGGGCAGCTCGGAGGTGAACACAGGCCTTTCCCAGGAGATGGTAACAGGACCACTCCTTCCCCCGGTGGAGGGCCGGGGGAGAATCTTTTGTTTTCCCCTTCCGCCGCTGGCCTCACGGTCGGCGGCACCCTATCCTTGGTTAAAGAAAGATCTGACATATTCACCTCCGAGCCCCAAGAGGGCACGGTTGACAGTGTGCGACGCAAAGCCTCGCTGCTCTCAGCCCCCTCTGTCGCCAGACCCCTGTCAGAGCAGGCCGCCGCGGAATCCCGACAATCCCGACGACTGGCTGAAACTAGCTCACTCTCGAGACCAGGTTTGTGAACACAGGGACCTGGTGCTCCGGCACCTCGCCCGTCTGGGCCTTCGGGTCAACTGGGAAAAGAGCAAACTCTCCCCCGTGCAGAGGATCTCTTTTCTCGGTATGGAAATCAACTCAGTCACCATGTACACACAGCTTACGAGCGAGCGCACGCGCGCAGTCACTGCTGACTTGTCTTCGTCAATTCGAGGGCAAGAGTGCGGTTCCACTGAAGTTTTTTAAGAGGCTCCTGGGGCATATGGCATTTGCAGCGGCGGTCACGCAGCTCAGATTGCTTCATATGAGACCGCTTCAGCACTGGCTCCGTGATCGAGTCCTGAGATGGACATGGCAACAAGGCACGCTCCGGGTCCCAGTCACTCTGGCCTGCCATCAAACCTTCACCCCGTGGTCGAACCTCACCTTTCTACGGGCCGGAGTGCCCTTAGAACGAGTTTCCAGGGATGTTGTTGTATCAACTTGTACTCCTCGTGACAGCCCCTCCCTGGCCTATGCCTCTGAGGAAGGACCTCCTTTCTCAGAGACGGGGCACCCTCTGGCACCTGCGTCCCGACCTGTGGAACCTACACATGTGGGTCCTGGACAGGACGTGGAAGTTTTGAGTACCCTACCACCACAGGTGGTGGCTACCATCACTTCCGCTAGGGCCTTGTCCACGAGACAGGCCGACGCGTTGAAGTGGAACCTCTTCGTCACCTGGTGCTCTTCTCGCCGAGAAGACCCCAGGAAATGCCCGATCGGGTCCGTGCTCTCCTTTCTCCAAGAAGGGTTGGATTGAAGGCTGTCTTCTTCCACCCTTAAGGTTTACATGGCCGCGATATCTGCGCACCACGACCTTGTGGACTCAAAAACGGTAGGACAGCACGACCTGGTCAGCAGGTTCCTTAGAGGAGCGAGGAGGATAAACCCACCTCGCCCTCTACAGATGCCCTCTTGGGACCTTGCAGTGGTTCTATTTTCCCCGCAGAGAGCTCCCTTTGAGCCACTGCAGTCCATTGAGCTTAAGTTCCTTTCTATGAAGGCGGCGCTCTTGATTGCTTTGGCTTACATCAAGAGGGTAGGAGACCTGCAGGCATTTTCGGTTGATGAAGCGTGCCTGGAATTCGGGCCGGCTAACTCTCACGTGATCCTGAGACCCCGGCCTGGATACGTGCCCAAGGTTCCCACCACTCCTTTTAGAGATCAGGTGGTGAACCTGCAAGCGCTACCCCTGGAGGAGGCAGACCCAGCCTTGACACTGCTCTGTCCAGTACGCGCCCTTCACGCTTACGAAGACAGGATGCAGTGTTTCAGGACCTCAGACCAGCTCTTTGTCTGTTACGGAGGGCAGCAGAAAGGGAAGGCTCTCTCCAAGCAGAGGTTGTCTCACTGGATAGTGGACGCCATTGTCCTGGCATATCAGGTTCAGGGCCTGCCATGCCCCCTAGGGGTAAAGGCACACTCCACCAGGAGTGTAGCCTCCTCTTGGGCTTTAGCGCATGGCGCATTGTACTGCATTAAAAGTACAATTTCGGCAGCGAGAACGATGCTGAGCCAAATGAAGATAAAGATGTGTTCTGGCGTCTGGGGTGTTTATTGAACCAATCAGATAAGAGTAAATCGAGAGTCAGCGAGCAGCTCATTTGATTGGCTACAGAAGAAGGTGGACCCGCCTTCCTCCTCGCGCTTGCAAAACTCAGTGAGTGAGAGAATCATGTCAAAACTGTAAGCGCAGCTAAAAGAAAGATGGAACTGTACAAATCGGTTTCTTTCGGGAACTTTTTTGCCCTACGCACCAAGGTTATAATCGTTAACGAAAACGAACGAAAAAACGAAAACTAGGTGGGAAAAAACATTGTCGTTAACTGAAATAAAAATAAAAACGAGGCATTACAAAAAAACGATAACTAACCACAACTGTAATGTGTGTTTGGCAAAACTAAATAAAATGCGCGCGCGCGCGCACACACACACACACACACACACACACACACACACACACACACACACACACACACACACACACACACACACACACACACACACACACACACACACACACACACACACACACACACACACACAGCCCCTCCCCTCCCCTCCGTGCACACCGCGTCTCAATGAGAACGATTGTTCGGCGTTGAAAGCAAGTTCGCGAAAGGTTGGTATCTCGTGAACACCTTTACACAATCACACATTAAAAAGTGGTATAAAAATATTTTTAATTCAGAATATAATTTTGTCAGTGTGTTAATGTCGACCCGAGAAGCGATTGCTACTTTAGAAAGTTAACTAGTCGCAAGTTTGAGGTAAAATGCACTTGGGTTGTCGATGTCAAAACACTATATAAGCTGTGATTCAAATATTAAATGTTATGTCATTTGTTTACTCTTACACTGAATGTTTGCTGCTTCAATCCAGATGAGTAGGCTATTGTATAGGGTAAATTTAGTATAGGGTGTGAAAATTGTACAGCTGTGGTATTTGTATAGGGTGTGAATTCTGTATAGAAGATGTGTGGATTTTGTAAGAGGTAAAGGAATTTCAATGGGGTGTGAATTTTGTATAGGGTGTTAAATGTGTATATTTTGTGAAGGTGTGAATCATATTTAATATAATAAAGTTCTGTGTAACGAATTATTAACGAAGGAATTATTTTGATCACCCCCTCTCCCCCCCCACCCCCCCAAACAGAAATGTCTTGTTTTGGCTCAAAAATGGGTTGAATACATGCGGTTCATGTATGTCTTCTTTAGTCTGTTGGCTCTTTAGGTTTTTTACTGGCACACGTCACTTACACATTTTGCACTTACTGCGGAGTGTTGATACTGTTTACATTTTTGTGCCCATATGTACATTTTATGTACTGGTTTTATTTTTGAATGACTATTTTCTAAAATTGTATGATGTTTTTGTTGAGTTATTATTACACAATACTTTTTCTGACCTTTTTGAATCTTGCCCCTGACAAATAACCCAAATTACAAAAAAAAGACTAAAACTAACACTAAAACTAAGCATTTTCAAAAAATAAAAACTAAACTAAACTAGCAAACTGTTACGGAACTGCTCCGAGACTTTGGGTTGGAGATCCAAACGCAGCTTTATTAGAGGGATAATCCAGATACGTAATCCAAAGTACAGGCAACAGGTCAAAACACAGGCAGGCAGTCCAAACGAGCAAACAAGGCAGGGGACACAGGCAAAAGAGTAATCCAAAGACAGGCAAGAAATCTAAAAACCAAGAAACATGAACCAGGGATAAACACTCAGAGATGCAGTGTAACACATACAAAACCTTGCAGTGAATGACAGGGTGAACAGGCTAGATATAGGCAGAGGAAATGAGGTAAATGAGACACAGGTGTAAACGATGAGTGCTGATGAGTCCGGGCAAATTATTATGGGTAATGTAGTCTTTGATGGAATGACAGTCCGGGGTGGAGTGCCCTCTGGTGGTAATCAGGGGCACTCTCACTGGTGAATCGTGACACAAACCCACTTTAAAAACGAATTAAAACTAAACTGAATTTGAAAACAAAAAGTCAAAACGAAATAAAAATAAAAACTAATGAAAAATGCAAAACTATAATAACCTTGCTACGCACACAAGTCATTTAGACATTTGCAACAGTTTATTTTTTTTACACAAAGGTTGGTTTTACACGGTCAGTCTATTTTGCAGTTCCTGTTTTCGCATGCAAATCAATGTTCATAGGCGTGCAATAATTTTGGCCGTATCTTGGCGAAAGAAACGTATCAAAAATGTAAGCAGGAGTCTGGAGACCCACCCTCTCCCACCATTAGCGAGTCGTAAAACTAATCCATGGCGCCAAATGGCCCGAGAAAACACCTCTTTCCCCCTTCGTCTTCATCATGCAAGAACCGGATTGGTCAATGACTTGGCCCTTGTTTATTCAACAAACGTAACATCTGGCAGAACCACAGGAAGAAAGCAACACCTCCGTGACCCCATGCATAAGTTTGAAGTCTTATCGGGACACAAAGAGTCGCTAAAAGCTTTTCAACGGCCCAAAATCAACATGGACATTAGACAGCGACACTCCATTTTCCTTGATCCGCACATTCCAGAGACTCATTGAACATCAGACAAAGACCTCACACAAACTCAGAAACGAGGACTAAACTAACCCTCAGATTCAATAATATGAATTAATCCACAATCGGAACTTGGCGCATATTATATGTATTATGTACGTCTATATAACCTATGGTGTTTTCTAGGTGTGTCAAGCATTTATTGCTGCCGATTGGCATGTTTCTTTAGTTTAGTCATAAGAAGGAATCACCAGAAGATGCCTTAAAACATATATCAAAATATTATGTGTGTTTTATATAACCTGTGTTGTTTTTCTGTATGACAGACATTTACCACATATGAATCTTTATTATCTTCTACTTCAATCATGGGAAATGTATGCTGTTTGATATCTGTGTGATGGATAAATGATTTCCATCATTTTGATGCAAGGTAAATTTGTGTAAAATGCACCATAATCACGCTATGAAAGTTGGTTTCTTAAAAGTATTTAACCAAACTCGCAAAGAATGCCAGCACGTGATAATGTGGACATTACGCTAATGATATGCGAGAACAGGAGAAGTGGGCGGGGAACCCTCCCACAACAATATCTGATTGGTTGGAGACACTTTCTAGGACGGACTTCGGGACACGCTTATAAACAAAGGACCAACAAGACTTCGGTGCTTCTTGCTTTAACTTTGCCGTGTGCTTTGCTGCTCTGATTCGTGCTGGCCTTGTCATCCGTCTGCCTGCACGCCTCACTGCACTTAGAGCTACCAAGAGCTCTTCCAGAAACTTCATTTCAACTCCGTTTTGAGCCTCGCCGAAGAAACTTCCTAGAGTAAGAGCATCCAGCGGACGCTCAACGAGACGCAGAGAAAGCCCGTTGCATAGCAACGCCAACGCTCGACTCCAGCAACCAGGAAACAGCACACGAGGCCCATCCAGCGAAGCCCACCATCCATTCAACAAACCGTTGTCCCTCGAATACAACATCAACTGACCACCAGCCAATCAGTGCCGCAGAAACTTAATCCAGAGAAAGGCCGCGCTCCCAGGAGCATCCAAAACGCAAGTACATAACTCTTCATTCTGGCTGAGCTGGTGAAAATCTTGTCTAGCAGACAAACTAAGCTTGAATTGCTAGTATATTGATTCTCTCGGGTTGCGGTTAAGAAAAGTATCTAACGCTAGACATTTGGGACTCCATTCCTTTCCGTTAACAATATCACATCTCCCTGAAACTGTATAAATGAGTATGCGTGTGTGTGTTTCGTTAGATTAGTTTGTGTGTTTTAGAATAGTTCAATAAAGCCTTGTATTCATTTTGCATCTATACAAGAGTATTGTGCTTTGTGTTTATAAGTTATTGCCTTAAACTGATCGATTGTGTTACCTAAGCTCACAAGCAGTGAACATAAAGTTAATGATATTATTGCCGTTGGCCACGGGGTAATATCCCGATTCAAGATTGATAGAATACTGTAATTTCAACGTATCGGTGGACGAATAGTTGATAAAGTGGTAAATATTAATTTTGAATCATTTATATGCAATTCGGTCCTTTTCACTGTAATTCAATACCCCTTTGAGTTATTTGATCCGAAACAATTCTTACACACGGAAAAATGGAAGTCAGAAGAATACAGATCATATTTATTTTGCGTTAACATGAAGCTTCAGTTTCACAATACATGAATTACACTTACGAATAACAGTAAAATGCTGCAAATATTTTTTTCTTACACTTGAAAGGCGATTTACACCTTTACAAAGCTTCTCTTGTGCATGCAAATTTAATTTACGCTTGCAATCTTATGTACACTTTAACAAATCTTACCCTGCGCATGCGATTCTTTATGGCATCAATTTACCTTCATAGAAACCCCCATTCCGTCAGTCACTGGCATAACGTCTCCATTCCCTCCTTCAGGGAACGAGGGTTACATACGTAACCGAGACATTTGCGTGTGTGTGTGTACGTGTTCA
Source organism: Coreius guichenoti (assembly GCA_039654105.1). Classification (NCBI taxonomy): domain Eukaryota; kingdom Metazoa; phylum Chordata; class Actinopteri; order Cypriniformes; family Gobionidae; genus Coreius; species Coreius guichenoti. The sequence goes on from CM077169.1 coordinate 32,806,258, forward strand.
AAATGCCCCCATAAAGATGGCTATATCCGAAAGTCTTGTCCTTGTGGGGGATATTTTTTGGTCCCCATGCGGAACCAGCTTATAAATCATAGTGATGTTTTTTGAAAATGTAAAAAAGCATTTTATGTGATGGGTAGGTTTAGGTTTAGGGTTAAGGGATAGAATATACAATTTGTACAGTATAAAAATCATAGTCTATGGAATATCCCCATAAAACATGAAAACCAAACCTTTGTTATCATAAAATGGCAAAAGCATAGCTTACAAATATTAATTAGGTTACGCACAAACAATTTAACAAGACCTTTTACAGTTTTGATAAAGAAACAGTAAAGATCCTATGAGTAGCTCAGTAGATTCAAGACAAAAATGAAAACGGTGAACATTATTATAGTTAGAAATGAAACAAGATTAAAATTTACAAAACAAAAACTTATAGCTACAGTGGGGAGAACAAGTATTTGATACACTGCCGATTTTGCAGGTTTTCCTACTTACAAAGCATGTAGAGGTCTGTAATTTTTATCATAGGTACACTTCAACTGTGAGAGACGGAATCTAAAACAAATATCCAGAAAATCACATTGTATGATTTTTAAATAATTAATTTGCATTTTATTGCATGACATAAGTATTTGGTCACCTACCAACCAGTAAGAATTCCGGCTCTCACAGACCTGTTAGTTTTTCTTTAAGAAGCCTTCCTGTTCCCCACTCATTACCTGTATTAACTGCACCTGTTTGAACTTGTTACCTGTATAAAAGACACCTGTCCACAGACTCAATCAAACAGACTCCAACCTCTCCACAATGGCCAAGGCCAGAGAGCTGTGTAAGGACATCAGGGATAAAATTGTAGACCTGCACAAGGCTGGGATGGGCTACAGGACAATAGGCAAGCAGCTTGGTGAGAAGGCAACAACTGTTGGCACAATTATTAGAAAATGGAAGAAGTTCAAGATGACGGTCAATCTCCCTCGGTCTGGGGCACCATGCAAGATCTCACTTCGTGGGGCATCAATGATCATGAGGAAGGTGAGGGATCAGCCCAGAACTACACGGCAGGACCTGGTCAATGACCTGAAGACAGCTGGGACCACAGTCTCAAAGAAAACCATTAGTAACACACTACGCCGTCATTAAAATCCTGCAGCACACGCAAGGTTCCCCTGCTCAAGCCAGCGCATGTCCAGGCCCGTCTGAAGTTTCCCAATGACCATCTGGATGATCCAGAGGAGGAATGGGAGAAGGTCATGTGGTCTGATGAGACAAAAATAGAGCTTTTTGGTCTAAACTCCACTCTCCGTGTTTGGAGGAAGAAGAAGGATGAGTACAACCCCAAGAACACCATCCCAACCGTGAAGCATGGAGGTGGAAACATCATTCTTTGGGGATGCTTTTCTGCAATGGGGACAGGACGACTGCGCCGTATTGAGGGGAGGATGAATGGGGCCATGTATCGCGAGATCTTGGCCAACAACCTCCTTCCCTCAGTAAGAGCATTGAAGATGGGTCGTGGCTGGGTCTTCCAGCATGACAACGACCCAAAACACACAGCCAGGGCAACTAAGGAGTGGCTCCGTAAGAAGCATCTCAAGGTCCTGGAGTGGCCTAGCCAGTCTCCAGACCTGAACCCAATAGAAAATCTTTGGAGGGAGCTGAAAGTCCGTATTGCCCAGCGACATCCCCGAAACCTGAAGGATCTGGAGAAGGTCTGTATGGAGGAGTGGGCCAAAATCCCTGCTGCAGTGTGTGCAAACCTGGTCAAGAACTACAGGAAACGTATGATCTCTGTAATTGCAAACAAAGGTTTCTGTACCAAATATTAAGTTCTGCTTTTCTGATGTATCAAATACTTATGTCATGCAATAAAATGCAAATTAATCACTTAAAAATCATACAATGTGATTTTCTGGATTTTTGTTTTAGATTCCGTCACTCACAGTTGAAGAGTACCTATGATAAAAATTACAGACCTCTACATGCTTTGTAAGTAAGCAAACCTGCAAAATCGGCAGTGTATCAAATCTCCCCACTGTACACAGAAAAAAAAACACTTTTTAATGAAATGTATTTATTTCTTTATTTTATGAAGCTTGCGTCTGAGTGTTATTTAGGATCTATACGTTTCTTTTGATTCCCAGCATACAGGGGGAAACTAATTGTGGAAAATAATCTTTCTATCACTTTCAAAACAAAAGTTATTGAGCTTTTGCTGATGGGAGGAGATGATGTCTCCAAGTGTCCTTTTAGGGTCTCTATTTTTAATTTCTTATACATTAATTTAAAAGAGCCCCTTACCCAAGGATAAAAACTGTCTCATTTTGCACAAAACTTCTTAAATTTGAATGCATAGAATAATTCATAATTATTGCATTTGTTCACAAAAACAACATTGCCAAACATGGCAGAAAGTGGCGAAGACGTCCCCACTGCACCCATTGCAAATGATGCTAGAGCTTGTATTTTATTCACCACCACAGCACCGGAAGGCTTGAAGACAGCTGTTATGCTGAGGTATAAATGACAGGAAAGGACAGAATAATAATGACAGTGAGGAAAAAGCGTGTTAATGAGAGGCAGATAAACAGACACGCTATATGTCGCCTCTGATTTAAGTGACGAGAGCTCAAGAGAAGTCATGTGGCGGCTACCACAGCATATGGCCTTAAGCCAATCTGATATTTCTAACACACCTCTCTGTGTTCTAACCCAGCAGCTCCAGAGCACCAAAATCTCCATCCCAAGTGGCATCATTAAAGTCAAACAAACTCCCTAAATGCTTTAGATTTCCCCCTTTTTATACTTTCCCCTCCTTGTCTTTCTCTCTCTCGCTCCACCTCTAATCCTCACTCTTTACCTACGAGCAACCACCGGTGCACAAATGGTGGTTAACTTGTTATGCTCGCAAGTCTGCAGTCCGACTCTCCATATTATTTCTTTCTTCAGCCGAATTTCATCTCAGCTCCTCACAGAGGTCAGAGTTTTACACTATGCTGCTGCACAGACAACCCGCTGAATATCAATTCAATGAAGGAATTCAGTCTCTCTGTCTTTTACAAGCAGGCATTTAAAGAATAAATCTGAGGTTGACATGAGGCTACTCATCGTAAAACTAGAGGTAAATGGACTGAGACTTCCATCCTCTGTGATTGTCTGCATTATCAATCAAATGTTCTCTGCTGAAGAAACTGCATATGAATACTAAACCATCTACCGAAGAAACTCAAAGAAATGCATTGATACACAAAGATGTAAGTTTGCCATCACCATCAATCAACAGTAATGGACTAACATGAAGCGGTTCTGTGAAAGGACAATGCTTTTGAAACAATTGTAGGATTGAAAATAATCGAAGATATTTGATATTTGAAATTGAAAAAAGAAATTTGCTTTACTGTTTTCAACCTCCATCTTTCTTATCAGAAGGGCCATTTGGAATCCCTAAAGACAAGAGATGCTGAAGGCCTGTAGGCCAAATGTGTGTCACACCTTTAGTACAGTGGGGGAAGTTTGGTCTGATTGGTCAGTTTGAATATCTCACATTAGGGTTTCAGTCACATGGTCAAGGAAGAGATAAAAAGAAGATTGTAACTGTTGCTCTGTCTCTTTTATTCTCTGTCTCTCTTGATTCTCTGGCTCTCTCTCTTCTTGGGGGCCTTCTCTTTGGCTCTTCTCTTCTTTGCTCTCTTCTTCTCTTTGTCTCTTTCTCTCTCTCCCCCTCTCTATCACTTTCTATCCCTCAGGTAACATTCTATTCATGCTAGGTACGATTAATGGTATAAGTTTTTATCATCTCATACATCTATTTTGAAACTATTTTAAGTGTAGCCATAACCAGATTTTGTCATTAAATCCTTTCTATTACAAATGATGTGCTAACTAGTTTTGATTTGGTATTGACTTTGAAGTGCTACCTATTGCAATACAATATAGTCACATTCTAGCAACGCTCTCGCACATATTTTGCTATTGTAACTGCGCTTATTTCCGTCGTTGGTATAAGTTGCAGTGGGTGGTAAAGACGAGAAATGTACAGTTTTCTATCATCTTGCTGATAACGTTTCTTTAGTCATTCGGCAACCCTGCAGCCTGAACCACTGTAGGTGACCCACCCTTACACATTTCTGACAGAGTTGCAGCCAAAGTGGGAATTTGAGTGGATAACAGAGTGAATAACAGAGAGATCCCACTAAATTCACAGCTTCCCTGCTGAAGAAAACAAAAAACAAAACTTCCAAACTTTTGAATCTTGGTCTCCATAAAAAGCACAACCATTAAGCAGCACAACTGTTTTCAAGTGATAATTATAATTATAATTTGAGCACCAAATCAGCATATTAGAATGGTTACACTCCTGTAATGGCAAAGCTAAATTTTCAGCAGCCATTACACTCAAAAAAAATATGTAAGCATTTTTTTTACGATTTATGCAATTTAATCAATAGTAAAATTCCATCAAATTGAATTGAATAATCCTTAAGTAATTTAATTGAATAACTGAACAATCCTTAATCAATTATTCAATTAAATTACGTAAGGATTATTCAGTTCAATTTGATGGAATTTAACTATTAATTAATCTTAAAAAAAGGCTTAACATTTTTTTTGAGTGTAATGGCTGCTGAAAATTTAGCTTTGCCATTACAGGAGTAAATTACATTCTACATTATATTATATAATGTTTATATATATATATATATATATATATATATACATACATACTGTATATATATATATATATATATATATATATATATTTATTATTATTATTAATAATAATTTTTTGTTTTTTATTGCTTTATATATGCATTTCTGCAGTGCTTTGGCAATATGTACTAAAGTATGCCATGTCAATAAAGCAAAATAAAACTGAAAAACATTGGCTTGTCTATGAAACAAAAACTATCAAAGCAAACATACAACAAAAAAAAAAAAAAAACATTCTACCAATGATCATCATTTTCAGATAAACGCCGTCAGGAAGAGAAATATTTCTGCCAACTACATTCACTACATTCATACATTCACTCTACATTCATTCACTGTTGATGGATCTTCATCCAGACTTAATCTGCCCCTGTCAATCTGTTACCTGAATCCAGGGCCATCTGTCATTCTCGGCTGCGGTCCAGGCGTTCACAAGACCCTTCTTATTCAGCCGGGCAAAGTAGGGATACCATTTCTGGAGGCCAAAGAGAGCTCGGTGAGTGGAGGAAGCTGTTATCTGCTGGTTGGAGATGATTCCACCCTCCATGCCCAGTGGACCGGAACATTCTGCTCAATACACACAAATGACACATAAATGGAGAGGTTAGACTTACAGTGTACAAACAGTGCATCATGTATCATGGCTGAACTTTACATAATACAAGGTTTTGACAAATAACAACAGCTCTTAGTACAAACTTGTTATTTGCACATTATAAGTTTTATGTTTTTTTGTGAAGGTAACATATGCTGGATCCTTAGACACATGTTAATAATGTGGAATTTATTGATTTAAGGATGCCAGATTTATTTGTTATTGAGTCTATTATCCATAAACTTACAATTAAAGGGGTACTTCACTGTTGGTAAAATAGGCTTTCAATAAAACTTGCCTGCCTATATATATACCGATCAGGCATTACATTACGATCACTGACAGGTGAAGTGAATAACACTGATTATCTCTTCGTCACGGCACCTGTTAGTGGGTGGGATATATTAGGCAGCAAGTGAACATTTTGTCCTCAAAGTTGATGTGTTAGAAGCAGGAAAAATGGGCAAGCGTAAGGATTTAAGTGAGTTTGACAAGGGCCAAATTGTGATGGCTAGACAACTGGGTCAGAGCATCTCCAAAACTGCAGCTCTTGTGGGGTGTTCCCGGTCTGCAGTGGTCAGTATCTATTAAAAGTGTTCCAAGGAAGGAACAGTGGTGAACCGGCGACAGGGTCATGGGCGGCCAAGGCTCATTGATGCACGTGGGGAGCGAAGGCTGGCCAGTGTGTTCTGATCAAACAGACGAGCTACTGTAGCTCAAATTGCTCAAGAAGTTAATGCTGGTTCTGATAGAAAGGTGTCAGAATACACAGTGCATTGCAGTTTGTTGCGTATGGGGCCGCATAGCCGCAGACCAGTCAAGGTGCCAATGGGACCCCTGTCCACCCCCAAAAGCGCCAACAGTGGGCATGTGAGCATCAGAACTGGACCACGGAACAGTGGAAGAAGGTGGCCTGGTCTGATGAATCACGTTTTCTTTTGCATCACGTGGATGGCCGGGTGCATGTGCGTCACTTACCTGGGGAACACATGGCACCAGGACGCACTATGGGAAGAAGGCAAGACGGCGGAGGCAGTGTGATACTTTGGGCAATGTTCTGCTGGGAAACCTTGGGTCCTGCCATCCATGTGGATGTTGCTTTGACACGTACCACCTATCTAAACATTGTTGCAGACCATGTACACCCTTTCATGGAAAAGGTATTCCCTGGTGGCCCTCTTTCAGCAGGATAATTCGCCCTGCCACAAAAGCAAAAATGATTCAGGAATGGTTTGAGGAGCACAACAACGAGTTTGAGGTGTTGATTTGGCCTCTAAATTCCCCAGATCTCAATCCAATCAAGCATCTGTGGGATGTGCTGAACAAACAAGTCAGATCCATGGAGGCCCCAACTTGCAACTTACAGGACTTAAAGGATCTGCTGCTAACATCTTGGTGCCAGATACCACAGCACACCTTCAGGGGTCTAGTGGAGTCCATGCCTCGACGGGTCAGGGGGACCAACACAATATTAGGTCATAATATTATGCCTGATCGGTGTATATATATATATATACAAACCCGATTCCAAAAAAGTTGGGACACTGTACAAACTGTGAATAAAAAAGGAATGCAATAATTTACAAATCTCATAAACTTATATTTTATTCACAATACAATATAGATAACATATCAAATGTTGAAAGTGAGACATTTTGAAATGTCATGCCAAATATTGGCTCATTTTGGATTTCATGAGAGCTACACATTCCAAAAAAGTTGGGACAGGTAGCAATAAGAGGCCAGAAAAGTTAAATGTACATATAAGGAACAGCTGGAGGACCAATTTGCAACTTATTAGGTCAATTGGCAACATGATTGGGTATAAAAAGAGCCTCTCCGAGTGGCAGTGTCTCTCAGAAGTCAAGATGGGCAGAGGATCACCAATTCCCCCAATGCTGCGGCGAAAAAAAGTGGAGCAATATCAGAAAGGAGTTTCTCAGAGAAAAATTGCAAAGAGTTTGAAGTTATCATCATCTACAGTGCATAATATCATCCAAAGATTCAGAGAATCTGGAACAATCTCTGTGCGTAAGGGTCAAGGCCGGAAAACCATACTGGATGCCCGTGATCTTCGGGCCCTTAGACGGCACTGCATCACATACAGGAATGCTACTGTAATGGAAATCACAACATGGGCTCAGGAATACTTCCAGAAAACATTGTCGGTGAACACAATCCACCGTGCCATTCGCCGTTGCCGGCTAAAACTCTAAAGGTCAAAAAAGAAGCCATATCTAAACATGATCCAGAAGCGCAGGCGTTTTCTCTGGGCCAAGGCTCATTTAAAATGGACTGTGGCAAAGTGGAAAACTGTTCTGTGGTCAGACGAATCAAAATTTGAAGTTCATTTTGGAAAACTGGGACGCCATGTCATCCGGACTAAAGAGGACAAGGACAACCCAAGTTGTTATCAGCGCTCAGTTCAGAAGCCTGCATCTCTGATGGTATGGGGTTGCATGAGTACGTGTGGCATGGGCAGCTTACACATCTGGAAAGGCAACATCAATGCTGAAAGGTATATCCAAGTTCTAGAACAACATATGCTCCCATCCAGACGTCGTCTCTTTCAGGGAAGACCTTTCATTTTCCAACATGACAATGCCAGACGACATACTGCATCAATTACAACATCATGGCTGCGTAGAAGGATCCGGGTACTGAAATGGCCAGCCTGCAGTCCAGATCTTTCACCCATAGAAAACATTTGGCGCATCATAAAGAGGAAGATGCGACAAAGAAGACCTAAGACAGTTGAGCAACTAGAAGCCTGTATTAGACAAGAATGGGACAACATTCCTATTCCTAAACTTGAGCAACTTGTCTCCTCAGTCCCCAGACGTTTGCAGACTATTATAAAAAGAAGAGGGGATGCCACACAGCGGTAAACATGGCCTTGTCCCAACTTTTTTGAGATGTGTTGATGCCATGAAATTTAAAATCAACTTATTTTTCCCTTAAAATGATACATTTTCTCAGTTTAAACATTTGATATGTCATCTATGTTGTATTCTGAAGAAAATATTGAAATTTGAAACTTCCACATCATTGCATTCTGTTTTTATTCACAATTTGTACAGTGTCCCAACTTTTTTGGAATCGGGTTTGTATATATATTTCTTTTTTTTTTTTTTTTTTTTTTATCGGTGCTACCTGACCAGACAATACAGAAAAAAGGGCTGTTTTCTTGCCAAATGGGTAGAAAAACTTTAACACCCATAATGCACTGGGCAACCCCCAGTTTGCTCCTATTGGGTAGACTTGACCAGAGTCAAATAGCGCCTTGTTGCTTGAGTAGGAAATAATTCTTAGCAAATTTTAGTTGACTTGTTCCTGGATGCAAGAATTCAGAGTAAACGTTTAGTGGGAGTTATTTTCAGTTACCAGTGAAGGATCCAGAGCGTTGTAGACACTGGCTAAAGGCTGCAAAGAATCATAAATATGGAGAGAACACTGCGACAGAAAACCTGAAAAACCTCTGCGCTGTAGTGGATGACATGAACACAGTGTTTGAGCCCAAATGAAGGGGGGAAAAACTAAGGAAACTGTTATAGGAAGTAAAGGAATGGGGCATATACCTTTTGCTTAACACTTAAAAAAACAAAAATACATGGCCCTCGCTTATCAAGCATACTCTTCTACTGCCTCCTTGCTGTCCGTGACGCTTCCTTTGACCATTCCAGAGTCAGTGTCCTTGTTAGAATCGCCCTGGGAATCACTATCCTTGCTTGTATCCTCCTCTGAAATCTCTCCAATGGACAACCTCTTCTGTTACAAAAATGATTTCCTTTCATTCAGCCTGAGTTTATTTCCACCGTCCCATCTGGGGACATGATTTCAACCACAGGAATCCCATTTTGCATGTTGTTTTCATTAAGGGTAATATCGGCCTTGGTGTTCTCATTTTCTAAACTTACCCATGGCTGTTTTTCAAATGTACATGACAGATTTTCAATAAAATATCCAAGTCCCCCAGTCATTGACTTTTACTAAAATAGTGTTTTTTACAATCCCATGTTGTTAAAAATTGTTTAGATAAAACCATATAAAAAAAAAAAAAAAAAAAGGGCATTTATACCTATAAGCGCCAGCAGGTCAAATTTACCCCTATATAATTCCTTTTTTTTCATGCTGTGTTTGAGCAACATGTAAGCTTACTGTAGTCACACAACGCACGGTCAAATGAAGATGTTTTAGCCTATTTATAAATGTTCAAACTTTGGATTAATTATACATTTTTGTTTTTCAATTTTTATTGTATATTGTTTGCTACTGTGTTGCTATTTATTCATGTCTGCCCGTTTCCTGAAAAGCAATATTTCTGATCTATGATGTAATGAATAAAACGATTTATATATTTACCCTAAGTTTATTGGTGTTGTTCTCTTATTCAAATTATAAATGATATAATTAAAAAAATTAATTATTATTGCTCTTTATTGTTTATTTAGTGTATTTTAGTAATTTAAATAACATGGGTTATTTTAATATGTGATGAATGAGATTTTATTAAAATATTACACCACCCAAATATGTATTTATTTCCTTCTAATTCTCATTGTCATTGCAGGCTGGTTTAGCCTATATTCACCAAAATGTGATTAGTGTAGCCTGCTTAATATAGCATAAAACAACAGGACAAAAACATAGTTGATGACTAAAAATAATCATTTCATGGCTCTATACATTACTTTGTGAAGACAGTGGCATATTACAGTGACATATTACGTTTTTTAGTCGTATCAAAACAGTAATCACCTGCATGGGTAAATTTTACCCGCTGTCGGTTTTAGGTATACAGCGACCCCTGGCAGTTCTAGTGTTAAAAAAGTCTGTAAAAATAAGGCACAATGAAGGAATCTTTGTATTGTTTTTTTTTTTTTTTACAAGTGTTTTACCTGTATTTTGAATTACACATTGCATTGTGTTGTGTTTTGGGGTTCATAAAATTACAATGTCCTGACAGAAAATTACCAGTACATTTTCCTTTTTAATTTTTTTACATTTTAATTTTTTATGTTTTCATGCTCCTGTAAACTTCAACCTTGAAAGCATGGTGTTTCCACAGGCCTTACGCCTGCTTGTGATTAAATACCTCAGCCATGTGAACATTTAATTGGAAATAATGCATGACTTACATTGTAATGCAATTAGATATTCTACAAGTGTCTGAAACAGTTTTATTTTGGTTCAAAACATCACTTTTAGCTTTCTTTGGCTTTTTGCCTCAAAGCCATTCTCTCTCTCTCTCTCTCTCTCTCTCTCTCTCTCTCTCTCTCTCTCTCTCTCTCTCTCTCTCTCTCTCTCTCTCTCTCTCTCTCTCTCTCTCTCTCTCTCTCTCTCTCTCTCTCTCTCTCTCTCCGTGCAAACAGGCTCAAATCTCTTAAAGTTGAAGCATTGCCAATGACCTCAACAACAAAAGAGCATTAACTAGAGCTTGTGTTTTTAATCGTCTGAAATAAAATGTGCACACTTTCAATGCTAAAATTTAATTGGTCATGTTTTACAACTGGGTTCCACCTAAATCTTCTTAAAAAGACTATTAAAGAAAAGAAAAGATATTAAAACATGCATGTTTGGTATACAGTATCACATTATGGTGCTTAATTATTTTTAAAAACAGCCAAATCGGTTTAAAAGGTCAAATTCCAATGTTAGCTAAAACAATGCTTTGATATTTTTGTTTTTACTGTTTAATTTAGCAGAAATAGGCTGTTTAATGACAACTTACACCATGTTTTTCTTGTCTGTAAATATACAACCGCTCAAAAGTTTGGGGTCAGTAAAATTGTAAAAATGTTTCTAAAAGAGTCTCTTATTCTTACCATGGCTGTATTTATTTGATCAAAATACAGTAAAAACAGCAATATTATTGCAATTTAGTTTATTCAGTTTTTACTTGGAAAGGGACCATGTACAATATGCTAAATAAATCAATTTAATGCATTGTACCAGATTTAGCCACAGTCCGTGACAGGTCACCATTAACTATCAAAATAATAATCTTCCATTTTAATATATTTTAAAATGTAATTTATTCCTGTGGTGGCAAAGCTGAATTTTCAGCAGCCATTACTCCAGTCTTTAGTGTCACATGATCCTTCAGAAATCATTCTAATATGCTGATTTGCATTTCTTATTATTACCAATGTTGGGATTATTATCAATGTTTTAGGATTCTGTGATGAATAGAATTTTTTTTTAATTTTTTAATTTGAATCATCTGTAACATTACAAATGTCTTTACTGTCACGTTTTAACAATTTAATGCATCCGTGCTGAATAAAACCATTAATTTCTTTCACAAAAAAAAAAAAAAAAAAAAAAAAAAAAAAAATTGAACGCTAGTATGAATGGTAAGCATATAAACCTGCATCTCTCTCTTTTTGTCCCAGTGGAATTACTAAGACACTCAGAGCATCTTTAGTCCTTGCATCACAAACATCCTTCTTTATGCAACTTGCAACTGAACCTTGTCCGTTCCCATTTAAAAAGGTTCTAGTAATTAGGCACCCATCTACCAAATACCGGAATGTTGAATCATCATCCTTAACATGAACTCCCTCCAAGGCTTCTGGGAAAGAAAGGATGTTTGTGAGTGTGTTTACTTAACACCGAGATACACAAAGACAAAGAGATGTACAAAGACCTTCCCTCTTAAGAGCTATAAATATGATTCAATTATTCAAGCAATTATTTTGTGCTATAATCTGCTGGCCTGTACTGTCAGTAGTACAATAGTTATATATATACACTGCCGTTCAAAAGTTTTTGATCGGTACGATTTTTTATGTTTTTTTTTCTTATGCTCACCAAGGCAGCATTTATTTTAACATTTGTTTTATAACTGTTTTCTATCTGAATATATTTTAAAATGTAATTTATTTCTGTGATACAAAACTGAATTTTCAGCAGCACTACTCCAGTCTTCAGTGTCAAATGTTGAAAACAGTTGTGTAAAACATTTTTTCAGGATTCTTTGATGAATAGAAAGTTCAAAAGAACAGCATTTATTTTAAATAGAATCATTTGTAACATTATAAATGTCTTTACAGTCACTTTTGTTCAATTTAATGCATCCTTGCTGAATATATTAATTTCTTTAAGTTCTGTCCCAAAAAAAAAAATCTTACTGACCAAAAACTTTTGAATGGTAGTACAATGTTGCAAAAGCTTTCTATTTCAGATAAATACTGTTCTTTACTATTTAAATAGAAAACATTTATTTTACATTTTAATAATATTTCACAATATTATTGTTTTTTTGTTTTTTTTTGTATTTTTAATAAAATAAATGCAGCCTTGGTGAGCATAAGAGAATTCTTATAAAAAACATTACAAATCGTACCGATATATATATATATATACAGATTGATATGTAAGCTAGTCTTGCAGTACAGTTTCGTTCCTCATACCCCTATTTTTTAAATAAAAAAAGTTAAAATATCTTAAAATTAAATGTATGAATACATATATAATAAAATTTTATTTACATTACAGTAACAGGACATTTTATGTATTGATAAACTTAATATGCACGCAAGATCAAAACAGACAATTAAAACCAAACTGTGGAGAAAGACAGCATTTCTGCATGTGTTTCCAAAGACCAAAAAATGACACAGAAACCAGATGAATGCAGTGTTGCAGGAAACATAGCACACCTGCTGTTAGACAACCTACTGTTTCCCAGACAGATAAAATAAAAGGAAAATCTTTCAAAGATGAACAGGATGCAGACTTTCTAATATGTGGCTGGCTAGTTCATTTCTTAACATATGGCTGAAAGACTTTTAAACATTACAAAGTTTGTCTTGAAGAAATACTGCATAAATCTGACTACATCAATCTGAAATGGACGGATGAGGTTATGAATGAGAGCAAAAGGTCAAGAGGTGTAAATCATGAAATTACCATCAGAACCTTTACACTAGGGGTGTAACGGTACACAAAACTGACGGTTCCCATTCAGTCAGCCACTTCCGACGCCACGTCGGAGACCGACGAATAGGAATCTTGCTGGTGAGAGCCAATCTACATCGGAGGGAGGGTCAGACCCCTCTGGAGATGACGTGTTGGCGCAGGGGCCTCCTCTGGGAGCGTCGGCTGTGCCCGATACAGATCCGGAGATGATGGCCATGCTTTCCCGGGCCGCCAAGAGAGTCGGGCTCGTGTGGAACCCTCCACCATGTCCCGAACCCTCAAGGTTGGATGATTGGTTTCTCGGGGGGGCCCGTGCTGGTTCTCAGCGGCCCACTCCGGTTCCTTTCTTTCCGGAGGTGCACAAGGAGCTGACTAAGTCGTGGACGGCACATTTTACTGCCAGGAACCGACCTAGTGGCTCCTCCTCCCTCACCACTCTCGATGGCGGAGCTGCAAAGGGTTACACTGTTAAAGATGCTCACGTAGAAACGCATTTTCGAATGCATCCGTCCCTGAGATTGGTTTGCAGCGATCGACCTGAAGGACGTGTACTTTCATGTCTCGATTCTTCTTTGACACAGGCTGTTTCTGCACTTTGCATTCGAGGGTCGAGCATATCAGTATACAGTCCTGCCCTTCGGGCTGTCCCTGTCCCCCCGTGTCTTCAGGAAAGTTGCGGAGGGGGCCCTTGTGCCCATGAGAGAACAGGGCGTTCGCATTCTCAACTACCTCGACGACTGGCTCATTCTAGCACAGTCCAGGGATCAGTTGTGCGAACACAGGGACCTGGTGCTCAGACACCTCAGCCAGTTGGGTCTTCGGGTCAACTGGGAAAAGAGCAAACTCGGCCCCGTGCAGAGGATCTCTTTTCTCTCAGTTGGATTCGGTCGAACAGATGGCACGCCTCAAAGAAGAGCGTGGCGCAGGACGGTGGTCCCACTGAAACAATTTCAATGTGGCACCCGCGTCCAGACCTCTGGAAACTTTTCGAGTTTCGAACGTTTTCGAAACTTTTCATGTCTGGTCCCTGGACAGGACGCGGAGGTTCTAGGTGACTTACCCCAAGAGGTAGTTAACACCATCACTTCGGCACGGGCACAGTCTACGAGACAAGCATATACCTTGAAGTGGAACCTGTTTGTCGAGTGGTGTTCTTTTTGCCGAAAAGACCCCCGAAGATGTTCGATCGCGTTTGTGCTTTCCTTCGGTTGAATCCTCATCGTCCTCCCTCTATACCCTCTTGGGATCTTGCTCTGGTGCTCCGAGCACTTCAGAATGCCCCATTTGAGCCTCTGCAGTCGGCAGAGCTAAAGATTATGTCTATGAAGACTTTGCTGCTGGCTGCACTGGCCTTTATCAAGAGGGTAGGGGACCTGCAGGCATTTTCGGCCGACGAATCATACCTAGAGTTCGGGCCGGGTGACACCCACGTGATACTGAGGCCTGGCTATGTGCCCAAGGTTCCTACCACTCCCTTCAGGGACCAGGTAGTGAAACTGCAAGCGCTGCCCCCGGAGGAGGCAGACCCAGCCCTGGTTTTGCTCTGTCCCGTCCGCGCTCTGCGTCTGTACGTGGATAGAACACAAAGCTTCAGGACCTCAGATCAGCTCTTTATCTGTCACGGAGGCCAGCAGAAGGGAAAGGCTGTCTCCAAGCAGAGGATGGCCCACTGGATAGTGGATGCCATCGCTTTGGCTTACCAAGCACAAGGTGTGCCCTGTCCGCTCAGGGTGCGAGCACACTCTACTAAAAGTGTTGCATCCTCCTGGGCGCTGGCACGTGGCGCCTCGCTGTCAGATATCTGTAGAGCTGCGGGCTGGGCGACACCCAACAGCGCTTATTTTCTCCAGAAGCAAACTCTGTCGAGTCCTCCATCACCCTCGGTTCCGGACGTGGCGGAGTGTCTGGCATCAGGCCCTTTTGCCGCTTAATCCTTGAGAACCGGTACTGGGCTGGGTGTATATGAGTGTACAGCGGGGTTCCTGTTTGGCCGTTGTATCTCCGTATAGCTCAATTTTCTATCTTTCCTGCTGTTTATTTTGCTTAATATAATTTAATCATCACAGTATATCTGATATTATCTAATACTATCTGTCACATTGATCTGACATTGCTAGCTTTCATCTAAATCGCTATCACAACGCACTAGCATTTCGCTAGCCTGTCAGCCTGCCATCCGCGCTTACCATCTTTTTTTTTTCTTGCGTGTGCTCGCGTCTTCTAAAAGCCCATCAAACAATTGTGATGAGTTTGACAATTCAACAAACACGGTGAGTCATGTCATCTTCTCCTGTTATTGTCACTTGCACTGCCTGTCACATGTTTAGTATAACCTTTTCTGTCAGTGAAGAGGGCTTCACATGTGATAAATGCAGGGAGATAGTCAGGCTGACGGAGAAGATTTCAGAATTAGAGACACGCATCCAAACTTTAATTGAGAATAGTAAGAATGCAAGGGCTTTAGATGCTGCTTTGGATGCGACTAGCTTAGTGAACTCTGTACATTGTTCGGTTCCAGCAGTAGAGCTCGAGCAGCCAGGCAACTGGGTGACTGTGAGACGGCATACTTGTGGGACAAAACACCACTCTTCCATTCCGATTAGAACATCAAACAGGTTCTCCCCACTCAGTGATGCACCCACTGAGAATCCTGTTGAAAGTGCCCTAGTTATTTGCGATTCTATTACACGGAACGTGAAAATAGAGACACCAGCCACCATAATCACATGTTTACCGGGAACCAGAGCGCCTGACATCAAAGCTAATTTAAAAGTGCTGGCAAATGCTAATCGTAAATTCTCTAAGAGTATTATTCACGTCGGCACTAATGATGTTCGATTTCGCCAGTCTGAGATTATTAAAAAGGTGTGTGAACTCTCAAGTACAATGTCAGGCTATGTAGTTTGTTCTGGCCCCCTCCCTGTTTGGCGAAGTGATGAGATACTTAGCAGACTATCATCATTCAATGGCTGGCTGTCTAAGTGGTGTCCACAGAATAACATAGGGATCATAGACATTTGGAAAAGCTTTTGGGGCTGACCTGACCTGTTAAAAAAAGATGGTATTCATCCCTCCTGGGGTGGTGCCGCTCTTCTCTCTAGTAATTTGGCACATAGTCTTAGAGTTGAACCTTGACTAACTGGGGCCCAGGTCAAGGAGGAGATGGACTGGCTTAACCGACCATCTGCTAGCTGTCTCACTTCACAGAAGTCAGATAAAACACATAGACTTTTTCACCTAGATATTATCACATAGAGACTGTGTCTGTTCCCCGAATTAGTAAATACAAAAAACTCTCAAACCCATTTAAGGGTAAAAATTTTATTAATGTTCAACAAATAAAAAACAGATATAATACAGATGACCAAATGATAAAGCTCGGGTTGCTGAATATTCTATCCCTTTCCTCAAAAACACTTATTGTTAACGATATGATTACAGATCATAACCTTGATATACTGTGTTTGACAGAAACCTGGCTAAAACCTGACGATTACATTATTTTAAATGAGTCCACCCCCCAAGATTATTGTTATAAACACGAGCCGCATCTGAAAGGCAAAGGAGGAGGGGTTGCTGTAATTTATAATCATATCTTCAGTGTTACTGAGAAGTCTAGTTTCAAATATAATTCCTTCGAAGTGATGGTGCTTAATGTAACATTATCCAGTGTAAATAATAAATCCCATATGACTTTTGTGCTGGCTACTGTATACAGGCCACCAGGGCACCATACAGACTTTATCAAAGAATTAGCTGATTTTCTATCAGAGTTATTACTGGCTGCAGATAAAGTCCTAATTGTTGGTGATTTTAATATCCATGTAGACAATGAAAAAGATGCATTGGGATTGGCATTTAGAGACATTCTAAACTCTATTGGAGTTAGGCAACACGTGTCAGGACCCACTCATTGTCGTAATCATACTTTAGATCTAATATTGTCACATGGAATCAATGTTGATGCCGCTGAAATTCTGCAGCAGAGCGATGACATCTCAGATCATTATCTAATCTTGTGTATACTCCATTTACCCAAGGCTGCAAAGCCAACTCCTTGTTACAAATACGGTAGAACTATTACGCCTACCACTAAAGATTGCTTTATAAATAATCTTCCTGATCAGTTTAATCTCCTCAGCATCCCAGATAGCTTAGAAGAACTCGATGTTGCAACAGAAACTATTGACTCTCTCTTTTCCAGCACTTTAGACACAGTTGCTCCTCTGCACTTAAAGAAGATTAAAGAAAATAGTCCAACGCCGTGGTACAACGAGCATACTCAGGCCCTCAAGAGAGCAGCCAGAAAAATGGAGCGCAGCTGGAAGAAAACAAAACTAGAGGTTTTTCGCATTTCGTGGAAAGAGAGCATGATTGCGTACAGAAAGGCCTTAAAAACGGCTAGATCTGCTTATTTTTCGACTCTCTTAGACGAAAACAGACACAACCCTAGGTATTTATTTGATACAGTGGCTAAATTAACAGGAAATAAAGCTTCAACTTCTGACATTTCCAAACAGCACAGCAGTAATGACTTTATGAACTTCTTTACATGCAAGATTGATAATATCAGGGAGAAAATTATAACTATGCAGCCGTCTACTATAGCATTGCATCAGACAGTGCATTGTAGTGTCACTGAGGAAAAATTCCACTCATTCACTGCTATAGGAGAGGAAGAATTGGCTAAACTCGTTAAATCATCTAAATCAACAACATGTATGCTCGACCCTATACCGACTAAGCTACTGAAAGAGATGCTTCCAGAGGTCGTAGATCCTCTTCTTAATATCATTAATTCATCTTTGTCACTAGGATATGTACCGAAAACATTTAAGCTGGCTATTATTAAACCCCTTATTAAAAACCACAACTTGATCCTAGAGAATTAGTCAATTACAGGCCGATCTCAAATCTACACTTTCTGTCAAAGATACTAGAAAAGGCAGTATCCTCACAACTATGTTCCTTCTTAGAAAGAAATGGTATCTGCGAGGATTTCCAGTCAGGATTTAGACCGTATCATAGTACTGAGACTGCTCTCATTAGAGTTACAAATGATTTGCTCTTATCATCCGATCGTGGTTGTATCTCTCTATTAGTGTTATTGGATCTTAGTGCTGCATTTGATACTATCGACCACAACATTCTTTTGAATAGACTCGAAAATTATGTTGGCATTAGTGGAATTGCATTGGCATGGTTTAAATCATACTTATCTGACCGTCATCAGTTTGTAGCAGTAAATTAATAGATGTCATACCAATCACAAGTTCAGTATGGAGTACCGCAAGGCTCAGTGCTAGGACCGTTGCTTTTCACCCTTTACATGCTACCCTTGGGAGATATCATTAGGAAGCATGGCATTAGTTTTCACTGTTATGCTGATGATAGCTCTATATTTCTTCGCGCCCGGATGAAATTTACCAATTCACAAGATTAACGGAATGCATCGCTCATATAAAAAATTGGATGACTAGTAATTTCCTACTACTTAATTCTGAAAAAACAGAGATTTTAATTACTGGACCTCCGCAAGTAGTAACCTAGAATACTGTCTAACACTTGATGGCTGCTCTGTCAAGTCTTCGTCGTCAGTTAGGAACCTGGGTGTGCTCTTTGATTCCAATCTTTCATTTGAAAGCCACGTTTCTAGCATCTGTAAAACTGCATTCTTCCATCTTAAAAATATATCTAAACTACGACATACACTCACCTAAAGGATTATTAGGAACACCATACTAATACTGTGTTTGACCCCCTTTCGCCTTCAGAACTGCCTTAATTCTACGTGGCATTGATTCAACAAGGTGCTGAAAGCATTCTTTAGAAATGTTGGCCCATATTGATAGGATAGCATCTTGCAGTTGATGGAGATTTGTGCGATGCACATCCAGGGCACGAAGCTCCCGTTCCACCACATCCCAAAGATGCTCTATTGGGTTGAGATCTGGTGACTGTGGGGGCCATTTTAGTACAGTGAACTCATTGTCATGTTCAAGAAACCAATTTGAAATGATTCGAGCTTTGTGACATGGTGCATTATCCTGCTGGAAGTAGCCATCAGAGGATGGGTACAAGGTGGTCATAAAGGGATGGACATGGTCAGAAACAATGCTCAGGTAGGCCGTGGCATTTAAACGATGCCAATTGGCACTAAGGGGCCTAAAGTGTGCCAAGAAAACATCCCCCACACCATTACACCACCACCACCAGCCTGCACAGTGGTAACAAGGCATGATGGATCCATGTTCTCATTCTGTTTACGCCAAATTCTGACTCTACCATCTGAATGTCTCAACAGAAATCGAGACTCATCAGACCAGGCAACATTTTTCCAGTCTTCAACTGTCCAATTTTGGTGAGCTCGTGCAAATTGTAGCCTCTTTTTCCTATTTGTAGTGGAGATGAGTGGTACCCGGTGGGGTCTTCTGCTGTTGTAGCCCATCCGCCTCAAGGTTGTGCGTGTTGTGGCTTCACAAATGCTTTGCTGCATACCTCGGTTGTAACGAGTGGTTATTTCAGTCAAAGTTGCTCTTCTATCAGCTTGAATCAGTCGGCCCATTCTCCTCTGACCTCTAGCATCAACAAGGCATTTTCGCCCACAGGACTGCCGCATACTGGATGTTTTTCCCTTTTCACACCAATTCTTTGTAAACTCTAGAAATGGTTGTGCGTGAAAATCCCAGTAACTGAGCAGATTGTGAAATACTCAGACCGGCCCGTCTGGCACCAACAACCATGCCACGCTCAAAATTGCTTAAATCACCTTTCTTTCCCATTCTGACATTCAGTTTGGAGTTCAGGAGATTGTCTTGACCAGGACCACACCCCTAAATGCATTGAAGCAACTGCCATGTGATTGGTTGATTAGATAATTGCATTAATGAGAAATTGAACAGGTGTTCCTAATAATCCTTTAGGTGAGTGTATGCTCTTAATGCAAAATGCTGAACAGTTAGTTCATGCGTTCATGACCTCAAGGCTAGATTATTGTAATGCTATACTCGGTGGTTGCCCTGCTCGCTTAATAAACAAACTCCAGCTGGTCCAAAACGCAGCAGCTAGAGTTCTTACTAGAACCAGGAAGTATGACCATATTAGCCCGGTTCTTTCAACACTGCACTGGTTCCCTATTAAACGTCGTATAAATTTTAAAATCTTGCGTATTACTTACAAAGCACTAAATGGCTTAGCTCCCCAGTACTTGAGCGAGCTCTTAACGCGTTATACTCCCTCACGTCTATTACGGTCTCAAAATTCTGGCCAGTTGATAATACCTAGAATATCAAAATCAACTGCAGGTGGTAGATCCTTTTCCTATTTAGCACCTAAAGTCTGGAACAGTCTTCCTAGCATTGTTCGGAAAGCAGACAAACTCTGTCAGTTTAAATCTAGACTAAAAACACATCTCTTTACTATGGCATACACATAGAACATTATCAATTTCTATTATTCAAATCAGTTAAATGATTGTTTTAGGCTGCATTAACTAGGTCTGCCGGAACCGGGAACACTTCCCATAACACCTGATGTACTCGTTACATCATAAGAAGAATGGCATCTACTCTAATATTAGTCTCTCTGTTTATCCCGAGGTTTACTGTAGACAGCCGGATCCGGGCCGTATCAGATCAGATAGTGGACCTGCCCCTAGCCACGACCGACGCATCCCCGAAGTGTCTGCAGAGACCGTGTCAACTAGACTCTCCTCTGTGAAGGCCTCATCGTCACGTCATCCAGTGGCACTGATCCTCAACAAACCCGTCTCCTGCGTGATGACTCAGATCTTCAACCAGATGGAACTGGACAACTATTCTGAATGTTCCGATCTAATCTGACTTCTGACTTGTAATGTTTGCCTGAATCATAATCATACACTGTTTGTTCATTGGCCAGAGGAGAACTGGCACCCCGACTGAGCCTGGTTTCTCCCAAGTTTTTTTTTATTTTTCTCCATTATGTCACCTGATGGAGTTTTGGTTCCTTGCCACCGTCGCCTTTTTTGCCTTTGGCTTTTGGCTTGCTTAGTTGGGGACACTAAATATTCAACTATATTACTGATCTTCCCACATTGACACTATATGATAATTGAACTGAGCTGGATGACATCACTGTTTTCTCCAGAGCGGCTGTACAGCCGAATCAAATTCTGTTGCATTATTTTCCTGTTAATACTGTGAAGCTACTTTGAAACAATCTGCATTGTAAAAAGCGCTATATAAATAAAGGTGACTTGACTTGATTTGAGTGACCCTGCGGAGATCCCATATGTTTTCCACGGTCGCTCCTAAACGGAAGCCTGTGTCTTTCCCTTGGGAGAGCCCCCCCTTTAGTGGGGCTGGAGCCCCCTCTTGCTTGTGGCCTACGGCTCAGCAGTTGTACTCCACATAACTCCTTTGGGGTACGATGTGGGTTCCGCAGCATTTCCTCCTACTAGAAGGCACGCTTTCCCAGTGTTATCCAATAAGTCACTGAATGGGTCATGCGGAACAGCAGTGATGGACTTGAGCCCCGTCTCATCAAGAGGCTCACACAGGGCACTGGAAGGGGGCAGAGGCCATGGCGCTTTGGTAGGGATTCCTATTCGTCGGTCTCCGACGTGGCGTCGGAAGTGACCGACTGAATGGGAACGTCTCGGTTACGTATGTAACCCTCGTTCCCTGAAGGAGGGAACGGAGACGCCACGTCCCGTCACCATGTCCTCTGTGCCCTGCTGGGGTGCCAAGGTTTTTGAAGTCACGGTTCGGTACAGCAGGGGAGAGAAAACTAAATATAAAATTGCTTTTTATTTATTTTTATTAAACAGTGGTTTACTGAACAAATTGTGTCTGTCCTTAAATGAATTCAATTATAACTAATAGTTTCTTAAAGATAATGCTGTAAACTATATAGGGAGCCCTTACTTGCACATTACTATATTAAAGGTTAACAACAGAGCCCAGACTATTAACCTAAATTCAGTTGCTATTTATGTTTAGATATAATAATCAACACTCAAATAACACATTGTATATAAACATGTATACTTCAGATAAGGCAATTTTTGCATTAACTTCTAAATCTAATTATAAAAATATGTTTTTACTCCAATTCGTTGTTGAAATATAATAATTTATACACAGTGGCTGTCATTTTCAAGACAGATTTATTTAAACATACATTAAATAATCAAGACATCAATATCAGGTTAAGTAGAATATAATGAATAAATAGGCTAATATAGTGCATATATTTAGCAAAAGAGTTCATTTCTATAGTGAACTAACAAGCTGTGGACACTGAATGACTTGCCTGAGGTGAATGTAATGCTACGGACATTGTTTACAAGCTGTTTTATTGACGTCTTTCCACCGTTGATTACATGACATATGATACGTTTCAGTAAGTTGTAATGTATCCTCAACATACCTTCAGATGTTGATTCATGTTTATTCTTTGACTAGGAAGAGATGATCGCGTTCACTTGCGCGCCGCTCTGCCGCTTGAACTTAAGCATATACAGTGATCTGTCACGTCACATTAAAGAGCGTCAAAACGGCATTCATCGTTTGAATTTCGTGATAAAATGGACAGCATATTTAATATGTTCGTGTAGGAACTCGGATTGAAGTATGTTCCGGTCGTAAAACAAGCCTACTGTTAACTGTTAAAGATTGCATTCGGTACCGTTCGGTACACACGTGCACCGTACCGGAAGTCCTGTACCGAAACAGTTCGGTACGAATACGTGTACCGTTACACCCCTACTTTACACTGAACAGTAACAGAGACCACTGCATATTTATAACACATATCTATCTATCTATCTATCTATCTATCTATCTATCTATCTATCTATCTATCTATCTATCTATCTATCTATCTATCTATCACAATTAAAAAAATATATTAATAGATTTTTGAGTCATCAGCACATTTCTATTGCCTTTTCTGTCAGTTGTGAAGT
The DNA here is from genome assembly GCA_039654105.1 of Coreius guichenoti. Classification (NCBI taxonomy): domain Eukaryota; kingdom Metazoa; phylum Chordata; class Actinopteri; order Cypriniformes; family Gobionidae; genus Coreius; species Coreius guichenoti. The sequence continues at coordinate 32,829,435 of CM077169.1, forward strand.
TGTTCGAACCTACCACCTTAAAACTACACAAGATAAAAACAGTGCTCTAGTTCCCCGTCTGATTGAAACTGTTGTAAAAAACAAAAAATAAGGTGATGAAATGATCATGATGACATCTGGTGTTCTGCTGTATATGGATAATCTAAATGTCCACCGCCTAGTGCCTGTTCTGAATGCACAGCATCACCACACCATACTAACACACGCGCCCTCATTTTCCACTCCATTTCTGTGTAATTTAACAATGTTGCCAGGGTTGTAACCCCACAAATACATTTATTAATGTTTTTCAGAATCCCTCTTCTCCTGCATAGCAAATACGTTCCTATTGTTGATCTGATTGTTTGGAAATGCGCATAGGCCACTGTGTTGATATACATCTTCAATTCAATTTGGGCTTTGACATTTCAGGTGCCTTTTCTTTATCCCGGGTGCTCAATACTAATATTTACCCAGGCTTGGCACTCCATAGCTCCCGATTGATTCATCTCAATTGCCTGGTGCTGTTTGAAGGAGTCAGAAGTTTCTGTTTTGCCTCTTCCCTTTTCATCTCTCAATCACAAAGACAGTTTTGTGAGGAATCAAAGAACAGGCACATCACAAGAGTAAACGTATGACACCTACAGTCACAGCAGATTTCTGTTCACTGAGAATCCGTGGATTCAGAGTTCAATAATGTCAAAACAAAAAAAACTCAAAACTTATCCTCTCTTTTTTTTCTCCTTCTCTCTTGCCATGTCTTATTTTTATACCGTGCCGATTGTATTATTTTCACAATGTTAACATCAAAGGGATATGTTTCATGAATGCCATGCAGCTCTTTTATCACTGTGGATCTGTTGTTTCTCTGTGGGGTATGTCAGACCATTGAGAAGTCTGTCTTGATAAACTTTGTTTTTAAAATTGAAAATTACAATTTTAATTAGTTTTAAATCTTCTTTTTAAATTATATCCTACTTTGATTAAAAGAGCGATTCTGCATTCTATTTGCCACCTCCGTTCACATTCAAGAACTGATTTGGAATTTAAAAGGTATTTTAAATTCAATTCTGAACGGCTGCATTAATACAGCAGATTTGAATGAAGAAGAGGAGGATTTTCTGTGTATAACAACATAGCATTTGATCTGTGAATCATAACGTATGGACTATTTTTAAAGATTTACAGTTACAATCACCATTCTCTCATCCCTTGTCCATCTCCTTTTGTGTTCCAATGGATGAAAAATTAAAGGTTTAGTGACAACTGGATTAGTCCTATTAACACTGATACACAACATTTAGTTTGGCTAGTTTTGACTACTGGCAGCATTTCCCAGAGATATTCTGTCTATCATTGTATGAGCATGAGTGGATCCCTTTCGTTTTCAGATTTTCTCTCTGGCGGCGTTGTGACTTGCGATGACACAATGCTCGGTGTGTGATCTACCATCTTGAATGAGTTGCCTGCCAGCCACCCACCACATCAGCAGCAGTGTGTAGCTCTTCTATACTGACCTTCCAGCATACATCAGCAGCCCAACAGACAGTGGCCATCACTAACACTACAGGCACAGTGGCGTGACAGTTGAATCCATTTCACACCAGACCTATATAATCTATAAATTGAGTTGAAGGCCACCTCAATCTTTAGTGCTTGTGCTAATGAGGAAGAACTGGAATTAGCTCCTCCTTGTCAAGATTAAAATGGATACAGCCACAAGCACAACACCAGAAAACAGTTCTGATTAATCATGTTTTACTTTTTTTTTTTAAATTTATATATATATATATATATATATATATATATCTCCGTAAAACAGGAGTTTCAAGGTTGAAGTATTACCTCAAACTGGCACACATGCACTTAAAATGAACATTTATTATGTGATTTCAATTTATAGCAGATAAAAATTTCACTTTTTGACTGCAATGTCCTGCTGTGTTTTCTGAATAATGCCTCAATTTATTCCAATTTGCCAATTCCTGTTTAGTATATCTATATTTCTTCTACTAAATCTATCACATTCTTTGAAAACTAGATTTCCAATCTGTCACTTTTATTGAAAATGTCATTTGACCAAAAAAATCTTTAAATGGGTTTTCAGAACTTACATCTTTATATCTCTCTGCATGAGGCGAGCCAAGAACACGTGTTGAGAGTCTTCACAAGGATCCCTTAATATTTTGTTGCTTTTAAGATTAGTCACTCTATTTAGGAATGGCTCCTCGCTGGACACTAGATTTTTTTCTTTTTCTCACTCTTCCCACATGTCCCCCTATGCACTCATGCTAACTATCCAAAAGCCTTACTGAACAGCTAATCTGCTAATCAATTGTCCACAATCAGACTACATATGGAAAGGCATTTACATATTTTACCCTAAATCATACAAATTTGCCATAGGTTGTTCTGGGCTCACTAAGGTCCTCTATGTTATAGACAACTCATTAAGCCCAAGGGAATAAGTATCCAACCATAAATATTTTGTCCTGGGCCCCATTAATTTTAGCGACAGCCCTGGCTCCATGAATTCACTGGCACTCTATACTGACTAATGGTTGGCTGGAGAATAAATGTGTATGAGGAGCTCCTTCTGGAATAAACAAGCTACCAAATATTGATTTCAAAACTGATGAAAGTGATGGATGTTCTCTCAAGAGATGGATTATCTGACTGTGTCATTTTCCACAATAAACTTTCATTCATACCACTGACAACTTTTTTTCATTTCCATTGACAACAGTTTTTTCTATTTTTGAAGACACAAAAAAAAAATTTTTATATTTCAGTGATTGACATGCATTTGAAAACTATATTTTTAAGTACAGTTGTGCCCCATTTTAAATTCCAGTTCAGTTACTGTTCACAAAATAGGGTACACAATTGTATTTTGAATCTAAATTGAAAGAAGTGCAATTAAGATGAAATGAAATTCAAAGAAATTAATATAACTACAAGTGTGGCTTTTAATAATGCATTTAATTTTTCCAAATGAATTGCCATGTTAACATACACATGTATTATTGCATAGTATCTAATAAATAGCATTATACTACAGGGCTGTTGAATGCTTGATTCTGATTGGCTGACGGACGTTCTAAGGTGTGCAGTTATTTTCCAGGAATGCAGGTCTTGACTGCATTACAGTTCCATATCAATGTGCATTATTTTCTAATAAATCAACGACCCATCGTCAATTATTCCTTACTTATTATGAACCAGGGTTGGGGTGGGAAGGGGAGGGGACTTAATTTCAAAGAATTTTCAAATTTACCCCAGTCTTTCTTTCAAATGGAACTAAATAATCAACAGTTCTTGTAAAGTTCCTAAATTTTGGAGCCAATTTTGCCAAGCCTGTTCTGACACAACAGAATATTTTTACTGGATTTCCTTTTGTACACATTTGTATTGATGATATGCATTGTGAACACAGCTATACAATTTTTTTCTTTCTTTCTTTCATTTTTTTTAATTATTTGCATTTGCACACTGGACAAATCAGCAGTTTTACAAGGTATAATGTCAGCCTGAAATAAATAAATAAAAATAATAAATAAAATAATAAACAAACAAAAAAACAAACAAATAAGAAAGAATACACTATTTATTTAATTTCATAGCAAAAAAATATTGAGTTCTGAAACAGTGCAATGATTTTTTTTTATTTTTTTTTTTACTTTGCTGGGAAGGAAAATTAGAGACTGGACCAATTGGAAATGTAATTAAATGTTCCATTAATTTGTTTATAAAAAAGGACAAAACCAAGTTCTGTTTTAGTTTAGTTACTAAAACTTAGTTTAGTCTGAGTCTAGTTACTAAAAAAGCCATTTAAAGCAAAGATGTAACCATCAATTTACACAGGAACTTTGTCAACATGGGGGCAACTGAAAACATGCAAACAACCTGACAATATACTCATGTCAGTTGTGTTGTACAAATGCTGAGCAAACGAACAAGTAAATGTCAAAGCAAACTGTGAGAACATTTCTCTCAGTGGGAAAACGCTTCTGCAGACTTCAACTAATGCCTTCAACATTTGAGCCAATAGCAGCTATCTATGGTTACACAGAGGAATGTAAATACACTGCAGTATAAAAAAATGGCCTTTTGATTTGACTGTGACAGCTTATCAAGATGACTTGTCATACAGTCTGAGATCCTTATAGCATTATGACATGATAATATGCTGGGAGCTGCATGCTTTGTCATTTTAAATAGTGAGAAATCCTGTCATTATAGGCAATTACACATTTCATTGATATTCTGCTCATTCACAGCTTTATGCACAAGAGACTTTCTTGTGCAAGAACAAGCAGTTTGACCATGTGAGCAAAGCCAACATGCAAATTCAATTCATTCTTAAAATATTAAAACAATACAGAATTTGCCTTGTGATTTATGATTTCTCCCGATATACACTGACCCCAAAAATAATTTGGACAATTAAGCCACATTTTTAAAGACATTTCAGGGAATTAGATAATAGAACATCAAACTACTGTAAGTGTCAAGAAAGAAAGAAAGAAAGAAAGAAAGAAAGAAAGAAAGAAAGAAAAAAAGAAACTAAGCAATGACAATTAAATGTGGCATATATCCAAATACTCTTTTTGAGCCAGTGTGGTTGGCTTTGACTGAATAGATTTATTTGTTTCTTTAATTTATTATTACTATCAAGAAGTAGTTACATGGCTACAGCATTCCTAACCCAATGAGAGCGACAGACAGAGAGAGTGAGTGAGGGGAACCTTAAACTTTCAACATGCAAATGATTTGCAGTGTGCCAGCTTGCCACACATAATAAAGCAAAGGAGGTGGCAGTGATTCAACATGACAAAAAGGTGAAATGAATAGAGCGAGACTGTCAGTCAAATGACTGGGGGAATTTAGCAGCAATCGATTTTAGCAGTGTGGGAAGACGTGAGTGAAGGCTTTCTGACAGGGCTTTGGTCAAACTCATTCTAGGAAGGTTGTGACACATCTTCCTGGGCTTGGTATGGAAGAGCATTTTTATTTCTATTTTTTAATATGGCAGCCCGTGTTTGTGTGTGTGCTATTACTAGGGATGTCAATCAATAAAATTTTTAATTGGATTAATGAAACAATATCCTGATTAATCAAATTAATCACAATTAATCCTTTAAATCAGTTTTGCAGACAGAAGCCCCCAAATGAAGATAATCCATGCACAAATGATTTGTTAATGTGTATTGTTGTGCACATATAAAAAGAAAAAGAAGATCATTGAAAATGACATCACTATGGCAGATGAAAGCAATCTATTCCCTTCTGTTTAAATAATTAATAGCTTTTTTTTCTTTTATATCATTAGTGATATAAAAGAATCGCCATCCTTCAACAGGTTCCCAACAAGAGGTAGTGTGAGAGAGAAGAGGGGCGCTGCAACAACCAGGACTGGAGGCGTGTGATGAGGCACACCTGAATTGAATGGCGCCTAGTCACTGCTGGTATCAGATGCCGAGCGCGCCTCTCCTCGAGAGACCGGTCTCTTTTCCCTGTGCATGCATGTCCTCGCAGGTCCAGGAGGGAAAGCCGTTGGACCCATATGCCTGTGGAGGGATGCATGCGTTGCCGCCATCAGGCTGAGAATGGCCGGGCTGCCTTGACCCTCCAGCGCCGCGGCCCTTGGGAAGATGAGGCTGAAAAAACCACTGCCCTGAACTGAAGAGGGGAGCGTGTGCAGTCGTATATATCGGTGTATATATATATATATATATATATATATATATTGTGCGCTGGCTGGCCCGTGTGGTCCGATCAAACAGACGAGCTTCTGTAGCTCAAATTGCTCAAGAAGTTAATGCTGGTTCTGATAGAAAGGTGTCAGAATACACAGTGCATCGCAGTTTGTTGCGTACGGGGCTGCATAAGCGCAGAGACCAGTCAGGCAACAGTGGGCACGTGAGCATCAGAACTTGACCATGGAGCAATGAAGAAGGTGGTCTGGTCTGATGAATCACGTTTTCTTTTACATCATGTGGATGGCTGGGTGCATGTGCTTCGCTTACCTGGGGAACACATGGAACCAGAATGCCCTATGGGAAGAAGGCAAGTCGGCGGAGGCAGTGTGATGCTTTGGGCAATGTTCTGCTGGGAAACCTTGGGTCCTGCTATCCATGATGATGATTTTCATTTGACAACTACCACCTACCTAAGCATTGTTGAAGACCATGTACACCCTTTCATGGAAACGGTATTCCCTGGTGGCTGTGGCTTCTTTCAGCAGGGCCAGGGCTGTTTTGGCAGCAAAAGGGGGACCGACACAATATTAGGAAGGTGGTCATAATGTTATGCCTGATCAGTGTACATACACTGCCGTTCAAAAGTTTTTGATCGGTAAGATTTGTAATGTTTTTAGAAGAAGTTCTTACGCTCACCAAGGCTGCATTTATTTTATTAAAAATACATAATTTAAAAAAAAAAACTATAATATTGTGAAATATTATTAAAATGTAAAATAATTGTTTTCTATTTGAATATATTTTAAAACGTAATTTATTTCTGTGATGCAAAGCTGAATATTCAGTATCACTACGCCAGTCTTCAGTCAAATGTTCCTTCAGAAATCATTCTAATATGATGATTTGCTGCTCAAGAAACATTTATGATTATCAATGTTGAAAACAGTTGTGTAAAAAAAAAAATCAGGATTCTTTGATGAATTGAACGTTCAAAAGAACATCATTTATTTTAAATAGAATCTTTTGTAACATTATAAATGTCTTTACTGTCACTTTTGATCAATTTAATGCATCCTTGCTGAATAAATGTATTAATTTTTTTGTTCTTTTCCAAAATAAATAAATAGTTACTGACCCAAAACTTTTGAACGGTAGTAAAATGTTGCAAAAGCTTTATATTTCAGTTAAATGCTGTTCTTTTGAACTTTCTACTTTCCATATAACGCTTTCAGCTATGCGATTGGTGGGCCAGCTGTGAAATTACAGAGGGCAAAGCCATAGCAATTCAATGTGAGACGAATTTGAAATGACAGGAAAACTGACCAATCATATCGTCCCTTTAATGGATGGGGCAAGTTTATGACGCGTTCCACTCACTGTGAGAGAGGGGAAAAAAACACTGATAAAATAGCTAGCGCTATTCGCTATGGAAACCACAAGCGACATTAATGGGGAGATTAACTTTTCAAAATTAACTTTTAAAGAAAAGCTGGAGTTAATCGGCAAAGGAAGACCTACACCAGAGCTTTTTGAAGCATTTCAACCACAGTGCACAGACCAGAAGCGAGATGACCAGAGACAATGTTATTGGATTAGCTATATCATGTGTCATTCACTGGTGAGAAAACTTTACAGTACAGTAAGTAACAGTACTACAATAACCAACGTAAACAACTGTTTGCCTGCCATTCTCGCTCTGTCTGTACAGCGTACGTGAACACGCTGATGACGTATGATGTCTGCGTGAACAGGCTGTGCAGTGGTATGCAAACACACGTTGACTGACAGAGTATACAGTACGTGTTATTTCATTCGGAACATTTTATGGTCCTATGCCTTCCACAGACGATATATATTTATAAAAATACATTTAGACCGCTTAACATAGCGATTGCTATCAGGATATGAGGAGACTTTCAACCAGCATAACAAAAAATTTTTTCACCTATACAGAGAATCACCTATTGCACCTTTAATGGTACCCTTTTATTAAATACTTTTTTGCAACCTCCTTTTGCCAAGATAACAGCTCTGAGTCTTCTTCTATAATGCCTGATGAGTTTGGAGAACACTTGACAAGAGATCAGAGACCATTCCTTCATACAGAATCTCTCCAGATCCTTCAGATTCCCAGCTCCATGTTAGCAGAGGCTGTCAGGTTTCGATTTTTTTATCTGTTGGTATTTGATAGAATCCATGATGCCATGCATCTGAACAAGAAGTCCTGGACCTCCAGCACAAAATAGGCCCTCAACATTAAAGATAAAACAGTATATTTAATAGTGGACATGTGGTACTTTTCTATACCTGTGTGCATCAAACCCATCTGGTGGGTTTGCTGCCGAAAAGCTATGTTTTTAGTTTCATCTGACCATATAACCCAGTCCTGTTTGATGATCCAGTCGTGTCTGACAGCTGAATATGCTAGAGTTTGTTTTTGGATGAGAGCAGAGGATTTTTCTTGAAACCCTTCCAAACAACCTGTGGTGATATAGGTGCAGTTTGATATTTTTTTAAGGCTTTCTGACCCAGAGACTCAACTACTTTCTGCAATTCTCCAGCTGTGATCCTTGGAGAGTCTTTGGCCACTCAAACTCTCCTCTTCATTACACATTAAGACAATAGAGACACACACCCTTTTCCAGGCAGATTCGTTACATTTCCTGTTGATTAGAACTTCTTAATTATTGCCCCAATGGTGGAAATGGGAATTTTTCAATGTTTTAGCTATTTTCTTACAGCCACTTTCATTCTATGTGAAGCTCAGCAATCTTTTGCTGCACATCATAAATATATTCCTTGGTTTTACTCATTGTGATGTATAATTAAGGGAATTTGGCCTTTGTGTTTCCTCATATTTATACTGAAACATGTGAAACATGAAGTCATAAGAAGTGGATAATTTCATGCTCCTAGTCATCCTGGTGTGCTAAAACATGTAAACATGGATGATGCTTCAGAGATATTTTACAAATTTTTTTTTTTTTTTTTTTTACAAATTTTTCAGATATTTTACTAAATTTGACATTTTACTAATTTCTAGGGGTAACATTCATTGTGACCATAGTGTATTAGTTCCCTTTCGAGGGAACTCGCACTGCGTCGGAACGACACTTTGGGGACGCTCCCTTAGCGTTGCACGTCTGAAGCATGAATGAAACTAAGACCGATCTTGATCATGACGTAGTATGTGACGGCATACCCGGAAGTATAAAGGGATGCCGGATCACAACAGCGCTAGCTTTTTCGCTCTTCAGCAATGCGCTGTGTGTTGTGTGACTGAAAGACTGTGTTTTCTAGTTTGTAAAGAGAACCACGTTCCTGGGAGTCGTATGGGACTCGACGACGATGCGGGCACAAATGTCTCCCGCACGGATCGAGTCCATACAGGTGATGGTCTCCAGCATGAAGCTAGGCCGCAACATCACTGTAAAGCAGTTTCAAAGACTGCTGGGGCTCATGGCGGCTGTGTCCAACGTAATACCTTTTGGCCTGCTGCACATGAGACCCCTACAGTGGTGGCTGAAAGCCAAGGGGTTTTCCCTGAAGGGAAATCCATTCCTAATGATTGGGGTAACGCGCAGATGCCTTCATTCCCTATCAATATGGAAGAAATCTTGGTTTCTGTCCCAAGGGCCAGTGTTGGGAGCGTCATTTCGCCGGAAATCCGTTTCGACAGACGCCTCCCTCACTGGTTGGGGCGCGGTCATGGACGGCCGCTTTACCCAGGGTCTGTGGCAGGACCATCATCATTCATGGCATATAAATTGCCTGGAGATGTTGGCTGTGTTCAGGACTCTGAGGAGCTTCCTCAAAGATCTCAGGGGTTATCATGTTCTGGTGCGATCCGACAATATGTCAGTGGTCGCGTACCTGAACCATCAGGGGGGTCTGAGGTCTCGCCCTCTATGCAGACTGGCGCATCAGATCCTCCTGTGGTCCCAGGGGAAACTGTCGTCTCTCAGAGCGATATACGTCCCCAGGGAGCAGACATCCTGTCGAGGCAGGGGCTGAGGCCCGGGGAATGGAGACTTCACCCAGAGGTGGTGAAGTCTATATGCGAGAGGTTCGGCCCTGTGGAAGTGGATTTATACGCGTCTCGAGAGACGTCCCACTGTCCACTGTGGTTCTCCCTCATGCATCCAGCCCCGCTGGGGTTGGATGCCATGGTGCAGACGTGGCCGAGGCTGCGTCTGTATGCATTTCCCCCGATAGCTTTGCTCCCAGGAGTCCTGGAGAAGGTTTGGCAGGACGGGGTCAGTCTACTCCTAGTAGCCCCGTATTGGCCGGCCAGAGTATGGTTCTCAGACATCATAGCACTGCTGGCAGGTCCTCCATGGCAGATCCCTCTGAGCAGGGACCTGCTGTCTCAGGCAGGGGGCACAATATTTCACCCCCAGCCAGAGCTGTGGAAGCTTTGGGTCTGGCCCCTGAGGGGGCTCAGTACTTAGAGGCTGGCCTGTTGGCAGGTGTAATGGAGACCATACTCAGTTTCAGGGCTCCTTCCACGAGAAGGTTGTACGGCTTAAAGTGGACTGTGTTTTCCACTTGGTGCAGGGAGCATGAGGTGAACCCAATTAACTGCCCAGTGGCTTCAGTGCTGGAGTTCCTCCAAGATCGCTTCTCTGCGGGGCTTACCCCGTCCACACTTAAGGTGTACATGGCAGCCATTATGGCTTTCCACGCTCCTGTAATTGATGGGCCTCTGGGGAGGCACCCTTTAGTCGTACGTTTCCTCCGTGGTACATGGAGGATGAGGCCTGCGACTCGCTCCAGAGTTCCAACTTGGGATCTGGCGGTGGTTCTCGAGGGACTGGCTTCGGCCCCCTTCGAACCACTCGAGTCGGCGACAGATCGAGTTCTGTCTCTAAAGGTGGCGCTGCTCCTTGCTATCACCTCGCTTAAGAGGGTGGGGGACCTCCAGGCCTTGGCTATAATGCCGACTTGCCTGGAGTTTGCCCCTGGCAGAGTTAAGGCCATCCTTCATCCGAGGCCAGGCTATGTGCCGAAAGTGCCATCGAGTGTGGCACGGCCTATGGTCTTGCAGGCGTTTCATCCTCCACCTCATGTGTCGGCTGAAGAGGGGAGACTTCATCTGCTCTGCCCAGTCAGAGCACTGCAAATTTATCTGTGGAAGTCTTCGCAGTGGAGAAGGTCGGACCAACTGTTAGTGTGTTTCGGGTCTCCTAAGAAGGGGTTGCCCGCGTCCAAGCAGACAGTCGGTAATTGGATTGTCCAGGCGATTGCCTTGGCCTATCAGGTGCGCGGTTTGCCTTCACCTTTGGCCTTAAGGGCGCATTTCACTAGGGGCATGGCCACTTCTAGGGGTCCCGCTTCAGGAGATCTGTGAGGCAGCCGGTTGGGCTACCCCACACACGTTTATCAGATTTTATAGTCTGCACCTCCCTGCGACGCCAGGCGCTAGGGTGCTCTCGTCCTAAGTGTGCCTGGGTTCCATCTTCACACTAGGGCAGGGATGGTTCGTGGTGGCATAGTGGGCATTTCGTTCCCCAAAGTGTCGTTCCGACGCAGTGCGAGTTCCCTCGAAAGGGAACGTCTCGGGTTACGACTGTAACCCTTGTTCCCTGAGAAGGGAACGAGACACTGCGGCGCCTTGCCACGCCTCTCCATGCCTGGGAGCGACTTGCTTTATCACGAAACAGCTAGCGCTGTTGTGATCCGGCGTCCCTTTATACTTCCGGGTATGCCGTCACATACCACGTCATGACGTAGCACCAATCAAGATCGGTCTTAGTTTCATTCATGCTTCGGACGCGCAACGCTAAGGGAGCGTCCCCAAAGTGTCGTTCCGACGCAGTGCGAGTTCCCTCGAAAGGGAACAAGGGTTACAGTCGTAACCTGAGACGATTTTTGTAATTTTTGAATAAAAGATCAAAAGGATTAACAATGCAGATTTACCGGGTACAGATTTGCAGGGTACCAACAATTCTGTCCATGTCTGAATTGTTGGTCCATATATATATATATATATATATATATTATATACCACTAAGGAGGGCCTCAGTTGCCATGGATACCAACTGATAAGACGGTTTATTGCTCTAAAAAATGTAGCCACGTGGAAGAGGAAAAGGCCACATTTAAAGCCTGTAAAAACACACTCTTTTGCCTCAAGTTATAGACAAACCATTCTATAAATGAACATGCACTCCAGGACATTGTGTTTACGAATATAATTGTCTTGTAAAGTGTCTCTTGTATGGTATTTCATTTTATGCATATCTTATGAGCAAACTACTAGTTCATGTAACCTCATATATGTTGTGTCTCCTATCAAAATAATGCTCGTTTCACGACTTACACTTTCGTGTATGTCACTTCTGCATAGGTGGCAGTGTGTGTTTGTTGTATTAAATGGAGTATAAATGGGCACAAACCCAGTTTAATCATGCTTGAAACAAAGAGCCATAAAATCTCCAACAGAGGAATTTCCTGCTGGGAAATCCCGACAATCCCATTGGTCAAGTCAACCCTAGGGGGTGTGACTTCTCGCAGACCTTAAAGAGAGACGCACAGATCCGCCTCTCTCTCTCTCTCTCTGGACCAACAAACGACGAGTCACCTCAGTTGTCTCTCAGCCGGGCCAAGCATAGCCAGGTTGTAAGGCCTACACACACATCAAGCCATGTGCGTGTGTGGGACAAGAAACCCGATCGGAGCACACGGTCGCAGGCCCAACACTTCAAGTCATGTGCAACTTCCTCGACCTCGACAGAGTCGAAAAAACTGCAAGTGCCTCATATCTTCTTCAGTCAACGCAGAAGAAATCGACTGCAACTTCAACACCATCGGACCAAACTATCAAGACTTTCTCCTGTGATTTTACATCGGACGCTCTTCAACAGCTCAGGCTAAATGCAAGTAACGTACAATATACAAATCGCTGTGTAGTTAGTAAAAGCTGTAAACCCCTTTGTTCAGACAAAGGAGCTTGTAGTCACTGATGGTTCTCCCAGGTGCTTTCATAATTTCATTCCTCTGTTCTGACCCGGTTCTTCAACCACTTTAACTTTGCATCTTACTAATGTATGTGTGGCCTGTATGTATGCGTTTTCTGTTAGTTTAGTCGTGCTCGTGATTTAGTTAATAAAAATTGTGCACAATACATATCTGGTTCTGACTCCATGCCTGCAAACAAATTGTCACTTAAATGATTGATTTTGTTACACGCTCTAAGCGCTGTATGCTAAGGAAGAATTATTTTTCTGTGGCCATGAAAAATACCCTTTTCTTAGAATTAATAAATAATCAATACTGAGTGTTCACAGGATGAACTGATTGATTGATTGTAATGTTAATGTAGCTACATCAAGTTAATCTCATTAATTGATCCAAATATTCATAATTAATCATAATGAATAATCATAATGAGTTATGAATAATTATTAATAAAAAGCCTCTGAGCTAATTCGCTACAATATATAAAATTAATCGTTAATTTGTAATCTGGTATAAAATTGCTGGTGTTTAAAGTAATAAATGTGAAAAGGATGATAGAGGTGTTTTTCTCTACTTAATAAATGTCCTGAGATATCTCAAATAACCCAGAGAAAACTAATATCCCTTTTGATTTATGGCAATAAAACATATCTAGTGTGAACAATGACATTTTCTGTCTCTTGCCATCTCTCTCTCTCTCTCTCTCTCTCTCTCTCTCTCTCTCTCTCAGTATTTAAGTCACACTCCATCCTCTGGCCATTTATTCAAAAAACAGCAGCAGCAATATAAATGTTTTACATAATACAGCTACAACGGTGATGAAATACTCTATTTCATCAAAGCGTTTGATCATACCTAAATCAAAGTTTCAGTTCTTTTATAGAGCTCATGTTAAAATATCAGCACACATCTGCATTGACTACTGAAGTGAAAAGGAAGGTTAAATGACATATGATTCCAGCTTGCATAGTGTGAGATGAGTGTGACTAATGTAAAGCCACCATGTCCACTCAATCACTATAGCCTTAATTTCCAAGCATGTCTCGGTCTCTTCCCTCATACATGTAGTTTGAGGAAGGAATTGGGTAAGTTAACTTTTGGGAGTGTGAGCCATGGCTGTCAGGTTCCGAAAAAGGTGCTCAAACATCTCACACCCTTTCATTATGTAACAATATTCCCAATAATCTCTTTTTAATAGTTTATGTTTATTTTATTTCAAATAAATCCCTCTCTGTTCACCCTGCCACAGTGTGTCTTCTGTGTGTGGGCATAACTGTCTGTTCTCCACTGCTCTCGCATGCTTCTCCATGGACCAGGTGAAACAGATGCTCTGAACTGTCACAAAATTCACTTAATACAAAGCCCACTGGATGGACTGAGGGAGAAGAAATGAGACAGGGAAGGAAGCATCCATAAAAACAAGAACATGAACTTACTGTACTGGCAGTTTCTTCCCATATATTCCCCTGGGCATTCACAGGAATAGTTCGCAACCAGATCTGTGCAGATCCCTCCGTTTCTACAGGGGCTTCTTTCACATTCATTAACATCTGCAGAAAAAAAAAAAAAAGGAAAAAGGAATCGTTTATATCAGGCTTAACGGCAATTACTGGAACGTCTCTTATTCATATGCACTGGTAGAGGCCATTTATTGGGTTTGTACTGTTTGTTGTTTGATATTTGCTTCTTTCCTCACAGCTTAGAAGATCATTCCAGCCATGTAATCAAATTATAGCGATTAAAAATGGTGACTATTGACAATAAAGCAATAACACCCTCTCGCTAGAAAGTCCTTGATGAATTGAACATGTATAAATACAAAACTGTGTTACATTTGAAACAGACAAAAGAAATGGAAACTGAGGCAGAAATTGCAGGAATGCACAAACACGTCCAATATTTACATGGCATAAAATTGTTTCTTTCAAGATTTTAATTATTTTGTCATTGAGAAAACTTTTTTTTTTAACTTTAATCAGGAGGAGTGACAGGGACAGGGTTCTTTTGACCCATGACTTGTGATTACTGGAAAAATACTTTTAAAGGTACTTCTAAATTACACACAGAAGAACACACACTCTTTATTGTGTATTTTATTACTCCATTTTGAAAAGAAATATAGCCAATTAAATGCATAAGAACAAGTAATACTAAAACATTTGGAACCTTAAAGGTGATGATACACGGGGCAAATTTTTGAGCAATGTTGCCGGGCAATTTTTCAGAGCGATGTTGCCTGGGCACTTTCCCATTGAGAATGGCCAACAAATTTCTATCTGGATACTTTAGATCGGTCGTGGGCCCTGTGTCTCACCTGTTTGCTTGTTGGCGGCAACATTGCCCAGCAATATTGAGCAAAAAGTTGCCTGTGTATCATCACCAAGACCACCTTGAGTCAGTGGAAATATTGCCTGGCTTCCTTCAAATTACTGTTCTGTTAGGTATCCATGATTTATGGGGACTTTCTATAGGCTTAATGGTTTTTATACTGTACAAACTGTATATTTAGTATAATATATAAACTTTTTCCCTGATGGGGACCAAAAAAAAAAAAAAAAAAATCCACAACGAGGTCAAAATTTACTGACATTACTATTTTAAGAGGGGCTGTGGAACATCCGAGTAAGCTCCAGTCTCTTGTAAATGGGTCCAAAGTATTAATGCAGGCATACACAGAAATATGAAACTTTAGTGACTTAATTTATTTGTCAGAGCTCATATAGTGAGACACACACACTGCAGTCCAGCTCACTTCACCTCACACTTTTCTGCGCATGTCCCTTTTTACACATAACAATAACTGCGCATGTCAGCGCGCCAATTCCCCATACGTATTAATAACATCACCATTGCATCACCCATGAACAGCAAACCAAATTACTCAATTTACATATTACAAAATAATCACAAAATAAATCTCACACTATACTTGTGGGGACATTTGATCCCCATAATGTAGGAAATACCAGGTACACACACACACACACACACACACACCTGATTAAACATTTTACTGAGCAAAATACTAAAAAAATAAAATACATTCACTACAGATATTTCCATGACTTTTCCATATTTGAACATTTATATCTCCAGGTTTTTCCATGGATCGTTGAGAGCACTGCAGGAACAATGTTTAGGAGATTGGGAGATGATCCAAGCTGGATTAAAACTTGTTTCGCCCACACGTAAGTCCAGGTCCCACACATCCCGAATGTCTTTTATTGTAATTTTTTTTTCATAAAGTATACTTAAAAAGGAACAGCAGCATTGGAGCATCCTGAGGTTAGGATCAACAATGGTAAAATTAATTCCAATAAGCAATTTGTAACATTTGTACTGTTAACTTCCTGTGGAAGTGACTGTTGTGCCACAGTTATAGAAAACAGCAAGAAATTCAATATAAATGTAAATGCCAATGTAAATAAATGTAAAACCCCACACAACTCCCTTGTTGGGAATGCAACCTTTTCTTTTAATAACACGTTTACACTGACACATGATAAGCTACCAGACCTATGCATCAGCCCACATCATGAGCCCCTCAGAGTGTTTGAACAGTGAGCTGCAACCTGCTACCGAAGAGAAACTGAAATCCACGCAGGAAAAGATGGGATCCGTTTCAAGACATACTGAGCTCACCACTGATGGAGGTCATCACTTTAGCATCTACCGCAGCATGCACACAGAAGTGAGACATTAAAATTCAACCCCATCATCCTGAGGCCTCACCATAAATTAGCCTGATGAAAAGCACACCTCTGTCTTTACTCCTCTGTGGTTAGACTAACAGGATATAGACAGCCACTGTCTGAAAAAGAGCAGTCACAATAATCCAGCCGTGTGGTCTAACCCTTAACTCTCTAAGACTAAACGGCAGGAGACAAGACTTATGTGTGTCTGGCCAAAGAATAAAGTTAGAGTGTAACTTTTTGGATGTTAAAGAGTTCACCCAAAAATGAAAACCCTGTCACTTGCTCATCCTTATATCTTTCTAAACTTGTATGACTTTTTTTCATATGTGGAACACAAAAGAAGATATTTTGGGGGAAAATTTTGGGTTACACTTTATTTTAGGGTGTCATTGTGTCACAGTGTAATTATATATTTAAGTACTGAGTAATATTTAGTAACTACATGTACTTACTATAGGGTTAGGGTATGGATTAGGGTTTGGTTTAGGGTTAGTTGCATGTAATCATGCATAATTTACTGTTATTACTATGGTAAGTACATGTAACATATGCAATAAGGACACTGTAAAATAAAGTGTTACCAAAAATTGTTTATACAATGAAAGTCAGCAGTGTTAAATGTTGTTTGGACCCTACCGTTCTTCAATCGACATTGACTTTACTAAACTTGAAAATTATTTTATTATACTGTCACACTTTATATGTGCACTACATTCTCCCTTGCACATATCTATAGATAATATCTGTTTATACATTATTTCCGTCTGTGTTTTGGGTATTTATATACACTGATGAGCCAAAACATTATGACCAGTAACGTGAAGCGAACATCGTTGATCATCTCCTAACAAGGCCACATATTAAGGTCTTGGTATATTAGATGGTAAGCAAACAATCAGTTCACGTGATCACGTGTTGGATGCAGAAGAAACAGGCAGGAATAAAGATCTGAGTGACTTTGAAAAGGGCCAAGTTGTTATGGCAAGACGACTGGGTCAGAGTATCTCTGAAACGGCAAGGCTTGTTGGTTGCTCTCGGTTAGCAGGGGTGAGAATATACCAACAGTGGACCGAGGAGGGACAAACCGGCGACGGGGGGTTGGGCGCCCAAAGCTCATCGATGCTCGAGGGCAGCGAAGGCTATCCCATCTGGTCCGAGCCAACAGAAGGTCCACTGTGGCACAAGTCACACAAAATTTTAATGATAGTTATGGGAGAAATGCATCGCACTCTGCTGCATATGGGGCCTATGATGACCCCTGTCCACCATCAAACGTCGGAACAGTGGAAGAAGGCCGCCTGGTCCGATGAATCCCGTTTTCTTTTACATCACATAGGCGACTGTGTACGTGTGCGCCATTTATCTGGGGAAGTGTTGACACCAGGATGGACTGCGGGACAACATCAAGCCGGTAAAGGGAGTGTGATGCTCTGGGCAATGTTCTGCTGGGGAACCCTGGGTCCAGCCATTCATGTGGATGTAAATTTGACATGTGTCACCTACCTAAACATTGTTGCAGACAAGGTACACCCCTTCATGACAATGTTGTTCCCTGGAAGTGACCTTTCAGCAGGATAATGCATCCTGCCACACTGCACACATTGTTCAGGGATGGTTTGAGGATCATGATGAAGAGTTTAAGGTGTTGCCCTGGCCTTCAAATTGCCCAGATCTAAATACAATTGAGCATCTGTGGGATGTTCAATCCATAGCGGCTCCACCACCTTGCAACCTACAGGTCCAACGGAGGACCAACAGCATATTACACATAATGTTTTGGCTCAGTATATATTCTTAATTTTTACATATTTTGTTTTTTTGGCAAACATACACATGTTAGGTTTTCATGTTTTTTAAGGACTTTCCATAGACATAATGATTTTTATTATGTACAAACTGTATATTTTATCCCCTAACCATAACCCTCACAGAAATGTCTTTGCATTTTTACATTTTCCAAAAAACACCATCTAGTATGATTTATAAGCTGTTTTCCTCGGTTTAAAAAATATCAGGTTTTACTATACTTGTGAGGCCCACAAAACAAGGTTTATCCGAACCACACACACACACACACACACACACACACACACACACACACACACATACAAATAACTACAATAAAAGCTCATTCTGATTCCAATTTACGGTGGCCGAGAGAGCTTAACATGCTGCAACTGAAGAAATCACATGCAAAAAAAGAAAAAAACACCAGCATATTAAGAAAACATCATCAGTTTGACAACACGTGTGCTGCAAAAGTGCACAACGCAACCAAATACAGAAAAATGCTGCAAATAGCATAGACCACAACAGAAATGTTTCAAGGGGACCCCAAGAAGTGACGAACCTGGCTGGGACATGCTTATTGTTCAATGTCTACTCATCAGTGGTGTTGTCGATTTAACATCTTGATTGTATGTGCGCTGTTAGTATTTGCAGCGCGTTTCTGTATTTGGTTGCGTAGTAAACTTTTGCAGCATGTGTGTGGTCAAACTGATGAAGATGTTTTCTTAATTTGCTGGTGTTTTTTCTATTTGCATGTTTTCTTCAGTTGCAGCTCTCTTGGCCACCGTACCAATTTTTATTTTTGAAACCATATAGTAGTAAAGTACACGTATTTTTTTTTTTTAAGTTGACAGTAATTGTCTTTGCAAATCTGTGATGCTAGTGGCCACAAAAAACCCTCAGAACTAAACTGCAGCAAAACATTCAAGTAAATATGTGTTGATTTGTTTGAGGACATGATCTGTGGAAATAAGCCTTAATAGTGATCCTGAAAGAATTCACAGAACTAAATAAAATATCAAAAGCAGAAAATGTTACAAGCAGAAAATGTCACAGAGCTGAAGGACTTAGCTTTGATGTTTGGAGGATAAGCTTCCATTCAACAGCAGCCTTGATTTGCTTAACTTATCTTGCCTTAACCGATCTTGGCTTAACCGCCCGCCCGCTAGCTGTCTCACGTCACAGAAGTCAGATAAATCCCAGCACATAGAGACTCTTTTACCTAGATATTATCACATAGAGACTGTGTCTGTTCCACGATTTAGTAAATACAAAAAACCATCAAAACCATTCAACGGTAAAAATCTAATTGATGTCCAAAAAATAAATAACAGATATAATACAGATGAACAAACGATAAAGCTCGGGCTGCTGAATATTCGATCCCTTTCCCCAAAAGTGCTTATTGTTAATGATATGATTACAGATAATAATCTAGATGTGCTGTGTTTGACAGAAACCTGGCTAAAACCTGACGACTACATTACTTTAAATGAGTCCACCCCCCAAGATTATTGTTATAAACACGAGCCGCGTCTGAAAGGTAAAGGGGGAGGTGTTGCTGTAATTTATAATAATATCTTCAGTATTACTCAGAAGTCTAGTTTCAAATATAATTCCTTTGAATTTTTGGTGCTTTATGTAACGTTATGTAGTGTAATTGATAAATCCCGTTTGACATTTGTGCTGGCTACTGTATACAGGCCACCAGGGCACCATACAGACTTTACCAAAGAATTTGCTGATTTTCTATCAGAGTTAGTACTGGCTGCAGATAAAGTCCTAATTGTCCTAATTGTTGGTGATTTTAATATGTAGACAATGAAAAAGACGCATTGGGATTGGCAGGAATTTCTAAAGACATTCTAAACTCTATTGGAGTTAGGCAACACGTGTCAGGACCCACTCATCGCCGTAATCATACTTTAGACCTAATACTGTCACATGGAATAAATGTTGATACCATTGAAATTCTGCAGCAGAGCGATGACATCTCAGATCATTACCTAGTATCATGTACACTTAATTTAGCAAAGGCTGCAAAGCCGTCCCCTCGCTTCAAATATGGCAGGACTATCACTGCTGCCACTAAAGATTGCTTTGTAAATAATCTTCCTCATCAGTTTCATCTCCTCAGCATCTAGAGGAATAGCCTAGATAGCCTAGAGGAACTCGATGTTGCAACAGAAACTATTGACTCTCTCTTTTCCAGCACTTTAGACACAGTTGCTCCCCTGCGCTTAAAGAAGATTAAAGAAAATAGTCCAACGCCGTGGTACAACGAGCACAATCGGGCCCTTAAAACAGCAGCCAGAAAAATGGAGCGCAGCTGGAAGAAAACATAACTGGAGGATTTTCGCATTTTATGGAAAAAGAGCATGATTGCATACAGAAAGGCCGTAAAAACTGCTAGATCTGCTTATTTCTTGACTCTCTTAGAAGAAAACAAACATAACCCTAGGTATTTATTCGATACAGTGGCTAAATTAATCAAAAATAAAGCTTTAGCTTCTGATGTTTGTAAACAGCACAGCAGTAATGACTTTATGAACTTCTTTACGTGTAAGATTGATAATATTAGGAAAAAAATCATAACCATGCAGCCGTCTACTACAGTATCACATCAGACAGTGCATTGTAGTGTCACTGAGGAAAAATTACACTCATTCACTGCTACAGGAGAAGAAGAATTGGCTAAACTCGTTAAATCATCAAAATCAACAACATGTATGCCCGACCCTATACTGACTAGGCTATTAAAAGAGATGCTTCCAGAGGTCATAGATCCTCTTCTTAATATCATTAATTCATCCTTGTCATTAGGATATGTACCGAAAACTTTTAAGTTGGCTATTATTAAACCACTTATTAAAAAAACGCAACTTGATCCTACAGAATTAGTCAATTACAGGCCAATCTCAAATCTACCCTTTCTGTCAAAAATACTAGAAAAGGCAGTGTCTTCACAACTGCGCTCCTTTTTAGAAAGAAATGGTATTTGTGAGGATTTCCAGTCAGGATTTAGACCGTATCATAGTACTGAGACTGCTCTCATCAGAGTTACAAATGATTTACTCTTATCATCCAATCGTGGTTGTATCTCTCTATTAATGTTACTCGATCTTAGCGCTGCATTCGATACTATCGGACACAACATTCTTTTGAATAGACTCGAAAATTATGTTGGCATTAGTGGAATTGCATTGGCATGGTTTAAATCACACTTATCTGACCGTTATCAGTTTGTAGCAGTGAATGAAGAGATGTCACACCGATCACAAGTTCAGTATGGAGTACCGCAAGGCTCAGTGCTAGGACCGTTGCTTTTCACCCTGTACATGCTACCACTGGGAGATATCATTAGGAAGCATGGCGTTAGTTTTCATTGTTATGCTGACGATACTCAGCTCTATATTTCTTCACGCCCTGACGAAACTTCCCAATTCACAAGATTAATGGAATGCATAGCTGATATAAAAAATTGGATGACTAGTAATTTCCTGCAACTTAATTCAGAAAAAACATCATTGGACAAAAAAACTCCACAAGTAGTAACCTAGAATACTGTCTAACACTTGATGGCTGCTCTGTCAAGTCCTCGCCGTCAGTTAGGAACCTGGGTGTGCTCTTTGATACCAATCTTTCATTGGAAAGCTACGTTTCTAGCATCTGTAAAATTGCATTCTACCATCTTAAAAATATATCTAAATTATGGCACATGCAAAATGCTGAACAGTTAGTTCATGCGTTCATGACCTCAAGGCTAGATTATTGTAATGCTCTACTGGGTGGTTGCCCTGCTCGCTTAATAAATAAACTGCAGCTGGTCCAAAACGCAGCAGCTCAAGTTCTTACTAGAACCAGGAAGTATGACCATATTAGCCCGGTTCTGTCAACACTGCACTGGCTCCCTATTAAACATTGCATACATTTTAAAATCTTGCTTATTACTTACAAAGCACTAAATGGTTTAGCTCCCCAGTACTTGACTGAGCTCTTAACACATTATACTCCATCACGTCTATTGCGGTCTCAAAATTCTGGCCAGTTGATAATACCTAGAATATCAAAATCAACTGCAGGCGGTCGATCCTTTTCCTATTTAGCACCTAAACTCTGGAACAGTCTTCCTAGCATTGTTCGGGAAGCAGACACACTCTGTCAGTTTAAATATAGACTAAAAACACATCCCTTTACTATGGCATACACATAAAACATTTTTAATTTATATTATTCAAATCAGTTAAATGATTTTTAGGCTGCATTAACTAGGTCAGCCGGAACCGGGAACACTTCCCATAACACCTGATGTACGCGTTACATCATAAAAAGAATGGCATCTACGCTAATGTTAATCTCTTTGTTTATCCCGAGGTTTACTGCAGTCAACCGGATCCGGGCTGTATCCAGATGGTGGACCTGCGCCCAGACATGACCAACGCATCCCTGAAGTGTCTGCAGAGACCGTGTCAATTAGACTGAAATTGCCTCATCGACACGGCATCCTCAATAAACCCGTCCCCGGCGTGATGACTCCGATCGTTTCGAATATTCCTATCTAATAAACTGCCTTATCAACACGACATCCCAATATACCGTCTCCGGCGTAATGACTCCGATCTTTCGAATATTCCTATCTAATAATTGCCTCATCGACACGACATCCTCAATAAACCCGTCTCTGGCGTGATGACTCCGATCTTTCAAATATTCCTATCTAATAATTGCCTCACCGAAACGGCATCCTCAATAAACCCGTCTCCGCCATGATGACTCCGATTTTTCGAATATTCCTATCTAATAATTGCCTCACCAACACGGCATGACGGCCAGAGGAGAACTGGCACCCTGACTGAGCCTGGTTTCTCCCAAGGTTTATTTTTCTCCATTATGCCACCTGATAGAGTTTTGGTTCCTTGCCACTGTCGCCTTTGGCTTGGCTTGTTCAGTTGGGGACACTAAAATTTTAAACTAAATATTCAAATACATTTTCAACTAAATTACTGATCTTCCCGCATGGTCACTATATGATAATTGAAATGAACTGGATAACATCAACGTTTTCTCCAGAACGGCTGTACAGCCGAATCAAATTCTGTTGCATTATTTTCCTGTTAACACTGTGAAGCTGCTTTGAAACAATCAGCATTGTAAAAAGCGCTATATAAATAAAGGTGACTTGACTTGACTTGACTTAATAAATCAAAGACTTAAAATCCTGCTGGTATTTTCGGACATTGAATGCATATGTAAAATGAATCCCTGAATCCCTATATATTTTTCTGATTTAGGCTCTGGCTATGTGCTCAGTGCCAATGCTCATGTAACATCATGAACTTCATTTGTGCTCCTATGAATTATAATTCTAGTAGTGCCAACAACTGGTTGCCCTTCAAAACACACAAAAAGTACTGTATGTGCAGTAGATCTGACTTTACAAAAAACAAATCACTTTTGAGTACTGTATGTTTCACACTTGTTATGCATATTTTGGTTTATCTGAAACACACACAAACTCAAACCAAATGCACAATTACTTCATTACGTCACACATCTTAATGACCATGCAACTTCAAATTAGAAAACTATGCTCTAAGCACTCCTCTCTGAACAAGTGCTTTATTAGCATGGGTGCACAAACAAGCCCTTGTCAGACATAGTGCCATCGTCATAGCAGGAGATTGTCACAATCACAAGGATTATGTTTTAATTAATTCAAGTGAGAGAGGCTTAACGCTCTCATTAACGATCATTAACTTGACAAACAAAGACCTGAGAGCACACTGCTGACAATGACAAGGGCAAATTATCATTAAGTTAATAGCTACTTCAAAATCAAAATTAGGTGCTAATGTTTGCTTTTATATTTCACAAATCTGTTGATTCGTTAAAGGGGTCATATCATGTAGATAAGATCTTTCCTTAATCTTTGTAGATAAGAGTTCAGCCTACTATGAAAACATACTATTACTCAAAAAAACTCAAAACTTGTTTCACAAGATGAAAAGAGCATTCTTGTTCTAAAATCCTTGGCTTTCTGACATCATAAACCCAAAACATGAACATATAATTACGCAACTTTACACATCAACGCTGCCTATTTGGGGTTCAGAAATGTGTTTCACCAAGTGAAGATAGATTAATAAGACCGTGTTTCTCAACTGAGTCGTGACCCAAAAGTGGGTCGCAAATCCCATTTGAGTGGGTCGCGGAGTGTGTAGTCAAAGAAACAACAACAACAAAATTCTAAATGTTTTTCTGATGCAAGACTTTTATTTTGAAAGACATGCGTGAAATCTGTTGACTATACAACAAAGACTTTGCTCTTCTGTTAGACAGAACATGCTTTCCCATTCCACTATGGTAATTTTCTATTATTTTTCTATGGTAACATGCGCTAGGCCGGCTTGTCTTTTACAGTGTCTCATGCATGACACAGAATTCTGAAAAAGCAGCGATTTACAATTTATGTGTATGTTAAGTAAAGTGGGATGTATTTCTGTGTGTTAACTGTTTTTGAGAAATACAGGTTCAAATTCCTAAAAATGTGGGTCGCAGCTTAATGACCATGGGAAATTGTGGGTCCCATGGCCAAACCAGTTGAGAACCACTGAATTAGACCAATTAGTAACAGTAAAACAAGGAGTATCACCTGTGTAGCACCTTCTGTTCTGCACAGTCTTCTAAAAAATCCTAAACAAGTGGATAAAGTTAAATTTTAACAGTTTCTGATAATTCCAGTCTGATTTCAGTACTATTTGTTTTATGATCCTGTCACAAAATAAAGTAGTTTAAGGATGTGTTCACACTTGTAGTTTGGTTTGGTTTGTTTGGTTCGGACCCAAAAAAAAAAAAAAAAAAAAAGTCCTGGTCCGCTTAGTGTTCACATTGGCATTTTAACACCGAACCTAAAGATATGGCATAGGGATTGTGGCAAGCAGAACGAGGCAGAGGGCCGTGAGAACAAGGCGAGGCCGGTTGCCTGATTGATAATGAGCGCCACCTGCGCCGCACATGTCTTGAGTTTCTCATGGAGGAGCTTCGGAAGCATAAATGGACTCGATGTCATGAAGCCCTCGCCGCTGTGGGGAATACGCGGTACTATCGAGCACGGCTGAGCAGAGTCTGCAGCCATGGATGCTCGAGGCGGTGGGCTGGAGTGAGTTGCCGGGGGGACGGACGAACCCGCTGCTGGCCATCTGGGTTGTGGAGGGGCGGCTGCCGTCCGTGAGGGAGCAGAGGAGCCGTTTGCCTGAGGCCGGAGCCTGCCGTTTGCCTGTCGCCGCCGTTTGCCTGAGGCCAGAGCCTGTTGCTGTCCGCCATGATGGGGAGGAGCAGGGAATGGGGCACACCTGCCGGCTGCCTGAACCTGGAGGAGCCGTCGCTGTCCACCAGGCGGCGGAGGAGTGTCGAGCCGTCCACTGAGGATTATCCAGCGCCACCACCAGGCATCGCGGAGGAGTTCACCCAGCTGGTGGGGGACTGAATGGCAGTTTTTTTCCTTTTCATCTCTCCCCTCTCTCGTCGCTGTCGCTCCTTATGCTTCCGTCTCCTTTTCTCTCGCCTCGTCTATCCTTGCCCCCTGGTGCCGAGGCTGCCGAGGGAGGAGTAGAGCACAGTCTCGTGGGTACCTCCAGCCTGCGAGGGGCGATGGGGGTATGTGGCAAGCAGGAGGAGGCAGAGGGCCGTGAGAACGGGGCGATATGTTCACAACCTCTTTGTTCTGCTTTTATTACGTATATATCGCTACAGAACTTACTGAACATCCAAAATAATAATGATAATTCTTAATAATAATAATAATAAGAAGAAGAAGAATAAGAATAATATTACAAACAAAACAATTAAAAACTATTAAACTAGAGGCAGATCACATGAATGAGAGAAGACAGTAACATAGACATCAGTATGTAAAGAGAAATTTACATGTGCAATTTTTTGTCATAAATGCACATTCACAGTAGTCTAATGTTTAGTTCAAGAAAAGAACGTTCTTTCAAAGAATGCAAGCTGCTTTGAATGAAAATTTGGATGAAATGCTCTCTGATATATAGCACAAAACAAACTATGAAAACATTTGAGACTCAAGTATAGTAAATGAATGTTATCAGAGCTTCCAGGCCTGCGTGAATGTGGATCTCTGTGCATTGAGTGCAATTCAGATCATGACATAAGTGTTCTGTGACCACACAATACACTCATTTAACCTTTCAATAGCAGAGGATCTTCAAAAAAACACTCAAATTATGGTACCTTCTTTTTCAGCAGAAAGTATTGAAAGCTTTATCGTTCGCTTTAATGAACATGGGAGCGTGGGCTGTGGTGATGGTGCGTCGCACTGCGGTTAGCACTGCACATTCACTGTAATTTGCTACAATTAGACGTTGCACCTGCAGTGGGCATGTAATGACAGAAGTGTCTCGGCTCTTTCTTTATTGGAAGAACTACTGCTTTTTCTTCCATTGTGTTCACAGGACCATTGGAGTCAAATTGATAGATGATCAAGTGGCATTTGGCATTTCAGGTGTACATGAAGACAAAGCCAACCTGGCAAGAGTGGATGTCCTTTTGATGGTGTAGCAACCATAGACTGAGAGGCAGCTTAAGGACTGAGACTTTAGATCAGTGAGGGGCAATTAAATCTGTTGTGTGTGTGTTTGAGATTGTCGGGGAGAGCGAGAGTGTGTGTGTCCGCTTGTCAGAGTGCAGAGTGAGAGAGAGAGGATTACCTCAGGGGAAGAGTAGCTAATCCACACAGTCGGGGAGACACAGACACTGAGAGGCTCAAGGTCAGGTAAACAAAACTCTGCCATACCTGACATCAAGATCCCTCAACTAGAAGCCATCAGAGTCAATAAACTCCCGCTCATTGACCAAACACTCTCTCATGTGCACTATGCTACTCTTAGACACAAGGAATACTTAAAAGAAATATGATTATAAATATTATAAAACTCATACTGCTCCAGAATTCATGCAAGACATGATCATACAGAATAATATGAGGTTTACTGCTAGTACTTTCACTGAGTACAAAAATGATCATAAATTTAATCATAATGATGTAATCCCTTAAGGAAAAGTTCCTAAATTTCACATGTGAACACTCATACTTACATGTGCACATGCATGAGCCTGTTAAATTTGTGGGTGCATCTCAGTAGTCAGGGCACTGATCAGGGAGTCGGCCATTTTAAGGGCTGCCTCAAATCGCAGAATCCTTCCAGTGCACTGAAACATTCGCTCTCTAAAAAGTCCCAGCATTGATGCTCACTATGTTCCCTTAACGGAAGTTCTGAAGCGCGAAACTTAAATCACGTGAGCCAACTCACTACAAATAACGACACGCAATAGATGTTTTTAAAAATACAAACCATTATTTTATTATATTTCAGCATAAACATACAACGCTAGACAGGTAATGAGCATAATCTAGCTTACATTTATAATTTATTTATGGCTGAAATGTTGCATGTATATGTAACAAGCAAAGTATTTGTCATAATGTATTTTAAATAACATTACAAGTAATGTCAGAAAGATATCAGCTCTGCTTTTGTTCATAAATACCAGTAGTGATGTTGAACAATGAGGAAGTTGTGACATCACCGGAAATAGAGTCATCAGTGTCCCAATGTGTAGTGAGCCAGCCAGCGTCCTTTACTGTCCTTACCAGTACCCGAATTTGTGAACACGATATACTGATTCACAAGCTCGGGAGCTAGGGAGCTGAATAAGACGCACCCTATGTGTTTTTCTTTTTAACCCTCATGTTCTGTTTGTGGTTTGAGAGCCGACAGGCTTTACAAACATACTTAACAAGTAAATATCGGGTTAATGCTTCATGTTTTTCTTAATCTAATGAGAATGGATTATAAACACGATTTCATCCGGAAGCATTGAACAGCAAGATGAAAAAAAAAAAGATATTCACCTTGTGATTTGTGGTTCAGGGTTCTCATTTTAACATTATTTATTTGTATGAAACGAGCATAAATGTAATGAATGACCATGAATAAATGCAATGAGTTTTCACATTCACAGACTGATGTACATTCTGTAGCCGATCACACCTTCTAAATAAATTATATTTCAAAGCATTTTTACAGAAGTCAGTCTCATCGGAGAATGAGGATTAATGAGGAAACAACATTACCATAATATATATCAGTCACATTTCTTCAAAGTGCATGTGTACTTTATGGTAAAAGTGAGGGATAAGGATTTAACCCTGTGAAGCCTGATATGTGGCATAAGTAATTTTTTAATAAAATTGTTTATTGAACCTAGACAACATATTAATAATAAAACAAAATCAAATTTTTTTTTTAATAATATTTGATAAATCAAGATTGTATGGCTGATTGGCTGATATAGTATGATATTGTGTGAATAGATCTCACACTCAAGAAGGGGAAAATTTATAATTTTCCCAAACTGAGAAAAATATGCAATTTGGTGCAGATGTTATTTATGTGGCCAAAAAGTAAGATGAAATTCTGATATCAAAGCAAATCAATGGGATTTTTAAAGTCCCCCTGCAGTCAATAATTGTATCCCTTAAAACTCTTTGATCACCAAAATGACACAGTATTTAAACGTTTTTTACTGTGAAACTAATTTCTTCATGTCTTAAAATAGCTTGAATGTAACTCTAAACTCTTGCTTCATTTAGTATATGTGGCTTATGAATATGCAAATTAGTCCCCACCTCCACTCAATAACAGCAGCTCGGACTGTTCGCTCAACTTTACTGTAGTAATTCAGCCATATATGTTTGAACAAAAAACGGATTCAGAAGGTGAAGAGCAAATTATAGCTGCATTCTAAAAATCAGTATCCTTAGAAACGCTTTGAACAACTTAGAACGTCAATGGAGAAATTCACATTTATTTGTATAGCGCTTTTCACAATACATATCGTTTCAAAGCAGCTTCACAGAAAATGCATGCGTCTACATTACAATTTAAAGGCATATAGTTCATCATAACATCGTGATATACATCATAATTCACCTGCTGTATTGCTAAATGTACCCGATTTTTCATATCAACAGAAAAATATACCGGGATAACCTGGCTTCTCTTGAGACCCCCCTGCTTCGCAGCATAGTAATGAAAGCCCGCCCTGCACGTTGATGGGATTGGTTAAAACATATTTGTAATGTAGAGAACGGGTGATTTCAAATCGCGTTTTGATAAACTGTTCTTTGGTAAACTGCACATTGTTTGTCTTAAAGCATTCTAAAAACACCACATAGACATTTAAACAACATTAACAAAACGTTTAATCCCACCGGTCACAATTGTGACCGCGTCTTTTTTCTTATTTCTGAAAGCTCTAAAAGTGTTGTTGTTGGCTTTGGGCAAGAAATTTAAAAAAAAGTAGATTGAAAAAGTAGATTGTCTTGATTAAAATGTATCAATGTCATGTGACTAGTGTAAGAGGTCACTAGATCGGTTTACTTCCTGCTTGCACATCTAGACGAAGATGTCTTCCTCAGACTACTACAAAAAGAACACCTTAATTAACAGATAGAACTATCATAATTTGTACATATATTCTTTAAAGGGTCTACTACTGATATATTTTGAGAATTATACTCCTGCATATATATTTTGCTCGTAAGAGGTGTAAATTTGTTAACGGTCACAATTGTGACCGGTAGTATAACAAAGTATTTCAATTGAAAACACAGGTCCCGGCTGCCAATTCCAGCCATCATCCGTCCACTTCCACACAGTTCAAAACTACCAGATGTGTTGGACCTCCCAGACGTGCGTGACCCCCCAAGTGCTGTGTGTAGCATCACCACCCTTCCCACACTTGAAAAAGAGGCAACCGAAAGTGGCCACGACAGTGATGGCCCAGATAGGGAGCATCTGCGCAAAACGGCCCACCCGCCAGGCAGACCATGAAATGGGGATGCAGAGGTGAACCATCCAGAGGACGAGGCAGATGTCCACGAGAACCAACGGGTGTGACCCACCCCCCACCGGTGGGGCACACCAACCGGCTCTCATGAACATCCTCCAGACAGTTCACCTCTGCATCGCCACCCAACAGTCCACCTGGCAAATGGCCCGCCCATCCCAGCACTTCCCATCTGAGCCGTCACCAACACAGTCACCCCCAACTGCCAGAGATGCCGCACACAGCATGTCTAGGAGGTCCAACACGTCCGCAAAAATAAACAAATGACAACTGGGATCAACAGCCAAAACCTGTGTTTTCAATTGAAGAATTTGTATGAATTCTGACTATGCTGTTTCCCACAGGTCACTAATGTGACCGAATATAAAACCTAATATTTCACTAACTTAACCAACATAAAATCAAAGAGGGCATAAAGTTTGTGTGTTAGGGAGGTCTAAGGTGTAAAATACATGTACTCAATTTGCAAGAAAAAAATGGGGTTAAACGGGTTAAAAACGTGATTTTCACCACAGGGGGTCTTTAAAACAGTATAGCAGACTACATAACATAAAATACATATAAATGTGTGTGCGTCAGCAGAGCATGAGGGTCAATCACATCTGTTGCATTCAAGGTATGACACGCAAACCAAAACGGTACAAAAACGTCTTTTTGTGAACACAACATGCGAAAGTCATTTCAAAACTGCACCAGGTGGTTTTGTAAAGATCAAACAGAGACACAAAAACGTTGGAAGGATTTTACAACTCATATCTATTAGTATGCACATGCAGAGGCAGACAGAGAGAGGAGGGATTGTCCTTTGCTGTGGCATTGTCTGCCGTGTGAGTGATGAAGTGCTCTGCTAGCCGGGAGACAGTGGAGGCTTAACCTGATTTAGTGTTCAGAGCACATAGGGCCATTTCCACAGAGCGAGGGGATGGAGGTGGGTGTGTTTGTCGGTAGTGCATGCATGTATACATGTCTTTTAAGCTTCCAGCCTTTCTACAATCCAAATTCGCCGTCATGCCTTTCCTAGAACAGAAAATAACTCCAAAATCTCTCTGGCTTTCTCCACTACCAAAGGATTTTAAAAATCTGTGTGCCACACTCCCCTATAACTACCTTCTAACTCTGTATCAGGCCCTTAACAACATCTGCTGTTATAGTTAGTCTCAGGCCAAACTCTGACTGGCCATGGTCGATGGTCTCTCACCCTTTTTCCTGTTTGGCTCAAAGCAGTTCTCAGTCGGGGATAATGAGAGAGATAAATAGCACTCCGGCATGAAGGGCTGTAACGGTAAGCACTAAATTGGTAGCCGTGCATCCTGGGAGAGAGCCAAGGGAATGGGAAATGGCCTTTCTGGTAGGCAGAAGTGACCCCTACTGCGAGGACACCTGCTCTGAGACGCTCAGATGAGGATGAACCGTGCACAAGAACAGAGAAGATGGGTGCAGTGGGACACAGTGTTAGAGATGGGGGGCCACAGAGGGCAGAGGTGTGCAAAACTGTTCTAGTGCATTTCAGTCTGTTACTGTACAAGAAATGGAGCTTGGATAACTAAGATTACTGCAAATTCAGTGGGCAACTGCTGCTGCTTGATTGACAAGTCAATTATCAGCCAAAAATGAATAATATCAATACTAAATATGGCGCTTCAATATGTGGAGTGAGATTGCGTCCAAACAATGCTGGGTCTTCTATAATGTTTACATTGTGTCCACCACAACAATGAGCCTCATAAATATTGAACAATCCATCTGTATTACCATGAAAGAGCAAATAAAAATGACCTTTATCAAAATTATTCAGCAATAATATCTCGCTGGACTTCATATCAGAACTTTTGAGAATGTTGCCCATCCAATCAAATTCAAGAACAGGAATTTACTGTTGAATAATACATTTTTTAGTTTATTAATTCTATGTCAATCTAGATAAAAATGTTTGCGAAAAGTCTCAAATGTATGGAAGGTTGTTTCCGCCACAGAATAAAAAAATAAAACAGGTAATTGTGACTTTTTATCTCACAATTCTGACTTTTTATCACAATTGCGTGATATAAAGTCACAATTGAGAGTTATAAAGTGTAGCGAATTAGCTCAGAGGGGAAATATTAATAATTATTCATTACTCATTATGATTATTCATTATGATTAATTATGAATATTTAAATTAGTTAATGAGATTAACTTGATGTAGCTACATTAACATTGCAAGCACTATATAAGATTTATAGTCTCAGAGGACCTTCACCAAGTGATGATTCAGTAACTCAAATGAAAATGCCATGGTCATAAGCATTATATTTAGTCATGCAGTTCGTATCAAACTGATGCAAAAGGACTTGTTTCTCAGAGGTCTCAATAAACAGCTGTAAAAAATACACAGTTAATTGTTACTGTTGCCCTGAGCACAGATTTGTTTGCTTACTTAGAGTACATAACAAGATCGATCACTTAAGTGACAATTTGTTTGCAGGCAGGGAGTCAGAACCAAACATATTATTGTGCACAAAGTTTATTAACTAAATCACGGACAAGACTAAACATAACTTTAACATAAAACCATACATACACATCACACATACATGGTAAGAGGGAAAGTGAGAGAATGAAAAATCGGGTCAGAACAAAGGAATGAAACTATGGAAACACCTGGGAGAACCATCATTGACTACAAGACCCTTTGTCTGAACAAAGGGGTTTACAGTTTTACTAACTACACAGCGATTTGTATATCGTACGTTACTTGCATTTAGCCTGAGCTGTAGAAGAGCGCCTGAGGTGAAATCGTAGGAGAAAGTCTTGATAGTTCGGTCCGAAGGTGTTGCAATCGATTTCTTCTGCGTTGACTGAAGAAGACATTTTGAGCTTGCATGGTTATTTCGACTCCGTCAAGGTTGAGGAAGTTGCACATGGCTTGAGGTGTTGGGCCTGCTGGCCCACCGGCCATGTGGTGGCATCGGGTTTCCTGTCCCACACACACACATGGCTTGATGTGTGTGTAGGCCTTATCAGCCTGGCCTTCTTGGCCTGGCTGAGAGCCAGCCAAAATGATGCGTCGGTTCAGCAAGGGAGAGAGGGCGGATCTGTGCATCTCTCTTTAAAGTCTGCAAGAAGTCACCACCTCCTCAGTTAGTG
Organism: Coreius guichenoti; assembly: GCA_039654105.1. Lineage (NCBI taxonomy): Eukaryota > Metazoa > Chordata > Actinopteri > Cypriniformes > Gobionidae > Coreius > Coreius guichenoti. Next base: position 32,862,619 of record CM077169.1, read on the forward strand.
AGCCAATCGTATTTAGGCTTTTGGAAGGAAAGTTTTACGATCCTTTGTCTCAAGCAGATCGTTTGCAGATTGGTTGCTGATGAAGGAACTATTAAAGATTCCTGTAATACTAATATGTTGCACAGGTAGAGACATATCATATACACAGTCATTCAGATCTTTAAATTACAACTTTGTAGACACCAAACATGCCATACACATGATTTTCGTTAACCATAGTATGCAATTCTGAGACATAAATCCAACATAGATTAAATTAATACATAGACCAAACCCTATAAAAACAAATCATGAGATGGATATATGTTTATATATTTCTCAAGTGGTTATATATAGGCTATATGGGTTTAAGATGGTTTATTTGTAAAAAGAATTGAGTGGGAGTCACAGCTCTCTCTGCAAATTCTTTCTGGTCGCAAAAACTTATCAGTTCCCATGTGTCCTGTAACCCGAGGCCCGGTGTTAGCTGCACTAGGGATGTTAGTTATAGTTTTGGGGGATGGTTTCACCAAACTTTGTTGGGAGAATAAGTTTGCTGGATCATTCATTAAATATAATGAATAAATAATTGTGTCTGATTTGTCTCAGTCGTTACAAAAGTCCGAATTGCAAGTTTATATCTTGCAATTCTGATTTTTTCCTCGTAATTTCGCGTTTATATCTAGCAGTTCTTAGGAAAAAAAAGTCAGAATTACGAGATGTAAATCACAATTGTGAAATAAAAAGTCGCAATTATCTTTTAAAATGTTTTATTCTGTGGCGGAAACAAGCTTCCATATAAATGTACACTACTGAGCAAAAAAAATACATTGAAGACATTTACAATGTTACAAATGTGGGTAACACTTTACAAAAAGGTCTCATTTGTTAACATTAGTTAAAGGGCACCTATTATGCCCCTTTTTACAAGATGTAATACAAGATGTAATATTTTACAAGAAGTCTCAGGTGTCCCCAGAGTGTGTCTGTGAAGTTTCAGATCAAAATTCCTGACAGATCATTTAATATACCATTTTGAAAATGCCAATTTTTGGGTTTGAGAAAAATGAGCTGTTTTGTGTGTCTCCTTTAAATGCAAATGAGTTGCTGCTCCCGGCCTCAGAGGGCGGTGCCTTCACAGCTCGTGAACATGTGAATGAAAACTGAAACATGATACATCTCTTTGTTTTTATGATCATCTCTATCGCAGACACGCTCATGTGACATTGCAGTTCTTCATCATCATCATGAAATATTATCATCTGCATGCGTTTTAAAGCCTTATCACTCTCAACTTGAGCACACACACCCGAAGCATGCGCACAGAGAGCTGGATGTCAGCGCATCCGTGAGTAGGCTATTAAACTAGACTAGTTCTCTTTCATGTGTTATTGCGATTAAACTGTCAAATGCACAAAAGGTTATGTCAGAAACACACAAAGTTCACATGAAAACAGTTGGTTATGTCTGTGCACTTATGCAGCAAGTACAGAAATCCCGTGTGTATATTAGATCTGTGTACTAAAGTGAAAGCAGTGTAATATACAGTACCTACTGCTATAGCTGCTGTTAATATGAATCAAACAACAAAAGATAAACAGAAAATCACTCACGCCTCTTGACTGAATGAACTTTAGTAGCTTTATTAAGAACACATTTCTTACTTGAATGCTGCTGTTAAATTCTCTGGCGAGGAGATAAACATGGCGGACTGTGTGCAGCTCTCTGAGGGCGGGGTCTTTGCAGTGTCTATCAACACTCATGGGCGGGGCCTGTGAAATGTGACGTCACATTCCCAGGAATCTGCAAACGGCTTGTTCTGAGACACTGCTTATGATTTATGGGGTGCATTAACTAATGTTTAATTAGTAAATGTTGAATTTAAAATGAACTAAGATTAAAATGCTGTAGATGTATTGTTCATTCTTAGTTCATGTTAACTGAAATAGTTAACTAATGTAACCTTATTGTAAAGTGTTACCCAAATTTCAAATAAATGGTTTTTAATTTTGTTCTACTTTCTATTCATCAAAGAATCCTTAAAATATGGTATCTACAAAAACAGACATTTATTTTCAACAAATAATAATAAGAAGAAATGTTCAATGATTCTTGAGCAGCAAATCAGCATATTAGAATGATTTCCAAAGGATCATGTGACACTGAACTCTGGATTAATGGCTGCTGAAAACTCAGCTTTGCCATTACAAGAATAAATTACATTTTAAAATATATTTAAATAGAAAACTAAATAATAGTATTACACAACATTACTGTTTTTTTTTTTTTTTTTTTTTTTATCAAATAAATGCAGCCTTGGCGATCATAAAATGTTTCTTTCAAAAACATAAAATCTAACTGACATCAAACTTTTAAATGGTAGTGTAAATCTACAGAATTAACAGTAATTTGAAGGCCTATTTAGCTGAAATATATTTGAGTCATAGCGTTTTTTTTTTTTTTTTTTCAGGCAATATTTCCTCTGACTCTTAAGGTTCCAACTGTTTAGTACTACTTGTTCTTGTGCATTTTAATGCCTATATTTTATTTGAATGGAGAAATAAAATACACAATATGAGTATTTTCGAGATGTGTTGCCTGTTCACTCGCTTTGCCACAAAACTTCTTTTTATTTTTCAAGAGATTCTCCATTGGTCCCTACCCACTTTTCAGCTGAATGTACTAAATATGCCAGTAGATGTGACGCTCATGAAGGTCAGCAGAAATGAAATCGAATAATATTTCTCAAAACACTTCATACTGTTGGATCTTTAAATGCTTATTAATTCCATTTGCAGTATGAGTGAAACTTCTTTTGCACTACTACTATGATTGGATTTGCTGTTTAACAATAGCAGATGAAAGTTTGCAGTCAGACTAAATCTTACTTTTCTTTTTTGAGTATTACATCAGATGAGATCCAGCACTATATAAGATTTATAGTCTCAGAGGACCTTCACCAAGTGATGATTCAGTAACTCAAATGAAAATGCCATGGTCATAAGCATTATATTAAGTCATGCAGTTCGTATCAAACTGATGCAAAAGGACTTGTTTCTCAGAGGTCTCAATAAACAGCTGTAAAAAATACACAGTTAATTGTTACTGTTGCCCTGAGCACAGATTTGTTTGCTTCCTGAAACCATACTGAGAGTATATCATTAGTTTACCAGCTTATCTCCTGCTTAGCTCATTGGGAAAGAAATAGCAGACGCTAAGCTGTAGTATTTGGGTTTAAGACATAAAAATGACACTGTGTTAACTTTCATATCAGCCCAAGCTGCTATAATTTATTAAGTGACTTTTTAAAATAGTGGAGCTTGGTCTTGTTCATACACTTTTTTATGCTTTACTATACTGGGTTTATTTAACTTAAATGCAGTCCATATTCAGTGCATCTATTAAACATAATCAAGTGAATGTGAAACATGATATGGCTAATTCAGATGTTTTAGTGAATTCTTTTGAGATTTGAAATAATTCAGTTAAACTGTATTTTACACTTTTAATACAACCTGATATATATATACACTCACCTAAAGGATTATTAGGAACACCATACTAATACTGTGTTTGACCCCCTTTCGCCTTCAGAACTGCCTTAATTCTACGTGGCATTGATTCAACAAGGTGCTGAAAGCATTCTTTAGAAATGTTGGCCCATATTGATAGGATAGCATCTTGCAGTTGATGGAGATTTGTGGGATGCACATCCAGGGCACGAAGCTCCCGTTCCACCACATCCCAAAGATGCTCTATTGGGTTGAGATCTGGTGACTGTGGGGGCCATTTTAGTACAGTGAACTCATTGTCATGTTCAAGAAACCAATTTGAAATGATTCGAGCTTTGTGACATGGTGCATTATCCTGCTGGAAGTAGCCATCAGAGGATGGGTACATGGTGGTCATAAAGGGATGGACATGGTCAGAAACAATGCTCAGGTAGGCCGTGGCATTTAAACGATGCCCAATTGGCACTAAGGGGCCTAAAGTGTGCCAAGAAAACATCCCCCACACCATTACACCACCACCACCAGCCTGCACAGTGGTAACAAGGCATGATGGATCCATGTTCTCATTCTGTTTACGCCAAATTCTAACTCTACCATCTGAATGTCTCAACAGAAATCGAGACTCTTCAGACCAGGCAACATTTTTCCAGTCTTCAACTGTCCAATTTTGGTGAGCTCGTGCAAATTGTAGCCTCTTTTTCCTATTTGTAGTGGAGATGAGTGGTACCCGGTGGGGTCTTCTGCTGTTGTAGCCCATCCGCCTCAAGGTTGTGCGTGTTGTGGCTTCACAAATGCTTTGCTGCATACCTCGGTTGTAACGAGTGATTATTTCAGTCAAAGTTGCTCTTCTATCAGCTTGAATCAGTCGGCCCATTCTCCTCTGACCTCTAGCATCAACAAGGCATTTTCGCCCACAGGACTGCCGCATACTGGATGTTGTTGAAATACTCAGACCGGCCCGTCTGGCACCAACAACCATGCCACGCTCAAAATTGCTTAAATCACCTTTCTTTCCCATTCTGACATTCAGTTTGGAGTTCAGGAGATTGTCTTGACCAGGACCACACCCCTAAATGCATTGAAGCAACTGCCATGTGATTGGTTGATTAGATAATTGCATTAATGAGAAATTGAACAGGTGTTCCTAATAATCCTTTAGGTGAGTGTATATATATATATATATATATATATATATATATATATATAGGTCCAACTGAATCACTGTTTAAAAGTTCTTCCCTTATGACTGCATTTATTAAATAAAAGATGAAATTAAAATTAGAGTTTTGTGGCTTGTAGTCATTGTCTATTAGGGTATTTATATATAAGAGCTCTCTGGATGTCATGAAGAACTGCCATGTTTATCGCAAGGCTTTGGTTTATTACAAACAGGGACATTTGCTCTCAGCCTGGCATCTTTGGTTTAACAGGTGCCTTGAGCAGTTGGGGCTTGGGATCTTTGATGACACAGGCGAACCCCCAAGTTTAATTACATCCTGTGTGTCAGACCCAACATCTGTCATGTATGAAGTTATCTTGAGGTATGATCCTGAAGTCAAATTATCAAGTAAAATGACATTTTCCTTTTTCATATTACATAGTTTATCTATAAAACTAAATTATAAATACATCTATAATATAAAATATAAATTTAGGGTGTGTTCACAGTTCGGTTCGCTTGGTTCGTTTGGTCAGGACCAAAAAAACTAAAAAAACTAAAATAGTCCTGGTCCGCTTAGTTTTCACATCAGCATTTTAATACCAAACCTAAAGGCATAGGGATATGTTCACAACCTGATTGATCAGCTTTTATTGCGTATGTTTCGCAACAGAAATTACTGAACATCCAAAACAATGCTGTGTGCTGAGCTAAATGTGCTCGTTGTATGTGCGTAGCCTACATATGATGGTATTTAGACCAGCTGAGAACTTGTGAAGAGCTTATAAAATGTGTAAAGGAGTCAAAACAGCGGCAGGAATCCCTCCATCACACACACAAACAAAGTTCTGCTGCGAGGAGATACGGTTCTGCACTCTCAGAAAAAATGTACAAAATCTGTCACTGGGATGGTACCCTTTCAAAAGGTTCTAATATGTACCAGTTAGGTACTAATATGTACACTTTTAGTACCAGTATGTACATTTGAGGTACTAATATGCACTCTTTAGGTACAAAGATGTCCCTTTTGAAAGGGTACTGCCCTAGTGACAGCTCTGTACCTTTTTTTCTGAGAGTGTGATGCCTGTACCGAACTGTGATGGGCAACATCACGACTATGATGAGAAAAAACAGGTATGCTTGAGCATTCTGTCCTTTTTAGGGTCGCATCTTGTGACATCATGTCCCATTTTTGGTTAGTTTACATCTTTGGTCCATGTTACATTAATATTTCATTCGAACCGCACCAGAGTTTGTTTGGAAGCAGACCGAGTCCCATCTTTTCAGCAGTCTCGGTCCTCTTGTTTGGAGAGCACCAGGGTTCGGATGACAGCGTTCACGCTTATTCAAACCGCACTAACAGAGCAATTGCACCAGAGTTCATTTTAATTGCACCAAGTGTGAACACACCCTTAGACATTAGAATTTGCACTTTAATACAATTAAGACAATACCGTTCTTGGTTCCATGCAGAACCTGATTTAACCAAGTGCAACATGTTCCTGGATCAACATCTTTGTTGATCCTGGAACAACATTCCAATCAACCAATTAGATTTAAGGGACAAGTTTAGAGTTTATGTCAAGTTTAGGCTTACAACCAGGGTTAGGTGCTTCACCACCAGTGTTATTCATCTATCATTTCCCTCAGATTTTAGGGATAACTTATGGGTAGGGGTAGGTTTAGGGGTAGGGATATGGTTATGATTAAATTTTCAGACAGGAATGTTGTTCCAGGATTAACAAAATATGTCGACCCAGGAACACATCTAACCTGTTAAAATAAGGACGTGCATAGGTCATCCCAGAGAAACAAATTTACTGTGGGACTGTGTAGAAAATACTATCAGACAAATTATGAATAAAATGAATTACAACTTAAACAATTATGAACTAGCAGTGCCGACACTCTCCAAAAAATGAAAGCTGAATATCGTTTTGCATAGAGTAATCTTGCAGGTAATTTCTGAGTGCTCAGCTATGGATGATGCAGCAGACTACTGTCAACTGGCATACTTCACTGAGACATCCACCACTGCAGTGACACCTGATTTGACTCTTTAAAATGAAAAAAAATAAAAATAAATATATAATAATAATCTACACTGCATGCATGGTTGTAATGCCTTTCTCCATCTTTTGATCATTATTTGATAAATTACTGCCACAGTGATCACTACAAAATGTACACCACATTTCTTTTAAATAAAATAAAGTTTACTGCCGTACTAGCATAATGTTAATGATAACTTTTGAAAAGAAAGTTGGCATGTTTGCAGAGAAAAGAATGACAATGATTTTATTTAAACACTCATGCTGCAGTACAACACCAGAGCAAATATACTAAGTTAGATGCAGTTGATTAGTGGATGAGAAACAGGCTTCTTTGCTGAAATACTCCAGTGTTGCAACTGATTACTGAATTCATTCCTCAGTATTTAAAAAAAAAAGCTGCTGGGATGATTCTATTCTGATGGCCTGGCTGTAACGATGGGCTGAGTCCTAATGCAAGTGCAGTGGATGGTGTTTGAGGAATGGGCAGGTACTAACAGGCTTTGGCAGCCTGCCAATGGAGCTCCGGCAGCAGAGATGAAGGCTCGGCTGCAGCACAAAGAGGGAAAAGAAGCACATAAACCTTCAGTGAAGGAGGAGAGATGGGGAAAAAAGGCAAGAGAGTAGAGAGGGAAGAAATGACAGAGATGAGATGAAAAGAGAGAAAGATGAGAAATGGGTTTGGAGAGAAGTATGGGGATACAAGAGAAAGAAATGGGAAGAGTGCTGGGGTCAGATGGAAAGGGAGAGGAAGAAGAAGAGAGAAAAACTGGGGAAAACCATCAAGAGGCAGGCAATGTGGCAGCATCAGGCGACACAGAGAGAAGCTCTATCTCGATAGGATTGTAGAACAATGGTGAAGAACAATACAATAGCTCTACACTTTGCTCCTTCAATGAGGCTTTGTCGCTAAAAAGCGCTATATCAATTGATGTTTTGGATAGTGCCCTTTCAAAGCAGGAAGAAAACCAACAAACACATTCTGCGCACAAAACCCATTGCAGCTAGAATTGTCAGGTTGTGTGACAATACCGTTCCTGACTATATATAGGTCATCCTAGAGATATGAATTTACTGTAGGTGTGAAGAACAATCAGATTATGAATAAAATGAATCACAACTAATATCAAGCAATATCCCATATATAAATCACATTTGTTCTAACTGTGAATGTCTTGTTTCAAAAGAGTTTCTAAAATTGAAGTTTGTAATTGTTTTATGTTAAAATACTTCTACTACTATTATCTATTTGCAGGTTGGTTTTCCCAAAATGCTTAAAGCTGTGCTGTTTTCAAAACAGTGCTCTGTTTATTTAAAGGTGCACTGTGTAAATTTAGCAGCATCTAGCGGTGAGGTTGCGATTTGCAACCGCCCACCGCTCACCTCTCCCTTTCGAAGCACATAGAGAAGCTGCGGTGGCCGACACAGGACAAAGATGTTGTCGTCTGAGACAGCAGAGAGTATCTAGCACTCTGTAGAGCAGTTTGTCCGTTTAGGGCTACTGTAGAAACATGAAGGCGCAAAATGGCGATTTCAATGTAAGTGGACCCGTGGTGTATGTAGATAGAAATGGCATATTCTAAGGTAATAAAAACATAACGGTTCATTATGTAAGGTCTGTATTAGTAGACGCTACTGCCGAACACTGTTGAAAGAGACGCACAGACTGAGCCTGTGGTAATTCACATATGCTCGCTCGCTCGCTCTCTCTCTCTCTCTCTCTCTCTCTCTCTCTCTCTCTCTCTCTCTCTCTCTCTCTCTCTCTCTCTCTCTCTCTCTCTCTCTCTCTCTCTCTCTCTCTAATAACTCACTGCATTAGTCTGCTATCAGTAGCTCAAGCCTCCGTTACTAGCTCTAAAATGACGTTTTGGAATTAGCAACAGAGGCTTAGGTTTAGATGCGTAAGGTCAGGTAGGTACATATCCTTAACGTTCATACCCAAATTTACATCCATATATGGAATATGTTAAAATGCAGATGTGAATAATAACTTTTGGAAAACCAGCTAATACATTTTGCTTTACTGCAGTGTCAGTGTAAGAAAAATAAGAGCACCCTATTCTCTCCTGCCCCCTCCTCCTCAACAAATCATTCAGCTTGTGTTACTCTCAGCTTTCCAGATACAGCAATGTGATTGACAAGTACACTGTAGCATGGCATAAGTGATGTTCACCTGTGTTGTCCAGCCTGCCAAACATTCACATGGAAAACGAAAAGGTCAGCAGTGATCTATAGGACGTGTGTTTGCCGGCTAGGCAGAACAAGACCACTGTATGAGGACTGATGTTGGAAAACAGGATCACCAATCCATGAAACCCTCTGATTCAGGCTTTATCCCCGCTGTTTGTTTTCCCTGATGCCTTCAGACAGCTCAGAGATAACAGTAGTTCCAGAAACGACAGAATCGAATGGCTGAGAGGAAGTGTGTCCTGCCACCTGCAAGCTTATTTTAAAGCAATCTGTTATCCCTCAATACATTGAGTGTATGTCAATAGAAAAGAAAATTCATACAGTTAATGAGATCTTTAATACTGTATGTTAATTGTTTCTCCTACACGATATTAAATGGAGCGCAATGGAGAAAAAAAAAAGCAAAAGTCTTGTGCTTCTCAGATTTGTATCACACATGCTCGGACTCAGTGTTGGGGGTAACGCATTACAAGTAACTTGAGTTACATAATCAGATTACTTTTTTCAACTAACTAGAAACTATTAAAGTAAGGCATTTTAAATTTACAACAAAATATATGAGTTACTTTTTCAAATAAGTAACGCAAGTTACTTTGTTTTGCCATGCATTGAGTGACACCGCTCTTGTCCCCATGTTGAGAGAAATCAGGAGTAATGCAGAGGTGTTGTGTGCACTGTGTAAAAATGATTGACTAAATGTGAGCATGCATTTACTCATCTCACTTGCACAAAAACAGATGCAGTATTCCTTGAATGAATAAAAACAGTGAAATGAATATTTGCAAACCTGCAATAATTTAATACGTTAAATAACACAAATATACTTTATATATTTAATCTCACTTTATTAACCAATGTCTTTGCTGCTGACATTTGATGATCCAATCCAGCCATACTAATAAGCAAAAATGACTTTAGTTTAACATCACATTTGTGTTTCTTTTTTATTATAATTGCTGAAGTAAGAATGTTGAACTTTCTTCATCTGTGTCCTATTCTTCTGCAATCTAGAATGGCAGCACAAAAAAAGGTTCGAAAGGTTTGTTTGAGCTGCGCCCTCTACTGTACAGGCGTGAATTTGCATTTCCTTCAGCCTGAGGCTTATTCATTTCACTTTTGGTGTGAAAGAGCTTTTACATTTGCCAAAAATAGAACTTTTGTCTGGGTTCAAAAAAAAAAAAAAATTTTTTTTTTTTTTTTTAAAAAACAACAAGCAAGGCCAGCACACATGAAAAAAGTAATGCAAAAGTAAGGTAACATTACTTTCCATCAAAAGAAACTAAGTAACGCGATTCGTTTCTTTTTTTAGGGAGTAACACAATATCCTAACGCATTACTTTTAAAAGTAACTTTCCCCAACACTGCTCAGATTTGTCATGACACCAAAGACTGTAATCAAAAGTATGCAGATGAATCTTCAGCAAATTATTCTAATACCAAGCTATCTGTGCTATGCAATTCACAAATAATATATAACTAACTTAAATGTACATATTTATTTACATTTTACATATTTTGGCTGATAAACAGAAGTTTATCAGGTTTTATACACACACACACACACACAACCTCTGAAACCTCACTCGCATAAAAAAAGCATCTGCACACTTCTTGATTATATCTCAAATAAACAAGCAAACCAGGAAATGTAAAAATGTCTTCATGCATGTGCATAAACTGTTTTTCACACTCTTGTTTGCTAGGATTATTCTCACCAGACTGCCTGAAGAACAAAACCCCTTTCATGCTATTCTCTTTCATCTTGTATTGCCACTTAGTCTAGCTGCAGGTTATTTTAAATAATTCATTGCCTGAGCTTGAGGGTGGAGATACAAAGTATTGCCGATCGTTCACAGCAACCCCATTAAGCATTCCCAAAAATATTTACATGTTTACCTACACATTGATGAAATATTGGAATAATGAACTCATGTTTCTTTTTTCCTTTAAAAGGGATGATAAATGGAATAATGGAATAATAAAGGACAAAATGTGGAATAATAAAGGACAAAATGTGATTCATAAAGTGTTTAGATTTTGCATTTAAAAGCAGTAATTAAGCATAATGCTAAATGTATTTTCCAACTAAGCACACATCACCAAAATGTCTGAAAGAGCGAATATTCTGGAAAGCATCGCCTTTTATTTAAAATGTCATATATGTGTACAAACATCTGATAGAAGATGCCACAAAATATCTGCTTCTCATTCTAATATTCAAGGAACATTTTAGTGACGAGTTGCAGAAGAGCCATGTTCTGTAACATAGGGTTACATGGGAGAAAAGTAGTTAGCTAAATGCTTTACTTTAATGAAAATAACCCAGCACCAAAACAGCCTACAAGGACAAGATCTGATAATGACAAAAGCAAACATATGGTTATATAACAAGGGGTCAAGGTTGGACAGCTTAGCATGCCACTGTTAGAAAAAAATGGTGTAAATACATGCCAGTGAGATGAATGGGAATAGTTAGCTTTCCCCAGACTTAATATACATACACATAAAGCAATTAACAAACAAGAAACATCTGGGTACAAATGAAGGGACGGATCTAAAAACAGAAAGAGAACATGGGAAAATACAAAATACAAGGATTGAAAAGATGAAAAAAAGCGCACACACGAAAAAGCCCTCAAAACCATTACAACCAAACCAAATGTAATTAAAATGTAATTTATTCCTGTGATGGTAAAGCTGATTTTCTTAGCATTCATTACTCCAGTCTTTCATTTAGTAATTAAACATTTTTACTGACCCCAATATTATTATTGACCCCACACTTATGTGCTTGTTGGACAAGAACAGTAGAGTACTGTTTATTATCTCAGTCCTGTTTTGCATTAGGTTTAGTATCACGGCAAAACACATTCTTGTGATGTTTTTTTGTGTGTGTGTGTTTTAAGAATGTGCATGTGTGAGAAAGATTTTAACTTGGTTCTCTTTTTAGTTTGTAGGGCTACACTTACACCTTCCAAGAGCTCTATAATGAGAAGCAACTGTGATCAACATAAACTTCAGTATGTCTACAGATTTTTTTTGTTTACACTGAACACACTAAACAAGAACCTGTACACTTTTAGTGCATGTGTCTCTGAGAACGCTATCCCATATGCATATTTGTCATCTGTAAGGTGTCATTCTTAGAGTTTGTTAAAATGTTTTATTGATGCTTATAATTTAGAATGTATGCGAATCCCCTTTTAATGAGATGTTTGTACTGCAGTTTGGTGCGTAAAGTTGTACTCAATGCTTTTCAGATAATGTGCTCATTTACAGACGTCTCACGTGCATGTGCAGGGCATAATCTATGAAGAAAACTAAGTTGCTCCATGGAATATATGGCCTGAAACATTGCACACAGTAATCACAGTCCAGAACACAGAACATATTATATCTGTTAGGTGCGGTTCATCCCCAATTAATGTTTTCTGTGCTGTCGAGCGTTTTCCTTGGTTTTCCATTGTGTTAGAGGGTTGTGATGTGTGTGGGCTGTGGGTTCAGGAATGGAATCGTAATCTGAATCTCCAGATGAGTTGGTCTTCCACAAAGTGCTGGATCATTGAGCTCTGTGGGAAGGCCACCCATATTGTGAGAGAGCTTAAGAGCTGTGGTGATCAAGAAAAAGGTTTGTTGGCATACTGCTACTGTTTAAATAATAATTTAAAAAATAAAATAAAACACTGTACTTATGTTAATATGACAATATGACAAGTGTGTAAACACTCAAGCACCAAGTATTAATGATGAAACACTTCTACAGTAGTTATGTTTCCATCACCCTGTTTTTATGCGCATTTTGAAGTATCGGATCAGAAACGAGTGATGGAAACGGCACATTTAAAAAAAAAAATCCCTTAATTCGCTTTTTTTTTTAAAAGTTTTTACGCTTGCTTGAGGTGGTTTTTGACTTGAAAAAGAGTCATGTGAATAATGGGAGATGGAAACGCATTTGCCAAATAAATTCTGGCGTAGCGAACATTAAACCCACGCGACTAATCAGCTGTTTCCGCTGATGGTGTTTTATTTACTAAAACAAGGAATGCAAAAAAGTGCTGCATGGGGTGTAGAATCCATATCCCGGTGCTCTTAGTTCAACTCATAAAAACATATCAAGCCAAGGCACTCAAGAATTTAAAGTCCCCCTGTAGTCAATAATTTTATCCCTTAACCCTTTCTCACGTAAGTTTGAGTTTTTCAAGGCGACCGTTATTTAGAACGTATCACTTTATTGTTTCCATGCTTGTCACGTGACACATCGCAGTCACAAAAGTGCTGTATGACTAATGATCTATTTTATTTCATTTTTCCTTTTTTATAAAAAATATTCACAAATTTGTTAACTATAGCATGAAATATTTGATATTCCGATTGTCAAATATGGGCAAGTGGATGTGTTTTGTTGTTTAAACACCTTTATAACGATCGAGTTAGTTGAGCTATATGCGTGCCGCCATTTTAGTTTGTGCCGCAGTTCAGACAATCGGATCTATTGGATTTACAACACGTGAATTCATCCACTTCTCCCGAAATACATGAAAGTAAGTGGCCGGTGAACTGGAAGAAGAATAGAGAAAACTTTCAAGTTATTTACACAATCTGTATCTGATATGAATAAAACATGTTGTCTAATAATGGAAAGGATTATTATTGCCGCTTCCATAGACTTCAGTGTGTATTTTACAAATTCTAAATGTATGGTTTTGCTGGTACTTATGTGTATTTGAACGTCTGAAACCTAAAATAAACATTATGTCGTTGAAAACACTGAATAGTTGTATATGACAAGCGCTGTCTCTGGCTCAGCGCCAGCCAATGCGCAAAAGCACATTTGAATTTAGCAGTTGATCACGTGATGCACTGACTGTTCTAATCACACCGGTGTGATCATACACTCCAGGGACCAGCCAAGACTGATCACACCGGTGTGATCATACGTGTGAAAGGGTTAAAACGCATCTTTGATCACCAAAATGACATATTTAAAAAAAAATCTAAAAATCTTCATGCCTTAAAATATCTTGAATGTAACTCATGCCTCGTTTAGTATACGCGGTTCTATGAATATGCAAATTATCCCCACGTCCACTCACTCGCACCAGCAGAGAGACCTACTCGTTGACGATCACGCGTTGACGTGAGGTAGTTTGTGACGTCAGAAACACCAGCGATTTCAAACCGTGTTTTTGAGACTGTCTTCTGTTCACTGCAGTTTTAAGGAGAAAATAATCAGTGTTGACTTATGCACTTATTGCACATGGTTTGTCTTAAAGCATAATAGAAACGTCACACAGACATATAAACAACATTAAAAACTTGATTTTCACCACAGGGAGACTTTAAGGAAAAATATAGAAGGCCTTTATTTAATCATGGCTTAGGCATTTTAAAAACAGGTAACCGCACACAAACGCAATTTTTTTAAGTCTAATTTCAGCATAAAAGCACCCTTCAACCAAAGGTCTCAGTATTACTATGGGAGAAAATAATGTCAAGTACACAGGCTTCATCTACCAGATTCTCAATTATAAGATTGAGGAATAGGTGTTTCCCAGCGAACAGGAAATTGGCTAATTATTTTGTGAATAAGGTAAGCACAATACCAATTCAAGCCTTGAAAAAGCCTATAAATCCAACTAGCCTATTATTATTTTTATTATTCTTTTTTAATTAATTTACCAGTTAATGCAAATTACCCCACCAAAAAATAAATAAACATAAAAAAATCACTACAAAAACAGACCTCGGGCACAATGACTAACACTCATGTGCTGTTTTTAATTAGCAGAGGTTCCATTCATGCCCACCAAACTTTCTTTTTTTGAAAGGTTAAATAAAGTTCACTATAAAATGTTCTGTTAGGTAACTCAAAAACGTACTAGGAATACCTAAACTAACTGGTTTTATTCAAGTCTAAAACATTCTTTAATATGGAAATAGTCAGCTGCAATACATTAGGATACAAAAATATATTTAAGGGTTGGATCAGTATAGCTCTTTAAAAATAACTGCATCAGAAGCAATATGCTTATATGAAATCTTTAAAGCTGAAGTGTTTTTTTTTTTAATCATCCAGAATAGTGTGCAACAGTGCCTGCCCACTTTTCCAGCTGCCTTAGTTCTGCCTTAGTGTTTCCTATTCATTTTCCCAGAGGGTTTTTTTTTTTAAAAAAGTCTTTGTTAAAGAGTTATTAGCCATGAACCAAACCAACCATCTAGGAGTTGAATCACAACATTACAAACTTTGATTTGAAGTATTTGAAAATTCAACAGAAAACGAAGGTACAAGAATTATATTTACAATACACACAAAAAAAAAAAAAAAATCCAATTTTTTTTCTGGACAAGCAAATGTTTTACTCAGACAAGTGAATGACCGATGTCGAGCCCTGTATGTATATAGATAGATAGATAGATAGATAGATAGATAGATAGATAGATAGATAGATAGATAGATAGATAGATAGATAGATAGATAGATAGATAGATAGATAGATAGATAGATAGATAGATAGATAGATAGATAGATTTTACGTTTGTTGCAAAATATAGTTTGAGAAAGTAGGGAGACTGACTCATTGTCATTCATAGTGCTTCTTGGTAGCAGATGGGCACTACAGAGCTATTTTGAACTGAATAGTGGAGATTTTCTGTTTTGCAGAATCATGGGTATTGCACATTTTCACAAGGAATCCCAGGTTGAAATAATGCAGGCTGAAAAAAAAAATTCATGGGATTTTTTTTTAAATATTTTATTTACTTATAGTTAAAAAACTCTTACAACTTACTTATAGTTTTATATTTGTCTCTGCTTAGGCTGAGATAGAAGAAAGTGTTTTAACATCGGAAAAAAATGACACACTTCACCTTTAAAGAAAGTCTGGTAATAATGGTAACCTTTGGATTTTTCTACAGCCAGTAAAAAGTACACACAGTGACACAGACAGACAGACACACACATACCCCTTCTCTCTCTGTCTGTCCCTCAGAGTGGTGCCTACAGGCATGATCCTATTTATTACCAGAGCAGAGGGAGCAGTTTGTGTCGAGCTCTGAGGGGGTGATGAGGTGGAGGCTGAGCTAAGAGCTCTGTGAGGACAAACTCTCACCGACATGCACTTCCATTGTGCTTGTGACAAGCACAATGGAAATGTGGATCCAGGTAAACATTCCCACACATTCTGGCAGATGTGGCTCAGAAAAGCAACAGTAAAGCATATGGCACAGTATAAACACAAGATCACCACAATTTAAACTATTATAAAGCATGATGAGAATAAATGAAGAGAGCCAAGATATTGATTGCATCTGCTTAACTTAAACTTCAAAGTGAGGAGCTCACAGCATGTATTTACAGAACTTGTTTGTGTATTTGTGTAGAATTAGCCAAGATTATTTTAATGCTTCTGAGACTGAGGGGTGGCATGATCTGGATTTATCTCGACATCATCTGCAAACTGTATAAAAACATATTCACGAATATTCCCTATGGACAGACTGCCATATTTTTTTTAAACCCACCAGGCAGAAAACAAGTCACACAAGTGTCTGTCAATATTTAATCAAATACAGATCAGGTCCAAAAACCTTGCACATGTTCCCTCAATCCAAATCAATCACCGTAACAGCTGGAATATTTCGCAAGAAGCCGAAGATTGCTTATTGATCAAAGTACAAATTAAATCACCCAAAAGACTTCTTGCTCAGATATAAAAGTGCTGGTGTCTTTTGAGTTTTAGCCAAAGTGTAGTCCAGCCTACTCAAGCAGCCCCTGCTTGAAAAGCTTTTTAACCTTGCTTTATTATCTCTTCTTATATGCATTTCTCAAAATATATTTTTTTCAACACGACTGTTTGCAATGCCTTTAGTCAGACCATGTGATATATCCCACAGACTTGGCCTGTATTGGATTTGATGAACTTTCTGCAAACGCGATCTTCAATCATTAAGAAACAAAGCTAAAAATACAGTTCTGCATGCTAAAAATCTTCAGATTTAATAACCTTGACATAAAGAGAACAAAGCAATCATTAACTGTATTATGCATAACAGTGCAGACCAGTGCAGTTTATGGCCATCCATGTTAAAAATAATACATACAAACATTACACAGTGTCTTAACTGTAGCCACATTTAAGCTTGGGCTAAAATGCATCTATTTTACATCCTTAATCCCTAATTCCTTATTATTTATTATTATTATTATTTTTACATTTCTTCCTACAGCATATTTTTTTGGTCTTATTTATTATTCTTTCTCATTATTTTTTTTTATTCTTAAATTATTTCAAAACTTTTATACAACCTAGTTTTTCCAACTTTTTTATGTCTGTGTAAATCACTTACATTTGTTATTGTGTATGAAATGTACTAAACCTAACTAGTTAACCTTGCCCATCCTAACCATGCACGATGTGAAAAAGGATTAAAGCTACGTATTCATTTGAATCCAATATTTTGTGCTAACCAGTTGCACAACACATGTTGGTTGCTTGGTTTCTACTTAAAAAAAAAATAAAAAAAAAAAAAGCAAAAAATAGGAACTAAGAAATCAAACATCATCAAAAATATGAACAAAGAGAGATTGCCTGTGGATTCTTGTTACAAGAATTTTGCCTGGTTAATAGTACACAGATGAACAAAATAATATTAATAATGTTTATCATGGCAATGTAATGTTTACTGTTCTAAACAGTGGCGGTCAGGAGGACTGTTTAGGCTTGCACAAAAAGAGAATGAGAGCTGGCTGATGGGAAGTAAACACAATTTGAATCCAAGGAGCTTTCAGTGACGACATGACCAATGCAATACATGGCATATCACATCAAAGGCTCGTAGTTCAAAGGCACAATTTTGGGGCTTATTAGCATTATAACCAATACCAGGAATAATACCAAATGTACTGATTCCCCTCTCCTCCTTTTCCAGCCTGACAATATCCACATGCTTCTCTGCCTGCCAATAGCTTGTTGAGACATGCCATTATAATAATTGGCCATTCGCTCTCCATCCCCGGTTGGCCTGCCAATCTGCCCATTGACACAGTGGGAGCATGGCAGCCCATCATTCCAGTAATGACAACACAGCAGAGATTCAAGCTGGATTTCACCAATAATAATGATGATGGTAAAAGAGCTAACCACCAGTGGGTCCCATCATCCCAGGGACCGCAGCCTCTAGCATCTGTCGCTAGTGCGCCTCTTGAGGCCAGGGGAGTGAGGTTTACTTGCACATCTCTTACTAGGAGGCCTCTGTTACACTTACCCCTCTAAACCTCACTCCCATCCGGGTCATGGCACCAACGTAACCCTACTGGTCCTACTCGCACAGCTTCAAGCGAGATTCGAATTGGCATCTCCGGTATGGGAGGCGGGCGCACTAACAAGGACGCTAAAGCCTCTAGCGTCAGTTGCTAGTGCGTCTTTCGAGGCCAGGGGAGTGAGGTTTAATCACACAACTCTTACTAGCTAGCCTCCATTAGACTCACCGCCCTAAACCTCACTCCCATCTGGGTCACAGCACCAACGTAGCCCCGCTGGTCCTACTCGCACTGCTCTGAGATGGATTCGAACCAGCGTCTCCAGCAAGGGAGACAGGCACGCTAACAAAGACGCTAAAGACTGCAGCCTCTAGAATCAGTCGCTAGTGCGTCTCTTAAGGCCAGTGGATTAAGGGTTTACTCGCACAGCTTACTATCTGGCCTCTGTTATACTCACCGCCCTAAACCTCACTCCCATCCGGGTCACGGCATCAACGCAACCCCACTGGTTCTACTCGCACTGCTCAGAGCGGGATTCGAATCGGTGTCTCCGGCATGGGAGGCGGGCGCATTAACAAGGACGCTAAAAACCGCAGCCTCTAGCGTCAGTTGCTAGTGCACCTTTTGAGGCCAGGGGAGTGAGGTTTACTCGCACAGCTCTTATTAGCTGGCCTCCATTACAATCTGAAAAATACTGTTGAAGGTGAACAAGTATAATCCAGCATGAAAATGCTGTCATAATTTGCTCACCCTCATGTTGTTCCAAACCTTTGGAACATAAAAAAAAAATATTTTGAAGGATGTTTCAACTTTCAAAACAACATTGGGCCCAATTGACTTGCAATGTATAGACAACAACACCTGGAGACATTTTTCAAAATATCTTATATGAATGTCATGAGGGTGAATAAATGACAACATTTTTCATTTTTGAGTGAACTATCCCTTTAACTTAGAACTGTGAGGTACATAAAGAAAAATGCACATCTGTGCCCAGTATTACAGCCATCCAAGAGTAATCCAGCAATATCCAAACAATTTGATCCTGATTGGTCAATAACTGTCTTTTGTGGTAAAATATATTTCGTATCATGACCGTATAATAAAACATAATTTAAACACTTCAAATCAACATTTCATGTCCATTTATTTATTTATTTATTTGGCAAGTTGCCATGTAATGAGCAAGACGGTGTAGACTCAGCCGGTCATTATCTGTAAGGTTTATCCGCTTCCCACTGAGCTAAAGAACACCCTTTATCCAAGATAAAATAACAGTAACACACAACCTCTCTGCTTATTGTTTTAATAAACCCCTTTGGGATATATTTTGTGATAATGGCTGTCTGACTATATATATTGTAGCTACCATCCATTAATTGAATCAGACCTCAACATTTCAATCCATAACAATGCCTATAAAACAGGGATTATTATCTTCTTTGTCCAGTTCTGTTGGCCCTGACTGCTCTAAATAGCAAGGTTACATTGGCAGACCATGCTAAAGAAAATGTGCAAAGCTGTGAAATTGTTCTTGATGCTCACAGTTCAAATGAGCTATGTCTTTAGATGTAGCCTGAAAATACCTGACATGCTGGAAAATGAAATCACATTAGCTAAAAGTAGATTGCTATAACAATATCTGAGATCATTCTGGGCATGAACATGTTTAGGATGGATTACAGGAAAAAAAACATGATATTTAACTAAGAATTGTGAATGTTTCTGTGATGGTTTAGTTTAATTGTGATGATTTTGCTTATTGCATATGATTGAGTAGAATGTTGCTACATTTATAGATTCTAATAACACCAAAATATAAATTAAATAAAAATGCAACTCCTTAGACTCTAATGCAAAACGTGTTTTTTTTTTTGTTTTTTTTCCACAAGCTTGTTTTTATATGAAGAACAACTTTCACAAGGTCAACCGCAAAAACGAAGCTGGATATTTCAGTTATAGCCACAGAAGTCACTAATTTTATCTGCTTCTTTAAAATAGCATCTGGTTTAATTTCTATTTCTTTAAAATATGTATTATGCTAATTGTTGCTTGCAGCTGTATTGAATGCATCTAAAATTAAAAATCAAATCAATTACCTCGAGAACAGAGCAGACTAGACACTAAAACACAAGGCAGCACCAATATGTATTTTAGGGAAAAGGTTTTGTGGGTGTTTTGGGTTTTGTCTGTTTGCCAATTAAACTGAGGTAATATAGGTTTCTTTTCATGTTTCACGCTTCCCTGGCAGTGTTTTTTCTTCCCATTTCCACAATGATTCCAATGTCATTTCCATTCGTAACAAAGAACCAGCATTCAGCATAGGGTTTATTCTTGCTGATAAAATCCCACTAACTCAATTTTATCAGTCCTATTAAGCCTGTCAGCAATTACAAAGACTGCTCATGGCTGCAACAAAGCCCACTAAGCTGTCATTCTTGGGGCTCTATTATCACTTTCCTTTTATCATTTAATTGCAGGAATTACCCAGACACTAGATTTGGTTACCTAATGTCTTTAGATACTGTATTTGTGCCAATCCATTTCAACGAGTGGAAAAGAAATTGGATCCCCTATAGACTTTAGTTGTTTTGAGATTTAACAAACGTACTGACAGAGCAGAGCTTTACTCAGTTTAACTGAAGGTAATGACACAAGGCTGATGATTTGAGTCTTTCAAAGTTGGCTTTGATAAGACATACAATCTCTGTTTGAAGAAATGTGTTGTCTTCTGCAGAATGTGTATGACTATGCACAAGGGACATCTTGTAACCACACAGAATACTGGTAAATTTCAAGTGTCTACAACTTTACATAAAACAAATGAGTCACAGGTCTAAACAATCCTTCAATTCTACTAAAATGTCAAACAGCCACGTTTGGTCGAACTAATTTTTACTGTATTTTGACGGAAAAACTTGCCACTGGAGAAACTGCAGGTTACATGCGAATCAGTTTACTGTTTCCTCTTTCCACTACTATATTCTCCTCCCACATCTTTGGACACCCATTGCAGTGTTTACTAGCTCCTGCCCAGATCCATCCTTGGCCATCATCATTCCCTCACCTGTGCCCCATCTGCCATTATCATGAATCTCTTCCAACAGCAGCCATAACATATGCTTGCATCCTACTCTATTGCAGTTATAATAGAATATATAATTTATATACAAAATATGTGTGATGGCATGGTGTTGCCCTCAGGCAACAAACTAAAGTTTTGGGCCTCACACCACCCCTTAATTAAATAAATAACTAAATAAATAAATAACTTTTTTGTTGTTGTTGCCTCAGGGCAACATTTTGCTGTTAGGAAGTGGAACTAAGTGTAAGGAACTGTTCCAGGTGTGTTTCCACTTGAGCCTGGTACGGCACGGCACGATTACAAACCGTTCTCGGCCCAGAATTCTCTAGACAACCGTGCCGAACCGTGCTGGTAGAATCCGTGAAGTGACGTCGCCACTCTGAATCGGTCACTTGTCTGCTGCCTGGCTACCAATTTCTCTGTAGCTGGCTAAGCGCTCTATTTGAGCGATGTAAACACAAATTAATAATAAAATTAAAAGAAATATCTGATCATCCTCCACAATGCGGTCGTTATTTACATCTCATATCGTTAATAAACCGTTGTGTTACCAAGGAAACGACTGACGCTTTTGTATTATATTCCAAAGAGCGGCCGCTATCAGCCCCACAGTGGAAAATGAAACCAGAACCGTACCAGCTGGCCCGGATCGGCACGGAATAGAACAGTTACGCAATGAGAACCATTTGGCCCGGCGGTGGAAAAGCGGCTGAAGTGTTAGGACCTGATGCATTCAAGTCCTCCTGGGAAGTTTGTTTTTACGAGCTCGGAAAACTCAAACAATGCACTTTATGGGCCCTATCATACACCCGCTGCAATGCTGCGCCAGGCGTAACGCAAGAGTTTTTTGCTAGTTTCAGCCTGACGCAGTTATCATTTTCATGTCCTGCGCCACGTTGTTTAAATAGCAACTGCATTTGCGCCCATTTGTGCACCCATGGGCGTGTTGGTCTGAAAACAAGGTGTGTTCAGGCGCATTGTTGGCGCGTTGCTATTTTGAGGCAACTGAAAACGACTGCGCCATTGACCAACAAAAACCTGGTCTGAAGTCAATATCGCAGTATTTTTTGTGTTATTTAAAGGGCGCGTTAGTAATATGCGCCTATAGGTGAGTCCACAACGCGCGTACACTCTGCTTGTTACACACACAGGGACGCGCAACAGCACACAAACATTTTTAAATATTAAAAATAAAAGGATTACAATGTAAAAGATTATTATTGTGTACATAAAGATAAAAATGCCTACATGTCATAATGGATAGTCATTGCATGTATCATAATTACCTATTTGCAGTAACGACAAATGAAATTGGCTGTATTTAACCAATCGTGGCAATACACACATGCATTTAAAACTGACTCGTCAGGTTGAGGATGTCTATATTCTGCCATGTAAATAGCGAATCAGCCATGGTGCAAGCGCAACTGGCTTTTAAAGGGAATGGCAGATGAGACTCTGACTGTTTTTTTTTTTTTTGCATGTTATGCCCAAAACACACCCATTACTCATTAAGAGAGTAGGGACAACCCTTTTAGACCATGTTTCCCGCAGTTAAACTAGCAAAAGTGGATTCGGACACGCACTAAGTGCACTTGCGCCGTGCACTTTAGACCATGCGCTTAGATCGTTAAAATAGGGCCCACAGTGTGTAATTGATGTTTTTATTAATATCATTATTATTATTATTATTATGCTGCCACAGAGAATGATGGGAAATGTAGTTTGGTCATATCAGCTCATCATAAACTGGCAGTTGTGTTTCCTGGCCAACTTTATATCTCTTCTTTAGTAATAACATAAAGGTACACATAATGCGTACAAACTACGTTTTACTGCCAGCATCCAGAAATAAATGTATCATGATTGAAAACAATTTGCTTCCGCCATTGCTTCCCACTCGTAATTACGACTTTGTGGTGGCATTCATGTGCATTAAACTCGTGAATACAATATTTCTGACATGATTTGAATGCACCAATAGTCAATGTTTTTACTACTATCTACTGACACTTGGAAACTAGGAAATGGACACAAGAACATTTTATGGGCGGAAGGAACATGATCGAGCAGTTAGGGTCATTCCCTCTGACAATGAGGACAGTGAGCTTGAGGAGAGTCAGGAAGAGTGGATCCCCGAATCAGGTTTGAGAGACAGTTAGGAGGACAGGGGTCAGTCAGCAAAGTAACGTGTGTGTGCACATGTGTATGTGTGCATGTGTTTGTTTGGTTTATGTGTTTATATGAAATGTGAGAAACATACATTAGGTGTTTAGTTTGTTTATTTGATTGTTTGATGTTTGTGATTGTTGGAACCATTTGTGATTGATGTTTGTCAAAATAAAACCTTTTCTAATGCATATACTGTTATTATTATAAAATGTATTATATAGTAAACTGCCTTATTTCGGTTAATTTCACAATGATTATGACACATTCATAGAAGACTTCTAATACCTTAAAACCCTAAATAAATAAATAGTGAAAAAACTGTTACATGATAATGAATGCTATTTATTCAGCTATTTCTGAAAATCTTAGAGGACACAGTGAATAGCTATTATTCTCTAGAATGGCACCGCTGCACACAGCAATCACTGTAAACAGCATGAAGTTTGCACTTCTCGTGACACACTTTTGGTTTTATTCTGACATTTAGGATGAGGGATTTTATACATTTGAACTTATATATTCTTCCCATAGTGCATCCTGGTGCCATGTGTTCCCCAGGTAAGCGACGCACACGTACCCGGCCATCCACGTGATGTAAAAGAAAATGTGATTCATCAGACCAGGCCACCTTCTTGCTCCATGGTCCAGTTCTGATGCTCAGGTGCCCACTGTTGGCGCTTTCGGCAGTGAACAGGGGTCAGCATGGGCACCCTGACTGGTCTGCAGCTATGCAGCCCCATACGCAACAAACTTCGATTCACTGTGTATTCTGACACCTTTCTATCAGAACCAGCATTAACTTCTTGAGCAATTTGAGCTACAGTAGCTCGTCTGTTTGATCGGACCACACGGGCCAGCCTTTGCTCCCCACGTACATCAATGAGCCTTGGCCGCCCATGACCCTGTTGCCAGTTCACCACTGTTCCTTCCTTGGACCTCTTTTGATAGATACGGACCACTGCAGACCGGAAACACCCCACAAGAGCTGCAGTTTTGGAGATGCTCTGACCCAGTCGTCTAGCCATCACAATTTGGCCCTTGTCAAACTCGCTCAAATCCTTACGCTTGCCCATTTTTCCTGCTTCTAACACATCAACTTCGAGTTCAAAATGTTCACTTGCTGCCTAATATATCCCACCCACTAACAGGTGCCGTGATGAAGAGATAATCAGTGTTTTTCACTTCACCTGTCAGAGGTCATAATGTTATGCCTGATCAGTGTATATTTTCAGTCATAGAAACAGAGGAATCTCCGAAAAACCGGAGTTGCTTTATTTTATGACATATGCGGAGCTAAATATGGATACCAGACAGTCCAGTATAAATAGACGAGACGTACTGACAGATAAAATAAATACATGATTGTGATAGCCTATATGATTTGTCTGATTTCTTCCAGCAGTTGTATTTACCATGTTTACTATAGTAATGGTTAGCGCGCATAGTTAAATCACATATAAATATATTACTGCCTTATATGGTGATCAGAATCCACATCGAATCAAGTTATTTCAAACACTCGCTGCTGTCTGAAAGTTAGCATCGAGGCATATATTCTGAAATATTCCATGTAAACATGTTTCTGAATAAAAACGTTTTCTAGCCTGAAAGTGAGTTGAGCTAAAATTATTTTAAAAGTCTTTAATGCTAATGTTAGCTGGTATATGAAATCGTCCGCGGCGCTGCCATCTCCAGACTCAGATAAACTCCGCCTTTGTTTGTAACCGCTCCTTAAGCCCGAGTTGGCCTGCTTTGGACCAAGATATTTGGCGGGCCAAATAACCCTGGCCGTTGGCCCCGAGGAAGCCCAGACGAGGCCCGATCAATCCCCGGAAGTGACAGTGGAAACGCGACTGGCCCTGGCATGCACTAGCACCCCCGCCTTTAGCCCGACAGTGGAAACGTGGCTATTGTTAACCTTGGGTCATTCTAAACCTCAGGTAAACAGAATCCTGAGTTATCTTGGTTCACGTTTGGAACAAGTTTCATTGATAAGGGAAGGAAGCGGGAACCTCTCGCCCCATTCCCACGGCTCTTGGCCTCGCTCAGCTTGCCACATACCCCCATCGCCCCTCACAGGCCGGGGGGTACCCTCACCCTGCTTGCCACAAAGTTTTACAGTGCTCAGAAGTTTCCCAGGGTTAACAATTAATCCTGGGTATTCATAAACTGTAGTTGCACACTGTACATTCCTAAACCCTGAGTAAACATTCTTATTTGCATATTTGCAGTGGCAGTGTCATTGATTGGACGGGTGTAGCATGCAACCTCTTTACTTAAAGGCTCTAGTATTGTGCATCACTGAATGGACTTTTCAGACTATAAAGTTAAGAATGAAACGGTTTCTTCTTGACTCCCACTATTTGATATTTTACCCCTCAAACACTGAAACATAGCCTACTGCTTTTCTGTGACTGTATAAAGCATGTGAATATAAGGCATGCATTTAGGTGTTAATTGCTAAGAATCTAGCCATAACATTCTAGCATTCAACATTGTTTCACACTGTACGGTACACATCTGGCACCGCAATGCGGGGTTAACACAGCAAGAGCTATGCTAAATCTGCTCCGGAGCAGGTGCTCATAATTCGGTGCATAAAACGGTGCTAACCCTGCTTCTAAAGTACCATTTAGAAAAACAATAACCCAGGGTTAAGAACTCTGTGAAAATCCCTTAACAGTTCATTTTTCAGTTGCTATTTTGTGATACCCATCCAAAAGTCCCTGCTCCAATCAGATCCAGCTCTGACCTACCATCCATACCCTCCCAGTAACATACCATTAATATATCTAACATATGCAAATAACAAATCTCCCATATGCCAATTGACTGAAAAGTGCAGGGGACAATAGTAAGGAACCCCTGGGTTAAACAATTATTACTGAGATAATTTTAAGATTAGAGAGTAAGGCGGAGACACTACGAGTTACAGCAGCAGAACAGTTAAGGAGCTTATATTCAAATCCCTTTTCATCTCTGGTTTATCCTCCAGCTTGTATCCACACACAATCATACACATACTTAATATGCAAGAGTAAATGTTGATTTTTCTGCCTTTTTTATGCTACAGTGGCAAAAGATCAGACTGCTTCTGACCATATGTTCAGCAGAGGAGGAAAAAAAAGAAACACAAGTGAAAATAAATCATGCAATAACATCTGTCTCTGTTTGCAGTAATCACAGCAAAAAGCAATGTGTGTGCACTTGCATTTGAGTGGATATAAATACAAACATAAATTACATTAGGCCTATAAAGTAAAAAACTGCTTAATGAAAGTGATATTCTTTAATATGACACTATCATTAAAACACTGTTTAATAATAAGAGGGAATATCCATATCCTACTGCATCTGAAATTGCTTACTGTCTGACATTCACATCTCATATCCCGTGGCATCTCGGGATACTTAAGTGTCCACTAAATTCACACTTCAGAAATCTCAGAGGAAGTAGTAGGTCATTTGGTTGCTTTTTTCTGAATACTGTGAATTCCAGCATGCTACTTCACATACTGCTTTTCGCCTACTATATAGCAGGGAAATGGGCATACAGTATTTAAACGCAGGGCATGTGTTTTTCCTTCAATCTTAAAGAATTTGACTTGAAAACGAAATATGAAAATCACATGTGAATTGGAACATACAAATTAGATTAGTTTTAACATCTAATAAAATAACTACAAAAAAAAAAAAAAATTCCCTGTCAAATAGTTTTAATTTTAGTCATGTTTAATTTTAGTCACTTTATTTTGCTCTATCATAGACTGTGTACTGTACATCTATTTTCAAAACCAATTATGCCGTGCTCACATTAGACTGTGAGCAAGCAAAATTTCTACAGACACTGCAATGGATGAAATGTGACGTCACACTCTGCGGTTGTAACGGAGGCCAGCTAGTAATCGCTGTGCGAGTAAACTTCACTCCTCTGATCTCAAGAGACGCTCTAGCGACTGACGCTAGAGGTTGCAGCCTTTAGCCTCCTTGTTAGAGCGACCGACTCTCATGTCGGCGGACCCAGGTTCGATTCCCGCTTAGAGCAGGCAGTTTGAACAGGAGGGGGTTACATGGTGTCTTTTTTAAAAACATATTTCAACATATATTACAACCAAAATGCAAAGAGGTCACGCCGTGATGTTTAAATCTTCTATTGGTCACACATCTTCATGTGATACGAATTTCGCAGGGCAGAGTTCAAACTTGAATTTTGAACTTGAACGCAGTGAAACTTGCTTGATCTTACGTTTCCTGTCACCCGCATTCATATGCGTATATGGGAGTCAATGGAACGAAAAGTGTGGCAGCTCCTTTAGTTGCTTAAATAGTTGACTACAGGTTTTAAGCCTTAAGAAATGCCTTATACACTTACTGTGCATTTACACTGGCGTGGAGCGAGCAGAATGGAGAAGGCGTTTTCAAGTAATACCTATGGAAGCCGAGCAACATGCTAGTATGGTGGCTTGTGGGATTGACAGCAGACCAGGGAAAGTATCTGAGAACATCAGAAAGTTCAGAAATGCCAGGCAGCAGCCAATTGTTGTGAGATGCAGGAGTTTGTGTGTAAATAATATTGTTTACATATTGGACGCTTTGCAGCTGTTATATATATATATATATATATGTTAACTATTGCAGTTTGGACACTTTCAATGTAGCTGGGTTAACAAAAGTTTACTAAATTGACATTGTATGTCAGGTGCATTTCCTCCAAGGTGGCAAGGGAGGTAGTGCTTCCTCAAAACAATTGGATGAAAAACACAATCCAAGGTACAAAAATAAAACAACAAAAAAACATTGCAAAACATGACATTAAAAGTGTATGAATCACTCATTTTTTTTCTAAAGTAACACTGTCCCACAGCGACACCCGCAGGTAAAGGTACGAAGAGAGTCTCTCTTGCCTCCCCTGAGCCCATTGAGTTTTAAAATACCCCCTAAAGCGTGCAGTGGTTTTCATGAATGGTAATTGAAAATGAATGTGGGAAAGGCACATGAGAGGAGGCAATGCCTCCATCACACTATGATTTGATATGATTGGTTATGATCGACTATGATTGGTTCATGCTTTAAATCCCGCCTCCCGTTTTCGAGCGCATCCCGCATCCTCATATACTAGATATATGATACTAGATACATACTAGATAATTGTCGTAAACGACAATTTTTCCGATGCAGTGTCTGTGATGCTTCATGAAGTCACGACAGAAAGACTACTAGTTTTTTTTTTCGGTAGGCCGCGACGGGTGCCGTCACATCTGTGATGTTGACCAATAGGAGCAGAGAAGCTCTTCCGTACACAGCTTTCAAATATGGCAAAATGAAAAAGAGATGATGGTATTGGTGCTACTGGGTGGAATTATGCATTGGAGGAAAGGTTTGTGGAACTATTGCAACAATACTACTGCAACTATGATGTTTCCTCGAGGGACTACCACGACAGAGTGAAAAAAAGATAAATGCTGGCCAACTATAGCGGAGGTGCTTCAGCAACTCGGTGAGTACTGAAATTAGCATTACGCTAACACGCTGCTTTGGTGGCCATTGTTTGTTTACGTTCTTGTTTCCGGAAGTCAATTGCTAGTTTCCACCTTCTCGATGACATCACGCATGTCGTTAAAGATAGTAAGCAATGTTTGGTTGGGAAGCAACATGTAGTCTGACATGTTTCTTGTCCACAACATGGCACAACACAACAAGAATTTAGGAGTCAAAATTGCATAATCTGACACAGTGACTATCATAACAGATAAAAATATCATGTAGTCTGAACCCAGCATTTGGCTGGTTTCAGGTCCATCTGAAATTGGACGTGTGTACATAAGATGCATTCATGTTTTCAAAAAAAGGGGAGCACAATATAACAACTGAATGCAACTACACTAGTCATCCAACAACCCGCCCCTAGTTGAAATTAAGGGGAAACAGTGCTGTACAAGTTACTGTATGAACTTACTGTGTTGGCAGTGGATTCCATTAAAGCCTGATGGGCACTGGCAGACGTATCCAATGAATGTGTCTCCCCTGAACGTTTCACTGATTTCACAGGTGCCTCCATTGTGACAAGGGTTTGGATGGCAGGGTCCTGTAATATAGACAAATATAAATAAGCAGACAGACTGAAGGGTTTTTTTATGTATGCAACTGTTCACAACCCACATAATGGGTTAGAATAGATGAACAGATGGGTTAGAAACAGATATCAACAGTTTATAACATGGCCTGCAGTGTAAGCACTTGCATCTCTATCTACAGTGGTTCAAGTAATGACATACAGGGGGAGAAAAACATAAAAAATTGAACACAGTGAAGGAAAGGATGAAATGAGAGACAGTCACAGAGAGAAAGAGAGAAATGTAAGTATAAGCATCACTTGCTGAGGTCACCATGGGGCAGCTTGAGGGATAAATTATATCATGGACACTGTATTACCTCTTCTGGCACTGTGTCAACACACAGACAGAGCGAGAGAGAGAGAAAGAGAGAGAGCTGGCATTTCACTCACTCGCTACAATCAGTCAGAGAGTTAAATCGGAGCAGAAATTAATAGAGGAGTATGTGAAAAGGTCAAGGTAAGGATATAGAGCAATGCTTTTTGACAGGATGTCAGCTTAATGACATTATAAGTGAATGATGGATTCAGTAAAAGTATGACACATATGGCATATATTAGGTAACTAGATAATATGTGGCATATGTACATGTATTGTAATGTGCCTTGGCAGGAGGATTGTCTCCCCCAGCTGATTCTGTTTCCACTCAAGGTTTGTATCCCTCTTTGATTAAAGGACTTTTTTTGTCAGATTCATGTACTTCATTTTTTAAGTATCCTGGGTGAACTTAAAAAGTAAAGATGTCATGATTTCCCAATAGAACAATTGCCTACTTAAATAGTTATATGTTTCTGTACAAATTGCATACAAACCTAAATATAAATAATTTTTGTTGTTTAATATAAACTATATTACGTGGAATATTTATCTATTTATGTCTGGGGTCAGTAAGATATTTTAAATTTTGAGATTTTGAAATAAGTCTTTTATGCTCACCAAGATAAAAAAATACAGTACAAACAGTAATACTGTGTAAAAAATTTAATTTTAAAATAACATTTTTATACATTAAAATGTAATTTATTCCTGTGATGGCAAAGCTGAATTTTCAGCATCATTACTCCAGTCTTCAGTGTCACATGATCCTTCAGAAGTCATTCTAATATGCTGATTTGCTGCTCAAGAATCATTGAACATTTCTTATTATTATCAATGTTGAAAACAGTCATTCTGTTTTTGTGGATACCATTTTTAAGGATTCTTTGAAAGTTCAAAAGAACAGCATTTACTTGAAATCTGTAACATTATAAATGTCTTTTATGGGTTCCTTAATAAAAGCATACATTTCTCAAAAAAAAAAAAAAAAAACTTGCCACAAACAAACCTCAAAACTTGGATAAGAGTAACTATCAACTAACTGATCAATTTAAGTAGAGGAACAAAAATACCAAGTCAATTGATTAAAAGTTGATTAAAATATTGGCAACAACAAGGTAAATAACACTGAAAATGGTCAAACTATGCAACCATTTTTTACTGGTTTGCTCACTTTGGGCAACATTTTTTGTAAAGCAAATTTTAAACAATATGTATGTTTTACAATATCTTGTAAAAAGTGAATTGACTTGAATGAGTGATGATATTGTCATTTATTGGTTCTTATGGTTTGAGTGTCCAAATGAAAAAACATTTTGATTTCATCTATCGCTTTGGGGGGGAAAAAACCCCTCTTGTGAAGTCATGAATGACCAATCAAAATGCTGATTCCACTAAGAGCTTTTAAAACAACATTCAGGCAATGGACTGATTGTTCTGGAATAGCTTCTAATCTTTTAGTCTTCACAAATCCTGCATTTGCAAGCAAGTCAAGCTCATAAGAACCCCTAGAGGGTCCATATCTCATGGCCTATCAATACCATACTGATGTTTAAAACATTAGAGTGCCTGCATTGGGTTGCATGCTGTCAAAAGTTGCTTGATGAAATTGCAGGGCAGTCAGTTTAATCTTTCAAAATATCAGTAGCAAGTTCTGCAAGAGGGAATGGGTGGAGTAGAGAGATGTATTACAGAGATATGATCAATATGCTCTTAAGTGCAAAGGCCGACAAAATGTAGATTGTTCAAAAGACAAAAAAAAAAAATAATAATAATAATAATAATAATAATAATAATTAAAAAAAACATATAGGATCCTAAGCAGAAGAGCTCTGGATGAGAGTCTTCAAAATGTTTGACTGTACATGCAAAACAAAAGGATATTAAAACAGAAATATATTAAAATATACACAAAAATTTGGGGTCGTAAGTATTTTTTACAAGAAATTAATACTTTTATTCAGCAAGGATGCACTAAATTGATCAAATGTGACAAAGACACTTGTGTTAATAAAGGCTGTTGAACTTTCCATTCATCAAATAATCCTGAAAAAATATATATTTTTGTTTCAACAAAAATATTAAGCAGCACAACTGTTTTCAACATCAATAATAATAAAACATTTTGAAAATAACACTGTAAAATAACATTTTAAAGGGATCATGTGATCCTGAAGACTGGAGTAATGGCTGCTGAAAATTCAGCTTTGCAATAAATTTCATTTTATAATATATTAAAATAGAAAAGAGTTATTTCAGAGCATCCTCATCCAAATCCTCATAGTTATTATTATTAATTTTTTTTTCTGCTGGTTTTACATACAAATGTATACATTGCATGAAGTCAGGCCAATTTGTTATAGTTAGTAAAGTTAGTAGTGTTCTTAGACAACATACTTAAAGTCACTAAAAGAAGATATGTGCCACAGAAGGTAACCCTATCAAAATTTGTGAATTCCAGCACTGTATCTCATCAGCTATAATGAGAGTGGTAGCTAATTAAAGGGACACACCATGTAATAACCTTGCCAGAACTCTATTAAAAGTCCTCTGCATCCTGAAGGAGAGGGTGACAGCCATGCCTGCATTCTGACATGACGATCTATAACCGCACAAAGCTTTGTGACAGCCCCCTCTCTACCTCCAGAGAGATGGAAGTAAGAAGAGGGAGAGCAAGACAGGGATGGAGAGAGACAGTATGAGGAGGAGAAACCGGAGCAAGAGAAAGGAAGGAGGGGGACGTATGCCACATTTGCACATGTTCCTGAGAGACATCGCCAGGCATTGTGGCCGATGAAACAAAGCTTTGTCCTCTGTGCTGTTCCCTTTTGTGGTGCAAGTCAGGGGGATCAACAAGAATGTCAGCCGTTGTTGGGCCGCTCGTGCTTGTGGCAGGAAAGTAATTGATGTTGGCTGGTGCACGCATCCCGATTTTCCGACAAGTCACAATGGAAGCCAATCTATCAGAAGAGCCCGGCTCCAATGTAGCATAGTAAAACCTCAGCGGTGGTTAAACACAGCAAAGCGCCCAATGTTTCCTGCGCAATTAATCACTCTCTGATGGACGCTCCCGACTAAATTCCCAAAAGAGAATTCATTTTAGTTGCTCGCTTATACAAATCAACTCAAACCTTATTGAAGTGAGACAGGTAAGCAACCCAAATGTGTTACACTCTCTAATGTATTCATTTATGCAGATTGCGGGTAATGTCACTGGGATGGTATGGAAATTGTAACGCATTAATATGGAGATATGGTGATCACTTGGTTGGATTATAATAATTATAGCTTTGACGTCTGAACCTGTGCAGGTTTTCACTGAACAAACCTTTCAGCCATCGATTAGATCACCTATATCTGACTTCTGCGAGGTCAATGCAAATAAAGCTGTCACTAAATAAAGCAATCCGTCTTACACACCACACCGTCTATAGAGCATCATATATAACAAACAGCCCATTGTACCTTGGCATCCAGAGGAAGTAGGTGTTTTAATTACAGTCCCTTCAAATGATCTCCAGGGGGAAGGTGATGGAGGTTAGAGGGGTTCAGACAGCCTCCATGTCTGAGTTATCATGAGCAGATTGAGCCGAGCATTTGGGAGTTAGCGAGGTGAGCAAGTGGGCAGCTGGAGCTCAAATCAGACTTCCTGTAAAGCCAAATCAAGCAAAGCACCAGCGCAGAGCAACAGTGAGGTCATGTGCACACGACCTGTATGTAACTTATGAGGCTAGAAATAAAAGAGCACCCTTTTTCCACTATAGCTATACCAACTATCCCATTTTTATTTTATTTTTTATTTAAGCTAGGAAATAAAATTTGAGCATTTTAAAACAAAGAAATGTTGTAATGTAAAATCAATTAGAAATATAAAATTCTGAAATATTTATAGGTACTAATCAAATAATCAAATTTGTGACATTTATATGACTCTTTGTACAGGCATTCAGATGTTTATGTTTCTGAAGTACAAGATGCTCTTCGGGTCATCTCAAATCATGCTGTAGGTTTTAGACAAACGTGTTTTATTCTTTCATGCTGTGAGATTTTATACTGCATACTGTTTGAAAATAAATTGTTAATTGTTATTAATTTCAAACAGCTCAAATGCTGTTGCCATCAAACCAAAAGGAGGACAAACCAAATTTCCCATTCAGCTTTTCACTTTATTTGTTATGATGATAAAATAATTTGTATTTGTATTAAATTAGACAAGATTACAAAACTATTTATTTATTTATTTATTTTTTTACTTTATTAATTTATTTAATACATTATGTTCCTAATATTGTGTTGGTCCCCCTTTGCTGCCAAAACAGCCCTGACCCGTCGAGGCATGGACTCCAATAGACCCCTGAAGGTGTGCTGTGATATCTGGCACCAAGATGTTAGCAGCAGATCCTTTAAGTCCTTTAAGTTGCGAGGTGGGACCTCCATGGATCGGACTTGTTCAGCACATCCCACAGATGGTCGATTGGATTGAGATCTGGAGAATTTGGAGGCCAAGTCAACACCTCAAACTCGTTGTTGTGCTCCTCAAACCATTCCTGAACCGTTTTTGCTTTGTGGCAGGGCGCATTATCCTGCCCGAAAGAGGCCACAGCCATCAGGGAATACCGTTTCCATGAAAGGGTGTACATGGTCTGAAACAATGCCAAAAAACCGCGAGATACCACCCACGGTACGAACCGCGATACTCTCATGTCGAACCGAACGCGCCCCGCCCCCTGCTGCCCCAGCCTAGCTCTCACTTCACCTTATGCCACAAAATTATTTTTTTCTTCCTTGACATTTAATTAAATAGTAATTAGCACACTTTTAACAATTAATAAGAGCTGTATTTTTACTAAATATTATTATAATAATATTATTTACTAAATATACACTAACTTTTGTCTTCCAAGTGCATGTTACGTGACTTGGGTGATCGCTCAAGTTGCATGGTGGAAGGACAAAGAGAGCCAGTTTCCCCATTTAGCCAGGTAGGTTAAATGCTACCTTGGAGTCCCAGCAACATCGTCATTTTCGTAGCTTGTTACGAAAAAAAAAAAATGTCTCTCACCTCAGAAAACCGCTTTCCTGTCCTGTCATGTCAGCCGTTATACTGTGCTCGTAGCACACACTCTTTAATTACACGCGCAAATGTGGCGGCGCGCGCTGTACATCACTTTACATATAAAGCGCAAGAGAAACTACGAGCATGTAACCTTACGTTGTCAATCCGTAAGTCATGAAATAAAAGTAAAGTACCAATAAATCACGTAACTGGTTCGACGTGTGTTAGCTGGGAAGGCGTGCAGGTATGATGTTCATTCTGTTCAACAGGAGCAGTTTTCATGTTTCATTAACAGTTCATGTTTTTATTGTGTATTCGCCATGGTAACTGTTGTTTCCATAACCCCAAAATGCCACTTTCATTTACACTTTATGTTATTTTGTATATTTTTAAATTAGTGTGGTGGCTACTTTATTGTATTAACAAAAACTGCTATTTAATAGCTTTAACTTATAGGCCTATTTATTCATCAGTATTAGTCATATTCATACAATCTGTGTGTTTGTTAAGTAGGCTAAAGTGGGACATTACTTGTGTGTGTCATCAATTTTTATTAAATAAATTTGCTTGTTTTTTAAAAAAAAAACATTATGGTAAATGGTAAAATTAGTAGATTATTTCTGACTAGTCTACAGTGGAGGCATTTATTTCATTTTAGTTTACTCAGGTATGCTAACTGCTCTAAAGAAAACGTGAAGCCAATGTATAAAGTTAATAAAGATAAAGTTAATAAGTTAAATTATTGTTGTTGTTGTTGTTATTATTAAGTTAAAAGTGAATCTAGTGTTATTATTGCTGGTGCCCTGCCATGAACCCTGCCTCCACAGCAAACAGAACCAAACCGAACCGAACCGTGGCTCCAAATCCGTGATATGAACCAAACCATGGCATTGGTGTATCGTTACACCCCTAATGCTTAGGTAGGTGTTGTGTGTCAAAGTAACATCCACATGGATGGCAGGACCCAAGGTTTCCCAGCAGAACATTACCCAAAGCATCACACTGCCTCCGCCGGCTTGCCTTCTTCCCATAGTGCATCCTGGTGCCATGTGTTCCACAGGTAAGCGACGCACATGCACCCGGCCATCCACGTGATGTAAAAGAAAACGTGATTCATCAGACCAGGCTACCTTCTTTTAATAGATACTGACCACTGCAGACCGGGAACACCCCACAAGAGCTGCAGTTTTGGAGATGCTCTGACCCAGTCGTCTAGCCATCACAATTTGGCCCTTGTCAAACTCGCTCAAATCCTTAAGCTTGCCCATTTTTCCTGCTTCTAACACATCAACTTGGAGGACAAAATGTTCACTTGCTGCCTAATATATCCCACCCACGTAATGAAGAGATAATCAGTGTTATTCACTTCACCTGCCTGATCGATAGTCAAGCAATGTTTATCAAGACAAACTTTGAATGGTGGCTTGACAAAGCCTGGGAGTGTAAAGGTTCATATGCATAGATAGATACAACGCTGGATAGAACAACAGGACAATAGATAGAACGACAGAACAATAGATAGAACAATAGGATGACAGAAAGACAGATATTTTTCATTTGTTGAACTGACATTCTGTAAATTCCTCTTCCTGTCAGTGGGAAGCAATGTCACAATGCTTTAACTTAGAACACTGCGTCCTTAATCGAGAATCATTGTACCACAGAAAAACCACACCTTCGCATTAATGCCTATGCAGGCACATTAAAAGGGATGTTCGGCTCACATAGTTTGCAGGGTAAGAGCTTACACAGCTCGTATGTGGCCTAATTCTGTCTTCATCCTTTACGGGGAGTGCAGTATCAGCCTCCTACCAGTTCACTGCCTCCTGCCCAGTACACTCGCCTCTCCCACTAAGAACCACGACTGGCAGAGAAAAGCACTCACTTCTGGCTTTTAGAGCCGTCTGCCCTCTCTCTAATTTCCAGAGTTCACCCAGCTCTTATATGACAAGACATGCTGACTAAACTGAACGGATGCAACTACAAGCTCAAGTAAAAACAGAACAGAGGCAAAAGAAATTAATCAGTGGCCGTCCAGGTCTCCACCAAGGGAGCGAAATCTCTTGAGGGAGCCAAAGTAGGTTCAAGCTCACCTTGGAAACTCTTTCAGATATGGAGGGTAAGGGTGTAAGAGGAAGCCAGGAAATGCCATGGAAATGTCACCATGATAGCAGTCTGGCAGGAAAAGAACAGTCTGGAGATTCTCTCCTGTCAACTCACATCCATCCAAGAATGCAGAGCTGATAAGAACAGACATGGCCAAATGAAAACTCCTGCAAGTTTGCTTTAGATAGACTAACCGATTAGGCTGCTTATTTTGTAATCCTTTAGCAAATAATTGCATTTTTGAAGGAATATCACAATTCATGAATGAAAACAGATAAGTCGAGACATTTTTTTTTTTGTATAGTGCTTTTCACAATACAGACTTTTAAAGCAACTTTACAAAAATTCATAATGTAAATATATAATGTTTATAATATCTTCATAGTCACATTTAGCAGATTAGAGCTTGGCAATAATATTATCTACATTTTGTGATGATATAAGCAATCAAGCAATTGAGATATGCTATATACTGTAGTATAATATCGTCGTACGCAAGTATAATGTATGTATCCGGAAAAAGTTGGGCATACTTATATATCCAACCTTATATAAAGAAATGTACGATAATAGCCAGTAGTTACATTTTGCAATAAAATAAATAATCATGCAGCCGAGATATACTATACAGTATATATTTGCTTTACTTGAGTACGCTGTATGCAGGTAAAGTATGATGGATGGATGGATGGATGGATGGATGGATGGATGGATGGATGGATGGATGGACATTTATGTGTGTAAATGTTTGTGTTTCATAAAACAGATTAACATTTGTCAACGGTTCTCCAGACATTTTTTTTTCTTCTAGAACATATGGCAAACACTCTGCTTTTAACCTGGTTACAGAACATGTCTTTATCCTGAGCTGTACTAAGCTTTTCAAAAGGCCACATTTAATGTAAACCCTTCAAATCATTGCCAACTGTTTGATGCTAACAATTACCAGGCATAGCAGGACCTGCATGAGAATAGAAACCACGTCTTTCCATTTCAAAGTCGAAAAGCACAACACAGCAAATTTAAAATATTGTTTCTCGTATTACAAAAAAATGGTGCTCGGGCCAAAGAAAGGGCTTTTTTTTTTTTTAATGGGGGGGGGGGGGGGGGTGAACTCAGAGCCACCTTTAGTTACATAATGGCATACTAATGTTCGCTGCAGTTACTAGCTCCAACACTCAAACTTCCCAGGAGGAAGAAGAAAGTCTATTATTCATGCAACACGCTCCTCCATAGCAACTACACTAATAAGGGCCCAGTGGGCTACGATGAATGTTCTCAAGCTGCATATGAAATGTCGTAGTGAATCCATAATTGAACAAAGAAGAAGCAACTAACGAATCAGTGGAGAAGAGAATCAGTGACACTGTTAAGAAATAAAAGAAAATGGTTCTGATCCAACCAGGCAAAACTAAAAGGATTTGATATTCAGATTGTTTTAACTTCTGAAGTTGTATTCATACTGAGCGTCACCTCTCATTTGCCCAATTGCAGCTCTGAAAGTACAGTGGGATATACAGTCCAAAGAGCTTATACAGCTCCATTTTTTGCTCCCTTTGAAACGCAAAGAAGAGTCAGTATGGTTTGTAATCTTTGCCTCAATGCCAAGTCAGAATTCATATGGTAAAAAAGACATGTGGGGGCAATCACAAGCAACAAAAAGAAACCTGCTTCCCATTTACCTCCTGCTCTCAAACTTCACAAGACAATAAAATGCAAATAGCTTTTGATAAGGGTGCTGTAACAGGAATAAATGCATTTGAGGGGGATTAAATGATTACCTATAATAGTACTTTTGATCTCACTTAATCTATATAATTATATCAAACATGTAGCATGCTATTAAACTGACAGCCCGGGGGTCTTGATTGAACAGTATACTGCAGGAGCGCACTGATCAAGCATCGCATCACATGTTTACCATTGAATCCAATGATCATGCACATACACACAGAGGTACATTTCTGCATGTACTTACCAACCCCACGAAATGTAAAATTTTGGCATGTCATAATTATAGGTTTAAATCAATGCTCCAGAACCCTTGTGGATTGTTGAAAATAAAATAATCCACAATAATACCAGATTATATATAAACTTTAGAGCTGAAACCAATCAAAACTATCCCAAACAAAAATCTAAAATTCATCCGCTCTGTGGATTGTGGTCCACACGCAAAGACTCATGTCAAATGAAGATGCATGTACACTCTTGCACATGTACACTCTGTTATAGCTGCAAAGGATGGTCCAATTCCATATTGAACCCTACGGATTAAGAATAGGATGTCATTAAAGTTCATGTGCATGTAAAGGCAGGCGTCCCAAAACTTTTGGCAATATAGTGTATATGGCAAGAACCTTGTGGTTGATAATCAAATGATTTAAGACGATAGCATCAGTATGTAAAAGAATAAAATAAGTAATGTGAGCACCATTTAGTTGTAAGCAGTGGCATATGCAGGCTTTCATCAAAGATCATAAATGCACTGGGGAAACCAAGAGATGTTGGTAAGTGTAAACTATTTAATATATACATTAGCATCAGCATAAAGCACGACTGGCTGAAGAGTTAGCAGAGCTAATCTGAAATTCTAAGCAGGCTTAAAAAGACACTTTGGGTGCTAAACTAACATGAAATGACAGTTTTTTGGATATGATATGATGGCTGCAATATAGATATTGTGGTTCTTTGAGAAAAGCCTAAGTAACCATAGAGTCCATTTGAGGTAGAGAAAACAGCCTACTTGAAGAAATGTGAATAGGAGAAATCATTACACTCACTGGCCTGGTTTCAAAGGGTTTAGATTAAGCCATGAGTAGGCCTTAGTAAATTAGGATATTTAAGTAGCTATAAACGGGTACGTGAACGTATAAACGTGCCTTAGAAAAAAGAAAAAAACATTACTGCTGTGCATCTTGAAACAAAATAATGGCACTGACATATTTTAAGATACATCACTGCATCACATCACTTGCTTTCATTTAAGACAGCTCAAACATGCATGGTCTGAGACTAGGCTTAAGCCTTGTCTGTGAAACTGGGCAAATATGGCTGTAGGAATGGAAGTCCATTCAATTACAAGAGCCTATAAGCTTTTTGATGGGGTTTATTTACTCTAGAACATGCATGTGCATTAACTGGATCAGACTTTAAGGCAGAAGCTTAAGAAGCAAAAGTTAAATGAATACTGTAGTTTACTAGAAAAAAACTCACCTTCATGTCGTCCCAAACCTGTATTACTTTCTTTCTTCTGCAGAACACAAAATAAGACATTTTGAATATTGTTGGTAACCAAACAGTTTTGGTTACCATTGACTTCCACTGTATAGACATTCAAATATCTCTTATTTTATCTTTTCACAGAGGAAAGAATGTCATAAAGGTTTGGAACAACATGAGGGTGACCATTTTCATTTTTGTGAGAACTAACCCTTTTAATAAGCAAAAATGGTGAATCAGCGTGACCAATTTGAACCCGTTGTGAAATCTGCTTGGGGAAATCTTTCATGGGAAATTCCCATTGAAATGATTGGATATCGCCTGCAAAAATTTGCTGAACAATGGTAATTGTGTCTGTACATTAACAACTTCAAAAGAGAATCTAAATCATCATGAATCTAAAAATGTACACAAAGGTTATCTGAAACCGTCTATGGTGACAGAGCGCAACAGATGTATGTGCATCTTCTTCACAATGTGAGAGGATCACCCGGGAGCGTGAAGACGGGAGAGATGGAGTGTTTTATTGAAAGCTTGGAACCCGATAAAACAACGAGGCAGGAGAGAAGAGTCTGAGCGCTCTTCAAAGCAGTTCAGCTCACAGAGATCAGTGGGCTTTGGAGTGAATGCTGACCAGGCGTGATGAGAAGAATCAATGGGTGTGCTACTGAGGAGCCAAGGAGGTCGAGAGAAGGTGGAGAAAAGCAAACACCTTATATTACCGGATGTGTGTGTCTGTGTGTAAGTGTGAATGTGTACGCACAGTGCAAAATCCACAAAACTATCACATTTTATACAAGGTGAGAAAAAATGTCAACAGTGAAAGCAACCAAATTTGATCGTGAGTGCGCGATCAGAATAGCAGCATTTGGAAAGAGAGCAGGTGATATATCATAAGCAGGTGGGTTTCTGCGGCATTTTGAGGTGCTCTATGCATCAACGTCATGGTGAGAATAACACAGCAAGGACGATGTGACATTAGTAGATACCTTGAGAAGGTGTGAAGAAACAGGTAAAGGAAGAGCTCCGAAAAAGACATGAGAATTTCATGCAGGGAAGGTCACACATGCCAAAACTGACAACAGTAGAAGGAAGTGCAACAAAGAGATACAGGAGCCAAATGAGGGGAGCACAACAATTACCATATCTAGATATATCCCACCTGCTGAAGTCGTATCCTCACCATCTGCTGCTATAAAGGGATATGAAGAAATTGGAGGGGAGGAAGGAGAGAAAGAGAGAGGTGGTCAATCCTCTTTCATATAATCTCTCTGGTAAAACCAAAGCTATTAGCAATTTAACAGGTAGTTCACCAAACAATTCAAAAAACATTCCTACAAACAAGAAAACAGCCATATTCTTCATTCCACACATCACATTGGATACATATCCACAGTGGGACTGACAAACGTATATATAATTGTCCTGTGTGTAAACAATTTTTCAGTTTTCCTGAGAGAGGATGATAGGCCTTACATTAGTGATTGACAGCAAAAAATAACC
This sequence comes from Coreius guichenoti, assembly GCA_039654105.1. Lineage (NCBI taxonomy): Eukaryota > Metazoa > Chordata > Actinopteri > Cypriniformes > Gobionidae > Coreius > Coreius guichenoti. Next base: position 32,904,341 of record CM077169.1, read on the forward strand.
TGGGAATCACATATTTATTTCATACATAATAAATACTAATTTATTTATGTATTTATTTAAATAATCTTCTATTCAATGAATATCTTCTCTTTTCTAACAGGGGGAATAAACTGTAAATGTGACCCTGGATCACAAAACCAGTCATAAGTCGGACGGGTATATTTGTGGCAATAGCCAACAATACATTGTATGGGTCAAAATTATCGATTTTTCTTTTATGCCAAAATCATTAGGATATTAAGTAAAGATCATGTTCCATGAAAATATTTTGTAAATTTCCTACTGTAAATATATATATATATATATATATATATATATATATATAAATGTACTATTATTAGTAATATGCCTTGCTAAGGACTCAATTTGGACAACTTTAAAGGCGATATATCTCAATATTTAGATATTTTTGCACCTTCAGATTCCAGATATTCAAATAGTTGTATCTAGGCCAAATATTTTCTTATCCTAACAAAGAACCATACATCAATGGAAAGCTTATATATTCAGCTTTCAGGTGATGTATAAATCTCAGTTTAAAAAAATTGACCCTTATGACTGGTTTTGTGGTCCATGGTCACAAATATATTTGTTTTGAATGCAAGTAAAAAAAAATGTGGGCAATTTCAGGGGACACTCAAGGTGCATTCATTCTTAAAGATATGTGATCTCCAGAGAGTTTTTTTCTTTTTTTCCCATGACATTTTTCATAACCTGAGAGAGGTTGACAGGCCTTACATTAGTAACTGACAGCAAAAAAATAACCTGGGAAGCACATACTTATTTCATATATATATCAATGACATGACACGGCCTGTTGCCATTCTGTTCATATAGCACATATCAGCTGAACTCACTCTCAAAATCCATTTGTGGCGTCTGAAAATGTGCGTTGGTCGGAAGAATGATATATAATACAGCTGTCATTTCCTTTCTTACTCATTATACTTATTTTAGCTCTCCCAACCGGACCAACTGACTGCTGCTGCTGTGTAAATGTAGCTGATGACCGTTCTCGTAATCGCCTGAAGGTCAGACTTTTTGGAATTAGGACAGTCTCGTAGGGTAAGTTTTAATACAATATCTAAACATTGCTGTTGCGTCTGACCCTGCCACCCGCTTAGCCGGAGCCCAGCCCATATTTATCATTCAGCAGCAGCTCTCAGATTATCCGGCTGAGCATGCATGTATTTGACTGTTAATCGCTGTGCTGTGGGCCTTAAAGACAAGGATGATCCCAACCTGTCTCCAGCCATTATCATCGACCTCCATCAACCTGATCACGTTACAGCAGGAAGACTCCTGGCACCCTTTCTTTTTTCTTCCTTTTTTCTTCTTCACTCTGTCTTCATCCTATTCATCTCACTCTGAAAGGAGCTCTTCTTGGGTCCCGATCGTATCAGGACTGAGGTTAAGTTATCCTCATTGGCTACATGTGCTGAATTGTTTGTGTTTTTGTGTTGTTGGTGACAATTGGAAGTTAACTCTCTCTAAAGGAATATTAGTGGTCTGTCTGTACAGGGAGCAATGTGGAATAAGCATTATATGGCCTCATCAGACTGCTGGGGTGTATACTGTACAGTGTGTGGGCCAGAGCTATTTACACTTGATGCAATTAACACTAGAACCGCCACGTGGTAAAATTTACCCATGGCTGTTTTTCAAATCTACATGACAGATTTTCAATAAAATATCCAAGGCTCCCAGTCATTGACTTTTACTAAAATTGTGTTATTTACAATCCCCTGTTGTTACATTTTTTTAAGATAAAACCAGATTAAAAAAAACGGGGCATTTATACCTATAAGCACCAGCGGGTCAAATTTACCCCTATATAATTCCTTTATTTTCACGCTGTATTTGAGCAACGTGTAAGCTTACTGTAGTCACACAACGCACGGTCAAATGAAGATGTTTTAGCCTATTTATAAATGTTCAAACTTTGGATTAATTATACATTTTTGTTTTGCAATTTTTATCGTGTATTGTCATCCTTTGTCATACATCTTATGCAGTGCGGTGAATTATTAGTATTTTAGTAATTTAAATAACATGGGTTATCTTAATATGTTATTAATGACATTTTATTATAATATTACACCACCCAAATATGTATTTATTTCCTTCTAATTCTCATTGTCATTGCAGGCTGGTTTAGTCTATATTCACCAAAATGTGATTAGTGTAGCCTGCTTAAAATAGTATAAAACAACAGGACAAAAACATAGTTGATGACTAAAAATAATCATTTCATGACTCTATACATTACTGTGAAGACAGTGGAATAATACAGTGACATATTATGGTTTTTAGCCGTATCAAAACAGTAATCATCTGCATGGGTAAATTTTACCCGCTGGCGGTTTTAGGTATACAGCGACCCCTGGCGGTTCTAGTGTTAAAATGCGTTCATATGTCTAGTGATCTAGAGCATACAGTATAAGAAGACATATGCTAGTCTGTGGGCCACATAGAAAGGACACAAGTTTGAGTCCAGCTCATTTCATTTCCTGTCCTCTGTGTAGGCTACTCTTCCATCAAGAAAAGTGACAGAATCCAATAAATATATAGAAAAATCTCTTTCACTTTGATATTGAACTTCATATTGAACTTTCATCCAGAGACAGCAGTATCTAGAACGTCAAAGCCTCAATAAACAAGCTGAACAGAAGATAGAGAGACAGAGACAGCAAAAAAAAAAAAAGAGAGAGAGAGATCTGAGCTATGTGGATGCACCAACCCGGCAACAACACAGCTACACTCTTAAAAATAAAGGTTCTTAAATGGTTCTTTGGCGGGGTGTATGGTTCCATGAAGAACCTTTAATAGCCAAAGAACCTTTCCATTGCACAAAAGGTTCTTTGTAGCGCAGAAACGTTCTTTAGACTATAAAATGGTTAGAAAAAAATGGTTCTTTAAAGAACCTTTCACAAAACGGTTCTTCAGGGAACCAAAATTGGTTCTTCTATGGCATCACTGTGAAAACCTCTTTTTGGTTCTTCCTGGCACCTTTATTTTTAAGGGTGTACTCGGGTGAGTGCCAGTGTCTGATACTCTACAACATCCATAAGAGTCATTATCTGAGCCAAGACAGAAGTTTAACTACAAAAACATGCACAGACACAGTATACAAGCTTCCGCGTGCCAAACACAGCCTTTCCTGGCAACTATAAACACACATACACAACCAGGGCACAAAGTACAGACACAACAGACACATTTACACCATTTATACTAAAGCCATACAACAGCTGTGTAGCGGTTTAAAGTGCTGCATGAATACAAATAAAACATCACACATCCAAGCACTTGACTCCATCCATTGTGAACTGTATCTTGTTGTGGTTTTCTTCTGTATTGCTGTTCTATCTTTCTCTTACAGAGCAGAGTGACAGCTCACAGACATGAAAGGGCCAGTCCCCATGCTACATCATCCCACTTTCTTGCTTCCCCTTATTTTGCTTGAACTGGTTTCTAGAACCTTCTTTGAGTCTTATGTTATCTTCTCTCTGAAACATACTGCTGCACACTAGGGATTTGGCCCGGAGCCTCTAACATGAAAAACAAGGTTGTGGAGTTGTGAAAGGGGGAACAATAGTATGTGTGTATTTGTGTGTGTGTGTGTGTGTGTGTGTGTGTGTGTTGAGTGGGTCTTTGGTGAGGAAAAAAACGAAACTCAAATTTGTATCACAAATGTGCTCTGTCTCAACATGACATCTGGAAAATGCCCACTGAACTGTAATGAAAGCAAACCACACTGTCCTTCACATGACAACTGATCTTCACATACAAGAAACTATGGAAACATGGTTTTTGTGGCATGTAACCATTGTAATACCATGTTTTTTACTATATCTGTTGGTGGCCATATAAGGACTCTTCCATTTCCATATATGGTTTGAGTGATCTGAACTATATATTTCATACAATTTATGAAGTAGACATCTTATTCAACAGTAATATGGGCAGTTTGGCAGTATTTGATTTGAATTCAAACTCTAAAAAACATTTTTTTTTTTGGCTAAAGTTTGCTGGCTTGCCTTCCAGTGGCTTTGTCGTCGCGCAGGTGGGGGTAGGCAGCTTATATACAGTGACCTTGCATGGTCTGGGGAAAATGTGATTGGTACAGACTGGTCTAATGAAGAGGTTTCAGGTCTTCATTGGTTTAATTAAAACCCATACCTTGTCAATACGTGTGTTCGACTCGAATGACATCAAAATACGTCGAGAGTGACTCGAAAGCACAGCTGGAACACAAAACACTCTGATGTAATGTCTGTTTCATTCATACTCAAAGCCGGAGGGCGCCCTCACACCGAAATTCCACAAATGAGACTCATAAAGTCATAAATCTTATGACGTTCCAGGAAGTCCCTTATATGGACAAAGGCATACAAAAAGAGCCAAAAGCTCTGGGAGCAAGGCAAGTCATTAACACTCGCGCCACTGACCTTGCTCCGAGACCACAGCTCTCGTGCCCGCCCTGCTTGCAACACTGTTCACCAAGCTTACTATTAAATTTTATATTTGAAGTCTCAAAAATGTGGTTTCTCATGCTTAAATAGCATTAAAAAAGCGTATTTTTTCAGGCTGGAGCAGCCAATGACAGTCCTAAGAGTGCGTCTCAGAACATTGACTGTTTTTATAGCAACCGGAGCTTCTGCTGCAGTGACGTGATGACTTTGCAAATCGGTGACTGGCTCTTTCATTTACAAGGCGGGACTTATTCCGCCATATTGCACTTTGCACTTTCTTCCATTCATAGTAATATGAGTGCACCATCTTTCTATATATAAAGTCTTTGGCAGAAGCGAGTTGTGCAGGGATGAAGACTCCGCTGGTTCCTTTGAGATTTTCTTATGGGGTTTTATAATGGGGTTTTTCAATTCATAAGTAAAATAAAGCCTGAGTTAAACATTACTTGACGATACTTTGACGTTTTGTTCTATGAGTTTTACAGTTATCTTCAGATTTGAAATAATACATGATCAGGCCTGTGGCTTTAGCTGCAGTGCATTTCTAGACTGCAGCAAGGCAAACTTCATATTTTTCCTATAAAGATATTTCATACAAATATATTTGTAATAATTTCACAATACATTTAAGCCCTTTATAAGGTTTTTTTTTTCCCTTTATGGCAATAATTAATTCTGACTTGATGACATCAAACTTCCAAGTGTCTGCTTTTAAATGAGACCACACTTATCTTTTTTTGTAAGTATTGCAGCATTTTGCATCACTTCAATAATATTGTGCTTTGTTGGAACACATAGACTAGAGATATAAATCAGCAGACACTGGATCGTCTTTTACATCTGGGAGAAGATTTAGGTGGCATCTTTTCCTGAAGCAGCTCAAACACCATCTGATCCAAACGGTGGCACCGCACGGTCTCTAACACAGACTCGCTAAACTGATTACAGGGAGAAAGACATTGCTGCCAGACGTCATAGACTCATTCAATTAGTGCTGGAACTGATGTGTTGTATCTGTTCTGCCCCGTCCTCCTGACACTTTGATTAATTCTGTGTAACTGGTTAGATATGTAAAAGCTAATTCTTTCTTTTGATTCAGCTATATTTAATGGCTGATAAACAGCATTCATTCTGAAAATAAAATCTGACAATCAGCTTTTTACGCAGCCTGTTGAAAATCCCTTGGGTCTAACATAGAATTCAAATTCTGAGCTATTATATAATTACTGTGAAATGGTAGTTAGCCAGAATGGTTGTTAGAAGCCGTCATTATACTCATCCCAGGCATGCTACTGTAGAGAGCTTTACAAAGCAACTCTTTCAGGATTCAGCAAGATAAATGTATGTTTATACCGTTCAGTTAATCAAAAATGTAAGAGGAAACACTTCATTTGAAAAGATGAAAGCAGTGGAGGTCAAGAGAGCAACTCTTGAATGGCAAAAACTGAATATGGATGTAGACTTCTAAAAAAATGTGTTCATAAACAAGACGTGTTCTTATGGCAACTCAGACATCAATTAACTGTCAGTTAGACTCCAAGTAAGTCAGTACAGTGTTTTGCAACACTGACATTTTGTGTATAGTAATTAACATCACAGAGAAATAGACACAATTTAAAACTTATTGTTGTTTAAAACTCCTCTACTTAGACAACGACTTGACGTGGTCGAATCATCCCAGTCTTTAGCAGGCGACAAAACATCCCATCCGATTCTACAATATTTCTGCTATTAGAGGGATAAACCAATTTTATGGCTCTGAGCTTTCAAGTACTCTGAATATTTATGTTTGTCAGTACAACAGCACTGAGCAACCAACATTTTACAATATGCAACTACACTCACCTAAAGGATTATTAGGAACACCATACTAATACTGTGTTTGACCCCCTTTCGCCTTCAGAACTGCCTTAATTCTATGTGGCATCGATTCAACAAGGTGCTGAAAGCATTCTTTAGAAATGTTGGCCCATATTGATAGGATAGCATCTTGCAGTTGATGGAGATTTGTGGGATGCACATCCAGGGCACGAAGCTCCCGTTCCACCACATCCCAAAGATGCTCTATTGGGTTGAGATCTGGTGACTGTGGGGGCCATTTTAGTACAGTGAACTCATTGTCATGTTCAAGAAACCAATTTGAAATGATTCGAGCTTTGTGACATGGTGCATTATCCTGCTGGAAGTAGCCATCAGAGGATGGGTACATGGTGGTCCTAAAGGGATGGACATGGTCAGAAACAATGCTCAGGTAGGCCGTGGCATTTAAACGATGCCCAATTGGCACTAAGGGGCCTAAAGTGTGCCAAGAAAACATCCCCCACACCATTACACCACCACCAGCCTGCACAGTGGTAACAAGGCATGATGGATCCATGTTCTCATTCTGTTTACGCCAAATTCTGACTCTACCATCTGAATGTCTCAACAGAAATCGAGACTCATCAGACCAGGCAACATTTTTCCAGTCTTCAACTGTCCAATTTTGGTGAGCTCGTGCAAATTGTAGTCTCTTTTTCCTATTTGTAGTGGAGATGAGTGGTACCCGGTGGGGTCTTCTGCTGTTGTAGCCCATCCGCCTCAAGGTTGTGCGTGTTGTGGCTTCACAAATGCTTTGCTGCATACCTCGGTTGTAACGAGTGGTTATTTCAGTCAAAATTGCTCTTCTATCAGCTTGAATCAGTCGGCCCATTCTCCTCTGACCTCTAGCATCAACAAGGCATTTTCGCCCACAGGACTGCCGCATACTGGATGTTTTTCCCTTTTCACACCATTCTTTGTAAACTCTAGTAATGGTTGTGCGTGAAAATCCCAGTAACTGAGCAGATTGTGAAATACTCAGACCGGCCCATCTGGCACCAACAACCATGCCACGCTCAAAATTGCTTAAATCACCTTTCTTTCCCATTCTGACATTCAGTTTGGAGTTCAGGAGATTGTCTTGACCAGGACCACACCCCTAAATGCATTGAAGCAACTGCCATGTGATTGGTTGATTAGATAATTGCATTAATGAGAAATTGAACAGGTGTTCCTAATAATCCTTTAGGTGAGTGTATACAAAGGCTGTCAAAGTTCATGTTAATATAGGCGATTGAATTTAACACAGAAGCTGACAATTATTTTCATTTTATGACAGATAAATGGCAGACACTGAAATGATGTACTATTCTGTCTAAAAAAAACTTTTAGGCATTACAACATTTTAAAGTACCATATGAAAAGTAGATATTAATATTGGAATTTGCTAAATATCACATTTAGAAGGAGGCCAGCAGACAAATAACGTGAATATATGCATACACACAAGCTCTTGATCTCACATTATCTCAGCACAGCCCTAAACCATCATGTCCGGCCACTGATTGCTACATTTATGATGTTTATTATTTTGCTAAGAACTCTTTTCTCACAGATCTCTTTCCATCTGCCCAGATGCTACACCTCTAAAACACATTCCTAAGTGATAACTTCTAAAAATCTAGTTAGTAAACACAGCTACAGGCAAATTTAATCAATGCCAATAAGGATTTTATCAGTTCAAAAGCCCATTCTCTAAAGTGGATGTGTGTCAATAGTATGTATCACATACAGTGGGGAGAACAAGTATTTGATTCACTGCCGATTTTGCAGGTTTTCCTACTTACAAAGCATGTAGAGGTCTGTCATTTTTATCATAGGTACACTTCAACTGTGAAAGAAAAAAAATCCAGAAAATCACATTGTATGATTTTTAAATAATTAATTTGCATTTTATTGCATGACATAAGTATTTGATCACCTACCAACCAGTAAGAATTCTGGCTCTCACAGACCTGTTAGTTTTTCTTTAATAAGCCCTCCTGTTCTCCACTCATTACCTGTATTAACTGCACCTGTTTGAAATCGTTACCTGTATAAAAGACACCTGTCCACACACTCAATCAAACAGACTCCAACCTCTCCACAATGGCCAAGACCAGAGAGCTGTGTAAGGACATCAGGGATAAAATTGTAGACCTGCACAAGGCTGGGATGGGCTACAGGACAATAGGCAAGCAGCTTGGTGAGAAGGCAACAACTGCTGGCGCAATTATTAGAAAATGGAAGAAGTTCAAGATGACAGTCAATCTCCCTCGGTCTGGGGCACCATGCAAGATCTCACCTCGTGGGGCATCAATAATCATGAGGAAGGTGAGGGATCAGCCCAGAACTACATGGCAGGACCTGGTCAATGACCTGAAGAGAGCTGGGACCACAGTCTCAAAGAAAACCATTAGTAACACACTACGCCGTCATGGATTAAAATCCTGCAGCGCACGCAAGGTCCCCCTGCTCAAGCCAGAGCATGTCCAGGCCCGTCTGAAGTTTGCCAATGACCATCTGGATGATCCAGAGGAGGAATGGGAGAATGTGGTCTGATGAGACAAAAATAGAGCTTTTGGTCTAAACTCCACTTGCCGTGTTTGGAGGAAGAAGAAGGATGAGTACAACCCCAAGAACACCATCCCAACCGTGAAGCATGGAGGTTGAAACATCATTCTTTGGGGATGTTTTTCTGCAAAGGGGACAGGACGACTGCACCGTATTGAGGGAAGGATGGATGGGGCCATGTATCGCGAGATCTTGGCCAACAACCTCCTTCCCTCAGTAAGAGCATTGAAGATGGGTCGTGGCTGGGTCTTCCAGCATGACAGCGACCCGAAACACACAGCCAGGGCAACTAAGGAGTGGCTCCGTAAGAAGCATCTCAAGGTCCTGGAGTGGCCTAGCCAGTCTCCAGACCTGAACCCAATAGAAAATCTTTGGAGGGAGCTGAAAGTCCGTATTGCCCAGCGACAGCCCCGAAACCTGAAGGATCTGGAGAAGGTCTGTATGGAGGAGTGGGCCAAAATCCCTGCTGCAGTGTGTGCAAACCTGGTCAAGAACTACAGGAAACGTATGATCTCTGTAATTGCAAACAAAGGTTTCTGTACCAAATATTACGTTCTGCTTTTCTGATGTATCAAATACTTATGTCATGCAATAAAATGCAAATTAATTATTTAAAAATCATACAATGTGATTTTCTGGATTTTTGTTTTAGATTCCGTCACTCACAGTTGAAGAGTACCTATGATAAAAATTACAGACTTCTACATGCTTTGTAAGTGGGCAAACCTGCAAAATCGGCAGTGTATCAAATACTTGTTCTCCCCACTGTACTTCGCATATACAGTCAGTAATGCACATATAGTTAATTACAGCTTTTTAAATAAGTTTCATGAGTCATAATGCTATAATACATGGGCTGTGACAGACAAACTGGGCATCATACATTACTAGTGGTTAAATGACAGTTCTTTCATACATTCTTCAAAGTACAGATTACACTTTTTTTCTTTATTTTTCCAATTAGCCTTTTCAGAATGGCTACACAGACCATACTGACCTTGTATGGCAGGGCTTTTCACCTGGCAGCCCACAGGCCAGTCAATCATTTTAATACAGCCCTCAGATTGATTTTGATTAAATGGCTGTGCTGCCTGACATATCAGAGCGGTCTTTGTACAAAACTCAGCGTCAAATCCAACTAGTGTCGCTAATTTCCTCACACATGACTCAGCACCATTTAGACACATACATTTGATCAAGTCTTAAATAAATGGATTTATGCAAATAACAGCTGCAGACAGAAAAAGCCACAGAAGTTAGCTGACAAAGCAATACTGTATGTCAACACGTGTACAATGAGGCTGTCTCATTAAATAAAATAGAAACTTTACCTCTGTCTGAGCAAATTTTGAAGTAGGCACTTTATAAATCTTTATATCCTTATAAATCGACCACAGATTTGAAGTTTAAACTACATTCTCGCTTAAAAAAAAACTCTTAAAACTACATTTCATGCCACAACAACAGTTGTATTATAAAAAATTATGTGGGTTTGCTTTATATGTCCACTGTCTAAAATATCAGAAATATTGAAATGTGCGAAATTTTGAAAATTGAAACGACTCATTTTACTACTACTAATATTACTATTATTATTAGGAATATATATATTTAAAATATATACAATATTGTACTAATATAATATATTGTTGAATAGTTTAATCAAACTTGTAGGTTCATTAAAAAAAAATATCCCCTCTGGACATCACTTTTGGCCACCGCTGTATTTGTTAGTTAAGGGTGAGATGTTAAGTTTGTTCTCTAGCCAGTCCTTTCTGAAGAAGTTTATGGCCAAACTCTATAAACTTCAATCAAATAGCCCCAATTATGATGATAAATAAACACGCAGTATTATGAGTTTTTAGTTTTGTTTTTCATGGCAACAGGCAATGAAAGTGCTAAAATAAAATAAAATAAAATGCTTAGAAAAAAAAAGTCCTTCACTCAAGTATCTATCTGGATAATCTGGTCCCTGAAAGAAAGAGCCCTGCTGTATGGCATTATGGGTCAAACTTGAAAAGTGTGTATGTGTGTACATGTGTTTACGTTTGTTTGGTTTTGTTTTCGAGAGTTGGTTCTCAACGTGTTCTCTTCTGCAGTTTGAGTGTCCACTCCTCCAACAGTGATTCTGAGAAGAGAGATTTATGGAATGGAAAAGAGCCGATCAGATTACCCACAAACCCTTTCATCTCCCTATAATCCCATTTCTCACCCATGCCAGCTCATTTTAGAGGGAAATGAATCAAATATTTTCCCAAACACATGTCAGATGATCCAACTAAAACACACAGTGATCCACCCCAAAATTTTTTCTAACATGCAAAAGAATGGCGGTGCAAAAGGTCTTAAATGAAGCGAACATCATGGCCAAAATAGTCAAGCACAGACATCAAGACTCCATAACACAATAACAAAGGCCACTGAATTATTGTCTATTTGACTCTCATCAAAATACCCCAATTTTTTCCCATTTCAAAAGTATGTTCTTTGAGTCTAAGTTTAGAAAAGGCAAGAAGAAATTAATCATGATGATGGTTTATTACAAAGCAGTCCCTACTCATATAGATAATCCAGGCCCAGGGTGATAAGGCTAAACCACGGGGCAGATTGACTTAATCTTACTGAAATCCTGGAGAAAGTAATATCCAAATATAATGTAACAGGTATAGAAAGCACAAGGTTGATACCACCCTAAAGGTGCATACTGAAGATAGCGAACCGTGACATGCACAGAAATGGCGCAAAGGTTTATGGGAGCACTGATGAATCGTTATTGGTTACGGTCCATTAAAAGACAAGATATTTTGTATATAAAACATAGATTGTATCATTAGAATGAATACACAAAATGCAAATAAGCATTTATTGAGTTTCAGACAGCACTGTGATCAGCAAGACTCTGTTCAGTCACACCATTAGTTTTTATTGCCTAAAATCTATTGTATATCAAAAGATCAAGTCTAAGCCAAATATAAAAGCCTGTACTTGTGGCTGATACTCACGTACTAGAACAAATAAGTTATATAAATTCCAGGTGTGTTAGATAATTCAGGAGGGAAGCTAAAGGGAAGCTTGGGGAGGGTTTAGGTTAAGTGAGGATTTGAGGGCTTGTGGATCTTGCTGGAATATGAAAGAGAGCTGTTGCTTTACATCAGATATAAGTTGAATGGGAGACAGAATACGGCCAAGAATAGGGGGATGTTGCATATGAAATGTGAAGAAATAGTCCACTCAGAATGCACTTGGCCATCAATTATAACACTCAAAAACATCAAACTATATATACTACCATACAAAAGTTTGGGAATCAATAAGATTTTTTTTTTCCCCGAAATAGAAATAATTACTCTTATTCACCAAGTATTCAATCAGGGCCGTAACCACTATAGACATTGAGGGGGGCAAGTCCCCTCCAATAATTAGAAATGGCCAAATTGCCCCCCCCCCAATATCTGAAATTCTTGCACTGCTCTGCTGCACTTCATTACGCAGCGCTCGTTAGGATGACAAAAAGGTTTAAAAGTTACATTTTTAGTCTGGTCTCCCTCAGCGGTCTAACAGCGGGATGTCAAAATGTCAAATCAATGTCAAAATGATTGAGATGGCCAATCAAATCAAAGTAGGCGGAGTTTAGTGGTCACAGAAGCAGAGCGTGAATTCCAGCTCAAAGCGTCAGTTTAACGTTGAAAGAAAGTGAGGTAAGCGAAACATTTAATACACGTGAACTGTTTTGTTACGACCGACAGTAGCATCCAGTGATGCAAACTACTCAACTTTATTTCTCAAATATGGCCGTTTTGAATTGTAAATATGCATTTATGTGATTCATGTCATTCCTAACTGAGTGTGAAGAGACAAGAAATGTTTCACGTTTTCGACATTTTAGGCATACAAATAAAAGTACATACGTGCATATTTTAATGCAGATTAATACAAATATTATTTGCAAATAGTTTAAAATGATTATTTCCCAACTAGAATTAGACTGGTAACACTTTACAATAAGGTTCATTAGTTAACATTATTTAACTACATTAGTTAACATGAACTAATAATGAACTGCACTTTTAAAGCATTTATTTATCTTTGTTAATGTTAATTTCAACATTTACTAATGCATTATTAAAATCTTGTTAACATTAGTTAAGGCACTGTGAACTAACATGAACAAACCATGAACAGCTGTATTTTTATTAACTAACGTTAACAAAGATTAACTAATGCTGAACAGAGGTGTTGTTCATGGTTAGTTCATGTTAACTAATGCATTAACTAATGTTAACTAATACAACCCTTATTGTAAAGTGTTACCATTAGACTTATAATTTCCTTCACTGTTCTGTTTCTATAGGCTTTATAAAAAATTGGTCTTGGATTCAATTGATTAAAAGTGACAGTAAAGACATTTATAATGTTATAAAATATTTCTATTTCAAATAAATTATGTTCTTCTGAACTTTCTTTTCATAAAAAAATCCTGAAACTGCTTATATATATTTTTCAACAGTTTTGCAACATTGCAGTTTTCAACATTGACAACAATAAGAAATATTTCTTGAGAAGTGAATCAGCAAATTAGTATGATTTCTGAAGGATCATGTGAGACTAAAGCTTGGAGTAATGATGATGAAAATTAATCTTTGGTAATTACATTTTAAAATATATTAAATTATTAAAAAACTGTTATTTTAAATTTTAATAATGTTTCTTATAAATACTGTTTTACTGATTTTTTTGGATCAAATATTACAGCCTTGGTGAGCATGAGATATTCTGTATATATATATATATATATATATATATATATATAAAATAATTAACTAGTCAACCTCACTAATTGACCTTCATTAACTATTTTTAGTCATTATGAACTGTCATTGCATAGAAAAGACTTCTCAACTTATAAGCTTTCAAGGATACACATAATTGGAAAGATGCACTAATGTACTCGTTCCTATTCTTTTTAAGTAATAACTATTCCTCATCAAATGCATAGAATCACAACAGAATGAATGTAAAACTTCGAAACAGTCTCTAAGTAGCCTCCTAAGAGCATTCATCACTTGACAAAGTTAATTACTAAATGATCATACTTTAAATGAGCGGATGGTGGATGTGTGAAAACGCTGTGCAGTGCCGAGTGCTTTGAGAGTCACATCCACGTCTCTCTTCCAACAGATTGTGACAAGGTCGGAGCAGATTTGGGTAATGGATCTAATCTGCATTTAGCACAGTGGCATTCCGAATGACGGGCCTGTCACCTCCCACTAAACACCAGCTTCAGGGGGTGTATTCAGTCTGAGAGTGTCTTTGTCTAACACAGGCATCGAGCCATTCCGTTTAAGCAACATTTTTCCTGCAGCTGGTAGAGCATGATGGTAGCAAGGTCGCCTGTTTGATTTTCAAGGTATCATGTAAAACGTATACTTTAAATACACTAAGTGGCTTTGGATAAAAGTATATATCTATTTATTTGTCCAACCAGTGTCAGGCGAGGGAACTATTTGGGAAACCTGTTTGAAAACAATCATTATTAGTGCAATCATTATTTTGCATTAGTGGCACAGAATTTACACACTTCGCCTTTAAAAATGTACTGAATATAAGGAGATTATTCATGATCTAATCTTGCTTTAATGTAGTCAGTGATAATGAGATATGCAGCTTCTTGACCTTTGCCCCAATAGAGTGGTGTAAAAACACACTCTATTTTTTGGAAACCCATTACAGCATTACTAAATTATTCATACCATTAAGAAATGTTTGCTTTTTTATTAAAATTAAAATATATATATATTTTTCTTTTTGCAATTCAACACAATGACCTACCAAACACAGAAAGAAAACCGTTAAAGGGATAGTTTTAACAGTTACTTTCTTTCTTCTGTGGAACTGTGCAAAAGTCTTAGACATGTTAGTATTTTCACAAAAAAAAAAAAAAGGTTTTAAGGTAGTTATTTGTATATATTTTACTGTAGTATATCAGTAGGAAATATCAGTTTACATTTCCAAACATTCCTTTTGCTATTAATTGTAATAATCCAGTGAGCCAGATGGTTGAGAACAGTGGATAAGTCTGGGCTCCCTGGAAGATTCAAGGCCTGGGTCTACCAGCATGGAATCCTCCCAAGAATCCTCTGGCCCCTGCTTATCTATGAGGTCCCCATGACTGTGGTGAAAGGTTTTGAGCAAAAGGTGAGCAGCTATCTACGCAGATGGCTGGGTCTACCGCGTAGCCTAAGTAACATCGGGCTATATGGGAACACCAACAAGCTCAGGCTCCCCTTTAGCTCAGTCAGGAAGGAGTTCATCATTGCACGGGCACAGGAACACCTACAGTACTCTGGATCCAGAGATGCCAAAGGGTCCGGCGCAGGAATTGTTGGGAGGAAGTGGAGGGCAGCTGAGGCAGTCCAGCAAGCAGAGACTCGGCTGAAACACAAGGCCATGCTTGGAACAGTGGCGCAAGGCAGAGCCGGACTTGGGAGCCTAATAGTGACCTGATATGACTCTGCCAGCAGAAAGGAGAGGCAGAGGCTGGTACAGGAGGAGGTGCGAGCTTCAGTCGAGGAAGAGCAAACCAGCAGAGCAGTGGCCATGCGGCAGCAAGGCGCCTGGATGAAGTGGGAGCAGGCGATGGAGCGGAGTGTCACCTGGAAGGACATCTGGAAGTGGAACCCCCAAAGGATCAAGTTCTTGATTCAGGGGGTCTATGATGTCCTCATAGACATGAAGTCCATCTAACCTGTGCACATGGGGCAAAATAGAAACACCTGCATGCTCCCTTTGCTCCAAAATTGGGACATTAGAACACATCCTGAGCAGCTTCTCCAAAGCATTGGGTGAGGGCCGGTATCGATGGAGGCACGACCAGGTCCTCAGATCCATCGCTGAGGCAATCAGCAAGGGGATCAAGGACTGCCGATACACCCAAGCTACAGTCAAAGCCATTCACTTCATCAAGGAGGACAAAAGCCAGAGAAAGCATTGAAAAACTGCTCTGTAGGTTTGCTCTCCATGGCCTGGGACTGGGCGATGACAGTCGACCTGGAGAGGCAGCTGAAAATCCCAACACACATCACCCAGTCCAAATTGAGACCTGATATCATCTTGGTCTCTGAGGCCACAAAACAACTGATCTTGTTGGAGCTGACAGTGCCCTGGGAGGAGAGGATGGAGAAGGCTCAAGAGAGAAAGAGGGAGAAATACCAAGAGCTGGTGGAGGATTGTCAGAGGAACGGATGGAGGCCAGGTGTATGCCAGTAGAGGTGGGCAGCAGGGGATTTGCCAGTCACTCCCTGAGCAAGGCCTACGGCATGCTGGGCATAACAGGTGCTAACCAAAGAAGAGCCATAGGCAACAACGTGGAGGCAGCAGAAAAAGCATCCAGATGGCTCTGGTTGAAGAGGGGAGAGCAGTGGGGGCAGAAGAATGCCACTTGGACACAGGCCGGGGTCTGATCAGCCTCGGTCGGGTCGCCAGGACGAGAGTGGCTGTTGCAAGACCCAAAACACCCAGTGACTCCTGGAAACAACACTGATGATGTGTCCAAGGTCGTGCATCAGAAGATGTTTCTGTAAAGAGAGGTACATTTCTTGTTTTGTGTGAAAATACTAACATGCCTACACACAGAGGTTATTTCTGAAAATATGCTTGTTCACATACTTGAAAAACTAAGAAGCAGGAAGTCAAACAGATGTGAATATCTCTCTGATGTAGATCAATAAAATAACACTTTTATTCCCTGGCTAAAGAATCAGTGTGTCATTTGAGACCAGTGTTTGAGAAACATTACAAAAATATGTAAGAATGTAAAATGATATACAGTAGGATGGCAGGGGGTGATTACATCATATGTAAATGTTGGATTAAATGCTACATCTACAACATCACAGTGGGGATTACATACTCAACACACTTATGTGAAATTACATTAAACCGCAACACTTCTTCTGAAGACCGCTATAATGATGAGAAGAACCTGTCTGGAGAGCAAACAATCAGTGCCGACAGATGAGGATATGTGCTCCATAAGCACTTGAACCTTGTCTTAAGCTTAAGGCTAGGTCCAAAAAAACTTGACAGAAAGACATCTGAAAATCATTACAAAGTGATTTGTTCTGTTTCATAAGTGGCATTTTATATCTGCACATTAGTTCCAATAGCTCTCCACTTGAAACACAAAAATACTTCTACAAAACATTAACAGTGTACGGCTAGTTCAGAGCATCTGCTCTCTTCCTCTTACACATCATCATGTCTCAGACAGCTGGATGCTATTAGAGAAAGAATAGTGCTCATGTGACTCGATTTTGCACGCAGGGTCTACAAAAGCTGATTACATGCACTAATAGGGAAAGCCTGTAAAGCTAATAGTAGTATTGACAGAAGTACATGGATTTAGCTGCGTTTACATGGACCCAAATAATCTGATTGTAGTCAGATTATAAAAAATACCCTTGTAACTACAAACCCGATTCCAAAAAAGTTGGGACACTGTACAAATTGTGAATAAAAAAGGAATGCAATAATTTACAAATCTCATAAATTTATATTTTATTCACAATAAAATATAGATAACATATCAAATGTTGAAAGTGAGACATTTTGAAATGTCATGCCAAATATTGGCTCATTTTGGATTTCATGAGAGCTACACATTCCAAAAAAGTTGGGACAGGTAGCAATAAGAGGCTGGAAAAGTTAAATGTACATATAAGGAACAGCTGGAGGACCAATTTGCAACTTATTAGGTCAATTGGCAACATGATTGGGTATAAAAAGAGTGGCAGTGTCTCTCAGAAGTCAAGATGGGCAGAGGATCACCAATTCCCCCAATGCTGCAGCGAAAAATAGTGGAGCAATATCAGAAAGGAGTTTCTCAGAGAAAAATTGCAAAGAGTTTGAAGTTATCATCATCTACAGTGCATAATATCATCCAAAGATTCAGAGAATCTGGAACAATCTCTGTGCGTAAGGGTCAAGGCCGGAAAACCATACTGGATGCCCGTGATCTTCGGGCCCTTAGACGGCACTGCATCCAGAAAACACTGTCGGTGAAAACAATCTACCGTGCCATTCGCCGTTGCCGGCTAAAACTCTATAGGTCAAAAAAGAAGCCATATATAAACATGATCCAGAAGCGCAGGTGTTTTCTCTGGGCCAAGGCTCATTTAAAATGGACTGTGGCAAAGTGGAAAACTGTTCTGTGGTCAGTCGAATCAAAATTTGAAGTTCTTTTTGGAAAACTGGGACGCCATGTCATCCGGACTAAAGAGGACAAGGACAACCCAAGTTGTTATCAGCGCTCAGTTCAGAAGCCTGCATCTCTGATGGTATGGGGTTGCATGAGTGCGTGTGGCATGGGCAGCTTACACATCTGGAAAGGCACCATCAATGCTGAAAGGTATATCCAAGTTCTAGAACAACATATGCTCCCATCCAGACGTCGTCTCTTTCAGGGAAGACCTTTCATTTTCCAACATGACAATGCCAGACCACATACTGCATCAATTACAACATCATGGCTGCGTAGAAGAAGGATCCGGGTACTGAAATGGCCAGCCTGCAGTCCAGATTTTTCACCCATAGAAAACATTTGGCGCATCATAAAGAGGAAGATGCGACAAAGAAGACCTAAGACAGTTGAGCAACTAGAAGCCTGTATTAGACAAGAATGGGACAACATTCCTATTCCTAAACTTGAGCAACTTGTCTCCTCAGTCCCCAGACGTTTGCAGACTGTTATAAAAAGAAGAGGGGGTGCCACACAGTGGTAAACATGGCCTTGTCCCAACTTTTTTGAGATGTGTTGATGCCATGAAATTTAAAAATCAACTTATTTTTTCCTTAAAATGATACATTTTCTCAGTTTAAACATTTGATATGTCATCTATGTTGTATTCTGAATAAAATATTGAAATTTGAAACTTCCACATCATTGCATTCTGTTTTTATTCACAATTTGTACAGTGTCCCAACTTTTTTGGAATCGGGTTTGTACGTCAAACGGAATGAATTGGCCAAATCCAAATTTAATTTGGATTGTAAGGTGTGGTTAAAAACCTTTTCTTATCCATTCGATAGGACATGTAAACACTTGATCGGATTGAAAACCTAAACTGGAAAATACTGCACGTGTGCAGTGTGCAATGATGTAGAAATGGCGTAATAATATATGAATTACAATTTGCTACAACTTTGTTCTGCTTGATAAATATAAGCATCATGGCACAAAATTTTGTGTGCTCGTCGTCTCCTAATTAGGACCCGAAATGGACAGATATTAAGTCTGCTTTTAAAAAAAAAAAGAAAAGGAGGGTGGTTAGTATGCGACAACAGCGGAAAACTCACTTTATTTGTGCAGTGTGCGATTAAGATTAAATCAATGTCAAACGTCAAAAGATTAAATCCGATTTGAAGCTTGTGACATAAAAACGCGCACAACAACCTGGGCGTAGCTATTCCAGAAAGCAGGTTATGCCACTTACCTGGGTAAGTTTACTCAAAGTAAGTAAAGTTAAATGGACAACCTCAACTTTCGATTCTGAAACCTGAGGTAACTTTCACGCAAGTAGCCATAGCAACTTATTGCTGCTCCAGAGCTGTTTTTCAGTGCATGTGTTCCCTATTCAGGGTTGCCAGGTTTTCACAACAAAACCCGCCCAATTGCTACTCAAAACTAGCCCAAAACAAGCCTAATTGCGTTCCGGGGGGTAAAATCTGCGTTTTTTCCCTGCTAAAATTCACATTCCCGTGGTTACATATCATATTATTGGAGTCGCTTCAACCCACGGACATGAAAAACAGCCCGCGGCAACAGTGTTAAAGTAGCCCAATTCTGGCAACACTGGCCCTATTGATGAGGCTCCAGTGTGCATGGCACATTTCACACAATATATATACTTTTAAAGGCACAATATGTAATTTTCGCAAATAGAGGTAGCTTATTCAAAACAAAGGCGTAGCTTGATGACAGATAAAAATAATTGTATATTCTCGTTTTCTGCAGCATTTTAGCAAAAGTATCTATTTTGCTGTGTTTCTGCTACTGTTGTTTAACCCTTAAAGACCGAGACAGCCGCCCGCGACTAAAAATAACTATCGTTCTAAAATGTTTAATAACTTTTAAACCGCTAATCCAATCTGCATGCTGTAAAATGCACCGTAAAGAGGAGAATCTCAGCTTTTCAGAAGTATCACATTCTCGCATTCTCACTGATCATTCAGAGGCTCCATAGTGAGCGTGGATGCATCATCAAAATCTGCAGCATTGATTCGTCAAGGAAACGCATGTGGGTTGTTCCCCTGAGCCAAACAGAAACGATTGTTGATCATTAGTCCCACCCCCCCCGTGCCCAGATTCGTTGAAACTGTCATCAACTCAACCAATAAACATAGTGTTTGGTCTTTTGAACCACCAATCACGTTTCTCTGAAAAAAAAACACAACGTGAAAGTAGGTGTGTATTTGCGTGCATGAAAATAAACCGAAATAAACTCATGCAGAGCACTCTCTCACAGAGCACAGCACACAAAAGTCAGTATATTTCTCTATTTGTATGTAGTTTCTGTTTTACACCATTTTCACTCAGTATATTTTCCTCAATTTGTATTTGAGAAGATTATTTGCACCGTTTGTTCATTTACACTCATTTGTTTATTTGTTCAAATATACAAAGTATATTTTATTGCACGGTTTGTTGTCACAACTTGTTACATTGTTTGCATTTGTTGTTCATGTTCAAATGCTAATATATTTCTCTGAAGAAAAATGTTTGCTTCAGTGTTCTGTTATTGTATAACAATCTTTCTATTTACTTTACTCCCTTTTTTGGACACATCTACATTGTCAGTAAATAAAATACACCTGTTTTCACTCAAAAACGCCTAGAATAATATTATAATAAATGGCTATAACTTGCTGAGGGATTGTTACATTTAGACATCTAAATCTAAAAATTTAATCTGGAAGCCTAAAACAACCAAGTCTAATTTTCTAAAGGAAAAAATCCAAACTTCATGAAGTTCTGTTTGAGTTCATAGTAAAAACACCACATTTTTGCTGCCGTTTTTCTTAAAATTCTATTAATTTAACCCATTCTCAGACTAAATAAATGTAAAATTGGGACTTAAAATGAGCAAGATAGAAGCTTCAGGTTCTCCTGTTTAAAATGATATATGGCACTTGATGCTAACTGCTAGAATGGGTGAGAAAAACAAAGAAAAGTAGAGGCAAGTCAGGCGCCCCAAAAATGTTCTAGGTCTTTAAGGGTTAAATAACGGTGTCATCTGCAGCTCTTAATGTGGCCCTTCTTTAGAGGGAGAGAGAAGCAACGCGCGTGAAGCGGAAAGGGCTTGAATGAAGCACGTTTGGCTCTAGATAAAAATATTAGCGGATGTAATGCCGAAAGATCATACCGTAAATGACCCGAGCACTTGTGGTGTGTACCGCTCCGTTGTTTTGACGCACTTTAATCTATAGTAATGGTAAAATGGCACAGTTATGTCCCACGGTCCGGATGGAACCAAGGTCCACCATTTGAAGACCACTGGCATAGACAGACAATTAAGCTTGAAACACAACGTATTGTATTCAATAAGATGATAAAACACTATAAAATAATTGCCTCATAAGATCGTGAAGGTCCTGTATGCCACTGGCCACTGCTTAACCTTGCGGGCACCGCCTGAAATCCTCAGTATTTAAAGCTGCAGTCCGTAACTTTTTTTGGTTTAAAATTAAGATCAATTTTTGAGCAAGTACACAACAAGCCAGTATTCAAAACTATCTCCCTACCTTAGCCCCATTCACAACGGTAAGCTTGTAATAATGTGTTATAATTAGAGTGGTATGGTGGATTTCCGCAGGAAACTCAAGCATGTCTTTGCGTCATTACGTCACGTCTGTATACATAAAGAAAGAGTCCGGCTAGTAGTATCGCATGTGAGGAGCGGACCGCATGTTCTTCAGCGGATCATTTATAGCCTTTTCTCACAGCAGCTGGAGTAATTAAATTTATAATTTTGATGACGGATTGTAATCCAGAAAGGCCCAAATGACATCTTCAGTGACAACTGGAGATTCACCTGTAGTCAAAAGCAAAAGATTAGACTGTACAGAAATTGAAATCTACAGGTAACGCTAATAAACACTAAATACACGTAGTCACGCAATGCTAATGCTGTTAACATTAACAATTTGAGAACAAAGTATAACAATAATAATAATTTGCACGGTTTGATGTTATACGAGCGATCGTTGATTTAATCACCGTTGGTAGCGCGATTTATTGTAATGTTTTGTTCCCAAAAGTGGCAGACGTGTTACTTGTTCAGATGACATTTTCCGGTGAAAATTCTTATTTAGGTTATACTCCAAGACGTAGAATCTGTGTTTCTGAAGTACAGTACCCACACCGGTGCAGTGACTGACAGCAAAGCCGCACATACTCCTCAAAACATTAGATTCATCCGCACTGAGGAGCGTGCCGACGCACAACTCACGTACAGATGATAACTCCGCAAATAACTGCAATTGCAGGTTTCAAACAGAGATGGCGACACAGAGGCAAAACTTACGGACTGCAGCTTTAAGATGCACATTCTTCAAACAACATTAATCAAACAATGTTAACTAATCACTTTTACATTGCTCTCTCCCTCAGGCATACACATACAGTAGTCATACCCACAATGGAGCTAAGCCCATGCATAAATGCAACACAAACATGAATCTTTAACTGCCTTTCAATCTAGGACTTTCAGTGCTCTGAGTTCAGGTTAATTCTCATGTTTTCTGCCTGGTCAGCAGAAAGTGCATGCTTATAGAAAAGAACACACCAGTGTGGTGACTTAGTGGTTTAAAGGCCTTTGAGAACCTCTCTGGTCTCATGTGGATAACATTTAAGAGCTTACAGGGAACACAATATCTCCTCAAAATGTTCCTCACAAAAGTTAAAAGGTGCAGTTTAATAAAACTATTTATTTACTACTATAAAAGTTACAAAATGAACATCATAATGTAAAATCTTTTAGGGATCTGTACTCTAAATAAAAGGCAACAACTCAATGTTAATTGGCTTTTCCAGCCCACCTCGACGCAAGGGAATCGTTATTGTTCAGATAAATGTTCATTTATGCCATGCCTTAGGCACATTGACCACAGCGATCTATGGCTATTGGCACCATTTGCTTTAAATCAATGTGTTTTCCACATCTGTTTTCAAATGTCCTGCCAAAAACCTATTGCTTATCAGCAGGACGTTACTCACTAGCTCTGTGTTTTGGCACGCACAGCTCCACACGCACTCTGAGATCCAAATTACACTACCTAAGCATTTAAAAGGCCAATGAGCACATCACCGACACTCAAAATGCTGTGCTATTGTGTTTTTTTTATTTTTTTTATGCATGGCTTAACTTTATAACTAGAATAAGTGGCTGTTTGAGGTTTTCATAAGGAACATTCAAAAGAAACTCAGGGACAGCTGAATCATTTGTCGTGAGTTTTGACTTAATAAGCTTTGAATAAATAAAGCAATTGCTTGTAACTAATAAGGAAGTTTATCATAATCAGAGAATGCAAGTTAGTCATTTATCCAGAACACTTATTACAGGGACAGACACCCTGGAGAAATGGTCTTGCTCAATGACACAATCATGGAAGCGCTTGAAACACTGTTTTGAGGGTTAAAACTGCAACATTTCTGATACCAGACTAGATGTTTAACCACAACAACACATAATACCATAAAATCCACATCAAAAAGTGACAGACATCCAAAGTCGAACACTGGCGCACAAAAGCCCAATTTACTGTCAAATAAAAAATTACATAATCTAGGCCTCCATACCATTTGCAGCCGTTTTTTCCCCATCAGTGGAACTCTTTTGTTATGCTCTGCTTCTTCTCTTTCATATGGAAACACCACAAGCCAAACACTCCAAAAGCAAAATGAAACAGTGCTACCTATTGAACTACGCAGTACAGGCCAATGATCTGCAGGGCTGAATGGACAAATATTATTTTTGTAACATCACTAAATTTGCATCTGCATCCCAACTCGACCAACCAATGATTTACTGTCAAATGTTTCTGAGAGACAGTGTAACAAACTGCAATAAAAAATAGATATTAAAAAATAAGAATAATTCTGGTAGACTAATTGAAACATTTAATTTGAAAATGTTGATGAGAAAAAAAGTTGATGAGCTAGCCAGGTAGTAGAGATGTAATTCAAGTTTGAAACATCCCCGCAACTCATTTTGTGATAGTATTGAAAAATGGCTGCTTCTCTTCATGTTACCAAGGTTATGGTTTGCTAGCATTAGCAATCAAGAGTCAACAATATGACTTTTCTACAAACACATTCTGCTGATTTCATGTGACAGAATTGATATACCCAAAACAATACTTTATGAATGTTAAATTAGAGTAAAACTTACCAAGCTTGGAACATGGCTCCTTTGACGACTCATTTGATGTCACTTCCGTATCATTTAAAGGTGCAGTGTGTAATATTTATGAGGATCTACTGACAGAAATGCAATATAATATACATAACTATGTTTTCAGTGGTGTATAAAGTGAAATCGCCATTTTGTGCCGCCATGTTTCTACAGTAGCCCTAAACGGACAAACTGCTCTACAGAGCTCTAGCTACTCTCTATTGTCTCCGACAACGACATTTTTGTCCTGTGTCGGCCACCGTAGCTTCTCTATGCGCTTCGAAAGGGAAGGGTGAGCGGTGGGCGGTTGCAATTCACAACCTCACCGCTAGATGCCGCTAAAATTTACACAGTGCACCTTTAAAGTGAGAGTTTACTATTATTTTAAGGTAAAGAAATGGTATATTGGGAACATAAAAAACAGGTACATTAACCTGTTTTAGCAGTATATAAAAATGATTCATCTATTGTGAATGAAAATATGAACTAATTCAGTAATATAATGGTAACACTTTTGTAAATATTTTAAATAAAACTTCTGAGACTGCCTATACTGACAAACTGTCAAATTGCATATTATTATTTTAAGTTTACAATCAGTTAACTTACTAAATATTTTCCAAGTTTGCAAAACTCTTAATTGCCCATTGTTGCGTTTAATGCACTTCATCAAATGTTGAGGACAGTAATGATACTACTTTTGTGAAATGACTCTGTAATGTTTCATTATTGAGAGGTAACAGTTTGATTATTGAGAGGTAACACATTGATTTAATAAACCCTTCCTTCAAGTTCAACTGCTAAACTCCAGCTCTCTGAGAGAGGACTCTTTATCTGAAACCCTCTTAATAATGAAGAGTTAAATTGCTCAGCAGGGTAATGTGAAAGCTAAATGCAAGAAAACAGCTAAATCAGATGATGTATCTGAAGTGCAAAATAGAACACTACAAGAGCAGACAAACTTGATCTGAGAACCAGGTGGCTTTGGGGAATATGACTAACAACACTGCATTAAAAAAGTATCAATGCATATTTGCAAAAGGTTCTGTGTGATCGACCAGAGCAACCCATGGAGAATCAGATATTGATAAGCACTCCACTCAACAACTTACAATGCTAGAATCTCTGCATAATTAACTTGCTTTCCCTTTAACGTTTCTGCATATTTTAGAAAGTTTAACAACTTCCCAGAATCAACAGGAACTGTCTGTCAGTATGAGTCAAAGAAATAACTTCACAAGAAAGACACTAATGCTTAGCCATAACTCAATCCACATAGACAGAAAGTTCAGCAACTTGGCAGCAGCAAAACTGAGATGATAGGTGATATAGCTCATATCTCAGCAGTCCTCATTAAATCAATTTGTGTGGCACATGGCCATCAGGGTTCAGCCCATTTCCATTACACATGGGAAATAGTGACTAATTCCATCATCCAACTCCAGCAGTTGTATTTAGACCATCACAGTGGTGGCATATTGTGAGCAGATGGGCCAGCAAGAGGGCAACTTCACAGCTTTTTATAACTCTTTGAGCTGCATGTGGGAGTGTTCATGTGTGTTTGTGTAAATGAAACACGGACAATGGTTTTCAGACAATGGATGGAATGGAGTTGTACACACAGAAGAGCTCAGAAAAAGGAGAGAAACTGGATTCAGAATCAGAATTGAGCATTGCAGGGAGCCATGTCAAAATATAAATGAATAATGCATGGTTCTGCACTAAGCATGGACAAGTCTGTGAAAAGTATGCCAGTGCCAGGTAAACATAAAGTGGACAATGAATCTACTTCAGACGTCCCAACTAACAAAACAACGTGTCTACACTAGACGCGAGCAATGTGACGCGACAAAAGCAAATAGAACCCATTATAATCAGTGACGCTGTCTACACTGGATGTGGTGCGGTACGGTACGACACGGCAAATTCCCGACAGTAAACTGATGTGCCGTTCTATTTCTGATATAGCGCTCGCGCAACTTCTGGCACAAAGGACAAATGGATTTACAACGTTCGCTTTATTGTGTCCAGTGCAGATAGCCTCAAGACAAGAAACTGCCTAACTGTGTATGACTTGCATGCATGTCTGAGGCTTTTCACATATCAATACTTGCAACAGTAGCTACGTTTACATTGACACCATTACATTGTTTCAATCAGAATTAATTCATTCTATGTAGTGTTTACATGAACACTAAATAAAGTGATCGGGTTGATGTGCACGTTTATATGTCACAAGCCTAAAATCGGAATAGATTTTTTTGACATGCGCACACTTGAAGAAAATAGAGCGTTTCCCGTTGTTTTCGCATACTATTCTCCTACATTGTTTCTTTTCTTTGTTTTAAAGAGCTAACTTTATTTCTATTTTGGGTCCTAATTAGGAAATGTTGCCAATGCTGATTATATTTATCAAGCAGTAGGAACGTCTGTGAATGAGAGTCTGAAGCAAGGACTGGTGGGACATTGTCTTGCTCCACTTCACAGACTATGAGTGGAAGGAGAATTTTAGAATGGAGTTCCACGCTTCATACATCATTAAGCCATTTCTACATCATTGCACATGCGCAGTACTTTCCAGTTTCGGTTTTAAATCCGATCAAGTGTTCACATGTCCTCGCAATCGGATTAGAAAAAAGTTTAAACCAACCCTTGGAATCCGAATGAATTTTTTTTTAAAGGATTTGGACGATTCATTCCGATTGACGTGGTTACATGTAATTTTTTATATTCCGACTGTGCTACTAGTCCAATTACAACCGTATTAAACGCAGGGTCCATGTAAACGCAGCTAGTGTGGTTGAAACAAATGTGCTTGTTGTATTGTTCTAGTTGAGACATTTCCAATGATATATGATTATCTGACGTGTATGTTTTTCAACCCATTCTTATTCTGATTATTATGAACATATTTTATAAATTATGAAACAAAAAAACAAACAAAAAAATCAGTAATTAAGAGTTATATAAGAGGAGCTATTTTGCCTATATACACTGTAAAATGCAGATTCTAAGCTTCTAGAAATCAAGACTGATAACTAATACAAGAGCCTGTTAGAGAATTTCTCAAGAGTTTTAACTGAATTTATGAACATTTTATACTTGGAGTGTCTGACCTTTTCTTACCATATGCTGCATAAACTCATCCCATTAATATTAGAGCAAAAAGAAACATCACTTCCATGGCTGTGGTTTTTCATGCAAGTTATCATCCACATCTGGGTCCAGCAAAACCTGGGTAACACTCACAAATGTAGGCATCAATACTGAGCCAAGCACCCCGATTCTACACAAGGGTTCGCTTTTAAAAGAGGCTTTAGAGTAGAAAAGAGGCTTAGGAAACATTCAACACCTAAAAGTAGCTTATTTGGATGCTAAGGAATCAGTCGTAGTGCTGTCTGATGACTTACCAGTGACTCAAAAGCAGAACAGAATCACCTGCCTCAGAAGATGCACACTTTATTACGCTGTGGAGCATTAATTTAAATTACATGCAAATTGCAAACACCCACATTCTCATCTTGGCACCGAGAAAAGCCGGTGTAAATGCACATGTGCTGAATATAACCTATTTGTCGCCTAAAATTCTCAATTCAGAGAGTTTTCGATGGTGAGAAACTAGGACACCAAAGGAAAAATATTCCCATTTTAAAACTAACCTATTGAAAACACACAGTCAGTTGCATATTGCAGACAACGGTTTGCAGAGGACATTCTTCATCCACAGACTAACAGCTCTAATATGACTGTGCAGAGCACATAAATCATATAGAGTTTAAGTGGAACCATGTGGGTTAGCAGTCATTTAAAGCAGGACGCATTGTTCAGCAGACTGTCAATGTGACCAACTCTGTATCTTGCATGTGGATTTGAATATTGAACATTTTGTTGCTGAATTGGGGTTTTGGGATTGGCCTTTTTGTCGTAAAAGTGCAAAGCATGCTCAACAGCTTTAAAAGTTTATCGCTGAAGAAATGAAGAAAGGTCACAAATATATTAACACATTGAACATGAAGTGCACATTTACTGCAGCAGTACCAGTTTCAGTAAAGCATTGTTTAATTTGTTGCAGATGTCAACTTAAAGGGGTAATTCACCTGAAAATGAAAATTAATTTTGTTTCAAACCTGTATGATTTTGTCAAAAATGGGCAAAAATAGCACTGGAGACATTCTTCAAAATATCTTATTTTGTATTCATATAGTCAGTCATATAGGTTTGGAATTACATTGATGTGATGACAGAATTTACATTGTTGGGTGAACTATCTTTTAAATATTATAAAATCCATAGAACTGATACGTTGAACACACTTTTGGACTAAAAGCTATGAGGAACATGTTTGATAAAGAGCATACTTCCTGGCAAAATGTAAAATTAAGATTTTTTTCTTTTTTGTCGCTATAAGATATTTTTAGGAGCTCAGAAAAATTATATCAAGACTTTGACTTTTCTAACGATGTATAGTTAAATAAAGACTTATGAAGCATTACTTAACATATGCAGTAACTGGTGAAACTGGTGCACATAAAAAAAAAAATCTGTTCTGCTGTATTAGCATGCAGATAAGTCTGAAAATATCTAGTGAAGCGAAACAGTTTCTTAAATGGCATTATGTAATACTATATACTTATTTGGTCTGTCGGGACAAGGTTTATTTTGCAATAATGACCATGCTACTGCATGCAGACACTTTAAAACTATTTTCTTTATTATAGCAAAGTGTTCACTAATTTTTGACTATTGACACAATAATTATATAACAAACAGCAATTGATAAAAGGTAACGTCACCTGATGATGACTCCAAACAGCAGGTAATCTTGAAACAAACATTGCACAAATCTCAGCAAGCACACAAAAAATAACTATAAATGTCATTTGTATAAAGAGTCCAGAGAAATATTTTTAGTTTTCCTGAATGCTAAACATAAAAGAAAGACAATAGCATGCACTCTGACAGCACTTAAATGCTCATTGATTGTCTAGCTTGATTTGTTCTCATCAAAGAAGCATGCAGCCAGAAATCCCCTCTACCGCTCTGCGCTGAGAAGTAGGGGTGGCGAAGAAGAAAAGAAATTCTCTTACTAATTGGATATAATGGCTGGGGGGGATTTGCTCCTGGTGCCCAAAAACACACATTGCATGACATTTGCGCTAGAGGCAACTGCCGTTGTAACAAGCCGACACCGGGAGATAAAGAGCTCAGAAAGAGGAGACTAAACAAGAAAAAAATGAGAGAAGGAAAAAAGAGCAAGATGCAATTTACCAAAGTGAGAGGCATAGCAGGTAGAGCAGACGGAAAGGTAAGACATTTAGCCCTGAAAGACTCAGTGGCTGTCAGGAGGGCTGATCCCAGCCAGAGAAGCCAGCGCGAAAGTGTTTGAAGACTAAAGGCCCGTCCTTTCGAGGGATCTCCCATCTACCATTTATATGCATCAACAAGAACAAGCGACTGAACTCAAAACAAGAACATGAAACATGATTTGAGTCTGTGATGGCTTTATGAACAAAGTTAAAAGAGCAATACGTTATGAACCTGCAAAGATGTCGTTCACTCCCACATTACGACCTTGATCGGCCTCCGTTTATGTGAGGTGGGTGGTTTCATCCACCACCAATAGAGTTCAAATACAAGCAGCCATTCCACTATGAGAATCCACATCTGAAGATACGATTTGGTACATCCCACAGGTCCCTTGAGGGTACTTTCTCTTGTTTCTCCAAAGACACTGTGTGAGTTAGTGCATCCATAAACCCACTAAAGGGCCAGTCCATGCAGGGGCCTCTTCTGAAAACGGCAAATGATTGTAAGACTGTCTGGAAAAAGTTTTTTTTAGACAGATTATGCGACATCGTGTGAGATGACTGTCCAAAAATGAGCAGTCAAAAGTTCCTGTCTGTATTCTGTGTGCATCTCCAAACTTTGCAGTCTGTAAGTAAGAAAGTAATTTCATTTTGTTGTGTGTAGTGTGCATGTCTTCAAAATGACTAAAAAGGGACCTGCTCTGCTGATGTGTAGATAATGAAAAGAGTTTCTAAACAGTTCAAAAAAAGTCAACTTCAGAGGAAAAGAAAAAAAAAATTTGAGACCACTAGCTTGGAAAAGGGAACACTTCTCAAAGGGCAGAAACCAACATATTTTGAAACTTTATTGAAATGTTTTACATTTCCATGAAACACAACGTATGTCATTCTGAATACACTCTACGTCTGACAAGACAGACATCTGTAGTCATGTTGAAGATTTGCAATGCCTCAACCAAAAGCCTACATTGTTCCACCCACATGCACAAGGTGAAGTACAACCTGGAATGAAATATTTTAGTGAAGTAGGTCGTCCTTATCATTACTTTCTAAACTGTTAAGACTGTGCACTGTCAGTCCTGGTTTTTTGATTGAAATTTCTGTTGAAATATCTCTGTCAGGCTCTATATTCCAACTCTGTTATGCTATGGCAGTGTCCACATTATGAAGGCCAAGCAAAAAAAAAAAAAGAAAGACTCATAAAAACCTACACACCTATCTTGTGGTTTCTTCTAAATTTAATTCATTTTATGGGGAAAACAATAAACAGTCTTTTACTCCATTTTTTTTTTTTACTTCAGTTTCATAAAATATTCAGTTCATAACATAGCCATAAATGTAAATGAATGATGCACACAAATGAAATGAAATGCATATAAACACATGTATTTAAAATAGTGTGATATATCAGTCAGGATAATTAATCAGATGATGTCTGGCCATTTTTAAATGATCAACAATGGCCAATAATTTATATAAATTACACAATAATCGTGAGTAAATATTTCAAAATTAAGTAAAATATAAATAAAAAAGTTGTGTATACCATACACTACTGTTCAAAAGTTTGCAGTCTGTACATTTTTGAATTTCTCTAATGCTCACCAAGGCTGCATTTATTTAATCAAAATAGAGAAAAACACTAATATTGTGAAATATTTATACAATTTAAAATGACTGTTTTCTAACATATGTTAAAATGTAATTTATACCGTGATGGCAAAGCTGAATTTTCAGCATCATTCTCCAGTATTCAGTGTCACATGATCCTTCAGAAATCATTTTAATATGCTGATTTGATTTTTCATATAGAGCACTAACATTAAATTGAATTATATATATATTATATATCATAATTATATTGAATTATATTGGCCATCGACCATCCCGCTCTCTGCATATCATTATTGGAGTATTGGACATAAAAAAAAGCTTTGCAATTATAAAGAGCTGTCTCATTTACATTAAACAGTAACCTAAAACAAAGAACAGGTACAAACGCAAGTCAAGTGCTCAGGCAAATGCTACAACAATTGCAAATACTGTACCAATACTGTCAGAGTGACAAATAAGAGATATAAGAGTCATATACATCAGGTCACTAAGAGGGTTCGGTAAAGATAATTTGATTTATTTTTTCACATATACTCCAGGTAAAGGGAGTGGGAATCTTGCAGAGGAATGCCTAAATGTCTGTTTGAGTGGAAATGGCTGTCATGATAATGATTGAGATGATTAATGATTATGATTCCACCAGAAAGCTAAGACTAGATACATTTCTGCACATACACCAGCAAGCACACTTCATTTGAGATGATGAAGGAAGTAGGTGAGCTGAAGCAGCCAGTCACAGGGCCTGCACTCCCTGTCTTGTCCCACTTTACTTCAAGACCCCATGAAATCACTTAAGAGCTGTTTTTGTCCTGTGTTCAAGTATTTACTAATGAAACTGTGTTTTGGATGGGTAGTTCAGAATAAAATAGACAGTGATCAATTTCATATTTCTCCCTTTTCTTTTGACAAAAGTAGGAAGTTCTTTAGTTTATTGCACCAAGCAATAGGATGTTCAGAAGTTGTGTAACTGATGTGTTTTATAATTATCATGCTGCCACAGAAAATTATGGTAAATGTAGTTTAGTCACATTTTCCTCATAAAGTGGTTAAATGGTCAGTTAATCCAAAAATGAAAATCCTGTCATTAATTACTCACCCTCATGTCGTTCCAAACCCGTAAGAACTTCGTTGATCTTTGGAACACAAATTATGATATTTTTGAGGAAATCTGAGAGCTCTCTGAACCACCCATATGGAGAATGACACAGACGAGAAGAAATTGTTGAATAAAGTTGTTATTTTTGGGGGGTTTTGTGCACAAAAAGTATTCTAATCACTTAATAAAATTAAGGTTGAACCACTGTAGTCACATGGACTATTTTAACAATGTCTTTACTACCTTTCTGGAACTTGAAAGTTGCAATGACATTGCTGCCTATGCCTATTCAGAGAGCTCTCCGATTTCATCAAAAATATCTTAATTTGTGTTCCGAAGATCATTGAAGGTCTTACGGGTTTGGAACGACATGAGGGTGAGTAATTAATGACCGGATTTTCATTTTTGGGTGAACTAACCCTTTAAATAAATAGCATTTTCTGGCAAGTCTTCTCACTATTCTTCGATGCTACACAAAATGCGTACACACAAAACTATATAGGTCAACATTATGATCAATAACACAGCTTAAACCATGATTCTTTATGATACAACTCACAAAGAAGGAACTTTAAAAAAAAAAAAAAAAGTTTCCCACAGGTAATTCTAACTTTATGGTGCAATATGAAAAAAATGAATACTTTTATACTGCATGAACGCATTAAATAGTTTAAAAGTAACAGTAAAGACATTTATAATGTTTCAAAAGATTTCTATTTCAAATAAATGCCTTTCTTTTGAACTTTCTATTTAATCAAAGAAATAACTGTTTCAGCTGTTTCTTAAGCACCAAAACGGCATAGTAGAATGATTTCTGAAGGATCATGTAATGGCTGCTGAAAATTCAGCTATACAATCAAAGGAATAAAAAATACATTCAAATAGAAAACGTCTCGGTTACGTATGTAACCCTCGTTCCCTGAGGAGGGAACGGAGACGTAACGTCAGTGACTGACGAATGGGGGTTTCGCTTAGAAGCCTATCATCTTCGAGATCTAGAAAACGGCCAATGGCAGCGCCAATGCCATGGGCATGCGGAATTTGCATAGCGTAACTCCGCCCCACAGAGTGGGTATATAAGGAAGTACGCTGGCAACATCGCATTATGTTTACCTGCTGAGGAGCCAAGACTGAACTCCCGGCTGTTCCAGCGGTACAGCGGAAGTGGCAGAGGGACGTTACGTCTCCGTTCCCTCCTCAGGGAACGAGGGTTACATACGTAACCGAGACGTTCCCTTTCGTTCAGTCACTCCGAGTAACGTCAGTGACTGACGAATGGGGGTCCCAATATAATCACGCCACTCGGCTGTCATCCAGTGCCCTGCGTAAGCGTGAGCTCCCTGTCGTAAGCTAGTACGGACGAAGGACTCCCACTTAACACAGGAATACCAAGGTACACTGGGAAGCATATTCCGGGTGGAAGTATGCGCCAAATGCCTACCCGTAGGGAGGACTTAAGAACACATATGACCCGCTCAGGGCTACATATGGGAAACTCTGGGGTAACCAGCCGAAGGTGGAAGAATTTTACCCCCAGGGGTGGCAAGGGGCTTGCCAAGGGAAAGACGCCTGCTCAGGGAGACTTACAGTGGGAATACACATGTGGGGGTCGCCCAACGGGGGAACCATGCACACGGTGGCACCTAGCCAACACGAGGGCCTGAGCGAGTGGGCAGACGTACTGGTGTCGGCATCAACAGTGCTGGAGGAACTCAGGGCTTCAGGGAAACTACCTGAGGAAAATATCGCACGTATCCAGTCCGTGGAGTGGAGTGGCGAGCAAGCGAAGACACCTGAGCCTAGTCCATTACCGGCCACTAGTAGAGGCGAGTACAAGAGAGGACACTGGCTCCACTCGGAGATTATAGAATCTGGCAAATGTGTTGGGTGTCGCCCAGCCTGCAGCTCTGCAATGTCTGTTAGCGAGGCGCCATGCGCTAGAGCCCAAGAGTGAGCCCTGGCCCCTAGGGGGCATGGACGCCCCTGCGTCAGGTAAGCCAAAGCAATGGCGTCCACTATCCAGTGAGACAACCTTGCTTGGAGAGAGCCTTCCCCTTCAGCTTCCCACCATAACAGACAAAGAGCTGGTCTGAGGTCCTGAACACTGCGTTCTGTCTACGTAAGC
Source organism: Coreius guichenoti (assembly GCA_039654105.1). Taxonomy (NCBI): domain Eukaryota; kingdom Metazoa; phylum Chordata; class Actinopteri; order Cypriniformes; family Gobionidae; genus Coreius; species Coreius guichenoti. Next base: position 32,938,819 of record CM077169.1, read on the forward strand.
ACGGAGGGCGCGTACTGGACAGAGCAGTGCCAAGGCTGGGTCTGCCTCCTCCAAAGGCAGCGCTTGCAGGTTCACCACCTGGAACGGAGTGGTGGGAACCTTGGGCACATATCCAGGCCGGGGTCTCAGGATCACGTGAGAGTAGGCCGGCCCGAATTCCAGGCACGCTTCGTCAACCGAAAATGCCTGCAGGTCCCCTACCCTCTTGATGGAGGCCAAGGCGATCAGGAGCTCTGTCTTTTCATAGACAGGAACTTAAGCTCGACTGACCGCAATGGCTCGAAGGGAGCCCTCTACAGAGCACTTAAGACTACTGAGAGGTCCCAAGAGGGTACGAGGGGAGCGCGAGGAGGATTCAGTCTCCTCGCTCCCCTCAGGAACCTGATGACCAGGTCGTGCTGACTTACCTTTTTCGTCTCCACAAGGTCGTGGTAGGCTGATATAGCGGCCACATAAACCTTGAGGGTGGAAGGAGACAGCCTTCGTTCCAACCCTTCTGGAGGAATGCGAGCACGGACCCGATCGGGCATTTCCAGGGGTCTTCTTGGCGAGAAGAACACCAGTGACGAAGAGGTTCCACTTCAACGCATAGGCGTGTCGTTTCTGTAGACAGGGCCCTAGCGGAAGTGATGGTAGCCACCACCTGAGGTGGTAGGGTACTCAAACCTGCCGCGTCCCATCCAGGAGCCACACGTGGAGGTTCCAAAGATCGGGACGCGGGTGCCAAAGGGTGCCCCGTCTCTGAGAAAGGAGGTCCTTCCTCAGAGGAATCGACCAGGGAGGGGCTGTCGCAAGGAGTACAAGTTCGGAGAACCAGGTCCGGCCGGGCCAATACGGGGCGACCAAAAGGACCTGCTCCTTGTCCTCCCTGATCTTGCACAGAACCTGGGAATAAAACAGGCGGCAATGGGAAGAGTCGTGGGAGGCAAACAGATCTACCTGTGCGTCGCCGAACTGTTCCCAAATCAGCTGAACCGTCTGGGGATGGAGTCTCCATTCTCCAGGAAGTGGCTGAAGCCGTGAGAGCTCGTCGGCTGCACGGTTCAGGACTCCCGGGATATGGATGGCACGAAGGGACCTCAGGTGCTTCTGACTCCATAAGACGAGATGGCGGGCGAGTTGAGACATGCGGCGGGAACGCAGACCACCCTGGTGGTTGATGTACGCTACTGTGGCCGTGTTGTCTGACCGGACTAGCACGTGTTGACCCTTGAGCAGCGCTTGGAAGCGGTGCAGGGCGAACCGTACTGCCAGCAACTCGAGGCAATTGACATGCAGGAGGCGCTGGGGTCCTGTCCAGGAGCCCGCGGCAGCATGTCCATTGCACATGGCACCCCAGCCCGTGGTGGAGGCATCTGTTGACACAACAATATGCCTGGAAACTCGTTCTAAGGACACACCGGCCCGTAGAAAACTGAGGTTCGACCACGGGGTGAGGGTCTGCAGGCAGGCCCGAGTCACTGGGACCGGAGCGTGCCCGACTGCCATGCCCATCTCGGGACTCGATCGCGAAGCCAGTGCTGAAGCGGTCTCATATGAAGCAATCTGAGCGGCGTTACCGCGGCTGCAGATGCCATATGCCCCAGGAGCCTCTGAAATAACTTCAGTGGAACCGCACTCTTGCTCCTGATTTGACGGAGGCAAGTCAGCAGTGACTGTGCGCGCTTGCTCGTAAGCTGCGCGCACCTGGCGACCGAGTCGATACTGAGAAAAGAGATCCTCTGCACTGGCAGAGTTTGCTCTTTTCTCAGTTGACCCGAAGGCCCAGACGAGCTAAGTGCTGGAGCACCAGGTCTCTGTGTTCGCACACCTGCTCTCGAGAGTGACTCAGGAACAGCCAGTCATCGAGGAAGTTCAGGATGCGAACCCCGTGTTGCCTGAGTGGCACAAGGGCTGCCTCGACAATCTTCGTAAAGACACGAGGGGACAGAGCTAGCCCGAATGGGAGGACCGCGTACTGATATGGAAGTAGGCGTCCTTCAGGTCGATCGCTGCAACCCAATCTACTGGACGAACGCATTCGAAAAGGCGCCTTTAATGGCCTTAGTCTGCTACTGGACGGCCGAGAACTGTTGGGCGCAGTTCTTGGCCGTGCCGCCGAAGAGGCCAGCCTGGGATATGTGAGCATTGAGGAACCGGGTTCGCTCAGCCTCTCTCATATCGACCAGGCTGAGCCTCGTCTCTCCTGGACCACAGCTGTGGACATCACCTGACCCAGGGAGCGCACGGTCACCTTCGTCACCTGGAGGGCGAGGTCGGTGGCGGCATGCAGCTCATTAAGAGCCCTGGGACAGCTCTACCCTCGTGCATGCCACGAGCATCCTGGCCTGGAAGACCTGAAGGATGGCCATGGCGTGCTGAGAGGCGGCGGCCTGCCCCGCAGCTCTGCAGTCCCTCGCCACCAGAGTAGACGAGAACAACAGGCCTTGGAGGGGTGCTTAGGATCACCGCGCCACATTGAAGCACTCTGTGCAAGAGGGGGGGGTGTGGCCCGAGGAATACTTGTCGGGGTTTATGCCACACCGCAGCCCTCAGGTCACCCTGGCCACCAGCCAAACATCCCGTCACGTGGAGAGGATAACTGGGGTGTGGCAGAGGGGACTCTCCCTCCATACGGGGGTCATTGAGTCTCGACCGTGATTGCAACTGAGCGTCAACAGGGGGGACCCCAGTGTACCCTTGGCCGCGGCCCCATCGAGGGCAGAGAAGGCGGAGGAGGCCGCCGAACGGTCGCGGGAAGACAACGGGGACTTCCAGGACCACGTGACCTCCTCATGTATCCCGGGAGAGAAAGTAATTGGGGGCGGGGCCCAACAGCTGTCAGGACGCGTCACACCCAAAGACCAAACATCCCCCGAGATGACATGGCTGTCAACTCCGGGTCGGACTCGGGCAATGCTGGCACGCCCGAAGGCAGCAGCATAGCCGAATCTTCATCCCCAGAGGACTCCAGCCCACCTTGAGATGCGGCGATCGACATCTCATCACCAACTGGAGCGCCGAACGAAACACACGGGGCGTCCGCAGACGGTCCCGCTGCTTCAGTCCGATCACTCGCGGGTAGCGATGTGCGAGAGGGGGGTGTGGCCCGAGGAATGATCGTCGGGGTTATGCCACACCGTAACCCTCAGGTCACCCTGGCCACCAGCCAAAGTACCATCTCTCTCGGAGACGGTAGATTGGGGTGTGGCAGAGGGGACTCTCTTTCCTTGCGGAGGTCATTGAGTCTCGACCGCAACATCGCGATGGTCATGTTCCCGCAGTGAGAACATGACGCATCCACAAACGCTGCTTGAACGTGCTGAAGCCCAAACACGTCACGCAGCGATTGTGCCCATCAGATGGCAACAGAGATCGACCGCACCCAGAAGTGCACGGGCAAACCGTCTTTAAAAAGACGTGCCACATGCGAGCTCTTTTGTGAGAGGGAGCTTCACAGCGATGCCGAAGCGCCCAGGGAACGAATACCAGCTGGATGCAGATCACTGCACAGATCAGCAGGCAGGAAGTAAACACTCGCTGGAACGCGCCGTAACACCAACACCGACTGGAAAGCTGTTCGTCTCGAAGAAGCTTGACGATATACTCAAAAAGGCTTAAGGAGTGAAGAGATAGATGCTCTTGGCTCCGAAGCAGAAACATAATGCGATGTTGCCAGCGTACTTCCTTATATACCCACGCTGTGGGGCGGAGTTACGCTATGCAAATTCCGCATGCCCATGGCATTGGCGCTGCCATTGGGCGTTTTCTAGATCTCGAAGATGATAGGCTTCTAAGCGAAACCCCCATTCGTCAGTCACTGACGTTACTCGGAGTGACTGAACGAAAGGGAACACTTATTTTAAATTGTAATACTATTTAATTGCTTCTTTTTTTTTTTTACTTAATTTTTGATCAAATAAATGCAGCCGTGGTGAGCATAAAAGACTTCTTCCAAGAACATTTGAAAAAATCTTACCAACCCCAAACTTTTGAATGGTAGCGTATGATAATTCCGACATGACTTGAACGCTTCCCTCTTTGCTAGTTGGTTGTAGGTGGAATAAGCAGGTGGGACCTTCTTATTCCAGAGAGCATCTGACTGGACAAAAATCTGTAGCACAGGATGTCATCAATATTTTATAGAAGCGAAAGACTGTACACTTTTAATATGTATATCTGATAAAACTTCAGAAGTACAGTAACACATAGATCTCAAGAAGAGTATGTCAGGATAGTAAAGAACAGAGCTGTAACAAAAAGGCAAAAGAGAAACAGGCATCAATGATTTATAACTCCAGTTTGTCCTCTTTAACAATGTTTACAGCCTTCTGTTGAATTAGTCATGGGAGGAGAGATCAGCGCCAGCTCAAGTAAATTACATGTGTCCCGCGTCAATCGATGTTGTCAATAAAGGGAAGGGGGGGAGGGGGGGGGGTAAAAAACAAGCAAAGTAAAAAAACTGCCATCATCAAATCCAAATCGCAGGTGAGAGAACATGGAAGCCCACTGCTTCTGCCACAATCTTAGAAAGCAGAGGGAAAAAAAGAGGGTCAAAAGATAAAGATGTGAGAGTTAAAAAGGGTGGGTGTTAAAACATAAATTATTCATATGCTTGTCTTACCACACATAACTCACACAGCGTTCAGTGCTCTTGTGCGGGTCATATATTACTTCTATGCATTTTCACAAGGAAAAGTATAACCTGTTCAACTAGGTCACCCATCCATAAGGACTGCTTCAGCATTCTCTCACCTCATCCCATAAATCCTTTTTGGCTGAGTCCGTAAGGGCCGCCTGTCACAGATGTAGCTTTTGATGATGACTCTTCCTTCCTATGCCGGACGGTATGCCAGGCTGATCGATGTCACAGATGCTGTGAGAGCTCCCGCCAACTCTCTCCCCCTCCTCAACCACCCACCGCGTCAACCACGGGTCGGTACAAGTAGGCACGTGCTACTGTGAAAAACTGGTTAGCAGATGAGGCCTCAACCATTTCACAGTTTGTGCAAAACACCAGTGTGAATTTTGAGCCGAAACATGTGCGAGCTTTACAAGACACCCGGCTTTGTTGATGTTAAGTTGTGTGTGCTTGGAAATCACAGGGCAGGGAAACGTGGATCCTAATGGTAAGCTGGAATGAGTGCGGCGCTCGCATGGTTTCAATCAATGAGCGAGGTGGAGATCAAACAACGGCACTCATTCAAAACACATGGATCCTCGCAAACACAAACACACGCTCACACAGTCAGAGATTTGTCACCAGCTGGAGACAGCAGATTTGTGAGACGGCATGTTCTTATTAAAGCTCTATCTACACGCGTTGATGTTTCAGTACCTTAAAGGCAGGAGAAAAATCATACAGTAGCCAGGTGGCAACACAGAACATGCTTTTAAACAATTAATAACTTTCAAAGAAAAGCACAATTTAGTTTGTGAATTCCTCACTTGGTTGTGGATTTAGTCTGCTGGTCCAAACAAACTGAAATTAAAAGCTGGACTATACTGCAGAGTTTAATAAGGATCAATCTGTCTTAATAGTTCAATAAAAAATACTATAAAAGACAGCATGGAAACAATTTGTTAACAAGCCTAGAGTTGGATAGAACCAATATTATTTTTCATGTAAACATTTTTCTATGGAGCCCTGTACATGGCAAGTGGGGGAAAAATAGATATCATGGCCATGAAATAAGAATTTGCTCCCACGACTTTTTAAAATATATTAAAATAGAAAATGTAGAAACGTAGAAAGTAAAAGTTCTATAACATTGTAATAATATTTCACAATATTACTGTTTTTACTGTAGGCCTATTTTTGATCAACTAAATATGGCCTTGGTGAGCATAAGACTTCTTTCAAAAATATCTTAAAATCTTACCAACACCAAACTTCATCACTATTTGCTAGTTGGTTGTAGGCAGCATGACATGGGGGAAAAAATAGATATCAAAAAGTTTTTTATTTATTTTTTTGTTGCCAACCACCACCAGCATTTTTTATCATATTTACAAAAATGTCATGGCCCCCAGCATATTTTGTTGCATGAATTTCTGAAATTGCAATATATCAACAGAATGAACAGTACCTCTGTTTTTAAACAAAAAAAAGTTTTATTCTAGCTTAATGTATTCTTTTTTATCAACACTTGAATGTTTCATTAAAAGCTACAAATCAAGTTGTTTTTTTTTGTTGTTTTTTTCAAAGACTACAACGTGCATAAGCAATGGTTTTATTTCTTGTTTCTGCTCCTTTTTGCCTGATCCGGAGATGCTGTACTCTTTCAGAAGATGTGTAATAGCTCCCCCTACCGTATAATAGGGGTTGAACGACTTCAGATTTTTAAAGTCGACATTCATGTGATGAAAGTCGAGTCAACGTCGACTAGTCGCTGATGACGTCATTGATGAACAAATAAGCCTAAAGCTGTTCGAGTTAAGACTCAAACATGGGTTGCGTTGTGCGCAACTATGGCATATGACAGCGCTGCTCACAAGGCTATTGCTCCTACATAATAGCTTGTTTTTATCAGTTCTTTTGTCTTTGGGTCGTTATATTGCTCACAGATTTCTGCTCCTAATAAATCAGATAGAGATAAAGTACCACAGTAAATATTATATTTATATGAATGCATTGGTGAGAGAGCGATTGTGTGTGAATTAATTCTACCTGGCAGTATCTTTCTACTAATAGTGAAGTTGTGGGTTTTAGTTACTAATAAATATATGTTAGAACTTTTCCGTTTTTAAGCTATTTTATTGATAAATCACAGAACAGTGACAATACATTTCTGCGCTACTGAATGTTTCTGTGTGTGCACGCAATCTGCGTGTGATGTGCGAGCGACTATGTGTGTGTGCGTTACAGTGCAGCAGTATGTTAGTTTAGAACGGAGATTAACTGACCTGTACAATAAACTGTGTAAAACTTGCATTCAACCAATTTTGAGCATCCAGATGGTATAATCAAACATATCTTGCGGAGCGCTCTCAGAGTATGCATTTATTTGTCACTTTCAGGGCCCTGTTTTAACAATCTAAGCGCATGGTCTAAAGCGCACGGTTTAACAACAAAAAAAACAGTCGGCGTGCCCGGCACATGGTCTAAAAGGGTTGTCCCTATTCTCTTAATGAGTAATGGGTGTGTTTTGGGCGTAACATGCAATAAACCAATCAGAGTCTCATCTCCCATTCCCTTTAAAAGCCAGTTGCGCTCGTGCCATGGCGGATTCGCTATTTACATGGCGGAATTTGCAAGCAGAGAAACTGAACGCTTCCCTAGTGAGAAAACAGATCTGCTCGTCCAATGACGCCTGCTTACTCATCATTACTGCAAATAGGTAGGCTAATTCTGATACAGCAAATGTCTATCCATTAGGACATGCAGGCATATTTATGTACACAATAATAATCTTTTACATTTTAATCCTTTAATTTTTCATATTTAAAAATGTTTGTGTGCTGCTGCGCATCCCTGTGTGTGTAATAAGTGTACGCGCGTTGTGGACTACTAACGTGCTCTTTAAATAACAAAAAAAAATATTTCAGTTGCCTCAAAATAGCAACGCGCCAATAATGCGCCTGAACACACCTCGTTTTCAGACCAGCATGCCCATGGGCAAACAAATGGACGCAAATGCATTTGCTATTTAAACAACGTGGCGCAGGACGTGAAAATGATAACTGTGTCGGGCTGAAACTAGCAAAAAACACTTGCGTCGTGCCTGGCGCAGCATTGCAGCGGGTGTATGATAGAGCCCTAACTGTTTGGAAACAGAGAGTAAAAGTGGACTTCAAAGATTTCTTATCCTGTTGCGCCCTCTATAGGCCATGACCAGCGGCTAGTCGACGTCAAGCTTAAAGCGTCATGGAAGAGAATTAAAGTCGACTAGTCTGTGCAACCCCTACTGTATAACAGTGGAAGCATTGTCTCATAAATTCCGTCAATGATGGGGAAAGAGTTAATTGTGACCACATTTTATTAATTTGTTCCCATGTTTTAGTTAAACTGTGGCCATGTTTTATTGATTGTTCTCTTGTTTTAGGTAGATCCTGGTTACGTTGTACTAATTTGCTCCCTCGTTTTAACTAAATCATCACCATGATGGACCAAATTAATAAGTAAACAAGGGAACAAATTAATACAATTCTGGAATGCGCATGCGCGGCGGATGGTGATGGCTGCTTAATATCGACGCTCTACCTCAGTTGTCAATTTTTCGGATTTATCTATCCCTACTAAGTTTTTGGCCACATTTCATGTAAATCCCTTGTTCTAGTGGCACTCTAGATGGCATCTAAATGAGAATTAATCCACTCCCCGGCGAAGAAAAAGCATGAAAAAGCATAAAGACGACAAGTGCCTTCAAGACGGCATTGCTGAAATGCTTGATAAGCAACTGAGCACCATAAAGCTAAGCATTCTGACGATTGTTCGCAAGGAAATATTGACGATTACAGCACGATTGGACTCGCTGGAAAAGGATGTCAAATCGTTCGGCAATATATGTGACAACATGCAGGCTACGGTGCGGGATGTTAAAAGGGACTCGATTGTTCGCAAGTCCTGCCTAGAGGAGCTCCAGGAGAAACTATCTCTTTATGAAGATAAGTCCAGACAAAATAACCTAAGGTTGGTGGGCCTACGGGAAGGAGCTGAAGGAGGGAATGCAGTTCAGTTTTTGCAGACCCATATTCCCAAGTGGATTCCGGCTCTGCAAGGGAAGACGATCGAGATTGAACGGGCGCACCGCTTGTGCGCGAACAAGGATCCCTCCAGGAATAGAGCGCGCATTTTGATTTTCAAGCTCCTTCGCTACAATGACCGACAGGCAATCCTGCAGGGAGCCAGGAGCGCATCACCTCTGAGGTATGAAGGGGGTAACTTACGGTTCTTTCCTGACTTCAGCAAGGGAACGTCCCAAAAAAGGAAAGCCATGGCCGAAGGGAGGAAATGCCTTCAACTACTAGGCATCGAGTCATTCCTGCTCTACCCTGCGTCGGTCAAAGTGCGCAACGACCAGGAGCAGTTGCTTCTCAAAACCCCATGGACACCTGGAGCGTTTCATCTCGTCTCTGAGCGTTACTACGGAGATGGACACCACCGCGCCTACAGGGATGCCTGAGGAGTAAATTCGGCCTTCTTGGTTTTGTACAATAGCACTTTGAGTAGGGATTTATGTCTAATTTTCGCTGTGGACACTCAGGTGAGAGATGCTGATGTCTGAGTAACTGTTACCCCTCACAGTCCGAGTGAATGGCCTTGAGTAGATTTAATTTCCAGGCAGATAAGAGGGTGCGTTTTTCCTCTCTGCAAGCTGCCGATAGTAATTTGTTTTTTGATTTTTTTTGTTGTTTTAACCATTATAATGTTAGAACTATCAGGGTTTGCTGTTTTTGTTACAGCACTATTTATGTGTTTCATGGGGGTGAAATTCTTATTGATGCGTACGGTTACTATGGTTACCTTTGTCCCACATTTAATTATATTGTGACAGAATGAGGGACTTTAATGTGATATTGTGGAATGTCAATGGTCTAAACTCTCCCATAAAAAGATCCAAATGCCTAGACTTTCTGCATCGCAAACGAGCTGACATTGCCCTTATACAAGAATACCATCTCAAGGCTTCTGACGTTACCCGCTTTCAGAATAGACATTTTAAACTGATAGCCTCCTCATCGCATAATAGTGCCTCAAGAGGAGTTATTATACTTCAGAACAGAAGATTCCCGTTTCTAGTAGAGAAAACGGGAGGGGACGAAAACAGGCGGTTTACATATGCTTCAGGTTCATGGAATAATTTAAAAATGGTTCTCTTCTCAGTATACTCCCCTAATAATTATGATGTAGACTTTTTTCCATCTCTTACCAAATTCCTCCTTAACTTTGTCGACTACAACTTGGTCGTAGGTATGGATGCTAATGCAGTTTGTACCCCCTTAATTGATAGATCCCTTGTCTCGGTTCATGGCGATCAGGCTTCACAGTCATTAAATGAGCTCTTTGTTGATAACGACTTATGTGATATCTGGAGAGTGAAGAATGAGAACTGTAGAGACTATACTTTTTACTCAGCACACCACATATCATTCACATATTACATTCTGATTTCTAAATCCCTTACCCAAGGCATAAACCATCACACTTCTTCACACAGCTCCGGGTAATGTAAACAGGATATTTAAGGAATTTTATGAGCATCTCTACAGATCGGAGGTGGGAGCGAATGAACAACCTGTCATTGAATTTCTGTTAAATCTAGATCTCCCTCAATTAAGCGAGGAGCAATGTGCTTTTCTTGATTCTCCAATATAATTAAAAGAATTGAAGGAGGCTTTAGAGGTTATGAATAAGGGTAAGGCCCCTGGTCTGGATGGTTTACCCCCGCAGCTGTATCTGGTGATATGGGATCTGATTGGACCACTCCTCCTTGACTCCATAAACTTTGCTATAGATACAGGTAGAGACCAGAACACCGCTCTTATTTCTCTGTTGCTGAAAAAAGGGAAAGACCCCCTATGCTGCTCTAGCTACAGGCCGATTTCACTAATTGGTACAGATGTCAAGTTATATGCTAAAGTTCTAGCCCATTGTTTGGGAACAGTCGCCAGCTCCCTAATCGCCCACGACCAGACAGGATTTCTTAAGGAACGTTTTGCTACGGATAACGTGCGACGCCTTTTGAACATTATCGACTCACCCGACCCGGTTAATGAACAACGTGCTATCCTCTCGCTAGACGCTGAGAAAGCCTTTGACGAGGGTCGAGTGGACATATTTATGGTCTGCCTTAACCCGTTTTGGCTTTGGCCCTCGTTTTATTCATATGATTCAGACCCTCTATGTTAACTCTTCTGCACGGGTCTCAACGGGGTTGTGCTGTTCGGATGCAATCCCGTTGAATAGAGGTACTAGACAGGGTTAGATTAGAGCCCTTAGCGCAGGCAATTCGGCAGGACCACATTATCTCCCCGGTTACTGTAGGCGACTCCAAGCATTTTATCTCTCTTTCCCCGCAGATGATATACTACTCTACATGTCTAATGTTTCCTCTTCTCTACCTCAGTGTCTTAAAATATTTAATGATTTTAGAGTCATAAGTAGTTACAAAATTAACTGGGGAAAATCTATATTAATGCCTTTGTCAGCGTCGACCAATACTGCATTAGCGTCCTCAATCCCAATTAGTAAGACATTTAAATATTTGGGAATTCAGATTTTTCCCTCACTGCAGACTATCTCTAAGGAAAATTATAGTTCATTTACTACTATCAGACAAGATTTACAGAGATGGGACGTTATTTTAGCCTCACTGCAAGGCAGGATCGCAATCATTAAAATGAACAATCTCCCTCGACTTTTATTTCTTTTCTCCATGATCCCTTTATCTCCCCTTAGAACCTTTTTTAAAGAAATGGATTCCTTGATTACTAAATTCATTTGGAACAAGAAACGACCAAGAATTAAACTCTCAACATTGCAGAGAAGATCTGACAAAGGAGGCCTGTCACTTCCAAATTTACAATTGTACTTTTGGGCATGTCAGCTGCGCTCTCTTAAGATTTGGTTAGAGGTTGACTCACAGATCGCCTGGCGGGATGTGGAAGCATTAGCTGTGCTTCCGCATCAGCTCCAGGATATTTTATTCACAGGTCTATCAAAGAAAGACCCGAAGTTTGGGAATGCAATTGTGTGCAATTCTCTTAAAATCTGGCACGAGGTGTGCAAATTCATGGGAAGTTCATCTAAGTTAAAAATACAAAGAAGGTGTGCATATCCTCAAACCCAAACAGGGCTCAGGACAAAAGAAATAACTAAAGCAAAAAACAAATGTGATGTCCGCACACTGATATAACTGCCTGACGAAGACCTGTTGGTCGAAGCGTTGCAATAAATTGGAGCAGTTATATCAGTGTGCGGATATCACATTTGTTTTTTGCATAAATTCATCGAAGTTCACATCTTAATCTCCGATCTGGCATAATCATAATTTACAATCAGACAACAGACCTTTTGTTTTTAAGCCATGGTCGGATCAAGGTGTACATACTCTGCATGATATATTCGATAACCAGGGCTTAAGGTCCTTTCAAGATCTGAAAGAGTGTTATAATCTTCCTGGACATTCCTACTTTCTGTATTTAAGGCTGAGAAGCGCTATGCGTGCTTATGGAGTACCGTGGAACTGTAACTTGGACTCTCACCCTCTGATGGACTGTGTGAACTTTTCACAGGCACGAGAAGCAGTGTCATTCATTTACAACAGACTGCTCAAGCACGGCTGTGGTATGCTTCCCATCACTACGATATGGGAAAAGGAATTGGCTCCTTGCAAACTAAACTGGGACTGGATATGGGACACTATTCCAACGATGTCAAAAAATCTCGCCCATCAGTTAATACACTATAAACTGCTTCATAAGGCTTATGCTACTCCAAATATCTTGAACAAAATGAAGCGCTTCCCTACCCCTTTCTGCTCACTCTGTAATTCAAATACTGTGGGTACCTATATGCACATGTTTTATGAGTGCCAACATATTGGTAACTTCTGGGATGAGGTCTTTCAAGTTGTGACAGAACTATGTGACAAGGTTATCTGACTGTTAGCCAGTGTTGGATTCTTCACACTGCTCTAACTGCGGCCAAAAAGATAATCTTCAAGATTTGGCACGAGCCTACAATTCCAGCAGCCAAATTGTGGCTCATAGAACTTAAATACATTGCACTGTTAGAACTCACAACAGCGAGAATTAACAAAGACAAACCAAAAACACTTAAGGCCTGGACTGAATTTGTTATAAAACTAAATCATATAATAACACAATAGGCCACCCGTACTGATTGCTTCTGAACGTTATCAAGGAGGAGCAGTGGAAATCCTGGAGCTGTGCTGATGTTGTTAATCCATCCCCCAAATTATTTATTTATTTTTAATTTTTTTATTTAATTTAAAAAAAAAAATTTCTACAAGCAAACCCTGGTCTTGTATATAGTTATTTGTGGTCGCACATGTGGACCATGTTCAGCCTTGCAATAAATAAATAAATAATTTAAAAAAAAAAAAGAAAAAAAAAAAATTATACAATTCTGAAAAAAAGAGTTTTCTACTAATTGTAATGAGAAATATAACTTCATCATATCTGTCAAACTGACCCTGCAGTTTGGCTATTTTTCGCATCATTCCACACACAAAATTAATTATTTCTAAGGAAATACAGTGTATGGATGAATTATAGCTTATTTATTCTTGTCAGCACTTCAATAAAACGACACATACACATAGCATGCAACACAAGATATTTTTTAAATGTTACCAATAACTCCCAATTTTAAGACTGCATCTTTGTAATACAGAACTCCTAAAGGAATAACAGTGAAAACAATGACTGCTTTAAATTAGACTGCATTATGGGAGAACTCTTTTTTTTTTTCTGCAGATGTTGCTAAGTTGCAAATGTTACTGAATAAAATGAACAAATGAGAGAATATTGTTCTAAGCACCTGCTTAATAAAACACTGCTATCCAATTAGAGACCTTATTTAGCACACAAGCATTCTTTCTCTGTTTTGTGTATTGAGGTTCTTTTCACAAAGCTAGCATTTTCCAGCTCTTCCATTCTGACCCCGCTATACAAAAACATCACTGGAAAGAAGCTATCGGACCCGCTTATTCATTCGAAACCATCAACCCACTCGCCCACCTACATAAACACATAAACTCATATCTGAAGAATGTCTGCTGTGGTTACCGATTAGCTAACGTCTGAATGTACCGCATGCATTGTGGGTTTTTCTTTCCCAGAATCATCAGTAACCATTTGGCCACGTCTATGCTTAACTGCTCTTAACAATATACCATCATTACATATTTTAGAAACGTCAGAGCACTAAATTCCTTGCTCAAATGAAATCTTCTGCAATCTTATCATGAAACAATTTTACAGCAGAGAGAGCCTTCTCAGAAATATACTGTCTCTAGTTAAGACAACCTGATAGTCAGTGTTCAAAATATACAATTTCTGATGATATTGAGATCTGATGAGAAATGGGAATCTTTAAGAACTTAATGATTCCTGTTCCGATTCCTCTTAATGATTCTGGTTCCTTGATTATTCCATTAATGATTCTTTAATTAAGGAAAAAAAGTTGCCAACTGAGAAGATATTTTCAATAATAAATAACATGCTATCAGTAACTCCACTGGTTTAAGTATCACAGTTATTTGAACGCAGCATTTGTTTGATTTGCTAAAGCCCCGTTTCCACCGAAATTACCCGGAACAATTTGTCCCAGGAACTTTTTTCCCCCCAGACCTGTTGCTGTCTGCGTTTCCATCACGGTCTAAAGTACCGTGAAGATTAGTCCGGTGACGTAGGACTGCGCGCGGCTTTCCAGTTCCAGCTCGATTTCGTGCTCCGCATATAAGCTTAATAAAGCCTGAACCGGTCTTATTTTTTAAACTTCATTGTTGATTCGAATAGCAAACAACTCTCACTGCATGCACCGCAACAGACTTTTAAAAATGGAGGTTGAAATAAAATGCTGCGTGGAGTCAGCCAATCAGCATGTTCAGCACCCAAGTCCCACCCCCGAAAGTTCCTGAACTTAAAAAGTACTACCTTGCGAGCAGGGCCATTTTGAGGGGGAAATATTTACCCGGAACTTCATTTAGACCCTGGTTCCTGCGGTCAAAACACTCCGAGTACCACCCCAAAGTCCCTACTTCCTTGGGGAAAGTTCCTGCGGTGGAAACGTGGCTTAAAAAGAACCGACTCATTTGTTCTGTAATTGGATTATACTGGTCATGCTCTATATTACTGTACAGTGTTATTTTATTATCATTTGTATGCTATTTTAGTATTTATTATTATTTTGAATTAGCTTAGTTTTTTTCTTTAATTTTAGTTTGTTCAAAATTAAGTTTAAAGTCATTTTGTTATGAGCTTTTGTCATGTTTATTTGTTTTAATAAAGTAGTTCTATTTAGCTTTAATTGTTTTTTTTATTTTTGTTTTTTTAATTTAATTTTAGTTCAATTACACATTTTTAATTATCTAATATTTATATTTTATTTTAGTTAAACTAATTTTTTTTTTTGGGGGGGGGTTAGCTAACAATAACAACACTGACTGCAAATTACAGGGAACTCTTAGCATTTTAGTTCAGTATTAAATCCTCAGAAGGATTCATGTGTTAGAAATGTTAACCCTCTGGAGTCTGAGCTGTTTTTGGGGCCCTTTAGAAGTTTTGACATGCTCTGACATTTGTGCTTTTTTCATTTGCTTATAAACACATTAATGGCAAAAGTGTAATTACACTGTATTCAGCACAAACTGGGCTACCATAATATGTGAGCAACATGTATGTACATGCTTGTATTTTTGAGAGAATAATGTTTATGCGTGGTTTTTGAAAAACAAAAAAAAAGTATTTTAAAATTAAGGCCTCAAAACACACAATAGATATGTGTCCACAAGACTTTTGACTGCAAAAGCACTGATAAGAAAAAAAGCGAGTTGATCACGCCGGCGCAACGGCCGACTCCAGGTTCTTATTACTGAATAATAACCGTTCTCGTTTTCAAACCCTATTCCTGACACACACGCAAATGTGCATAGGAACAAACGCACTCACATAAAACCCACAATGTGATAAACAAGAGTATAATTTCTAATGTACATTTTATTAATTTATGCAGTAGCCTATTGAGAAAAATGACCCAGAGTTGTAAACTGGTTAGAAAGCTGAATGCATATTTATTCATTTAATTAGGCAAATGAAAGATGGAGGATATGGAAATGTAGTCGAGGTGAAATCGGTTAAAACATTCCAGTCGTTCTAAACCTCAGTGGCAATACAGAATAGAAAGCGAATGCAGATGGACCAAAATACATCATAAATAATGAGTTTAATAGCATCATATTGCTTCAACGAGGCCAGTGCGTTTAGTTTCACCTGAATTCTTAAATGGACTTTTTATAGCTGAAAGTTTCCAATTACCAAGAATGAATTATCCACAATACAGTACCTCAACAGATTCATGATCAATTAAACACTCAATTCAGTATTATGTGAAATGCACTGACCTAAAAGCAGCCTTTGTAAAGCACTACAGATGAAGCATTCCTGGGACAATTCTTCTGTTTGCCACATCTGATATTAATTTCTCTCTGTATTATTCTACAAAAGCCCTCTCTGATTTCATACAGTGTAGGTAATAACTGTAATATCTTGAGTAATGTTGCATAATCTATTGGCTAATAATGGCTTACGAAATGTCACGCTGGGTCGGCTGTGTAATGTTAGATTTAGACTTATTCAAATTTATTTGCATGACAAACATTGGTTTGTTTTCACACAAAGATAAAGAGGACATAGTCTGTCGGCACTGAAACCTACAGTGTTAATACATTTGCATATGGTAATGCACAAACACAGTGTCTATAACAAAATTGAGTCCTCTGATCTTAAAACCAAATGTTTCAGCCTCCGGAAGGAAACAGGTGCTTTCTAAAAACCTGTTCGAACTTCAAAAAGAAACGCCCTTGCAACCTGTTTGAATTTCAAGCTTTTCTCTAATTATCATGATCTTGTGCAAGAGGCTGCAACCTTTCATCCAATTACACACTGTGTCAAACCAATCTGGGCAACAGCGGAGACAAAAGACTCCAAACTATCCCTCTCCATCCGCTTCATGCGTCAGCTCTTAGGAGAGCATGTGGTTTTACAGAGTGTCCCAGTCTCGGCTCATGAGAATGGTTGAGCTGTAATGTCTAACAGCTGGACAACTCTTTACAAACTCTCAGCTCCGGTCTCTAGGGGTTGTGATTGCGCCAATCTCGATGGTTACCCGAATTGAACCTTCTTGAATTTCTCAAACATTTGCTTGATGGTTTAAAGCATCACATGGCAAGTGATAACATGACTTATGGTCCTCAAGGCTGAACCACTGGGACATGATTTAAAACAACTTTTTATTTTTTTTTATTTGGTGTTTCTTATACTATGGACACTTTTAGTTCTGTAGAATGAGAAAATTAAACCTCTTAAAATATCTTTCACACATTTTTTTTTTCCTGAAAGTACACACACAAAAAAAATTGGTTCTTCAGCGGTTCTTTGGGGTGGTTGAGGTGCTATATAGCACTGTTACTGTACAGTCTGTTAAGCCCAGTGTGGTTCTTCAGCAGTTCTTTGGGGTGGTTACGGTGCTATATAGCACCACTGCAATATTAAGAACCCGTTAAGCCACTGTATAGTTCTTTAAAGGTTCTCTAACTCTCCCTTAGTCTCTTAGTTTAGTTGGGGAAAGGATTAAAAAAAAGACATTAAAATACAGTGTATTTCCTGAAGATAACGTGGTTCTCAACATCTTGCCCCCAAGGCTCCCCTATAAGGAAATGTTCCAGGGCCTTTTGTACCAGACTTTTTGACCTCAGAAAAGCATAAAAAAAGCAGCTTTTGCCATTGTAGTAAATTCCCATTTATAGCAAAAATATGAGAGTGGAGTAACACATCTAAAATCTAAGGAGAACGGTGTGGTTCTATGGTTCTACATAGCACCATTTGACAAAGGTTCTGTATAGCACCTTTAAAGATAGGTGCTATATAGCACTTAAAGTGGTTCCCCTATGATTACAAGCCAATCAACCAGTTTTAGTGCTATTTAGCACCATTATTGTTTGGAGTGTAATTAAATTACAACTATACAGAGTCATTTCCACCACATCTCAAACAAGTACACTAACTAACTGTGGAATTTGTTTTAAAAGAGAATATTTTAAAGAATATTTTCTAAAGTGAAACATGCAGCTTCAATCAGATTCAAGACTATCAATAAGCCGTAGCATGTGCATAGGTTTAATATGAGTAGGTGTGCGGAGAGAGTCATGGTGTCGCACAAAGTGCTGCAGAAGTTTCTGAATAAGCTTCTCTGGCTTGTGAAGAAGCCCTTATTAATGTGATGACATTTCTGGGTTAGCTTTCAAAGCTTTTTGAGTATGGCACACATAGCACCTCATTATGAGAAAACACATCTACTTGCTTAACACACAGTAGACACACAAATGCACTCGCATGATAATGAACAACACACGCACAATAAAGGCTAAAAATACAGGCACACACACACACACACACACATGCTTCTTCTCTGAACCTTCAATGGCAGATACACACATACATTCAAGAGTGTTCACACATCAAATTAAATCAGAACTAGCCAAGTGAAAGTAATTGTCTTGAACTGAGCATGAGATGATGGCTCTGAGAACAGAACCAAGGGAAGAGAGACAAATACTCAGATATTGACTGTGGTTAATGCACTTAATGTGCCCAACAATGGCATACTGTGAGCACCGAGTGTCTGGGAGCAGAGAATACAGTGGTAAAAGCCATACCGCATTGTGCTAACTACTGGAGAAGTAAGCCTCAAGATCAGACAGACAGCGAGTGCTGTTAAACGAAACGGCTGAGCATGAGGAATAGAATCAGCTGAAGGTTTGCATCAGAGTATCACATTAAACCTCAGTTTTCTGATAATTAATAAACAAGCCAGGGCATCAACCTTGGCCTGAGAGTAATTGGAGTGCCTTCATTCAATGCAGATCCCGATAAATGACACTGATACCTGCACCAGAATCTTATTACACCTCATGTCAGTAAAGGGGCTGAATAATGTAATTCATATCTCTGCGGAGGTGAAAGAGACGGTGAATACCCAAAAGCACTTGTGGAATATGCTGTACTATAGAGATCACGACTGCCAAGCACAGCATATCTGTACAGAAGTGCGTATAGTTGCAGTCAGTGCTGAACTTGGACAGATTTTATAGTCTGTCTAGACTCCTTTAAGGAGTTTGAGTGAAGGAGCTAATCTAATTAGAAAATATGAAAGAACCCAAGAGAACCAAAACCGGAGTTCAGCCTATAATTCCCAAACAATCCACCCACTCCCAGTATTGAACAAAGACTAGCCAAGCGTCTGTGTTTACTTCCAAATTACTTGCTAATGAGGCACCTGGCTAGACATGAAATGCTTGAATCTTCTCTGATGTTTAAGACCTTAATTCCTCCCCCAGTTATACACGCAGCACCTTACGTAGATGGTGTTTACGTAAAGAATTTGACATACTTATACGGTTGCAGTCAGCTATATGTCTTCTACTAGCCTACATCCACTTCAATACACCATTCTTCTGATTGGAAACTGGACTGTATGAGATCTTTCTGTCTTAAGTCATAATATTTTGTGTGGGAATTGGTCAAACCCCACAGGAAGCTAAACAGGAATTTGAATTGTAAGAACAGGAGTGTTTTCTACTTTTCTCAAAACTTTCAAACAAGGCTTTGTCAAGTCCAAAAAATACACTCATGGACATTCGTAACTATTTAACGTTTAGGTGAATTTGTGGCAAATTCATCTTAATCTCATTTGTATGTTTTCCTAAGATCTGTTTACGTCCCACTGAAAATTAGGTTGAGGGCTGGACCTTCTGCTTAGTTATTTTCTAAAAATTATAAGTTTTCATATGAAACTAATTATACAGATTCATACGAATTGGCCAAAGCATAAAATTATTACTTTTTTTCATTGAGTCAACATTAAAAGTCTTGACAGACTTAGCTTTTCTAGTTAAAAGTGAATTTATAAGAATTTAAATTCATTTTTATTCTACTTCTGCCATTATGCTACTTCAATTAAAATTCCTTAAAGGGTACACAGTTTCTGCCAGTCTCATGTTAATATGGAGTACCTATAGAGTAGTATTGTATCCTTCATATCTCTGAAGAGTCTTTAGTTTTATCATATTTATAAAAGACGATACGCTGTACCGATTCTTTCCGAAAACAGCCAAACTCGTGGAGGCGTGCAGTGGGTGGAGCTAAAGAGTCACGAGCACACACACACACAAACACACACACACAATACATCATGGCATTATCCCTGGATAACTTTTGATTTACTACATTTGTGTTGTTTACATTATGCACTCACACACCGATTGCCAACAAAACACAGACATTTGATGCAGTTTCACTCACCGCCTGCGGTTTCGACTCATGACCAGGAACAAACAAACACACTTGCAGAACTCTGTTGATGCTCCGAAAAAACAAACTGCATCCGTTTCCTTAACACTGGGTTATTTGGGAAGCTGAACAAGGTTATCTTTCCCTCACAACCAAAAACACACTTCTTTAGTGACATTGTTGATTTCGTGGTCTAAAAACAAATTAACAGCGCTGGCGACGGCTTCTGTAACCCGAACAAAGAATTCCATCCTTTTAGGATGTCATACAGGGCCATATTCGGAAAAAAAACTTTGGGAAACTTGTTTGAATCCTGAAGGAGTGTATTTGGCACAGAAATACTCGTCATACGTCCAACTCATTTTTTGAAACTTTGGCCATGTTTAGCATGAGAATCCAACTCTTGTAAATTAGTCAGAATGCATGAAACAGCATTAGACCCCCAACCCCCCCTCCCCCCTCTACAATTAATTGTAATTTAAAAGGCATTCTCAGTTCAGTTCTGAATGTCGCACAACCCTAGTGTCTTGTAGGTGCAGTGCAGCTTCATATTCTACATGCATTTTAAATCAATAAATCAAATATAGACTTAATGATCGCTGATGTCAGATCTGAAAGTAATAAACTCTATGCAAAGCTCTTTGCTTTAATCAATGTTAGTCTTTAAACCAATGTCTTAAAAGAGCTATGGGGAACACAAGGAGAACCTGCTACACAGGTAATTTTAGCACAGCTTTAAATAAACTGTTTAAATATGCAGCAATCCAGATCCAATCCACCCTCTATCTCATCACTCTTTAGCCACATTGGTATAAGTGCTGCAGTGGTCCTTGTTAACAAATGCCACTTGAGGTAGCCATGTTCTAAAAAAGGATTATTTGTTTCCCACAGAGAAGAAGAGGTTTATTTGCTCAGGAGTGACATCATCTTCATTTAATTTGACTTCCTGCCATCTGCTATTCTAATTTATCACTCATTATGAATGTCCTTTCACTCACAGGCGGCCACACTACACCCACTATAGGTCAGAAAGACCAGTAAAATATTAGACTGGGTAAACCCAGCCTGATCTGCCGGCGATTTGATTTCGCCCTGCAACTCAGTCTGGAAACCTGTACATTCATTTCTACTGCTTCTGTTACACTTTTGCGGGAACCAATCACAGACTGGCTTATCCACCTGGCGCGCTATTGTCGGGTTTAACATGATGACGGATAGAGAAGCGATGGGTCGTTGCCCGGTGATCACGCCTCTTGTGGTCTGATTGGTTGAAGGACTATCCAATTGCATACAGAGTCATTTGAATTATGCTCGTTTATCACGCCTCTTGTGGTCTGATTGGTTGAAGAACTATCCAATTGCGTACAGAGTCATTTGAATAATGCTCGTTTATCATGCCTCTTGTGCAGTAGAAAATACAGAGCAGACTCCCCAGACCAATGTTCAATCTTAAATTGATCTTGGTCTGGTGATAGCCAGACAAGTAAAATATGACAAAAGGAACTGAAAATAAATTTGCCTGTTAATAAATTATGTGCTGGTGAAAAGCACTACAACAAAAAAACAAGTGTATTTTGTTTAGTTAGAGTCTATAGTAGAGCTTTAAATAGGTGCCAAGGGTGCCGTTCACCCACTTCAGACTATATAAGACTTTAAAATATATAGTGATATAATTAGTTATGTCATTTATGCATTTTAAATAAATAAATAAATAAATAAATAAATAAAGTTATGGACAATTTCAAGTGGTTATTTTCCACATCTTCTAGATGCTAACATCCCCAGGGTTCTGGAGAGGTGTGCACGGGGGGTTTTATCAACAAAAAATAATTATTGAAAGAATCAGTATACCTCATTCGACAATGGTAGATGCATAAGCATTATGCAAGGAGTTAAACTATGTTCTCCCTAAATCAAACAACAAAAAAAAAATATTGTTCATCCTATGGCACACCACTATTTATTTAATATCTATCTTGGATTGTTACAAGAAGCTCACATTGAGAGTCAGTTGGCTTAGTTTTTTTTTCGGTGTTTTCCGCACCGTTGGCTCTAGTCGGACGCCGTCTGGGTTTTTTGGGCCGATTCAGCATGTTGAATCAGCGTCAGGCCGTTGATGAGAGAGAGAATGCTGATTGGCTGTTCAGTTTAGCAAACAAGAAAAAAAGCCAAAGTGATGAAAGCGAGCAAAGAAGTCAAGATGATACCGACAGAAGGGTGTTATAATTTTACATCACCTTACCTGAGCATTCGAATGCACAAATATTTTCCAAATAACATGAGCGACTAGAAATAATGAAGAAAGTGATCAGCACAACTGATATTCAAAATGGTAAGCAAGCGCTGCTTTTGTTTTTTGAATGACGAAAATAGACTATTGATACCTGGTAATATAGACAGATATTACACGCAGGCGCAGAACGCAAGTGCTAGTTGACAGTCGCCTTTGGTCCTTTTAGTGTTTTCAAGTGTAGCATTTTGGCCGAGACGCAGCCAATGAGAGGCGACAACACAGTCAGCTTTCCTCGCCGCTAGTTCTTTGACGTCGGCTTGGTGTGTCCCGGGTTTAAGATCCACAGGTCTGGGCATCTTGTATATTCACGATTATTGAGATAACTCTAAGGGCCAGTTACTAACAGCTTGCGCCAGTGCAAACTCGGTTTTGGCGTTAAAAAACTACTGTCAGGATTTACTAAAGACACGCAGAGAAAAATTAGCGCTGAAAAGATGTGGACAGTTATTTTTGCAGCTGACCTTATTGCATATGTATTTGTAGAAGTTTCCCTTTCAGGGAAGGAGAGTATTTAAATGAATCATGCAAGGTGATTTACTAAGGTTTGCGCTCATCAATTTATGGGTGTTTGTGCCATTATTTACTGCCCAATAAAAGCATGTCTTAAACCAGACGCTAACTGGTAGATAGCGTTGGTCATTATGGAAATGATCCGGCTGTGTCTGGGTTCTTTAATTTGCACATCATCAGTAGATCATGCGCAGAACTTTCCACTCCCATCTGCGCTTTTTTGGAATTGCGCTCTCACGCTAAATTGCCCCGTTTAGTAAATCTGGCCCTAAATCTCTCAGTGGCATTTGATGATACCCCCATAGGCACACCATAACATGCATCCCCCACAAACGACAGATTCCTCAAATTCTTTAAGGAGGTCAATAATACTTAAAGAAAGCCATCCATTAATATTCCTTTTCATGTGAATACCAACTGCTAGTGCAGGTTGTATCAAGCACATGATTTGATTTTTCTTTTTCCTCATTTTTTTACCCATCTTTATTGCTTGTAAAAAAAAATGTATATTTTCTTTTGTCGAAATAAAAGGCTACTATTAGTAGAGAAAATAGGCTAAATAGGCCATGCTAACCAGCCAAATCTTGACCCCTTAATATCCTTCACGCAGTCTAGCATGATCTAACTCCTGTGATGGAGGTGCCCAACCATGACATAATACAGGTCAAGTCTTGCTCATCAACAAACACCAACGGTGCCATTAGTCTGTCAAGACAAGTGAAGAATGAATCTATTTTTTATTATTAGCTGTATTGCATGGGCACAGTCCAGACAGTGATGACCACAATTACACCCCAACGTACAGGAAAAGAAGGGCAATGATTAAGGTTCAATGACACCTCATCAGAACGGAGTTCTGTTTCACCAGAGCAGCCATGTTGTTCCATTCATGATTATTTGTGATCTGTGAGCCTATCAGAATCAATGATCTAGAAAGGAATAGCCTCTGTACAGTCATTAAAGAGAAAGTGAAAGTGATGGAAGAAAAAACACTAATGACAAAACTATCTACTCCTAGCAACCTGCAAAATGAGCCTTGTGAGCCTATCAGATGGTAAACTTGTGTAATTCGGCTGTATGTTGTTCTCAAGGGAAGAAAGTAATTTGCTTAACTAAAAAAACAATTCAACTGGTAATCCATCATAAAAAAAGCACACGTCAACGCTCAAAATTACAATCAACTCTGCATGTTCACTCTGGGAAAATGCTGTGGTCACATTTACATTTTTAACAAGGATTCTGATTGCGCTTTGCATCTGAACTAGGCCTATTTAATGAGCAAATCTTTTTTTTTTTCTTTTTTTTTTTCCACACAGATGATGGTCCTCCTGTTAGACGGAGAGCCCACAGTGGATTGTTTCTCTAAGGTGCTTGCTTTGAATTTTTCCACAATGTAATAGCAAATTTCACACAATAAATAAAGCATGCAGGACTCACGCAGAGAAGGCTTTCTAATGAAGTGGCCAGCTGACGCTGACAGCACAGTTCATGTGTGCGGGATAAAGACCTGAACTACTAGAGCTTAAGGGCCCACAGGCTCAACCAACCAGAACAAATTTGTCTCACACTCTCAACATGGGTCCTCTGTCAAACACACTCCTGTCCTCAAGCTGGGAAAAAATTACACTGTCACGGATAGTGTTCCAAATACAAAGCAGAAAATATAATGCAATAAATACTTAAAAATAAAGCGTTTGATGTCTAAACTGTAGTGCACAGATACACTACTCACAAAATACATGCAAGTACAAATGTACAAAGATATGAATAAGCAGAGGATGTCTAGACCATTTTACTGTCTCTAAATACATTGTGATGAGCCACTCATAAACTTCATCTATACTCTATAATGAGGTATGAAAGCCCATTTCCACTTTAAAGAAAAATTGCACTAAATATGATGTAATCTCAAAATTATGACTTAATTTCTCACAATGTGATTTTCTCACAAACGTGACTCATTTCTTATAATTGCGACTTTATATCTCACAACTGCAACTTTATCTCACATAATTGTGACTTTATTTCTCACAAATGCAACTTTATTTCTTGGAACTGCAGTTTTCATAATTCTTACATCTACCAGTTGCAACTTTATTTCACATAATTGCAATTATTTGCTGTAATTGTGGCCAGCAGCGGCTCGTCTGTATGGACAGGTGACACCAAAATATTCATCCAAACACAGACCTCTATATACACTGAATTAATAATAAATTATGAATGTGTTCAGCATTCTGCAACAAATATATTTTATATCAGATTTTCTAGACTAGTTTAAGTAGTAAAGTGAGCAGGATATATTAATATGCAGCGCATGGATTCGACAGGCATGTATTCATGATACCAAGTGGGGCATTCGGTCTCAGAGCCCTCTCCAGCTCTACAGCGCCCCACAATTTTCCAATGTAAATCTGTGGTGAAAAATGGAACTGCAGTGCACTCTTATAGAGAGCCAGTGGGGCAGATTTCTGCCTGCCCCACTTATTTTCACGTGACGTTACCTCACGTAACATTCTATGTGTTTGTCGTGTATACTAAAGTCTGTCAATCATCATTAGAGCGCCACCCTAAGGCTGAATAACGCAAGTACATTAAAATTATGCCAAAAGTGTGTCTGATGTGTTCAGCGATTAGAATATAAAGCTTACAAAATGTTTATCATAAACTAGCGCTAAGACCCAGAATCTGCCCTACCTAAATTTATAACCAGGAGCCTCTACTGATTGTGACTGTATATTTCAAAATGTGACTTTATTTCTCACAAATGTGGGAATCACAACTTTTGTTCTGTAAACGATTAATAATTCTTACTTTATGCTTACAATTGCAACTTGCCTTTCATTGTGATTTCCTGTAATTGTGACTTTATTTCTTTGAAACTGCAATTTTTGTTCTCGTAATTGCTAATTTTGATATCTCACAACTGCAACTTTATTTCACATTGTGAATATTTCATAACTGTGATTAGATTAGATTAGATTCAACTTTGTTGTCATTGAGCAGAGTACAAGTACAGAGCCAATGAAATGCAGTTAGCATCTAACCAGAAGTGCAAATACAGTTTACAAACCCGATTCCAAAAAAGTTGGGACACTGTACAAATTGTGAATAAAAAAGGAATGCAATAATTTACAAATCTCATAAACTTATTTTATTCACAATAGAATATAGATAACATATCAAATGTTGAAAGTGAGACATTTTGAAATGTCATGCCAAATATTGGCTCATTTTGGATTTCATGAGAGCTACACATTCCAAAAAAGTTGGGACAGGTAGCAATAAGAGGCCGGAAAAGTTAAATGTACATATAAGGAACAGCTGGAGGACCAATTTGCAACTTATTAGGTCAATTGGCAACATGATTGGGTATAAAAAGAGCCTCTCAGAGTGGCAGTGTCTCTCAGAAGTCAAGATGGGCAGAGGATCACCAATTCCCCCAATGCTGTGGCGAAAAATAGTGGAGCAATATCAGAAAGGAGTTTCTCAGAGAAAAACTGCAAAGAGTTTGAAGTTATCATCATCATCTACAGTGCATAATATCATCCAAAGATTCAGAGAATCTGGAACAATCTCTATGCGTAAGGGTCAAGGCCGGAAAACCATACTGGATGCCCGTGATCTTCGGGCCCTTAGACGGCACTGCATCACATACAGGAATGCTACTGTAATGGAAATCACAACCATTGGCTCAGGAATACTTCCAGAAAACATTGTCAGTGAACACAATCCACCGTGCCATTCGCCGTTGCCGGCTAAAACTCTATAGGTCAAAAAAGAAGCCATATCTAAACATGATCCAGAAGCACAGGCGTTTTCTCTGGGCCAAGGCTCATTTAAAATGGACTGTGGCAAAGTGGAAAACTGTTCTGTGGTCAGACGAATCAAAATTTGAAGTTCTTTTTGGAAAACTGGGACACCATGTCATCCGGACTAAAGAGGACAAGGACAACCCAAGTTGTTATCAGCGCTCAGTTCAGAAGCCTGCATCTCTGATGGTATGGGGTTGCATGAGTGCGTGTGGCATGGGCAGCTTACACATCTGGAAAGGCACCATCAATGCTGAAAGGTATATCCAAGTTCTAGAACAACATATGCTCCCATCCAGACGTCGTCTCTTTCAGGGAAGACCTTGCATTTTCCAACATGACAATGCCAGACCACATACTGCATCAATTACAACATCATGGCTGTGTAGAAGAAGGATCCGGGTACTGAAATGGCCAGCCTGCAGTCCAGATCTTTCACCCATAGAAAACATTTGGCGCATCATAAAGAGGAAGATGCGACAAAGAAGACCTAAGACAGTTGAGCAACTAGAAGCCTGTATTAGACAAGAATGGGACAACATTCCTATTCCTAAACTTGAGCAACTTGTCTCCTCAGTCCCCAGACGTTTGCAGACTGTTATAAAAGAAGAGGGGATGCCACACAGTGGTAAACATGGCCTTGTCCCAACTTTTTTGAGATGTGTTGATGCCATGAAATTTAAAATCAACTTATATTTCTCTTAAAATGATACATTTTCTCAGTTTAAACATTTGATATGTCATCTATGTTGTATTCTGAATAAAATATTGAAATTTGAAACTTCCACATCATTGCATTCTGCTTTTATTCACAATTTGTACAGTGTCCCAACTTTTTTGGAATTGGGTTTGTATATAAAATAAATATAAATATATATGTGATATGTATATATACACATTATTATACATAGTGCAAGTAGTGAGATATAAAGCAGAGACCAGCTCAATGCAAATAACTGTAAGTATACATTAGGTGCAAATGAACAAGTACAATATAATACAGAAGGTGCATATTTTATTATATATATATATATATATATATATATATATATACACACATACACACACACACACACACACTGAACAAAATTATAAACACAAAACTTTTGTTTTTGCCCCCATTTTTCATGAGCTGAACTCAAAGATCTAAGACTTTTTCTATGTACACAAAATGCCTATTTCTCTCAAATATTGTTCACAAATCTGTCTAAATCTGTGTTAGTGAGCACTTCTCCTTTGCCGAGATAATCCATCCACCTCACAGGTGTGGCATATCAAGATGCTGATTAGACAGCATGATTATTGCACGCTGGCCACAATAAAAGGCCACTCTAAAATGTGCAGTTTTACTGTATTCGGGGGGTCCCGGAGGGTCCAAAAAAAAAAAAAAAAAAAAAGTAAATATCTGGTGCGACCACCATTTGCCTCACGCAGTGCAACATCTCCTTCGCATAGAGTTGATCAGGTTGTTGATTGTGGCCTGTGGAATGTTGGTCCACTCCTCTTCAATGGCTGTGCGAAGATATTGGCAGGAACTACAACACGCTGTTGTATACGCCGATCCAGAGCATCCCAAACATGCTCAATGGGTGACATGTCTGGTGAGTATGCTGGCCATGCAAGAACTGGGATGTTTTCAGCTTCCAGGAATTGTGTACTGATCCTTCCAACAGGCATTTCCTGACGGACTGGCTCACTCGAGCCCAGGGAACGGAGTAACTCGGGAGGTAGTCGATGGAAGTCTATTGTTGTATCCGCTGCAGTGTTTGTGCAGCGAAGTTGAATATCCAGTAGTGTATGACGGCTGTATGAAGTTAAAGCGACGAACAACTGAACTTAAAAAAAACTAGTAGAATAGTAAACAATTTGCAAACTCTGGAGAGACGCTGAGCCTCGCGATGTGAACGCGCCGCCATCTTGATCAAGAGTTAGTTCTTTAGTTAGAGAGTTAGTTGATTAGTTCTAATAATTGTGATTTTATATCTCACAAAGGTAACTGTTTATTTCTTGTAATTTATTTCTCATAATTATAACTTTACATGTAAAAATTGCGACTTCTCACAAAGTGATTATACGTTTCATTTATTTTTTTCTCTCAGCAGAAACAGGTGTCCATATAAGTACCTTGGTTTAAAAGGTGTCCACACACACACATGAAACTAAAAACAACAACACAGAACATGCATACAGCAACATGCTCCGTCATCAACAAGTGTTATTTCACGATCTGTCTGAGACATTCGGTAGCTTAACAAACCAAATGCCTTTTTATCAGCCACACAGCATTTTGATACATTGCAAAATGGCATGAGACGATGCACAGCAAGTCTTTTCAGGCGAGAGATATTTAAGGAGCATCGATTCGCTCAAGCCAGCAGCTGTGGCCTCTGACATTGAGAATAGGGTGTTTGCTTGTAATTGCCCTCCGACAGTTACATGCATCAATAAAAGCAGCCACTGAAATCTCCCACACAGTCTCGCACACAGTGGGGAAAAAATATGAGACATACTGCGAGATATTTCATCTGTCTTATGGTTCCATAGATGTTGGAATGCTAAAACAAATGTTCCACAACTGGGCGTTAATCTACATTAAATTGTGATCGCAAATATTTTAATATAAAAAAACAAACAAATTTCCCTAAAGGGATAGCCCACCCCAAACAATGCTTACACAAGAGTTTCTTTTCTATTAAAGTTAAGGGTTAATAATATATGTTAAGTTAATGAAAAATATATTATGCAAAAAAACATTTCCATTTCAATATACTTCACGTCTAACTTTTTATTTATTAATTTTGAAAGTTGAAAAATAAAGCTCCATTTGTCTCCTTTCAAATGATACCACAACTATGTTCATTGCTCATACTCCAAAAGATTTAGGAAAGACAACCATTTGAGTTCAAGCATGTCATTTTCCTGTTTTGGGCTCAAAAGGAATCTAACTTTTTTTTTTAGTTCCCATTGACCTCCATTGTATTTGTTGTCCATACAAATGTAAGTCAATGGAAACCGAAACTGTTCCCTTTACCTTAACATATATTAGTTACCATTGACTATAATAGAAAAGAAACTCTGAAGTTTCTAATTGTGTGAGAAACAAAGGAAAACGTGACTGAAAGTGTGGCATTCCACCAAATCACACCTTGAAGCACGTCGAATGTGTGATGTCTGAATTTGCAGTGATTAATTGAAGAACTGTCACTGATGATTTCACTCTCTCACCAAGCCAAGGAACAAGTGCACCCTGAGGTATTGTAGCTAACAATCCATTATTCAAGGAGGAGGCTGCAGCTCCAAGCTGCAGAAGCACAGTTGACACCAGGAAGCTCTGAGGCCACGCTCAGTTACAATTATAGCTCCTAGCATAGCTAGACTGGAAGAGGTGAGCATACTTAAAATAACAGACCTGTGAAGTCGAGAAGACTAGGAAGCTACAAACAAAGGTACAAGCATTTAAACTTATGTTCAAATATTAGCTGACCATAATATTTAGTTCTCATATCCAGGAACCAGCTTTCAGCTGAAAAATATTTGGACTGATATGTCTATAAGCAGCATCCAAACATAGAAAGTGATAACATCTGCTTTTCAGCAACATATAAATGATGAAGTATTCACAATTCATCGCCTCTAAAAAGGGTGAGAACGCTTCATCATTACTATACTTCAGTGCTCTTGTAGCCTCAAGGAGACACTTTCAGAAAACAGGTTCATCCCCTCAGGGAGAAAAAAAAAAATGCACATGAGAACTGTTTCTCCTAAACTGCAATGAGATTCAGTAGAGAGCATATTTGAGAATTTTGCTTCTCAGGTTTTTCCTCAAGACGAAAAAGATCCCAGTAATCTCTTATGTGTCTCCTCTAGAGATTCAGAAGAGATCTCAGTGTCCTAAACTGCCAAAAAACCAAAGTCTGCATTCATGTCAGAGTTTCAGTGTGAACTTAGACTTTTTCAATTCTTCCTAATTATCTGGCATATCTTACCCACATCGTTTTTTTAGTTATATATTCGTACTGCGTATCAACAATCGATTATTTGTATTCCTCCTATTGAATTAAAGAAACCTCTAATGGCAAAACTGAGACTTCCACTATGTCTCTTAAGCTATGAAAGAACGACTGAGCCATAAGATTTTCCTTCTTCCCTTAGAATGCACAGAATTTCTACATTTGTGCCAGATGGATGATCAGACTTTTGTTTTTACTGCTAGAGCGTCAGAATGCTGTCCAAAATCACATTTGAAGCACCTAAAAATAGTGTGTATAAGTTAATAAGCACATACACTCACCTAAAGGATTATTAGGAACACCATACTAATACTGTGTTTGACCCCCTTTCGCCTTAATTCTACGTGGCATTGATTCAACAAGGTGCTGAAAGCATTCTTTAGAAATGTTGGCCCATATTGATAGGATAGCATCTTGCAGTTGATGGAGATTTGTGGGATGCACATCCAGGGCACGAAGCTCCCGTTCCACCACATCCCAAAGATGCTCTATTGGGTTGAGATCTGGTGACTGTGGGGGCCATTTTAGTACAGTGAACTCATTGTCATGTTCAAGAAACCAATTTGAAATGATTCGAGCTTTGTGACATGGTGCATTATCCTGCTGGAAGTAGCCATCAGAGGATGGGTACATGGTGGTCATAAAGGGATGGACATGGTCAGAAACAATGCTCAGGTAGGCCGTGGCATTTAAACGATGCCCAATTGGCACTAAGGGGCCTAAAGTGTGCCAAGAAAACATCCCCCACACCATTACACCACCACCACCAGCCTGCACAGTGGTAACAAGGCATGATGGATCCATGTTCTCATTCTGTTTACGCCAAATTCTGACTCGACCATCTGAATGTCTCAACAGAAATCGAGACTCATCAGACCAGGCAACATTTTTCCAGTCTTCAACTGTCCAATTTTGGTGAGCTCGTGCAAATTGTAGCCTCTTTTTCCTATTTGTAGTGGAGATGAGTGGTACCCGGTGGGGTCTTCTGCTGTTGTAGCCCATCCGCCTCAAGGTTGTGCGTGTTGTGGCTTCACAAATGCTTTGCTGCACACCTCGGTTGTAACGAGTGGTTATTTCAGTCAAAGTTGCTCTTCTATCAGCTTGAATCAGTCGGCCCATTCTCCTCTGACCTCTAGCATCAACAAGGCATTTTCGCCCACAGGACTGCCGCATACTGGATGTTTTTCCCTTTTCACACCATTCTTTGTAAACTCTAGAAATGGTTGTTGAGTGAAAATCCCAGTAACTGAGCAGATTGTGAAATACTCAGACCGGCCCGTCTGGCACCAACAACCATGCCACGCTCAAAATTGCTTAAATCACCTTTCTTTCCCATTCTGACATTCAGTTTGGAGTTCAGGAGATTGTCTTGACCAGGACCACACCCCTAAATGCATTGAAGCAACTGCCATGTGATTGGTTGATTAGATAATTGCATTAATGAGAAATTGAACAGGTGTTCCTAATAATCCTTTAGGTGAGTGTATGCCACAGTATTATAAATCTAATTTTATGCCAAAATTTTATGATAATGAGAGTGATCATGACATCATTGAACATTATCTTTAAGATGGTATACAGCAGTTGTGGCTGCTCTGAATAATGTTGAAATCCAGGTGATGCGAATCTCACTATGAAAGAAGCAGGAAGGAAACCTGTCCATTCCCACAATGACAGCACATTTGAATCCGAATGGATATGGATCACTCATGTCTACTATAGAAGAAAACATTCGCTGTGACTGGAGATCGATAAGAACAAGGAGATATATCCACTGAGCTCTGGTAAATGGATCTCTAGTCCATCTAGCATGACAACTGATCAGTCTCCTTCTAGGCTATTTCTCAAAATACTAATGTAAGTGATTCGTTAAAACTAACTAGTATGTATCTTTATTTTATTTTACTAGGATTTATATTTTAATTACATTTAAGTAATCCATTATTGACTAGTATCCCTTTTTTGCAGTTTTTCACAGTAACTATTCATCAAATAATCATACTGTATTCTTACAGTGACTAGCATCATTTAGTCACTAGTGTCTATTCCATTGCTTGTCATCTCAATACTGACAAGTAAGTATTCCATGGTTAACTGGTAACAAATTTCAAATATTCATCATTAATTCAATGATGATCTGTGATCCAGACATCAGCTATTACCGACAAGAACATTCAAACTGTAGCTGGTACCTGTTTCAGATTTACATTTACTTATGCATTTGGCTGTCTTTTTTCAAGCCATACTAGTATTTACATACTAGAGTCTCATTAATATACAAAAACATAAAGCTGAAATAGACACTAGTAACTTGGGATAATGACTAGCAGCAAATAATAAGTACAGTCATCAACTAATGATGAAATTATTTGTGCTCTATAAATTAATCAATCAACAAATCAGTCAGTCAATTTAAGTACTAGTATGTAGACTACTTAATAAGCATAGTGAATAGTATCACTGTTGATGGGCTACTAAAGGGATAGTTCACCCAAAAATGAAGTTTGTCATTTACTCACCCTCATGTTGTTCCAAACCTGTATGAGTTTCTTTCTTCTGTTAAACACAAAATATATTTTTTTAAAGAATGTTGTTAACCAGACAATTGACGGGAGCCATTGATTTCCATAGTATTTTTTTCCTACCATGGAAGTCAATGGCTCCCGTCAATTGTCTGGTTAACAACATTCTTTAAAATATCTTCTTTTGTGTTCAACAGAAGAAAGAAACTTTTCTGAACGACATGAGGGTGAGTAAGTGATGATACATTTTTTGGGTGAACTATCCCTTTAATACTAAGGACTAATTGGTGAAATTGAAAAAAAAAAAAGATAGCTAGTCTCTACTGGATTACCTGGATAATCATTAAAATAAATCATAAACTGGTACCATAAAACAGAAACTTGTTCGTTTTTAAGGATTAAATGTTAAAATAGCTTGCCATATATGTAACAACCGTGGGAGTATGATCATAAAAGCCGTAGCAGCCTGTCAATGGGATACCTTGTAAATAATGTCTCTCCTACTACCTTCATCTGACCAAAAAAAAACAAACAAAAACAAACAAACTAAAAACAGAATGAACTATAATGAATGGCATTTCAAATATCCGCATCTGACTTGTGATCATATATAGGCTATAGTTACTGCAAACTAATCATGCGTTCTGTGGTTAATTTCAGGGCATGTTTGAGAAGCACAGTAGTCATTTTGTTTTAAACGAGCCTTTTAAGGACATTCTGTGACATGCTGAATGATAACAGTTCTTATTTTGTTTTGTCTGTCTGGAATTGAAAGTTAAATAACATCACTAACAAAAAACATGGATCCTGCGCTTTGCCACTCACCTTTGACGAGATGCGGGACAGCGAGGTGCACGCAGAGGGCGATGGAGACGAGCAACGGTCCCATCCTCACCGAACGGCAGCTACGAGTTCCAAGGTTACAAACGTCCAACGGTTCCTACGTTTAAAACTTCTTTCTTCCGCTGAGTTACACGCAAAGGTTTTCTACTAAGTATCTCCCTGGACAGGTGTCAGTTAAGTCCGCGTTTTTTTCCTAGGAAGGGTCACCGGAGATGAAATAAGTGATCCTCTCAGGAGTTCTTCTTGCCCTTCTGCTGCAGTGGCACGCGGCGAGATAACGGAGAGACTCCTCGCGGGTCCCGATCAAACGGTGATTGCGCGCGGCAGACGGTCAGTGTAGCGCTCGAGCAGCGGCGCTGTCTTACTGATAAAGACGAGCCTCGCTCCTCCCCAGCAGCCCTGGAGCCTCCAATACACAGACCAAACGGCGAAATCCAAATGGGTGGGACACTGTCAGTGTATTTCACTTCGCATCGGGAAAGACGCTTTTTTTGCTCTGATGTAGAACAGGTACAGTGCCGTAACTGTTCCGATCTTCCTTCCGAGCACAGATTTATCACACACACTCTCTTCTCTCTATCTGTAGGTGAGATAGTGGGATGGCCCTGTAGAGGGGAGACCAGGGATTGCTGTAACAATTTTGCTTATATAGGCTATATCAATCTTTGATATGATCGTACCATATTTATCTGTACCAATTAAAATAGATTGCGTTACAAAGTACCTCACAACCTGGGTGAGTTGTTACAATAAACAGTCGAAAACATTTTAATGCATTACTGTTATTATGCCATGCCCCATCACACGACAACCCAAACATTTAATTTTAAAAAGTTTAATTTCAAAATGTAAATGGTATCAAATAGTAAACATTAAAAAAAAAAAAAAAAAAGTATAGAAGCTAATAACTCAAATGATTGGAATATTCCCCGACTTTTTAAAAAAGTCTAATATTTAAAACACTTGCCCCTGGTTTCACAGACAAGGCTTAAGGCAACTTGCACTGACATATCTGAAAATATGTCACTGCCATTGTTTTGTCTCAAGATGCACACCAGTAATGTTTTCTTCTAAGGCAGGTTTAAAAAAAAAGCTACTTAAATGTCCTAATTGAACTAAGGCCTAATCCTGGTTTAATCTAAGCCCTGTCTGTGAAACTGGATCAAAGCAATCAAATTCATAAATATTACATACTTTTAAAATGATTAAAAACAGTAGCGGCTCCTGACCGTAAATTTAGATAGGGCAGATGCTGGGTCTTAGCTCTACTTTTTGATAAACATTTTGTAAGCTTTATATTCTGATCGCTGAACAAATGCAGAGAGTTTCCGCAGAGGTCTAATGTCCTTGCGTTATTCAGCCTGAGGGTGGCGCTCTAATGTTGATTGACAGGCTTTTAGTACACACGACACAGGCATAGAATGCTATGTAGCATTTGTTACAAGTTGTAGAGGAATTCCGGTGAGGCAAAAAAAAAAAAAAAAAAAAGTTGTCTATTCTCAGAACAAACAAAACAAACACATCAGATCTAAAAAAGGCTATACACATGAACATGTTTGAACTAAACTATTTTTACTTTCATTAATTTGATACACTACTCCACATAGGAAAAACAGACATATCAACTAATTACTGGCCTGATGCAGACTGATATACACATATGAAGTAGATTGATATTGTCTTGGTCTTGAGCGAGGTTTACGTAAGGTAACATGAAAATAAGCTCAATTAGAGCCCAATGGCTCTCAATTAGAGCGCACTGCAGTATTATTCGCCACAAATTTACACTGTAAAACTGTGGGGCGCTGCAGAACTGGGGAGGGCTCTACCCCGCTTAGTATGCCTGCCGAAGCCATGCACTAAATTTCAATTTTATCCTGCTTTTTAATATATCCTCCTCACGGTACGACTTAAAATAGTCTAGAAAATCGGACAAATTATTTATTGCTGTATGCTGAACAATGTTACAAATTATTGATTCAGTTTATATAAAGGTCTATGTTTTGCATGAATATTTTGGTGGGACACCGCCCCACCTACCCTTACAGACGAACCACAGCTGATTAAAAATACATACTGAAACAATCTTTGTCAGACAAGCATAGACAGCTCGTTAGAGCTCTGGGGAGCACGAGAGGGTGAACCGAGTCCAGGGTGTGGCTGTGACATTACCCCCGGAGCCGAAGGGGTGGAGGGACGAAGCACAGTAGAAGGCCCGGAAGTCTGTGGCACAGGCAGAGCTACAGCTGACTAAAGCGGAGCTGAAGGAATGAGGAAGCCACAGGAGAAGACATAGGGACAGTGGTCCCAGGTGGAGCCGAGGGAGCGAGGAGCCATGGTCGAGCTGACTGGTCTACAGGTCAAGGTGGAGATCCTAGGTGAAGCTACATGGTTGACTATCCAGGGTTGGGCTGGTGCAGACTGAGGTGAGGTGACTGACGGAGGTGAATCAACATGAGGTGAGGCAGTGCAGGCAGGGCTGGAGGACTGGGCAGACATACAATTCAAGAATGTCCCTTTTTGCCGACATGGAACAGGCTGAGGAGGTGGAAGTGGGAGGCAGGGTGGGAGGATCAACGTAGGAGACTTGGAGCTTGTTGATAGAGGAGAATTGAGACTGACTGGGATCATTGGAGGAGGAAGTGATAGGGCACAGAAGGAAACCAAGACATCTAGAATTTCAGGCTGAGGAACACTGGAACTCTCTGATGCAGATGGACTGCGATGACCATTTAGTTCCTCATCCAACTCCACCAAGACTCCCACAGGTACGAAGTACAACCCGGCATACAGTCTTGGTCAGACTGCTTTGGCTCCGAGACAGACATGACGGCAGGCATTAGCTCTTGCTCGGGGTCCTTGGCGGCCATCAGCTCCGGCTCTGGTTTTGTGGTGGGTATGGGTTTAGTGCAAATGATCGAGGACATCATGATGAGAGTGAACTGGAGGGACTATAGCTGAGTGGCGCCGTCGTTGTCGTCGCCCACCTATCTGACTGTCTATGATGAGCCACACAGCCACAGCACATTGTCCAAATATTGTGTCAGCGCCATGCCAGAGTCGCCCACAGGCAACAATTGACTGATGTTGTCATTCATTCCGTGCACAAAACAGTTTATCAGAAGCTGGTCATCCCACATGGTCAGATGCCAACACTCTAAAAACTCCTCCACACAGTTCTAGATGTCCCAGTCATCCTGAAAAAAAAAAGTGCACAGGAAAGCTTCAGGTCCAAGGAAAACTGCCGCTTGAATCATCTTTCAGGGTCTGGCTTTTCTGTAATGATACTAGGGAGAGGTAATGTCAAACCAGTTGCAGGAACTTTATTTAAAATCAATACAGGACAAGCAAGATGACTGGACTGGTGAGAAACAACAGGTGGCACAGCACAGATTTTAAGCAGGGAAACTTTAACCAGAAAGGGCAGAACAGGATACAACTCAGGTGGTTATTCACAGGTAAGTATTCACAAAGTCTTTGGAGTGATGCATTCAACATCTTAGAAACGTGGCATCAAACATAAGTCAGGTAAGAATTCACAGGTAAGATCTCTCACAGTCTTTAAAACGTGGCAAATACAACTCAGGTAAGTATTCATAGGCAAGATCTCTCACAGTCTTTGAAACAAGGCATTCAGGTTGGTATTCACAGGTAAAG
The DNA here is from genome assembly GCA_039654105.1 of Coreius guichenoti. Taxonomy (NCBI): domain Eukaryota; kingdom Metazoa; phylum Chordata; class Actinopteri; order Cypriniformes; family Gobionidae; genus Coreius; species Coreius guichenoti. Next base: position 32,976,482 of record CM077169.1, read on the forward strand.
TCTTTCACAGTCTTTGAAATATAGTACAAAATGCATCTCAAGTTTTCCCTGGTATGGTTCAGAATCAAACTAAAACTTAACTTGTGTCCATTTGGAGAATCAAACGTCATAACAGGAAACGTTTGGTGAGTTTTGTCTTTTGCAGACGAGCACGGTAAGTATTCTTTTACAGTCTTCAAAGCCAAAGCCAGACTGATCTTTGTTTCAGCATTTATATACTCTCCACACACTCTAATAACAAGCATCAGGTGCGGATCATTAAGCCTTGTTTATACTTTCGTCTAGGTTTACACCGCGAGGCGTTTATACTTGACGAGCCCGCCGTTGTACTATTCTTTGAAACAACAGGGGGCGACTCTGAATAATTGTTCTCTAAGCCACCAGGAAGCAGCGGTGAGAACTAAGGTACACACGTGGCGATTTTTGTTTTTTAACTATCATTAAACTATTTTATTTAATTTCATGAACATTTTTATTAAACATGGACCTTTATTTTCATTAAAAAGGCTTATTTCTGCTATTGTAGGCTCATTTTTTTCTAAATGTAAGCAATTAATTTGGACAAGCGCAAACTGGGTGCCTGATGGTCGAGACATACCTGCTCTGCCAGAATTGGCTCGAAGTCGTGCAAATTCGGAAGCGGCCGTGCAAAAATTTACAAAAAAATGAGGTGAAAATTTACGAAATGGGGTCTCATGTACTCAACACGCACGACCGCCCACACCGCGATGACATCATTTTTGTCGCTCGCACCCTCGCTATCGCGCGGACTTGGCGAGTATATAAACCAAGCTTTAGAGCTCTGAGAGTGCGAGAGGGCGAATTACCGAGTCAATGGTGTGGCTGTGACACATGTACTTACTAGTACATAGGGTTAGGGTTTGGTTTAGGGTTAGTTGCATATAATTATGCATAATTTACTGCTATTGCTATATTATGTACATGTAACATGTGTAACAAGGACTCTGTAAATGAAAGTGTTACTTTTTTTGTCCATACAAAATGGTCACCAAAACTGTTTGGTTCCCAACATTTTTGAAATTATCTTCTTTTATGTTTTACTGAAGAAAGAAAGCCATTCAGGTTTGGAAAGATATATGAGGATGACAGAATTGTCATTTCTGGGAGAACTATAATTTTATTGAAAAATAAAGATATTTTTGGTACATATAAAAATACATTGCTAAAAATAAAATGAAGAAAAAAAAAATTGTGTGTTAGTCTCTCTCTTAACTATGGAAAATGTACGCCTATAAACTGTCCTATTCTGTGCAGTCTTTGTGGGTCCATTTGAAGTGTACTGGAAAGTATTACAACCATTCTACTCAACCAACAGAAAAGATTGTGGTGTTACAACACACCCCATTTTTCTATATCCAAATCCTTATGCTATTCTAGTATTAATCTCTTTTTTAATGGGTTAAATGTACTTATTGCGCTTAGTAATTCCATTAATTTTAGTGGATGCACATTTGTGCAGTATCTCTTACTTGAGTCATTGACAGACTGTGGAGTACTTTAATCCCGCATTAAAATATAAAACAATTTAAAGGGGTCATGAACTGTGTTGTTTTATTGTTTTATGATGTTTTCTGGGGTGCACTTATAATGTTAGAATGCTTTTTACATCAAAAATTGTCATAATTTATAAATAAAAGGCACTTTTCCTACCCTGATTTTAGCCCTCTGGTTTGAACGCTCTGTTTTAAGGGGCGTGTCTGCTGTGAGACTTCAGTGTAAACGCCCACTGCTGTGATTGGCTAACGTCTTTCCATTTGAAATAGCTAAGTATTACTCTCTCTTTTACCGCGTTTTTACTATTACAGCTCTCATGGTTAACTAATCGTGAAAAGTGTTGCATTACATTTAGATCTATGGCATTATATTAAGATCGTGGCATGAAAGGTTGCAGAGGTGAACATTGTAGCCGATCACAGACATGTTGAGCGCATGAAAGCAGTGATCTCGTCATTGCAACTCAGTTTCTGTACACTAATGAATGCTTTCATCTTCACTAAGTGCAAACGTGATATAGTTAAGAGATTCGTTGAATAAAACGGGAGTCACTGATAAACGCGTCACTGATAAACTCTCGCCATTTGATTGACAGCTCCAGCGCGCGCTGCTCCAACGATTGCAAAGGGAGCTTTCTTTATAGAATTTAATCACCGTTAAATAACAGATTATTTTCATCCTACTAAGAGAAACAACGCAAGTTGACGTTTAGTCACTGGTTTGATTTACTGACACACAGACAAAGAACATCTGACTGTACATGAATCATTACATTTCAGATCAGGCATTAGAATTAACACAGTTACTTACATGTTGCATTACTGTCGAGCCCAGGCACTGCACAATATTTTGTAATCCTCAATGTCATGTTTATTGCTTGGTAGCTCGATCTGGTTTAACACCACGTAGGCCTATGTTACTTTTAGGCTACCTATTCTATTGCATGTTATGCGTGAAACGGTGGGCGGGGCTAAACAGGCAGTGATGAAGTAGGCGTTGATCTTCTACTGCAGAGACGGTGCTTGCGGTCGTTTGCTGGGCGTGGTGTCAGTAAAAGCTTTTATTGGACTAACAAGGAAGTTTTCAGTTCTGAAACTCACAGGATGTTCGTATAGTATGATGACCTCTTATATGTCAAAAGCTCAAGGAAAATTTGATTTCTCAGTTCATGACCCCTTTAAAGCAAACCCGAGCTGTCGATTTACCACACTACATTATACCCTTCATTAGCCTAAAAGGAGCAAAATCCTTATGCTGGCTGGTTCAACTGTGGATGGAGTTTGGTATGAATACTTATCCGACATGGCCTACAACATTTGACTGCCAGTCCCTGGTGATTTGATATGACGTTTAATTAATTACACACAATAAAGTGGAGCATCTCCATATACATCACATCAGACACAGCTGGTTACCAGCGTTCATAAATTGTAAAAACCCTTTCCTAATCCTCTGAGGGGTAGTTTAGAGGCTTATTGCTTTTTCTATATGTAACACGCGTGAAGAGCACCTCTACAGGTTGTATCACCTACATGTAAGACATGTAAATCCTGAAAGCTGAATATATTTACAGAGCTCTGTGCTTTAACCCTAAAATAGCTGTGCCATACGGGCAAGAATGCAGGAATATAAATTATTCAGTTGCAGCAAGGTGTACCATTTACCTTACATACAACTACATCAGGATTCATAACACTCAAAAAAAAAGTTTATTGTTAAAATACTCAGTACCCATAAATGTTAAAATTCTCAGTGTTTCAATAGTATAGAAACAAGATGTAAACAATATTCATATTCACTGTGGAATAAAAGTTGTAGTGTGGAATAAAATTAATGAAAATAAATAATAAAAAAATATGTGTAAAGCGATATCCAATTTTACATATTCATTGCCATGATAACGTACTGCCTAAAACCCTAAAATTAATTTAATAATTAATTTTAACAAAATAATTAATGTAAGTGCTTGTATAGACTTTACATTTTCAAAAACTGACCCTTTTACTTCAATTGTGCTACACCGCAAGCTTGATTTTTGTTCCTTTTAAATACATAAATAAATAAAGTCAAAATTATTTGCTATGCTAAATAACATTAAGGGGATAGTTCACCCAAAAATGAAAATTCTGTTATTAATTACTCACCCTCATGTAGTTCCAAAATGTTCATCTTCAGAACACAAATGAAGATCTTTTTGATGAAATCTGAGAGCTTTCTGTCCCTCCATTGACAGCTACGCAACGAAAACTTTCACACTTTAAAAAGTTCATAAAGAGATTGTAAAACTAATCCATATGAATCGAGCGGTTTAGTCCATATTTGTCTGAAGAGACTTGATCGCTTTATATGATGAACAGATTGAATTTAGGCTTTTATTGACATATAAACATTGATCAGCGAACATAAACAGACGCACAAGAACAAACCTCTTGCGGAAGCTGAAGTGTAACACACGAGAATGAGCCTCATTGGTTCTTGCACATCAAGTGAAAAGGCTTGAGCTTCCATTGGTTTAAAACAACTGGGGCCGGTTGCATAAACTAGTCTTACAAGTTAGACATCGTTTTTTTCCTTTAAGACTGTTAATAACTTTTTACAATCAGTTACATAAAAAGTTAAATTGGCCTAATTTGATGCCAAAAAATAAGACTGGAATGCCCCTTGACTAAATGCTAGTGGGGCATACAAGAACTGTCTTAACATAATGGCTGTGTTTATGCAATCGGCCCCTGATGTGTGAGTTGATGAATGTTTATGTGAATAAAAGCCTAAATTCAATCTATTCATCATATAAAGCAATCGAGTCTCTTCAGAAAAATTTTGACTAAACTGCTTAATTCATATGGATTAGTTTTGTGATCTCATTATGAACTTTTTGAAGCGTCAACGTTTCCGTTGCGTAGCTGTCTATGGAGGGACAGAAATCTCTCAGATTTCATCAAAAAGATCTAAATTTGTGTTCCGAAAATAAACGAAAGTCTTACGGGTTTGGAACGACATGAGGCTGAGTAATTAATGAAAGAATTTTAATTTTTGTGTGAACTAACCCTTTAAGTCACATACAGTATGTTGTTGGAGCTTAGCATGTATTGAACATAAAATATTCTGTTAAAGCATCACTTCCTGTGTTCTATGATTAATAGCAAATCGCTAGACTCCTCAGTGTCTATTGACTATAGGCCTGTATATACATACAGTACTGTATATCCAGGCTTATGACTGATATTTTTTTATTTAATGCATATGCCATCTTATACCTGTGGAACGCTCATTGTTGTCAATTTAGTATATTATTCATTTAAATCCTTTGAGTCCTCTTCTAGAAGTAGGGGGTTCGAATAGTCTTTTCAATGATTTTTTCTTACCTTCCATCCCTCCTTCAGCTGCCTGTTTTTGAATTTTGGCAGTAGTAGCTCTTTTTCCATGTTCATTACTCTATTCGCTCTTTCAAACCCCACGGCACTAAGAGAGGAGAGGCAGGGAAGACAGAATTAGCGACACTGCATTAATTCACCAGAGAATATTACTTTTGTCTTCCTGAACCGCAGTGGGATACAGCAGTGCAATACCCCCCCAAAAGCCCCTGAGCTCCTGCTTCAAAGGGGGAATGCTCAAAACTCCCTGCGAATTATGATCTTTAAAATATACATTTGCATCAGTGTTTCCACAGGCTTGGGAAAGCGTATCCTGCAAAGACTCCATTATGTTGCAGTGAGTTTTTTTCGTAACTGTGCAAGACCATAATAACTGCGCTCTGCCACTGTTCTGTGTTCTCCATCTGTTCCTCTGATGCATCAAGCCAAGGAACCCTGTGGAAGTTTTCTGAAGCACTTGGCCTAAATTAAGAGGAATCTGCACTTTCAATTTTGACTGTGTTTGAAAGTCATATTAGTTTGATTTTGCTGACTGCTGGTCCTGTGATGCATTTTATATTAGTTTGCTGGCTGTCAAACACTGAATCGTTGAATGAAAAATGTTGTTCTACTTTGTCCCCAATAGACGGAGCAGAGGTTATATTATCCCCCATTTAAACAAGCCAAGAAATATAGACTGGAATTCATGTGGTTTTCCTGCTTACAGTAGAGCTACTGGAAACTAGAATTTTCATTCCTTAAGCACATAGTGGCAAATGATGCCCTGCAAACCAGCAAATATGAATAAGATAAAATTATATATATATATATATACACTCACCTAAAGGATTATTAGGAACACCTGTTCAATTTCTCATTAATGCAATTATCTAATCAACCAATCGCATGGCAGTTGCTTCAATGCATTTAGGGGTGTGGTCCTGGTCAAGACAATCTCCTGAACTCCAAACTGAATGTCAGAATGGGAAAGAAAGGTGATTTAAGCAATTTTGAGCGTGGCATGGTTGTTGGTGCCAGACGGGTCGGTCTGAGTATTTCACAATCTGCTCAGTTACTGGGATTTTCACGCACAACCATTTCTAGAGTTTACAAAGAATGGTGTGAAAAGGGAAAAACATCCAGTATGCGGCAGTCCTGTGGGCGAAAATGCCTTGTTGATGCTAGAGGTCAGAGGAGAATGGGCCGACTGATTCAAGCTGATAGAAGAGCAACTTTGACTGAAATAACCACTCGTTACAACCGAGGTATGCAGCAAAGCATTTGTGAAGCCACAACACGCACAACCTTGAGGCGGATGGGCTACAACAGCAGAAGACCCCACCGGGTACCACTCATCTCCACTACAAATAGGAAAAAGAGGCTACAATTTGCACGAGCTCACCAAAATTAGACAGTTGAAGACTGGAAAAATGTTGCCTGGTCTGATGAGTCTCAATTTCTGTTGAGACATTCAGATGGTAGAGTCAGAATTTGGCGTAAACAGAATGAGAACATGGATCCATCATGCCTTGTTACCACTGTGCAGGCTGGTGGTGGTGGTGTAATGGTGTGGGGGATGTTTTCTTGGCACACTTTAGGCCCCTTAGTGCCAATTGGGCATCGTTTAAATGCCACGGCCTACCTGAGCATTGTTTCTGACCATGTCCATCCCTTTATGACCACCATGTACCCATCCTCTGATGGCTACTTCCAGCAGGATAATGCACCATGTCACAAAGCTCGAATCAATGACAATGAGTTCACTGTACTAAAATGGCCCCCACAGTCACCAGATCTCAACCCAATAGAGCATCTTTGGGATGTGGTGGAACGGGAGCTTCGTGCCCTGGATGTGCATCCCACAAATCTCCATCAACTGCAAGATGCTGTCCTATCAATATGGGCCAACATTTCTAAAGAATGCTTTCAGCACCTTGTTGAATCAATGCCACGTAGAATTAAGGCAGTTCTGAAGGCGAAAGGGGGTCAAACACAGTATTAGTATGGTGTTCCTAATAATCCTTTAGGTGAGTGTATATATATACACCAATCAGGCATAACATGTCCACCTTCCTAATATTGTGTTGGTCCCACTTTTGCTGCCAAAACAGCCCTGACCCATCGAGGCATGGACTCCACTAGACCCATGAAGGTGTGCTGTGGTATCTGGCACCAAGATGTTAGCAGCAGATCCTTTAAGTCCTGTAAGTTGCGAGGTGGGGCCTCCATGGATCGGACTTGTTTGTTCAGCATATCCCACAGATGCTCGAATGGATTAAGATCGGGGGAATTTGGAGGCCAAGTCAACACCTCAAACTCATTGTTGTGCTCCTCAAACCATTCCTGAACCATTTTTGCTTTGTGCCAGGGCACATTATCCTGCTGAAAGAGGCCACAGCCACCAGGGAATACCGTTTCCATGAAAGGGTGTACATGGTCTGCAACAATGCTTGGGTAGGTGGTACGTGTCAAAGTAACATCCACATGGATGGCAGGACCCAAGGTTTCCCAGCAGAACATTGCCCAAAGCATCACATTGCATCCACCGGCTTGTCTTCTTCCCATTGTGCATCTTGGTGCCATGTGTTCCCAAGGTAAGTGACGCACACACACCCGGCCATCCACGTGATGTAAGAAAAAGTGATTCATCAGACCAGGCTACCTTCTTCCATTGCTCCGTGGTTCAGTTCTAATGCTCACGTGCCCACTGTTGGTGCTTTCGGCGGTGGACAGGGGTCAGCATGGGCACCCTGACTGGTCTGCGGCTATGCAGCCCCATACGCAACAAACTGCAATGCACTGTGTATTCTGACACCTTTCTATCAGAACCAGCATTATCTTCTTGAACAATTTGAGCTACAGTAGCTCGTCTGTTTGATCAGACCACACGGGCCAGCCTTCGCTCCCCACGTGCATCAATGAGCCTTGGCCGCCCATGACCCTGATGCCGGTTCACCACTGTTCCTTCCTTGGACCACTTTTGGTAGATACTGACTACTGCAGACCGGGAACACCCCACAAGAACTTTGGAGATGCTCTGACCCAGTCGTCTAGCCATCAAAATTTGGCCCTTGTCAAACTCGGTAAAATCCTTACGCTTGTCCATTTTTCCTGCTTCTAACACATCAACTTTGAGGACAAAATGTTCACTTGCTGCCTAATATATCCCACCCACTAGCAGGTGCCGTGATGAAGAGATAATCAGTGTTATTCACTTCACCTGTCAGTGATCATAATGTTATGCCTGACCTGTGTATATACTGTACAGTATATACTGTAAATATATACATTTGTTCTTTGAAGTTCTTTGCTGCCTAGGATATTTTTTTGTCATTTTGCTTTCTGCAGCAAACATCTGATGCCCATTATTTTGAGTAACATTTGCTAGCTAACAAGCAACACAATTACATAGCTATTTTCCATAACAAAGTAATGCATGTTTTGATGTTGTTGTAGGATTCTTAACTAGCCATTTCTTTAGTCATTGATGTGAAATGCCATATATCCAATCAAACTGTATTTTGGGGAATATTCATCTGTCGATTGGTTGAAGCAGCCAAACTAGCAAGATATACTGTAGGATCATATACAATCCACTGTATATACAATTCACCTACACATACAACTCACTGCAGTTTCCAGCTAAAATGAACACTAGTGGCAGTAAAAAAAACCCAACATATTTTATTTCTTTTCACACATATTCTGATTACAAGGGCATATTATTAATTTATAGAGACTTATTTTTGCACGGTTCCTTGGACAATATTGTTAGCAATATTTAGCATAGTGCATGATTTGTAAACACATTTTGATAAAAGCATCACATAATCAGCTCCATATGTATGGCTTTTCTATCATAGTAAACTTGCTCAGTAGCTCAACTGGTACAGCACTGCACTTAGGTACGAGTCCCGTGAAACAATAGTCTCAATAAAGAAGCACAAAGACTTATAGAAGTAAGCTATAATAGCATGGTTGCTTCAGCAAATGTTTTATTTTCTAAATCACATCTGCTTTTCTTAACACTATCGGTTAGATTAAGGGTAGGGTTTAGTTTAAGTTGTACAATATTTTCAAACGCGATTGAATATTTACCTTTTAGTGCCACTCATATGACATTTCTGAACTCTCACATCACGATACTATCTGTTTTGAATAAAACTGAATGTAAATTTAGCATTTACTTAACATTTCACTAAAAAAGTGTTGCAAATCACTAGAAGCAACATCATTTGCATAAATGTTGCCACATGCAAGTTTTTCCAATGAGCCTGCCTTGCAAATAAGCCAAATTCAGATATGAACAACACAAACAAGAGATGTCATCTCATCCTCCAAAATCTACTCAAGGTTTGAGAAAATATGATCAAGACTTCTTTCCAAATATCATCGGTCATCATCACTCTATTCCATGTAAAATTTGGGTCCTGAGAACAAAGTAAAAAATGAATAATTGTTTAGAAAATATTAGCGTAAGGATTGAGGTCCTATGTATGGTTAGATACAGTGAAAATACATTATGCATGGCTCATTCCTGCACATAATTTTCCAAGAACTAACAATTTCATGCCAGACCTAATTAATTTTAGGGATTGTCTGAAATATAAGAAGAGGAATATTGCTCTATTCACCATGCTCTGTTTGAGAGGCCACCCCTTTATGCTTCAATTCAACTAAAGATGCAATTATAAACACATGACATTAGTATTTTACATGCAATGCCTTCATTAATATAAGATTAATATTTACATGCTTTTCATACATATCAACACATGCATACAGTAATGCCAATCTTACCCTGATAAAAAAACAAAACAAACAAACACACAAATACTGTATAATGTGTCACAATAATGTAATCTCACACATAAGGAACTGTGGTGTTCACAGGGGGCATGTATAATATTCCCCTCAGTTACGCAGAGACATATGAGCTCCCCTGGAGAAACAACAGTCGATGTGTTTCTTTATTGGACTCGCTGGATTCATCCTCCCACACACCTTCGCCTAAGTTCTCCCCAATCTACTCTGTTTACTCTGTGTTGAAGAGAGAAAAAAAACATCACATCATTGCTTCTCTGCACATCATCTTGGCCTGTTTACACTGATCTTCTTCTTTATCTGTTCCCTATGTAACATTCTTTCTTTCTTTCTTTTTTTTCTTTCTTTCTACCAATGCGAATGACCAAATATGTGCGCTGAAGGTTGCTCAGGGATAAAAAATTTCAGCATGTTTTGATAACTCAGCCTCAAATATTTCCCTTTGTCCAAACCTCCATGGATGGCCCTGAGACTCATTTACAACATCATTGTGGCCGTATATCAGTGGAAGAGAAACAGAATGGAAGGACTATATTTCTCTTGGGAGATCAATAAGCCACACCTGCACCAGATTTACTGTGTAGTGTCATGACTTATGAGCATATCATCTAACTCCTCCTTGGCATTTTCTCGCCCTGGCCGGAGTCACAAACATGACAAAACAAAACAAAGCCATGACACTTTTATCTGGTATTACAGGAATTTCATTAGAGACACATGCTGTGATGCTGGAGTTCTCACTTCTGAGAATGCTGGTGATAAAAGTGAAGTGTGCATTTTTTTAAATATTAAAATACTTAGTTTAATATACAAATTCAACTATATAGTTATTCAAAGGTACAATGCAATAACTAAACCTATGCATTTTATCGAAATTGAGTTGACTGAAATTGTGTCTCCTAGACTATGATCTGTACTGTGACAGACAGGTTCAGCTCAGATTCAGAGAAAATGGAGTGTGAAGTGACATGATTGCCAATTTTAGTTTTAGTGTTGGCATAGTTACTGTGTTTTATGTGGATAAAGGCATGTTAAGCAGTGAAATTTGTAAAAAATATGATTTAATATGCATTACCGTTCAAAAGTTTGGGGTCAGTAAATTTTTATCTTTTATGTTTTTGAAAGAAGTATCTTAGGCTATGTTCAGACTGCAGGCAAATCGGATTTTTTCTTAAAACAGATCTTTTTAGGGCAGACTGTCACTATTAATTGCAAGTGATGATATCGATTTGTGTGTTCAGACATAGCCAACCTATCTGCATGGAGTGTTTTGGTAATGACGTAGTGTACCCACGTACTGTATGTGACAAGGCTTTCAAAATGGATGCAGGAAATCTGGCTGTCCCTGAAATCTTGCCCTGTTGAGTCGCGGTGCAGAACTCCTCCGTCGCGCAAGAAAAAATCAGAAACAGAGGAGACTGGTATATATTATTATGTTCTGTGCTGTAGCCACGGCCAGAATCTTTGGACACACCGCTTGAATACAATATTAATACTTCTGGCATTTCCGTCACCTGTTTTGATGTCATCGTTGTGTGTCACTTTAAGAGTGATGCAAAATACAATTTTAAATCAGATTTGAGCAGCCGGATCATCCAGACTGAGACTCATCTGTAAAAATCTTTTTTTTACAAAACTGTATAAATTTTGTTCCAAACCTTTATGAATTTCTTCCAGCATTCCCATCACCTGTTTTGATGTCATCGTTGTGTCACATTAAGAGTGACGCAAAATACAATTTTAAATCCGATTTGAGCAGTCGGGTCGTCCAGACTGAGACGCATCTGTAAAAATCTGACTGGATTCGCATTTCAATCTACATCCAAATGTGGTTTGAATCAGATTTGGGGGGAGGGGTGTGCAATCTGATTTCATGTCTTTTTTTTTGCTGTCCAGACTTTCAAAAACCCATTTGGATCAAATCTGGATATGCAAAAAATCAGACTTTTGCTGGTAGTCTGAACATAGCCTTAAAGGGATGTCAAAAGAAGATATTTTGAGGGTGAGTAAATGTAGGGCCTTTATGTCACAAATTGTCTCTCGAAATATTTGCCAAATGTAAACAGTTTGAGCTGAGGGAAAATGTGAAATGCCTTTCACAGTTTTGTTTTTCAGATACACTGAAATAACTGGTCTTCTGAAAAAAAAAAAAAATAATAAAAAAAAAAAAAAAATATATATATATATATATATATATAATATTTGCTTTGAAAACAGTGTCAGTGACAGACTTTTTAAAAGTCAGCCTATCAATTGTAGCTGTTGCATTTAGCTTTTCTGTATAAATGCCCCTATTTTAATTGAAAACCACAATTCATTAATATTTTGAGCTGCTGTTGAAATGTGTCAGAAAACAATGTTATACTTCACTTTCAAAATTTACCCACAGTTGTAGTTTATTCACTTCACTGAACAGTAAAACCTAATTGCATTTATTAATTCTGACAACATATTTCAGATGTCATGCTCTAATTGAGCCCGTCTTCTCCAGAATCCTAAACTAAAGACAAGGCACGCTATATAAGCTTCCCACTTGATTTCATGGGCCAGCAAACAGAAAGAAAACAAATATGCTTTAAGCATATTATTAATCCTCTCTTTAATGATTATTAATGATCACTTCTTTAAAAAGAGATCAACTAATTCAAATCAATATTATACTGATTATCCTGGTACACTAAGGTATATTTGAACATTGCTCTAGATATGAAATAATCCAGAATCAAACTTCTATATTGAGATTGGATTTGTGTTTTCAATGTTTTTATCCCAAGTGCAAACAGTTCACTCTGCACACAACAGGAGAGCTGGGACATTATTAGAGAACTAGGTTGGTTTATCAGGTCCTCTGCCACATTAATCCTCCCCACAGGGCTCTTAATGTAGACAGAGGCCAATGAATTACAGTTAACTACAGCCAGATCAATCCATTTTTCTGCCTCTGGCTAGGTGATAATTGTGTCTTCACTGAAAGGTTACAGCACAGGTCAGCAGCTCACATGAACTATAGTGGCTAAGCTATTGGAAAGACTCAAGAGACTAGTGTAATGTTTATCAGGTTAGAGATAGAAGTGATATACTGACACTTTCTTTCTTCTCAGTTTCCTGTAAATTAGTGTATCAGTTAAGTATCATTCCACTGCACTTTGATTTTTTTGTCCTTCCATTTAATAAGGATGTGTTGAAACTCAAGTAGTACATCTTCCTGCCTCTTAAAATCAACTGTAACTGTAACGTTCATATGACCCTGAGCTATCTGAAGTCTGATATTCATTAGATCATTTATATAGGGCTTTTGTATCATCAGACCAATATCCACCCTTAATATGTTCTTTCAATAAATGTGACTGTCATATAATGCTTTGACAGCTATATATCACCAGTGGTCTCATTTTGTTTCAAGGTGAGAGCAATGTTGCTATTAATGAAATGGAGAAGTTCTGCCAATGCCCCTGCAGTTTATGCAGACAAGTACTGTAGATTTACCTAGTGTAAATCATAAAAACAACTGATACAACTACATATAGAACATTAGTTATATGTCATGCCTTTCCATAGCTCAAGGTCGCTTCTATTTAAATATGTGCTAAATGATCATCTTTGACCATTGCCCCACGTCTTGCAACTTTTTCAACGTGTCACGCTTGAGACCCAGCCTTCTTTTTCCATTCAACAGCGCTGCGGCTCTGCAGTTGGATACTATTACCTGAGTGTCGTGTTTTTAAGTCTTTCCCCGCCAGCGTTTTTAAAAAAAGTTGCCAGCCACCGCCAGGGTTTTTGATCATTTTCACAAAAATGTAATGGCCCATAGAATATTTTGTTGTATGAATATCTGAGCATGCAATATATCAAAAGAAAGAGCAGACCCTCTGCTTTTAAACAAAAAAAACAAAAACGTTTTATTCTAGCTTCATGCATTCCTTTTTTATCAACACTTAAATATGGGTAAGTTTCATAAAAAAGCAACATTTTGAACAAAAAGCTGAGAAAAATCAGGTTTTTGTCAAAAACTACATCCAGATCAGATTCAGAACGGTGATCAAACACAGATGAAGTAGATCGAGTCCATCAACACCCCTACTGCTTGCACAGTCCTATAGCTCGTTCTGGGTCGACATTCCATTCAGTAACATTATCAGTTTTGATTTATATGATGTTTAATGTTGATGATCACGTTATTTTACATATGCATCTGCTTACGTACGATCGCTTGTTTTTTCGCGTCTTCTTCACCTGTGTTTTGATCAGGAGATTCTGTACTCATTCAGAAGATGTGTGATAGCGCCCCCTAGCGTATAACAGTGAAAACACGGAAACCCGGAAAATTCCGTGTTTGGCGGGGAAAGAGTTAAGAGCAAACACGCGTTCTGTTTGATCATCCGTTATGCCTGCCACTCAGACGTCAAAAAGATGTTGTCAAATTGAACAGATAGTGAAACTAAAGCGCTTCTCAAGAGAGACTAAAAGAGACTGACATCACAGAATTTACCTGTATTTTGCTGTTGATGTGTGAACAGTCTCTTACAGGTAAAATGCCAGAATGCCATTGCTTGTGTGAACAGCATATTTGTGTATTTACCGGTAAAGTCATTCTGGTAATTTTACGGTAATTTACCTGTATTGCTGTGTGAAAGGGGCTTGTAAGACACTGTTTGTTTGTTCGCTTCGTTTTACTGCAGATTCGTTTTTAAACAAGGCACAATTTGACGCAGGCTTTTCAGAGAGACTAAAAATAAAAGATGATGCAGTGCTGACTATACTGGATTCGACAGTATGTCGCAACACACAAGTGTGAGTAACATTTTTTTTTTTAATCATGTGTCACTATTACTTTGTCAGTTACAGATTGTTTGATATGTACTCACTTTACTTTCACTTTACTAAAAATGATGAACGATGAATATAAGAAAGACAGTGCAACAAACAATGGTACATTCATTCATAATTCATTTGAAACACCACAACTTATCCTGTCAAGTATAACTGTTGTAACTCCAAGTATTTAAACTTTATTTGCCACAACCAATACTTATAATGCAGATACAGTGGCAAGAAAAAGTATGTGAACCCCTTGCAGAATCTGTGAAAATGTGAATAATTTTAACAAAATAGGAAAGATCATACAAAATGCATGTTATTTTTTATTTAGTACTGTCCTGAATAAGATATTTTACATAAAAGATGTTTACATATAGTCCACAAGACAAAAAAATTGCAGAATTTATAAAAACGTTTATGTACCCTTGATTCTTACTACTGTGTGTCGTTACCTGGATGATCCACAGCTGTTTTTTTGTTTTGTGATGGTTGTTCATGATTCCCTTGTTTGTCCTGAGCAGTTAAACTGTCCAATGTTCTTCAGAAAAATCCTTCAGGTCCTGCAAATTCTTCAGTTTTCCAGCATCTATGGCATATTTGAACCCTTTCCATCAGTGACTGTATGATTTTGAGATCCATCTTTTCACACTGAGGACAATTGAGGGACTCAAACACAACTATTAAAAAAGGTTACAACATTCACTGACGCTCCAGAAGGAAACATGTTGCATTAAGAGCCGGGTATAATTCTTGCCACTGTATAATACGCATAAATGTTTTACTGTTGGTAAATGTTTCAACTATGTAATGGGATAAATTACCAAGCTGCCGCAGACTGGAGTATTCTTGGTATTTGATGTGTAGGTTTGACTTTTGATTCTGGATCATTCTGAGACGTTGAAAATGATTTTCATGAGTTCACACTTGCATATAATCAGATAGAGTAAAGGTTATGTATATTTGGCATGCTATCCGAGGGGACGGCTTTGAGCTCAGAATTTGGCCCGAACCCAGAGTACTCCCCCCATCCCAGGTTGGGATAGGAATAGTTAGGAGTGAGGAAATGGGGTGGTGGAGGGATGTTGGAAAACTGTCATGGGACAGAGGTAAGTCTGCTGTTTATATACCTCCAGTCGCGCTAATTGAGTTGACAACTGAACGTGTTTCTCCCGTGCTAATTTGGTTGATTATCTGTACATGCTCCTCCTGAACTTTGTTAATAAAATATCATTTAATATGCAAAAACGGTTACCCAATCATAGCAGTGGCTGTGAATGTGGCACGCCTATCAAAACGGACAGTTTCTTAGAGACGGTCAAAAACAGGATAGAAAATAGCCTTCTACTTCTAAATTAGAATGTTTTTTATGTAAAAATCTTGGTGGACCTCAGTGGAACCTTAAAAAGAAAGAAATGCAGTTCATGACGACTTTTAATTTTTCAAAATACAGCATGGAGAATTAAACTTTACAAAACTTTGCATGCTCTCATTGGCAGGGAAACAGATTTACTGTTCAATGTGGTTTTCTAAAACAGCAAGAGAGAGACTGACTTAAAGAATCCACAGCAACATACTCATAATGAAGCTCTTGATTGTTGTTTCATCTGCTGAATATGAATTATTCTGAACTCCCTAAACTCCACACCCCTGTTTCAATGAAAAGTCATGTTTATCTCTGGTATGTAGTATATTGTTTTACACCCAGGTGGCCTGTGTTGAGATTTAATTCCCTGTTGTAAAATGCTTGCTTGGGCAAAGGCACATGAGGGATCAGAATTTCCTGTCTTGGAAGATATGGATATTCCCCACACGCACACATAGTATTTCCTTACCCAGACATCCGCACACTAAATAGATCAATCATTTGCATTTCCCATCTCTCATGCTAACATGGCCCCATTTATCATGTTAGACAACTTTATAGATGGGTTTTTCTTTCACAGGGTAATATTAATCAATAGCAAATAAAATATGAAAAAGGAGGAAATCAAAAGCATGTAAATATGAGAATCTTCTGATCTAAGCAGACTAGTGCAACTTGAGAGTAAATATCACATGCAAATGTAGTGTGAGGGTAAGCAGAAAACAACCACTGCACTCAGACTCAAAGACACGATTCTCATATTCAGCAGTTTTGGAAGATGGTCGCATTCCTATAGCCCCTTCTGTTGGAGTAAAGGCAGTACACGTAGCTTATTTGAAAAAAGAAAAAGAAAATAAAGTTGATATACAAGTGATAATGTGTTCTTCTAACAGCAATAACTCGCAAGGTATCTTTCTAAACCATGCATTCATACTAAAGCATGCAAGAAAGATATCAAAAATATATTTACACATGTAAAAAGAAGAAGACAGTAAAATCTGATACAAAGATACAGGCCTGCTGCAGATGTTAAGAGGCTATCCTCATCTTTGTTTCTGTTTTAAGCATTTAGAGAGTATTTAACAAAGGTAAAATACTCAGTAAAACACATACACGCTACCTTTGATCTCTTGGGCAAAGTTTTTAAGCCTGAGAGAATTAAAATATCTTTCGGTTTCTGAAAGCTGGCACAATCTCAGAAATGATGAACTGACTACAAATGTTCTAAAAGTGGCATCTTGAATATGAATATTTATACTTGTAATTATACTAATATTAAATTAGGAATCATAAGACACTCACAGCTAGTCTCCCAAAAGATTATGAGTTCCATATTTATTCAGACCCAGTTATTCTGAATCAAATGTAATAATTACACCACTAAAGATGTAAAGAAAAACAATTCTTATTATTTCTTATTCTTATTTAATATAATTACAAAATTATAAAATATGTTAAATGTACAGTACATTTATGTGTATTATTTGATTGTCTCCATGTATTATTGAATAATATTTCTTTACATTAGCTCAAAAGTTAAGGAATATATATACAGTGTTACATAAAAGTACAGTAATACATTTGATTTAAATAATTATTAATAAAAATGAATAAGTATTAAATATTGAAGCCAACAAAAAGCCTGAAAATGCAATGTTTTACATTACAGTCTATGAAACATAAAAGAAGATATTTTGAGAAAGGTTTTTTTTTTTTTTTTTTTTTTTTTTTTTGGAAGTCAGTGATTACCAGAACTGTTTGGTTACCAATATTCTTGTTTCATACCATGTTTTTGTTTATGTTCCATATAGAAGAAAGTCATTCAGGTTTTGAATGAAATACAGTAAATGTATATATATATATATATATATATATATATATTTTTTTTTTTTTTTTTTTTTGCTTTTATCATGAACACAAAGTGTGCAAAGTGTGTTTTATCATAGTGTGAGGTAAATTAATGTTGGTGGCACAGCAACACATATACTGTATGGTTTCCCTAATTTAAGCCAGATGTGGGGTTTTGTTAACTCTAGTGCATGATATACAGTCATTGTAATTCAAAGAAAGGCATATGTTAGAATGCAACAATCTTATAATAGGATAAAACAGACAAGGCAACCCGACTGTCTCCAGGTGTGCTCTAATCATTTGTCTTGTCTGTTTTATTCCGGTCTGAAAAGCTGTCCGATTCTTGACATTGAAATGTGTTGTAACATTTATCAAAATGTCTGAAGGTTTGATTTTCAGGACTTTTGCTGTTCCTCCACAAGGTTGGTGATATTAAGTGGAAGGAGCATGTCAGCTGTGACCCTCTGAAGGTTTTGTAATATATAACCACAGTGCACATGTGTTCAGGGATGCTGCTGTTGACTGGGATACTGGGTTCAATGAATCACAACTCAACATACTACATGTGCATGATTTATACTGTCACCAGCTTCACTTTGTCAGCTCACCATTTCCAGTTAGGAACAAGCAGTGAGGTTGTATACGGAAATGCAAATAGACACCAAACACATACACAATATGCTTAAAGACAATATGCTTGTACCAACACACACTTTTAGAAGAAAAGGTTCTATACAGAACCTTAAAGGGTTCTGTCAGGTGTTTCATATATAGAACGTTTTAGGGGTCCCATTATGTGATCATTTTATGGATTTTGTTTTAATTCATTTTTTATTTTAATTAAATTTTATGATTTAAACAGCAAAAATTGACGTAACCCGTTAAACATGAACATATTATACAATAATTCCTTATATAGAGACATTTTGGCAAAAAGGTTACCTTAAAAATTGAGTCAAGAATCCTAGGGGTCTATACCCCATTTTTTCTAAGAGTGCACACATTAACATAAAAATCACAGTTATCAAACAGTTACCCATCTCTACTCTCTACCTTCTTTTGGGAATAGTCACCAACACTCCTATTATATTGTACTTGTGTTGTTCTTATGTGTCTGCGGTTCCCTAAGGGCAAAAGCTGTTACAACCCAGTGATCAACTGTGAGGTAAAGCAAGAAACAATTCCCTGTCTCAGCATTAAATATGATGCTCTGTCAATTTCTGTGAGCGTGGACTATATTTACCCTTCTCTTTGAAGAAAGTAAACCAGCAGGAATAAATTGGTGGTGTGGCTTGTCATCAAAGTATTCATTGTTGCATCACATTTAGCATCATATTATATAGGAACAAAACAATATTACATTTTTACTACAGAAGTCAATAAAACAGATTTTATCAACTCTATGCAGTTTTTATAACAAAGGTTAACATTAAGGTAAGCCATGAAGGTTAAAGTCAGGGCAACCTTTGGAGTAACAAAATCAAAAGTAGCATATTGATCTATGCCTACCTGCAAAGAATATCCTAGATGCTTTGAGAGACTGCTTTTGCTGACAGACAGAAGTTTCCTCTTTCTTTTACTTGAAGAAGCATATTTTCAGTTTTGGAAACAGTTCCATTTTAATGGTTGATACTAAGAATATTGTTAGAGATCAGACAGTGTTTGTTTGCAGACAGTGGTGCTTGCATTTACATATGATAAGAATGCGCCCATGCGGATGTGTGTCTGTTTTCGGGTGTTTGTCTGGGCTTGTGTGAGTGTGCATTGAGTATACAGCTGTGCAGTTGTTTACCAAAATCTCACAAAGGCAAATACACACTGCAGTCATCATATCATTGTTTATTCAATGAATGGAAACATATGGATAAATAAATGCACAAGTACAAAACTATCCATCACAATTTGAATGTCCTCCATTTTATTTACATCCCAGTAGGCTCTAGGTTTCTATGGTTACAAGCATTAGTAATGAGAGAGGGGTAGTGAAAGAAAAAAAAGGGGATTTTTCTCATCTTCAGGTTTTGAGTTAAAGTTTTTTTTAATGTAAATTTTATAAAGATACAGATATGACAGTATTGTGTTAAACCTTCTTAATGATGATGATGATGATAATAATTATATTATTATTTCCTAATTATTTTATTATTTTAATACATTTGATGAAAGTATAGCACAATACTTTCAACACAGTATCTTGCTGTCACATGTATGCTCTGTTTTGGTTTTGTTTTCATTCTGTTCCATGAGTTCCTTTGCCTATGTTTCGCTGTCATTCGCTGTACTCACACTAGGTGATCTGAACCATGCCCGAGCACGTTTGACCGCCAAAGTCTGGTTCGTTTGACTAGTGTGATCGCTCCGTACGCACGGTTTGCTAAGCGTGCTCTGGCCCGCTTGGAAGAGGTGAGCCAGAGCACGGTTTAGTTGGGCTCGGGAGCAGTACGCATGTAGTGTGATTGCTAACTCCAACGGAGCACGGAACAGCTGCTACTCTTGTGTGTGCTACTGTCATCATTACGACAGCAACAATTTCAATTAATTAAATTAATAGTATATTTAGGGTTATAACAGGTCTGGTATGAGCCAGAGCCTGAAAGGAGAAGCGAGCCAACCATAGGTCCAAAGCCCGAGCCCAACGAAACGTTTGACCAGGTGTGTGAGCCGGCTACATTGTTCCTCCCAGTGGGGTTGCTTGTGGAGTTATATGGTATGGAGGGAAGCCCCACTATCCCCGCTATACCCACCCAGCTCGAAGTCTCCTGTGTCCCCAGAATTCCTTCTCAGCCTCCCTCTCCCACCTCCTCATCCAATATCAGCCAGTTCCTCAGCCCTGCCTCTACTGGTTCCCTTCAGCCCCTCAACTTCTCCTCTAACGCCACTCTGTGTGGATCTGCCTCAGGCCTTCCAGTCTCCAGCTCCGCATGGGAATCCCCCGGCTCCGCCTCCAGCCGCTGATCCCATCACTCCACTGTCAGCTCCGCCTTGGCTCCTCCCTCCCTTGGCTCCACCGTACCATCTTCCTTGCGGCTCCACTGGCCTCCCTTGTCCCTCTGGCTCTGCCTTGGTCAGACGTCACCCTGCCTGCGCCATGGACTTATGAGCCATCCGCTGCACTCTGTCTCTGTCTTGCTCCGCCTTCCCTCCGGCTTCACCTTGGCCCTCAGTCCCATCGGCCTTGCCTCAGTCCTCAGGCACCCTGGCTGCACCTTGGACGCTCGTCGCTGCGGCTTCGACTCGGCCTCCAGGAACATCGGTGTCGCCAGTCCCATCTGCTTTCTGTCTGCGCCCTCCTCCCTCCTCCCTCCTCCCTCCTCCCCCCTCCCCCCTCCTCCCCCCCCCTCCCCCCTCCCCCCTCCTCCTTCAGCCCCTCTGCTCGCCCCACATGCTATGTGGACCCGCTCCGTGTCCTCAGTCCATCAGCTCCAGCCAGCGCAGAGGATCCCCTGACTGTCGTCGCCACCAGTCTCTGCATCCTGTACTCCACCGCGGCCCGTCGACACTTCGGCTACGCCATGGCTCCTCCCTCCCTCGGCTCCACCGGAAACCTGGGGCCATACGGCTTCTCTGGGCTCCCTCGTCTCTCCGGCTCCGCCTTGGTCAGTCGTCGACCTGCCTGCACCTTCGGCTTCGTCTGGCTCCGCCTTCATCTCTGCTCCGCCTTCGTCCTCGGTCCCACCGGCTCAGCCTCTGTCCTGCGATTTTCCGTCTCCACCTCGGTCTCCTGGGCCTCCGGTCTTGTGCGGGCTCATCCACTCTGCACTCTTCTCCAGTGGCTCCATCATCGGTGGCGGTTTCCTCATCGGTCGTCTCCAGGGTGTTTTCCACCAAGTCGTCGACACCATGGCTCCTCCCTCCTCCGACTCCGCCCTGGGGCCTCGTCTGGGCTGGCCTCTGGCATGTCATCTGGCTTCTCCTGCTCCAGGCCCCTCACTGTCTCCTCCCACCTTCAACTCCCCCATGGACTGGTTTTCTTTGTTTTGGACTTTGTGTTGTTTCCTGTTTGTTTCCACGCCCTCCTCCAGAGCCCCCACCCTCCCTCCTCAGTTGTTCCTTTTACGGCACGAGGACGCGCCTACTCGGAGGGGGTGTAATGTTACATGTCTAGTCTGTTTTGCTTGTCTTTGAGTTTGATCCTTTTGTTCAGTTTTCCCGCCATTGTCATGATGAGTTCATTTGACCCAGCTGTGTCTTGTTAATTAGTCTAGTCATCACCTTGTTTGCCCTGTGTATTTAGTCCTCAGTTTTCCCTCAGTGTTTGTCCGTCGACATCTACGTATACTGGTGTTTCTGAGTGTTCCTTGTGAGTTTCTTCATTAAAGTTCCAAGTTCTCCTTCGTGAGTTTTGATACACCTAGTTTGTAACACTCATAGTCTTCAACATCAACATTTTACATATAAAATGTTTACAGTAAAACTTTACAATAAGGTTAACATGAACCAACCATGAACAACACCTCTGTTCAGCATTAATCTTTGTTAACATTAACTCACACATATATTAATGCAGCTATTCACGTTAACCGCGCAATTAGTTAATGCATTAGTTAACATGAACTAACCATGAACAATGCCTGTAGCTTTACTGTTCTTGTAAGGTTATCTTACTGTACATATTTACATTAGTTTACATAGCAGTTGACACACACTAAGGATGAACATTTCTAACTCACCATCTGTTAATGTGAATAGCTGCATTAATATATGTGTAAGTTAAGATTAATGCTGAACAGAGGTGTTGTTTATGGTTAGTTCATGTTAACTAATGCAATTGCGCTGTTAATGTGAATAGATGCATTAATATATGTGAGTTAACGTTAACAAAGATTAACTAATGCTGAACAGAGGTGTTGTTCATGGTTAGTTCATGTTAACTAATGCATTAACTAATGTTAACTAATACAACCTTATTGTAAAGTGTTACCATGTTTACAAATGTTCTGTAAATTTCCTCAAGTTTCCTTTTGCCACAGCAGTTTGTTCTGAGGGGGTTTGTTGAAGTGCAAAATGGCACATTTTAAATTCCTCAGTACTAGTTCCAATCTACTTATAGATAATAAGCCAGAAGACTTTCATTGGCTGTCTTTACAATGCTTCTTGCAAATTTGTTAATTACCCTGCTGCCTTCATCGCTGCCGTTTTCCAAATCAATGAAGTGGAAACAGAAACAGTCTCTGCAAGGCTTTATGCTCTTCAAATATGTCTCTGGGATTGGATCAGAGAAATGTCAAGTGTGCGGGTTTGTAGAAGGAGGAAATTGGAAAACCCCACTCAGCACGCTTGCAGACTGGCCATCTCATTGCCAACCACATTCTCAACCTGAGGCTTTTTCAGGCACAGTAGTTCAATTATTTACATATTTGACTTGGTGACTAAACACTGCCTGCTTTGTATGGTCCTGTTTGCAAGACCAGGTGCTAACGTTGCTAGGCCGGTGTTAATGTGTTGTTTGGAAGCATAATGGAGGATGTCCAAGTCCAGAGACATTAGTGAAGTGAGATAACTACAGCTGTATCTATAAACTTAAGACACATTGTAACGCCATCAGTCATTCTGGCTGTGCTTCATTTATTGATTACCCAATGGCTTTTGATGAGTAAGCTAACGTCAATGCTTAGATATATCCCTCAGTGTCTGTCCTTGCCTGTGCCAGGAAATGGAAAATTATAAAAGGTGACAATAACAGGTACACATTAGGCATAAGAGGACATAAAGAGGGGATTATGGCAATGTATTGGAAAATATAACATCAACTTGTTTGATAAAGGTGGAAGGAGTGCGTACATGTTGCTAAACATTCCTACTTCCACATCAAACCAACATTAGCAATAACCTGTGTTACTACACATACTGTAACCAGTCTAATTTAGAAAATCAACAGTTTATTGTGAAATTAGGTCTAAACTTTCACAATTGAAGAAAAAAAAAATCTTTCTTTTATCTGCGTGAGGTCAGAGCTCTGACACAGTCATGGTGTCACGATTCACCAGTGAGAGTGCCCGTGATTACCACCAGAGGGCACTCCATCCCGGACTGTCACTCCATCAAGAACTACATTACCCATTATCCTTTGCCCGGACTCATCAACACTCATTGTTTACACCTGTGTCTCATTTACCACATTACCTCTGCCTATATCTAGCCTGTTCACCTGGTCATTCCCTGCGAAGTCTTGTATGTTGTTACACTGCATCTCTGAGCGTTTCCCTGGTTCTTGTCTCTTGGTTTTTGGATTTCTTGCCTGTTTCTTGGATTACCCTTTTGCCTCTGTCCCCTGCCTTGTTTGCTTTTTTGGATTGCCTGCCTGGATATTGACCTATTGCCTGTATTTTGGATAACGTGTCTGGATTGTCCCTCTAATAAAAGCTGCATTTGGATCTCCAACCTTTTGAGTCTCGGAGCGGTTCGTAACAGAAGACTTCGCCTTCAATGGATCCAGCAGTTCAACTCATCCGTTTGCAGCAAGGTAACAAATCACTCGAGGACCACACCTGAAATTTCCTAGACCTTGAGTATCTCACAGACTTTCCTGATTTTGCCCTTATTGACTTATTGTTATGGACTCAATGATTGCTACCAATCCAAACTCATCAGTGATGGTCCTAGGAGATCATGAGTTTTTGGACTATGCATTGTTATTAAGTGGGTCCTCCTACACTGTTGGGGAAGTAGAAGAGGACATTTCCCCTAAACGTTTTTTGGGAGGGGGCACCGTGCATCAAGCTCCGATGCCCACAGAGCTTGGCCCATCACAGTGTTCACCATGTCCATGTTTTCCCTAGTCCCATGTTTTCTGCCAAGATGGCCGCCACCACGCCAGAGCCCTCTGCCAAGATGGCCACCCCACGTCAGAGCCCTCTGCCAAGATGGCCGCCGCCACGACAGAGCCCTCTGCCCAGATGGCCGCCACCACACCAGAGCCCTCAGCCCAGATGGCCGCCACCACACCAGAGCCTGTCCCCGAGAGAGAATTTCCTGTTCCCGTACCTGAACCTGTGTCTGTTCCTGTCAATGATGCACTGACTGTTATGGCAACAGCCATTTTTTGTGTGTGGGCTGCACACACATCAGCTCTGTCTCCTGCCCAGAGTCCAGAGAGGACTTTGTCTCCTGGGGTGGGCTATAGGTCCACAGAGGCCGTCCCTGAACTGCCGGCGCTGCTGTGGTCCCCTCTGAGCGGTTCGCAACACATGGCACTCATGCGGGTGACGCAAGTTTGAATTTAGTTCATGTGATTTGTTGATCTTATTCCCACATCTACTAACCATCATTTCATTCTATTGTACCTATAATTTTTTTTTACATCAAACATGATGCTGTCAATACATTTATATATATATATATATATATATATATATATACAATTTTTTTTTTTTTTTTTTTTAATTGTGTACACTTTACATAAAAACAAGTATGTATTCTTATGAAGTAACCATGGGAGAGCATATAATCACAGATATTTATTTTTGTAATAATTAATTTATTAACTCTCCAATCAAAAATGGTGATGTCTGACTTACCACTTGAGAGAGCTAGAAAATAGTCATTAAGTAAACGATCAGTAATCAGTTTAGTGGTTAGAAATGCAGTGGGAGAGTACTTTTAACTCTCATTTCACCAATACACCCGTACTGTATATGCACTCAACACTGTAATATTTTTTTTTACCATCTGAGCTTTTATTTGGTGGTGTATATTAGTGCCACACCAGCAACATATTGCTTTTATACAACAGTTCTATAAACAAGATGTTAATATCAAGTAACTATATTTCAGACAAAATTTGGCCAGTAAGTTTGTATGTATTTCCTCATTGGCAACAAAAATAGTTCCAAAAGATGCCAATGTCATGTAACGGTGGATGTAATGAGCGCTCGACGATAGAGAAACAAATTTCCACAAGGAAAATCAGGAGATAAACAGAGAAAACACAACCACTAAACACAGACGAGATCGGACAAAGAACTGGAAAACACAGGGAGTATAAAAAAACCAGACTAAACGTGGGAACTAATGAGTTAATTAACAACAGGTGAACAGAATGAAACCGACACAGACATGGAAATTAGGACAACTTAGGGTATGTTTACGCAACAACGATGTGCTAAAAACAGATGACAATGTTGTCAAAACTACCCCTGTTCACACAGATCTGCGAAAATTATGCATGCCAGGCCAGTAGTTGGCGATGTCACTTTGTCAAGTAACTTTCTTTTATCGTTTTTTGTGTTTGCTCCGCTGGGGTTGGATGCCATGATGCAGACGTGGCCGAGGCTGCGTCTGTATGCATTTCCCCCGATCGTTCTGCTCCCGGGAGTCTTGGAGCGTGTCCGCCGAGAAGGGATCAGCCTACTTCTAGTAGCACCCTATTGGCCGACCCGGGTATGGTTCTCGGACATTGTAGCACTGCTAGACGGTCTCCAGTGGCAGGTCCCTCTGAGGAGGGATCTGCTGTCTCAGATAGGGGGCACAATATTCCACCCCCGGCCAGAGCTGTGGAACCTCTGGGTCTGGCCCCTGAGGGGGCCCGGTACCTAGAGGCTGGCCTGTCAGCAGGTGTTGTCGAGACCTTACTCAGCTCCAGGGCTCCTTCCACCAGGAGACTGTACAGCCTGAAGTGGAATGTGTTTTCCACTTGGTGTAGAGAGTGTGAGGTGGACCCAGTTAACTGCCAAGTGGCTTCAGTGCTGGAGTTCCTCCAAGATCGTTTCTCCGCCGGTCTTACCCCATCCACACTTAAAGTGTATATGCCTGCCATTGGGGCTTTCCACTCGCCTGTGGGTGATGGGCCTCTGGGGAAGCACCATCTGGTTGTACGTTTCCTCCGTGTGGCTTGGAGGATGAGGCCTGCGACTCACTCCAGAGTTCCAACCTGGGACCTGGCGGTGGTGCTCGAAGGGCTGGCTGAGACCCCCTTCGAACCACTGGAGTCGGCTGAGGCAAAGAACCTGACCCTTAAGGTGGCCTTTCTCCTTGCCATCACTTCTCTGAGGAGAGTGGGGGACCTTCAGGCCTTGGCGGTTACGCCAACTTGCCTGGAGTTTGCCCCTGGCGGAGTTAAGGTCATCTTACATATGTGCCCAAGGTGCCATCAAGCGTGGCACGGTCAGTGGTTCTTCAGGCCTTCCATCCTCCACCTCATGTGACGGCGGAAGAGGGGAGACTTCATCTGCTCTGCCCGGTCAGAGCACTGAGAATTTACTTAGAGAAGTCTGCGCAGTGGAGAAAGTCAGACCAGTTGTTGGTGTGCTTTGGCTCACCCAAGAAAGGGCTGCCTGCATCAAAACAGACAATCAGTAACTGGATTGTCCAGGCGATAACCACGGCTTATCAGGTGTGCAATTTGCCTTCACCTATGGCCGTGAGGGCTCATTCCACCAGGGGCATGGCCTCCTCTGTGGCCCTCCTTTCTGGAGTCTCGCTTCAGGAGATCTGCGAGGCGGCCGGGTGGGCCACCCCGCACACCTTCATTAGATTCTATAGTCTGCAACTCCCTGTGACGCCTGGCGCTAGGGTGCTCGCGTTCTAAGTGTGCCTGGGTTCCAGCTTCACACTAGGGCGGGCGTGATACTCGGTGTGGCCTAGTGGGTATTCGTTCCCCAAAGTGTCGATAGACGCAGTACGAGTTCCCTCTAAAGGGAACGTCTCGGGTTACGACTGTAACCCTTGTTCCCTGAGAAGGGAACGAGACACTGCGTCTCGCCGCCATCACCTCATCACGCCGGGAGCGCTTGCTTCATCGCAAAAGCTATCTGTAGTATGAGCCAGCGTCCCTTTGTAGCTTCCGTGTGTGCCGTCACATACTACGTCATGACGCAGCACCAACAGGATCAGAATAGATTTCATTCATGCTTCAGATGCGCTACGCTGGGGGGCTTTCCCCAAAGTGTCGATAGACGCAGTGTCTCGTTCCCTTCTCAGGGAACAAGGGTTACAGTCGTAACCTGAGACATTTTAATAAATTAACTAGGCCTATAGTAAAAATATGATTTGAATGAATTGTAGGCCTAAGTTAATGTTACAAATAACTTTCCTGTATCACTAATTAAAGATGTCATCAAATCACGAGTTTGTTTTCAGCAGTTATAATTTAAACATCAAAACACGATACCTTTCAATAATATAATTGAACATAGGCTACAATTTATTATGTATTCAACATGCATGAAGAAAATAAGGTTGAATCTCAGGAGCTCTAAAAGAATGAATCGACTTCAACTGATGAATGCAGCCAATGAAAATGTGAAGAATGAAAAAGCACATTGCTGGAAAGAAAGTGGAAAATAACAAAAGTAAGGTAAGACAAATAACATTTTCCTACCCATTTACCTGTCAAACTGTTGGTCAGGTGAAGGCGACTGGTTTTATTCAAGAAAAGTTATTTTTAGGAAAAATATTATTTTAATTACTGCACTTAAGACTTATAGCACATGCAGTTCAAATAACAAAAAAACAAACAAACAAAAAAACAAGTGAAATATAGCCACACTGGGAGATAAAAGCGAGTATCGATCAAATGCACCTGACCGAGTGACATCATTCTTTAAGGTATGCGCAGCATGTATCCATGGCAACGCTTAGCTGTGTAGAGACAGTAACGGTCCTGCCGGATTTTCTCAGAGGCAGCTTTGAGTTTTCTCTTTCGTCGATCGAAAAGGTATTTATAATTTTAGATTAGTAGACATTAGCTACAATAACCACTGTTCATCTTGTAATGTTTAAAATATGAAAATTTTACCTTTTAAAATGTTTGCTGAAGTTTTCCGTCATGTAGTACAGCTGCTAACCGTTATGCTAACACTTCGAAGCTATATGTTAAGCTGAAATGAGACGACATTATCTGATATTGACAAATATAGGGCTTAAATATGAACTTTCCAAAGTAAATACACTGAGGCAAAAGACAAAAGCCCAAATTGGGACGGCCTAACGTTATCTTCCAGTGTGCGCTAAATATAGGCTAATTTGGACCATGGTCTAACGAAATCAAAATAGTCTTTTTTTTTTTCAATGGACAAACGATGATACTAGACATATAAAATCATAACACTACTGAATGTGTTAATTTTGTTGTTTTAGGTTAGAAGCCAACGGGAAGAATTGCCATCGGACTAACCCCACAGCTGACAACCAGAGATGCGCGCCCACACACAACTGCCTGCGCGCGGAAAGAGGATATCCTACACATGGACGTCCGGGGGACGTTCGCAGAGGCCATTTAAGGGGCGTTCTGGGGACCTTTTTTTGTTAGCTGGGTTTACATGTCACCTCAGATCTCTTCAGGATAATGATTGTCTGAGGTGAGGCTGATGCTTGATTCTGTGGATAATGGAACTTAAGTAGCTTTTTGTTAAATAGTAGTTTAACACAATATTTTTGAGGTTGTTTTGTGATATAAAATATTACTTTGGAATGTTGGATTCTGTATTTCCTTCCCCAATGTTACTGCTTAAGTTTTTTTTTTTTATTATTATTCCTCTTTCCTTCCAAGTTACGTTCTTTTTATTATTATTATTATTATTATTATTATTAATGCTGTTTGAGTTGATAAGACGGTTTTGACCTATATTATTTGGTTTACTCACTGGTATGCCCTGGAATACGGGGTCTGGGGCAGCTGGGTTATTCTTGAAGGGTGTGGTGGTTTTACGTGTTTGTATTTTGTATTTATGTGTCATGTCTGTTGGTTTTGTTGTGTTTAATTTATTTTATAATTTTTGCACCCTTGTAATGTATTTATGCATTCAGTTATTTTTGTTTTTATGTTTGACCAGTGACCGTATTATTGTTAGTTATATTTTTCAGGCTGGACGAGATTAAGGGATTAAAAATCATTCAGTTGAATATTAGAAGTCTGTTGCGCAAAATTGATTTACTTTGTGCGTGGGTTGATTTAAACAAGCCTGACATAATCACTCTTTCTGAAACATGGCTTAATAGCAGTGTTTCAGACAATGAAATAAACTTATGTTATTTATAAATATGATAGGTGCTCCAGGGGTGGAGGTGTGGCTATATATGTTTCTATAGGGATTGTATCGGAGTTGATTATACCTACAGTTGATCCTTTATATTTTGAATGTATTTTTATTAAGGTGGTTTTTCATTCAAATAAATGTATAATCATCGGAAGCATATACAGACCACCCTCTTCACCGGTGGAGTCCTTTAATTGCCTGATATCTACCATTAATTCTGTCTTTGGTAGAAATGAAATAATTTTATTAGGCGATTTTAATAAGAATTGGTTAGATAAGTCATCTGATAAAGAAAAAAATATATTTAATAGTTTAAATCTTACACAATTAATTACTGAGCCTACTAGAATTACTTCTTGAACACAATCTCTTCTTGATTGGATACTTGTCTCACATCCAAATAGATTTTTAAGGGCAGGTGTTATGTCTGATTGCTTTAGTGATCACTCTATTACATTTTGTGTATGGAAAATTAAAGTACCTAAATTGCCACCAAGATTAATTAAAATCAGACAATATAAAAAATTTAATTTAGATTTATTTATTAATGATCTGGTTTCTATTAATTGGGATAGATATAATTGAATTCCTTATGTACAAGATGCGTGGGATTTTTTTAATGCTGAGTTTATTAATGCTGTTGACAAACATGCACTTTGGAAAACGTCTCGGGTTACGTCTGTAACTCTTGTTCCCTGAGAAGGGAACGAGACACTGCGTCGTTAATGACACTTTGGGGACGCTCCCTTAGCGTAGCACATCTGAAGTATGAATGAAACTATTCCAATCCTGATTGGTGTTGCGTCATGACGTAGCATGTGACAGCATAACCAGAAGCTACAAAGGGATGCCGGCACACAACAGAGTTAGCTTTCACGATGAAGCAAGTCGCTCCCAGGCATGAAGAGGCGTGGCAACGTGACTCAGTGTCTCGTTCCCTTCTCAGGGAACAAGGGTTACAGACGTAACCCGAGACGTTCCCTTTCGAGGGAACTCACACTGTGTCGTTAACGACACTTTGGGGAACGAATACCCACTATGCCACAACGAAACATGCCTGTCCTAGTGTGAAGCTATTTTAGGCACAACTTAGGACGAGAGCACTCGTGCAACCGGCGTGGAAGGAAGATGCAGACTGTAAAATCTTATGAATGTGTGCGGAGTGGCCCAGCCAGCCACTTCACAAATCTCCTGAAGAGGGACCCCTGAGAGGAGGGCTCTAGAAGACGCGATGCTTCTAGTAGAATGTGCCCTCAAGGCCACAGGTGGAGGCAAACCACGCACCTGATAGGCCAAGGCAATCGCCTGGACGATCCAATTACTTATCGTCTGCTTAGATGCAGGCAGCCCTTTTTTGGGTGACCCAAAGCACACCAGCAGTTGGTCTGACTTCCTCCACTGAGAAGACTTATCTATATAAATACTTAATGCCCTGACAGGGCAGAGCAGATGAAGTCTCTGCGCTTCCATCGACACATGCGGTGGAGGATGAAAGGCTTGAAGAACTACTGACCGTGCCACATTAAATGGCACCTTAGGCACATAGCCAGGTCTAGGATGTAGAATGGCTTTAATTCCCCCAGGGGCAAACTCCAGGCAAGTTGGTGTTATAGCCAAGGCCTGGAGGTCCCCTACTCTTTTAAGAGAAGTGATCGCCAAGAGAAACACCATTTTAAAAGTCAAGTTCTTTACTGTCGCAGACTCAAGAGGTTCGAAGGGAGCCTCAGCCAGCCCTTCGAGCACCACTGCCAGATCCCAGGTTGAAACTCTGGTACGAGCCGCAGGCCTCATCCTCCAAGTACCACGGAGGAACCGTACAACCAGCTGGTGCCTCCCCAGAGGCCCATCACATAGAGGAGTGTGGAAAGCCGCCGATCCCAGCAGAGGAATCTGCCATGGAGGACCTGCTAGGAGTGCTATGATGTCTGAGAACCATACTCGGGCCGGCCAGTACGGGGCTACTAGCAGTAGACTGACTCTGTCTCAACGGACCCTCTCCAGAACTCCCGGGAGCAGAGCGATCGGGGGAAATGCATACAGACGCAGCCTCGGCCACGTCTGCACCATGGCATCCAACCCCAGCGGGGCTGGATGTGTGAGAGAAAACCACAGTGGACAGTGGGACGTCTCTCAAGACGCGAATAGATCCACTTCCACTGGGCCGAACCTCTCACATATTGACTCCACCACCTCTGGGTGAAGTCTCCATTCCCCGGGCCTCAGCCCCTGCCTCGACAGGACGTCCACTCCCTGATTCTGGTCGCCTGACACATACAGTTTCCCCTGGGACCACAGGAGGATCTGATGCGCCAATTTGCATAGAGGGCGCGATCTCAGTCCCCCTTGATAATTCAAATAGGCGACCACTGACGTATTGTCTGTACGTATCAGGACATGATGACCCTTGAGGTCTGGCAGAAAGCTCCTCAGAGCCTTGAAGACCGCCAGCATTTCCAGACAATTGATGTGCCAAGAGGCATGCTGGGCCTGCCACAGACCTCTCGAAAAGTGGCCGTCCATGACTGCACCCTAACCCATGAGAGATGCGTCTGTCGAAACGATTTCTCAGCGACATGACGCTCCCAACACTGGTCCCTGGGACAAAAACCAAGGTTTCTTCCATATGGCCAGAGCCCTGAGTCTCAACCCCAATTTTCGAATGTGGCCAAGGACGACATCTTGATGCCAAACTGCCATTTCTCGCGACTGGGCCAATATGATCATAAGAATGGTCAGCATCTTGAACCTGAATCTCCTCAGAGACCGATTCAAGTGCCTTAGATCTAGAATTGGACATAGCCCTCCATCCTTTTTGGGAACTATAAAGTACCGGCTGTAGAACCCGGACTCCCTGTCTGGCGGAGGAACTCGTTCTATGGCCTCCTTTACCAGCAGTGAGTGAACCTCTTGTTCCATTACCCTAGCCTGCTCTGGGACCACTGCAGTCCAGACCACCCCATTGAACTTCAGGGGGCGCTGAGCGAACTGCAGTCTGTACCCATTTTCCACAGTCCGCAGGACCCATAGAGATACATTCGACAGGCCATGCCATGCCGGGAAGAAATCCACTAAGGGAATCAGCCTCTCGAGGCTGACCTCGGGTGTTCTTAGAGTATCATTCTTGACCCCCTGAAGCGGCTGACCGGCAGGGAGAGGTCGAAAACAATTTTTGGTGTGCAGATACGGTCGCTGCCCGGCCGCAGGCTCTTGGGGCGGCCTAGGCAGCGAGTGTTCACTGGAAATCGATGTGGCCCGAAGCGTACTGGACAGCGGGATTACCACATCGATTTCCAGAGGGTTCCGAGGCAGAGACGACCTCAATCGCTCCTCCCCGGAGGGGACAGCCCTAAGAGGACCTGCCAGGGCTAGGACATCTTCTGAAGCAGCCTCTCGAGACTAACCTCGGGTATTTTACATTTACTGAGTTCGGTGCCCTGAAGCGGCTGGCTGGCAGGAGAAAACTGAACACAATTTTGTACCCTCATCTAAGGGAGCAACTTGACAGGACCGCAATGACTTTGGGCAGACACTGCGATTAGCAATCGCTGGAAACCGATATGTCCCGAAGCGCACGAGGCGGCGAGAACAAGCATCGATTTCCTGAGGGCTCCGTGGAGCAGTGAGGTCCTCACAATGCACGCAGGCAGCCCCCTCAGGAACTGCCCATGCATGCTCTGCTCCCAGCTTAGATGATTATTCAGACAAGTGAAACACGGTTTAGACGATAGGCTGATTTAAAATATCTCACTTCTCAAAGTCAGATAATATTCCATTATTTTAATTTCTCAGAATTAAATGCTGCCATAATCACCAGACAAGACTGTTTTAATATTTATTTATACGATCTTGTAATCTACACGTCGGCAAACGCGAGATTCGAGCCGTTCACAATATATTTGGCTTTTATCCCTCGAGATGAAAGTCAATAGGCGCGAGGCTGAAACACCCGAAAGCGCATGTTTATCTGCTGTACGCGTCGAGATATTACTCAATGAAAACAGCCAGCACCCTCAGGAGCTGACTGTGCATGCCTCGCACCCAAACAGTATTACACACCGTTCGCATGTCTCACTCTTACTCACGAAATCTCTGCGTTGCTTCGGCAAATGCGAGATCGAGCCTTGCATTTGACTTTTATTCCCTCGAGAATAAAGCCAACAGGGGCGGAGCTTAAAAACTCCTGATAGCGCATTTGCTTTTATTTACACATCGGGACATTTTTATAAATGAACACCGTCAGCCCTCTCAAGAACTGACGGGCATGCTCCGCTCCCATACCCAGGTGAATGAAGTGGCGAGCTCTCATTTACTACAACTGCCTCGATGCTGAGCGCATCTAATTCCTCAGAATCAGATCGCTCAGCCATCGGGTTCCGGAACTTTCAGAGGACTGAGAAAATGCCGCAGCAGTCTCAAGCTCTCTTGACAGATCCATTTGCGAACCCCACGATGTGAGCCACCACACCGCCTTGGCGGACGTGGGACCCGAACCGCGGGGACCGCGAGCCTGGCCGGCCTCATCGAACATGGTCATCTGGAAGCGCAGCACTCTGATCGGTAGTGCTTCACAGTGGCCGCAGTCAGCCCCCTCGAGAGCTACCCGTACGTGCTGCACTCCCAAACAGTGAACAGCTGATGTGTGTCCCCACCCGTGAGATATCTAGGGCAGGGATGCACACATTGCTTGAACTGTTCACACGCCATTCTTTTAAACTATTTGTGACAGACAACACCAAATAGGACATACAACAACAGAGAGTGCTTGCTGAAGAGCGAAAAGCTAACTCTGTTGTGTGCCGGCGTCCCTTTGTAGCTTCCAGTTATGCCGTCACATGCTACGTCATGACGCAACACCAATCAGGATTGGAATAGTTTCATTCATACTTCAGATGCGCTATGCTAAGGGAGCGTCCCCAAAGTGTCGTTAACGACGCAGTGCGAGTTCCCTCGAAAGGGAACTGTTGAGGTTAAGGGCAATCATATTCCGTGGATTAGCTTTGAATTTATTAGTCTCTTTAGGCAAAGGGACAAAGCATGGACAACATTTCATCAGACAAGAAGTAATGCTGATTAGGAAGTTTATAGGCATTTGAGAAATCTGAGTAAGGCAAAAACCCGAAATGCAAAATCTAATTATTATAAAGAATGTCTTTCTTATCATTTTAAATTTTGGAATAAATTAAAAGTATTACTAGTACATCAAATAAACATTAAATTAATCAAATTAGAGTTGATAACACAATACTACATGATTCTTTATCTATTGCTCAAGCATTTAATCAACATTTTTCTTCTGTCTGGGCTACTTTAGTATCTTCTTCTTACTTGAATACTGGCACTTTTAATGAGACTTCATCGTGTAATAGTTTATTTTCATTTAGGAAGATCTTACCAATTGATGTTCAGAATGCCATTAATGAATTAAAGGTGACTAGCCGTGTTGGACTAGATGGGATTGAAAATTGGTTTCTTAAATTATCCTCTCATATTCTAATGTGTCCAATAGCTGATTTATTTAATCTTTCTTTGTCTACATGTGAGCTGCCAGTTATCTGGAAATGTGCACGCATTACTCCACTTCATAAGGGAGGTGATGTACTTGATCCTAATAATTATAGACCTATATCTATTATATGTTCTTTATCTAAAGTTTTTGAAAAATTAATTTATAAACAACTTTCAAATTATTTATGTATTAATAATATTTTATCATCATCTCAATCCGGCTTTAGGTCTAATCACTCTACAAATACTGCATTACTTAAGTTTACTAATGACGTGTTTTCAGCTTCAGATAATGGCAAACTCACAGGTGCTGTTTTTCTTGATTTAACTAAAGCTTTTGATTTGATCGATCGTTATTTGCTTTTAGATAAACTTCATGCTATTGGTCTTTCTGAAAATACAGTTTTGTGGTTTAATTCATACCTGCACAACAGGAAACAATGTATTGTCCTAAATGGAAACAAATCTGATTTTGTGATTCAACAATGTGGTGTGCCCCAAGGTTCAATATTGGGACCACTTCTTTTTTCTATTTATGTAAATAATCTACCATTAATTCTTAAAAATTGTCAAGTTCAACTTTATGCTGACGATACTGTCATATATGCATCTAATTCTGATTCTTTACAAATTCAACTATCTCTTCAGTCTGATTTTAATACTTTACAAGATTGACTTTTGGCTAATAAATTAGTGCTTAATAAAAACAAGTCATATATTATGATTTTTGGTTCTAGACAGAAAATTAAATCCAAAACATGTTCTTGTGTTGTATCATGTAAAGACGGTACTCCTTTGCATAAAGTTGATGCTATTAAATATCTTGGTGTATGGCTTGATTCTGAGCTTTCTTTCAAATCACATATTAATCATGTTTTACGCAAAGTTAACATTGGAATTAGTACTTCGTATATCGTTCTCGGAATTGTTTTTCATATAGTGTTCGTAAGAAACTTGTTTCTCAACTAATACTTCCGTCCTTTGATTATTGTGATGAGGTTTATCAAACGGCAGCTAAATCAGATCTTGCCTCGCTAAATACAGCATACAATAGAATTTGCAGATTTGTTTTGGGATGTTCTTATTTCACTCATCATTGTACAATGTACGATGTACTTCAATGGTCATCTCTGTATGTAAAAAGACACATTCATTGGCTTAATTTTATATTTAAATGTATTTATTTTAACTATCCCAGTTACCTACAACAATACTTTGTACCTTTTTCTTCAAATTACCAAGTTAGGCACTCTGTCCAGACTTATTTTTTTGCTTTTCGTGCAAAAAAAAAAAAACTATTGGTAAAAGAGCATTTATGTTTAAAGCCCCAATAGACTGGAATAATTTACTTGCAGACATTAGATCCATTACATAATTTAGGTTGTTTAAACAATTTTAAGGTAGACTGCACATGTTATCATTGATACTGTCACTGTTGTTCACTGGTGTTTACGTTGATTATGCTTATATTTATATTTGTACTTTATGTTTATTCATAATTGTATTATTTGAATAGTTTATTTTGTTGTGTATTTATTATTATTATTTTTTTTTTTTTTTGTAAACTCGGTGGTGTCATTTATTTATTTATTTTTTTTCATTATTGTTCGTTTTGTTGTTTGTTTTGTTGTTGATGTACTGGTAATTATATTTTGTTATGTTTCTGTTACTATGTTTTGATTGGTGTATGTTAGGACCCCCTCGAAAACGAGATGGTACATCTCAAGCGGTTAATCCTATTAATAAATTCAAATATCTGTATTTTGTTAGGCTCTTTGCCTCTTGCCAATATGGTCCGAAGTAAACAAAGGAAATTGTTATGTACAGCACACTTGTGATCACGCTCCCATACCTCCTTCTTTTCATACCACAGACCCCATTGTAAGTGGCCCCAGGACTTAGTGGACCCATTCTAAACTTGAACACAAGCACATAATGCACACACTTTTCATATTCACTGCTCAAAGCCCGTCACCTAGAAACCAGTCCGCTCCTGTGTAATTGGTTTTATTCTGCAGTAAGGCTGCAGGATAAAAATAAACAAATAAATAAATAAATAACCTCAATCGATTCTCTCAGAGAACACTTCAGGTTCATATCGCTTTATGTTCTAGTTTGACTGGATCACGCTTTTTAAATGTTGGGGCATGGAATTAAAATAAAGTATCTAAAATTAAAATCAGGATATTTTATGTTAAACAACATTTACAGGCAGAGGAACACCAGAGGTTTGGAAATGGACGCAGGGGTCCATATTGAATACTAAATAGAAATGAGTTGACGGGGCCCAGACGTAGACTATTCTAAACCATAAAGGAAGATTGGCACGTATGAAACCTTAGCTTGAGAATTGTTGTGTTAGCTTTGACCCCATCTCCTTCGTGCAGGCCCACAAATGTCTTTATGTGTGTGCTGTGTGTGGTGTTTTCTTGCAATTCACACAAATCCTAGTTTTACACAGCATTTTCACTTCACTAGATGATTCGATTTCCAGCCATGCTCTTTTTTCATCTAAAATCTCCAGGGGAGAGAATTCAATATCCATTTCAGAATCCATTCCAGGACATCCTACAATAAAGGAGGCTGGGTGTGAGAATAATCTAATGACCGGGAGCTTCTACATGTGTGTCATTTATTGAGATTGTCTCACAGGTTGTATAACAGATCCAATGAATGTAATGACTCACCAGACGTATACTTGAGGTCATGGTGTGGAATGAATGGACATATATATTCACAACTGCAGCAGACAAATGCAACCTATGCAGTTTATGCCCACATGCACACATGAATAATTTATACTAAAAATCTGTGAAGTAAAAAAAAACAAAAAACATTTCCATTATGTTATCTGGCTTCTACATTAATTCATTTGGCAGACATTTTAATCAAAAGCATATCCTACAGCACATTCAAGGCTATATGTTAAGTATGTTTGCTCCCTATAAGAATTGAACCCATAACCTTGTTGTTGCTAGCACCATGCAGGAGCTCAAAGCTTCACAGACTTTTTTTTTATTTATTTATTTTTTACTTTGAGCTGTCCTGCCATAATGTAATGTGTTTAAAACCAAATAATATAATAATCAAATGAAAAAGGATAATACATGGTGTCAAGGATTGGCTGCTTTGCATTGGCCCGTCTTTGCTTATGTAGATAGCATACTCTACTGAGCCATTCAGAATTTGCCATATACAGTATATCCATTTATTGGTAATTATTGATATAATTTTATTTATAATGATTAATATATAGTATTATTGATATTACTATTTAATATATATATATATATATATATATATATATATATATACTTTGTATACATATATAAAAATAAAATTACTGAAGATTTTATATTATTGTTATCCAGTTTCTATTTTATTAACAAACAAAACATATTTCTATGAACATGGAGCACAAAACTTGATCGTTCATTCATTCATTCATTCATTCATTCATTCATTCATTCGAAAAAGGTCCTTTCATGATTTTGTATAATAGGTTTGACTGTAGTGCTTCTCCTGGCTTCTTACATATTTATTTGATATATTAATGCACACTTTATTCTGTTTGCTGTTTAGCGGCACATAACAAATAGAAAGGTGGAACATGCAGTTTGATGTTAGATTTGTCTAGTGATCCATTTCTTGACCAACACATCTGCAGTGCCACATGGATATTGTAAGGAATTGCTTTTTTCCATATGAATGGACGCTCCTTTCTTACTACGGGTGACTGTATGGGTTCAAGGACATGAAGACACATATCTTTTCATAGAGTATGTTATGGACTCTAGAAGTTTATAACAAGACCAGTAGAGCTTTATACAGTATATTATATATATATATTAATGGTAAAGTTAGAGGCCATGTTCCTAAAACAGCAGAGAGTAAGAGTTTTGAATAGTGGTCAGGGGGCTGTGGTTAGGGGCATTCACTCTAATTTTGTGGTTAGGCTTATGGTCATTTAAATGGCATTTAAATAGCATTAAATGGCAACAAAGATTAATTCAGGTACATGTTCCACTTGGCTATATACGGCCATATGAACACCATTTGTCATAGGTAGACACTTAACACAAGGCTACAGTAGAACATTTTGCAGGGTAATAAAAAAAAATTATTCAATTTAATTTATCGCCACCAAGAGTCATTTTTGATCAAACAACAAAATTTAAAAAATTCAACAAAATTAAAAAAAGCATTAATGCACACATATTGATAAATCATGGTTTTCATATTGCATAATGTACAGCCGTGGCCAAAAGTATTGGCAGTGACATAAATTTTGTGTTTCACACAAATTTTGTGTTTTTTTTTTTGTTTGTTTCTTCAGTTGTTGTGGTGTTGATTCATATTGTTTCTTGATTATTGTGCAGAGTGATCAGATGCATTTTAAATAATTGCAAAAAGCTTAATTGGCCATTCTGATTGGATTATTCACAAGTTTGTGTGCCCATATAATCTTAGCATACATGGTAAAACAGTTTTGGCTTGCTGTTCGCTATGGAGGGGCTTGGGAGGATACTTGAGCTCTGATTTGAGCTCTGAAAATCAGATGGCTCACGTCACATGGCATTCCTATTCCCTCCTAACATGAGGGCCAGAACTATGAGAGGATGCAAGGGCCCGTCCCTTCCAGGTCACCTCCAGTCATGAAGTGCTCGAACGGAAGAGCTAACACTGCAATCCTAACGGGGGAACACCCATGATTAGATACATGAGGGATCACACTACAATTTGGAGGGGGTGAAGGTTTGGTTTGGCTTGGTTTGTGTTGCGTGGCAACAACTATATCTTTGGGCGGCATGTAAGTAGCATAAAGGGAGGCGAGGGCTAGATGGGCTTGTTTTATTAGGGTGAGATTGGATCAGATGTATGACTGGAAGGTATCTGAGGACCAGCGACCCAGCTGTTTAACTTGATGGTCGGACAGACCTTTCTGGATGGCAGTGGTAGCTGCTCAGATGCGAAAGGTGTAAGACGAAAACGTGGGCTTGGATACCGGAGTGAGGACGGATTTAGTTTTTTTATGGAACCAATTCGTAGGAACTGGAATATTGTTTTCATCGATGACACTTCTGTGTGCAAAGAACAAGGAAAGTGATTGATATGGCTGGATAGGGGTTGGTAGGTTGAAAATATGGATGAAATGGCCACGTTTGGTATTACTACATTTAATGAGTGGATGGTGTCATTGTCTAATATTTGGAGATCGGAGAAGGTTGGGTGGATGGCTGGGTTGAATTTGGAATTAGTGGTCACTTCTGAAACGCTGAGGAAATCAAAGAATGCTAGGGTTAACATGGGGTCTAGATCTCTTGTTGTACCAGGGAATTACCAGAACAGAGGAAAGTTAGGCATTTGGCTAAAAGGTTGACGGTTAGGGGTTGTCTGGGATTTAGGGATCCTTTAATTAGAAGGGAAATCTGAGGGTTTACTATGTTGGGACATTGACGGCCATGACTTAATTTAAAGAAAAATTGTATGCTGTTAAGATAGACTGTTGGGAAAGGGCTGCTTACTGGAGGAATGGAATTGTTTGAAAGCTCCCCAAGTGGTCCAATACGATTGTAGTGTTCTAGGGGAGATAGCATTAATTATTGAGTACAAAGATAGGGAGTGGAGGTGTTTGAGTGGATGTGTTAAAGGAATATCAAGTCTGAATATGAAGGCACATGGGTTGGGTCTGGGTCCATTTCCAGGGCCAATGCCCTGAATTTCTGAAAAAGAAAATGAGACAGAACGTCAGCAATTTGGTTTTTGTGTCCTGGAATATGGCGAATAACCAGATGAGGTCATATTGTTACAATGGAATTCTATGCTTTTAGAAGACCATTTGTGACTCCACAAAAAGGTGGGTACTACAATCGAAATGTAGTGGACTGACAGGACAGAGAGGGCTCCAAGTTGAGGCGAACCCATGACCCTTATAACAACCCCCAAAACCTATGGAGGCAGTGGCATCTATAAACAGGGTGAGGTCACTTGGATAAGAGCGAATTTCAAGAGAAAGTCAGACCATTCTATTGTTTAAGGAACATGATCCATAAAATCAGATCAGCAAGGCAGGAAGGAGATAGAGATATGATATTGTCTAGAGCCAGAATGGAAGAGGCAAGAGACAGCAAGTGAGAGATAAAAGGGCATCCTTGGGCCACTATATGCTTGCCATAATATAAATGGCCCAGCAGGGATAGCAGATCACGTTTGCTGCACTGAGATGCTTCGATCAGGTTGGAGGAGATAGCGATAATCGTGTCTAGTTTGTCTTTGGGAAGGGAATCCTGGAATTTAGTCAATATTCCAAGGATTTCTAGGGATGTGGCCAATGTTTTCACTGGGGACAGAGGGACTCCTAGCTCAGGAAAAAGATCCAGCAAAGTCCTTCTGATAGCATATCGAACATTTTTGAGCTATTTTTGCAGCCAAAGTTAAGCAAACTGCAATGTAGAATGCCCCCTCTGATGCCAGCAGCCAATCACAGTACTGGAATAGAGGAGAACCAAATTGCAATCTGAAAGGGATAAATGTACCCTTTCAACAGACACTCCTTGTTGAGTCTCCTGTCCAGGGAGACAATAGCAGATACTCCTTTCTGAGTCTCTGGTCCGTCCAGGGAGACTGTAACAGATATACTGTTCTGAGTCTCCAGCCTGCAAAGGTGAGAAAATAGCAGATACAACGTTTTGAGTCTCTGGCCTGTGAAGGAAGAAACAGCAACAGATTACATGCTCTGAGTCTACAGCTTGTGAGGCAGCAACAGATACGACCACATTAACAAACACTACGTTCAGAGTCTTCTTGCAGTGAGACAGTAACAGATGCAGCACGCCCCGAGTCTCTATACCAGAGAGACAAAACGGATTGACTAAGTCTGAGTCTCTAAAAATGAAAGGCAGAATACAAATGGACATTTGTAACAAGGTTAAGCTCCGGCGAGTAAACCTTCACTTCAAGGTACCTTTGTCTGCTTGTTCCAGATTGTCAAGGACC
Organism: Coreius guichenoti; assembly: GCA_039654105.1. NCBI lineage: Eukaryota > Metazoa > Chordata > Actinopteri > Cypriniformes > Gobionidae > Coreius > Coreius guichenoti. The sequence continues at coordinate 33,018,682 of CM077169.1, forward strand.
ATCTGCAGCTGTGTCATGGCCTTATATGCATGGTCCAGATTTTAGAACTCCTTTTGGTGCTCCAGGAGATCAGCATCCCACAGAGTTTCATGTTCAAGGCTGTTGAAATGGATTTCAGCTCCTTCCCCCACTGCATTGTTACCCAGGCCAACCAGTGGAAGACATCGCCGCCATCAGACTGCTCAATCGACCATGTGAAACGTAAATATCACTCAACCCAACCTCTTTCCAGAGACCTTGGCATTGTTGAATATTATCAGTATATGATTTCATGGTTACACTTTATTTTGATGGTCCCCTTTAGACATATAGTTATATTGCACCTACATGTCAACTAACTCTCATTAGAGTATTAGTAGAGTATTAGTAGACTGTTAGGGGTAGGGTTAGTAGAATAAGGGGTAAGGGTTAGCATAATAAGTTCACATATACTTGCAAAGTTAATTATAGTCAGTAGAATTGGGGGAAATTAAAATGAAATGTTAGCAGATATTAAGCAGACAGTCTACTACTCTAATGAGAGTTAGTTGACACATAGGTGCAATGTTAATGTAAATCACGAGACTGTCCAATTAGACCATCAAAATAAAGTGTTGCCGATTTTCTAATTGACATTAGAGGTAATATAGCTGATGCTAGTTAATAACAAACAATCTTTCATTTATTTGTTTGATGCATAACAATGTTCTTCACATTATTAATTACAATGATTTATCTTTCCATAAGATAACGTAACTCTGCCATAGCCAAACCCAATGTAATCACTTGTACTTTATCCATCTTATGCACTTTATTCCTTTATCATTCCTTTATCATAGATGTACAGAACATATTACGCGTTACACTTTGACAGCCCAGGAAAATAGTCATTTAGCTACTTGCATCTTGAAGGGAAAAATCGAACATATTATTTCTGTAAATCTTCCAAAAAGCAATGCAAAATTTAGCTATAATAACGATGCGGTTGGAGCTTGGGTTTGAATTCAGATTAATGGTTATGGGACCACAGTCAAGAGAGGGATGTTTTTTTTTTTTTTTTATTAAAGGAGATGATGGAAGAAAGATCAGTATCTGCACCTGCTAGATTGTGTGAGTGTAGATGGGTAGAAGCAGGTGGAAGATCCATTGCAAATGTGTTGGAAAGAGCTGGAAGAAGAGTTGCAGTTAAAAGTGTGTATGCTGGGAGGCGCTGGACTGCTGGCTGGGATGAGCAGCAGATGAGGAAGCGGTGGTAGCGGTCGCTGGCTGAGGCTGTGGGGTTTTGGAGGCGAGCCTCCTAGTCCATGTGACTAATCGCTTTGGTGCTTCAGTGGGGCTGAGAGAATGTGGATTTGTTTGATGAGAGTGCACAAGGAGATTGTAAAGTTGCACTTTTTAGTTTCTCCATGAGAAATGAATACCGCCGTTAGAAAGGGCTTGGCGGAGCACATTAACATACCATTTTGCAATATGAGGTACAGAGGGGCATGCAGCAGGATGGTGAAGAGTGGTCGAACCTTGAGATGATCAAGAAGGAGGGGGAGAAAGTGACAAACGACACCTGAAAGAAGCATTTACCGGATCATAAAGAACTTTAATGATTGAATGTATTGTTTGTAGCTTATTCACAAAATCACGTTTAATTTAAAAGAAGTAATCTGACTATACATTTTCTTTACATAAATACTTTAGACCTACAGTACCGTTCAAAAGTTTTAGATCTGTATGTTTTTTTTTATTTTTTTAAATAAGTCTCTTCTGCTCACCAAGGCTGGATTTATTTGATCCAAAATAGTAAAAACAGTAATATTGTGCAATATTTTTACAATTTAAAATAAATGTTTTCTATGTGAATACATGGAAATACTATGTGTAATTTATTCCTGCGATGTCAAAGCTGTTTTTTCAGCATCATTACTCCAGTCTTCAGTGTCACATGATCCTTCCGAAATCATTATAATATGATTATGTGCTCAACAAACATTTCTTATTATTATGAATGTTGAAAACAGTTGTGTAATTTTTTTCAGGATTCTTTGATAAATCAAAGATTTAACCCAGAGGGAACAGAAAGTTCCCTCTGGGTTCAAAAGAATAACAAAGTTCAAAAGAATAACATTTATCTGAAATAAAAAGATTTTGTAACATTATAAATGTCTTTCTGTGTTTTTTGATCAATATAAGGCATCTTTGTGAATAAAAGTATTAATTTATTTCAAAAAACAAACAGCAACAAAAAAACTAAACTCTTACTCAGAATGGTAGTGTATAATGTTACAATAGATTTATATTTCAGATAAATGCTTTCTATTTATCAAAGAATCCTGAAATAAATTGTACACAAATGTTTTCAACATTCATAATAATAAGACAATCATTACAATGATTTCTGAAGGATCATGTGAAACTGAAATAAATAAAATGGAATAAATTGCATTTTAAAAATATATCCAAATAGAAAACAATTATTTAAAATTATAAAAATACTTCGCAATATTACTTTTTTTGCTGTATTTTGGATCAAATAAATGCAGCCTTGTTAAGCAGAAGAAATTTTTTTGAAAACATTAGAAAACTTATTAGAGAACTTTTGAATGATAGTGTATATAGCTACCTGGATTTACACATGAAAACGTCTCGGTTACGTATATAACTCTCGTTCCCTGAAGGAGGGAACGGAGACGTACGTCGGAACTGACCGACGAATTGGGGATCATTTTCAGAGACCAATCTACTTTGAGTGTATAAAAACGAGCCAATAACGTTGGCATGCGGTCCACGCACCGCCCCGCAGCGCGGGTATAAATACGGAAGTGGAATACCGCATCCTCGCTTTTCCAGCTGAGGAGCCGAAAAAGTGACTCGGCCCTTCAGCGGAAGCACAGCACCTGGCGACGGGACGTACGTCTCCGTTCCCTCCTTCAGGAAACGAGGGTTACATACGTAACCGAGACGTTCCCTTTCAGTTGGTCACGTTCAACGTACGTCGGAACTGACCGATGAATTGGGGATCCCTACCAACATGCCAGGGAGGCTGGCCCTTCCAGCGCCCTGCTTGAGCTCGCTGGGGAGTGCTCCTAGGTTGGAGCAGGAGTCAGGGCTCCAAGCAGGGAAGATCCGTCACTGCTGTTTCTGCAAGACCCGCTCAGTGTGACTATTGGATAACGCTGGGAAAGCGTGCCTGTCTCAGGGAGATGGAACGCTGCGGAGCCACGTCCTCCAGGGGAGGAGAGGTGGAATACTCATAAGGACTAACCTAGCAGGGTAGTGCAACATATGGCAGTCTCTGGGGTGGATCCAACCTGGTCCCAGGGGGGAAAGAACACCACCAGAGACGACAGAGCGAGCTCTGTCAAGGGAAAGACATGGGGCTAACCGAGTAGGGTAGCGGGTACCGTGGAGAATACACATATGGGTTCGCTGTAGGGACCGCTACATATGGAACCCAGCCTACACACACATTCCACAAGCATATGGGTGCAGGCCTGGCGTCAAACGGCCGCAACGTCTGACACCGCAGGGGTGACGGAGGAACTCGACAGGGTTAGCCATTTCTGGGGAACACAACTGGAGACAATAGACGCACGTATCCGGCCCAGCGGGTGGGAGTGGCGTTGCAAGCCGACACAAGAACGGGCATTTCGCGCCTACCGGCCACTGGGGGCGAGTACACGGGAAGAAACCGGCTCTACACGGAGGCTATAAAATCTAGCGAACGTGTTAGGTGTCGCCCAGCCCGCAGCTCTACATATATCTGTCAGCGAGGCGCCTTGAGCCAGCGCCCAGGAGGAAGCCACACTCCTGGTTGAGTGTGCTCGCAACCCGAACGGTAGCGAGTGTGCTCGCAACCCGAGTGTGCTCGCAACCTGAACGGTAGCGGTAATCTTGCGATTGGTACGCGATTGGTATGCTAAGACGATAGCATCCACTATCCAGTGGGCTAACCTCTGCTTGGAGACAGCCTTTCCCTTCTGCTGGCCTCCATAACAGACGAAGAGCTGCTCTGAGGTCCTAAAGCTTTGAGTCCAGTCAATGTAAGCGTGAAGAGTGCGGACGGGACATAACAAAGCCAGGGCTGGGTCTGCCTCATTCAAGGGCAGCGCTTGCAGGTTCACCACCTGGTCCCGGAAGGGAGTGGTGGGAACCCTGGGCACGTATCCGGGCCGGGGTCTCAGGACGACGTGACCGACGTGACTTTCGTTGACCGAAAGTGCGTGCAGGTCCCCTACCCTCTTGATGGAGGCCAATGCAGTCAGGAGTACTGTCTTTGGAAAGAATTTTTAACTCTACAGACTGCAAAGGCTCAAAGGGAGGGCTCTGAAGTGCTCTGAGCACCAGAGTTAAATCCCAAGAGGGTATCGAGTGTGGACGAGGAGGATTTAGCCTCCTCGCACCTCTGAGGAACCTGACGATTAGGTCGTGCTTCCCTAAGGACTTACCTTCAACTGCGTCGTGATACGCCGCTATTGCTGCGACGTACACTTTGAGGGTGGAGGGAGACAGCCTTCGCTCCAGCCCATCTTGCAGGAAAGAAAGCACGACACTAATCGAACACCTTCGGGGGTCTTCCCGGCAGGAAGAGCACCACTCAACGAACAGGTTCCACTTCAGGGCATAGAGGCGCCTCGTAGAGGGGGCTCTAGCAGAAGCGATGGTGTCTGCCACCGCTTGTGGCAGGCCACCTAGAACCTCCGCGTCCCGTCCAGGGACCAGACATGGAGTTTCCAGAGGTCTGGACGCGGGTGCCATAGAGTGCCTCGTCCCTGAGAAAGCAGGTCCTTCCTCAGGGGAATCGGCCAGGGAGGGACTGTCGAGAGGAGTGTGAGTTTGGGGAACCAGGTCCGGTTGGGCCAGTAGGGCGCAACTAGCAAGACCTGCTCCTTGTCCTCCCTGACCTTGCACAGAGTCTATGCAAGAAGGCTCACTGGGAGAAACGCATATTTGTGTAGGTCCTGGGGCCAGCTGTGCGCCAGTGCATCCGTGCCGAGGGTGCCCCCGGTCAGGGAATAGTACAACTGGCAATGGGTCGAGTCCGGAGAGGCGAACAGGTCTACGTGAGCGGCTCCGAAAAGGTCCCATATCAGCTGGACGGTCCAGCGCTTTGGCCTGGTAGACCTGCAGGAGCGCCATGGCATGCAGAGATGACGCGGCTTCCCAGCAGGCTGTGTAAACCTTGCCCGTTAGGTTGGATGAGAACTTACACGGCCAGGAGGGGAGACGTGGGTTAGCCCGCCAGTTCGCAGCGGCCCTGGGACACAGTTGCATCGCCACGGACCGTTCGACTGGGGGAATCCCCACGTATCCCTTAGCCGTGCCACCATCGAGGGTAGTGAGGACGGAGGAGTCACTAGATCGGTTTCTGGCGCTATAGGGCGCCGTCCACGACTTCGTGAGCCCCTGATGCACTTCTGGAAAGAATGGTACTGGGGCGGGGTGCTGAGAACCAGCACGGGTTGTCCCGAGAAACCAATTGTCCAGCCGCGAGGGTTCGGGACACGGTGGAGGGTTCCACTCGAGCCCGGTGAGTGGACCGCATGCCAACGTTATTGGCTCGTTTTTATACACTCGAAGTAGATTGGTCTCTGAAAATGATCCCCGATTCGTCGGTCAGTTCCGACGTACGTCAAACGTGACCGACTGAAAGGAAACAACACGTAGAGCAGTGGTAAAAAAATACAGCGCAAAAGAGACGTTGAGGACAAAAGTGCAAACAGGGACAGTGCAAGATGAACGAAAACGAATTTGTCTCTCTATTTGAGCGCGCTTGTCGCGCATCTACATTTAAAATAATGAACTTGAGCGCTCAAAAGACGCAACATATGTGAACGGCCCCTTAGTCAGTGGTTACATCAGCGTAGCAGCCAATAAATGGGACAGTCATGTACGGGACATTTAGGCCCAATAAACGGGACGTCCCGGCTAATACGGGACAGTTGGCAACCCTACTTTTATATCATGCTGTGTTTAATATTATAGAGCATAAAATATCCCCATGTCGTACGTGTATCTTTATTTAGCATTGAAAGGTTGCCTACCTATTTCATATTTCAACATGTTTCCGTTGATTTCACACATTTTAGTCTGGCAATAGTTCAACTAGCAGCCTACAATGTGAAGTTTATGCAGCAATAACGCTAATATAAGTGAGAAGAAATGTTTTACCTTAAAAATTCTCATAAATCACGTTCTGTTTCTTCTGAGGTAAATCCAAGGTAAACTCACAGCGTGTCTTCCAAACTCGATGAAAATCAGAAGAATGAAGAAGCTAATTCTTTGTTTTGAGGTGATGGGGGGCGTTTACAGGTTCGCGTTCCTTCCTCGTGGACTATTTGCATGTGAATCGCTTTGCGCGCGCATGGGTGTGGTCACATTAAAGTTAATGAGGCGCCACTGGAGGAACTGTACCTCTGGCTGTTTTCATACGGATTACATAAACAGAGAATATTTGTTTTTTATATAAATGGCTTCATTTAAAAGACATTTCAAGCATTATAAAGATATATCTGTCGTGTCTGTGTGACAAGTATTCTCTGAGTTCTGAGTTTATTTTCAGACGCGTTTCAGAGTAGACATCACAGGGAGACAGATGGGAGAACGCGCATCCTGTTTGTTTTCTTTATTTAGCGAAAAGCACATTTAGTTTTTATTTTGAGTGTACATAAAAAAAGTAGACACTTTAAGCTTTGTAAAGACATATCGTTCATGTCTGTGAGGCCAAAAATGACGGAGTATTTTAAGTTGTTTTATACTGTCATGAGGAAAAATCCAGCAAAACACACAGGCGCGTTCTTCGGGTTCAGGGGGTTAAGGAGAGAGGTTCAACTGCAGTGAAGAAGCCTTCAGAATGTCCCAGAGTGTCCAGCAAGCACTGTCTCCTTCTAAGGAGCTAGCTATGGAACTGTGTCACCACCAGTGCAGAGCTGCTCAATATTGGCCGCAGGTGGGTGTGAGTGCATCTGCACACACAGTGAGGGAAAGACATTTAGACAATGGCCTGGTGTCAAGAAGGGCAGCAAAAAATCCACATCTCTCCAAGAAAAACATCAAGAACAGACCGAAAGTCTGCAGGAATTGGACAGCAGAAGACTGTTACAAAGATATTTTCTCTGATGAAGCCCCTTCCGACTGTTTGGGACATCTTGAAAATCGATTGTCCGGAGAAGAAAAGGTGAATGCTACAACGAGTCCTGTGTCGTGCCAACAGTGAAGCATCCTGAGACCATCAATATATGGGGTTGCTTTTCATCCAAGGGGTACCCAGAAACACTGCCATGAATAAAGAATGGTATCAAAAGATCATTAGATTGAAATTTTGGATCTATGGCTAGGCAACACCCCGGATCTTAATCCCACAGAGAACCCATGGTCAGTCCTCAAAAGGCAAGTAGACAAGCAGAAGTCCACAAATTTTGATCATCTCTGAACACTAGTAAGGCAAGAATGGATCACCATTAGTCAAGATGTGTCCCAGAAGCTGATATCCATCATGCCAGGGCAAAGTGCAGAGGCTATGAAGAAGAACGGTCAACACTGTAAATCTTGACTCTTTACATATATTGAATGTTTTTGCCAATAAAAACCTTTTAAACTTATGACCTGCTTATCATCGTTCCCTTTTGCTGCATCAAAGACGACACTTTGGGGAATGACTCCAGCGTGATGAAACATCTGAAGCACTTGTGGAACTAGTCCAATCCTGAATGGTGTTGCATCATGACGTCACGTGACAGCGTACACAGAAGCTACAAAGGAGAGCCGGCACATAACAGTGTTAGCTTCTGCTCTTCAGCAATCGTTCTGTGTTGCTTGTCTGTCTGTTTGGTGAATTTTCCCAGTGGAAAAAGTTATTGTGGAAAAAAAATTTAAGTCAAAAAGTTTGTATAAAATGTATAAAATGGCAAATCAGAGGCAATGTAGGCAGTGTGCATCTCCCTGTCCTAGATTCATTACGGAAGGGGACACACACTCGCTCTGTGTTATGTGCCTCGGCACAAAGCATCCATGGGCAGCACTCGAGAGTACTGTCTGTGCAAACTGTGAGCTGCTGCCGCTCAGAATGCTCCGCTCCGGCCTGGCTCTGTTTGATGAGGCAGGCCAGGCTCGCGCTCCCCGTGGTTCGGCGTTTACAATCATGGGGATCGCAAATGGAGCTGGAGTTTGGGCCTCTGCCCTTTCTCAGCTCTCAGCAGCCAGCTCTGATGTTCCCATTCAGGGATCGCCCAGCATGAGAACTTGATGCTTGAATTACCTGGCTCTGAGGAGTTAGATATTTTAAGTGTTGAGGCAGGAGGATTAGAGGATTCACCACCTCAGTCCCTTCTTTTGAGGAGCTACTGGAGGTTGTGACCAGGGCAGTGCATTCATCAACATTCATCAACTTTGCTTTTTTTTTTGGAATAAGCCGTTCTCATCGAGATTATCGATCCCCACAGTACACAATTATGCCTCCATTCTGGGCTCAAAAGAGAGCGGCTATGAGGTGATGCTGCAGGTTGAAGAGTCTCTAGCATCATATCTCTAACCCGACGTTGCGTCATCCCTTAAGACTCCGATGCTGCCCACCAAACCCTGTCGAACAACATCTGCATTGGTGGGCAAGGCATATATGGTGGTGGGTCGGGCTGGTGCATGCCTGCATACGATGGGCATCATGGAGGCATACCAGGCCGACCTGTTAAAAGATATGGACGACAGCGAGGAGGTCGCACTCGATGACATTAAAGAACTGTGTCGAGCTATTGTCTCTCTGGGCCACTAAGGAGACGGCCCATGCCATCGGCCACTCCATGGCAGCATTAGTTGCTATGGAGACCCATTTGTGGCTGAACTTGTCAGGCATCGGTGAGAAGGACAGGTTACTTATCGATGCCCCGCTTTTGCCTTATGGCCTTTTTGGCGACGCTGTAAATACTTTCGCCGGTAGTTTTCAGGAGGCTTAGCAACAGTCAGACGCTTTCAAACAGTTTATCCCCTGTCTATCCAGATCTCGTGGGGCTGCTGCCAGGGAGCAGCCCCACCCATCAGCCACCAGCTCCTCACACCTGCAGCAGCAGGAGGAGAGTGTTGCTTCTCGAGCCCCCCCTCAAAAAGCCTGGGGGTCAAAACAGCAGGGCATTCGAATATTCAATTATATCGATGACTGGCTCATCCTAGCCAAGTCGGAGGAGACCTTTACCAGAGGCCTGTGGAGAGACCGTCATCTCTCATGGCACATCAATTGCCCGGAGATGTTGGCTGTGTTCTTGGCTCTGAGACATATCCTCCTACAAACCCGATTCCAAAAAGTTGGGACACTGTACAAATTGTGAATAAAAACAGAATGCAATGATGTGGAAGTTTCAAATTTCAATATTTTATTCAGAATACAACATAGATGACATATCAAATGTTTAAACAGAGAAAATGTATAATTTTAAGGGAAAAATAAGTTGATTTTAAATTTCATGGCATCAACACATCTCAAAAAAGTTGGGACAAGGCCATGTTTATCACTGTGTGGCACCCCCTCTTCTTTTTATAACAGTCTGCAAACGTCTGGGGACTGAGGAGACAAGTTGCTCAAGTTTAGGAATAGGAATGTTGTCCCATTCTTGTCTAATACAGGCTTCTAGTTGCTCAACTGTCTTAGGTCTTCTTTGTCGCATCTTCCTCTTTATGATGCGCCAAATGTTTTCTATGGGTGAAAGATCTGGACTGCAGGCTGGCCATTTCAGTACCCGGATCCTTCTTCTACGCAGCCATGATGTTGTAATTGATGCAGTATGTGGTCTGGCATTGTCATGTTGGAAAATGCAAGGTCTTCCCTGAAAGAGACGACGTCTGGATGGGAGCATACGTTGTTCTAGAACTTGGATATACCTTTCAGCATTGATGGTGCCTTTCCAGATGTGTAAGCTGCCCATGCCACACGCACTCATGCAACCCCATACCATCAGAGATGCAGGCTTCTGAACTGAGCGCTGATAACAACTTGGGTTGTCCTTGTCCTCTTTAGTCCGGATGACATGGCGTCCCAGTTTTTTTTCAAAAAGAACTTCAAATTTTGATTCGTCTGACCACAGAACAGTTTTCCACTTTGCCACAGTCCATTTTAAATGAGCCTTGGCCCAGAGAAAACGCCTGTGCTTCTGGATCATGTTTAGATATGGCTTCTTTTTTGACCTATAGAGTTTTAGCTGGCAACGGCGAATGGCACGGTGGATTGTGTTCACCGACAATGTTTTCTGGAAGTATTCCTGAGCCCATGTTGTGATTTCCATTACAGTAGCATTCCTGTATGTGATGCAGTGCCGTCTAAGGGCCCGAAGATCACGGGCATCCAGTATGGTTTTCCGGCCTTGACCCTTACGCACAGAGATTGTTCCAGATTCTCTGAATCTTTGGATGATATTATGCACTGTAGATGATGATAACTTCAAACTCTTTGCAATTTTTCTCTGAGAAACTCCTTTCTGATATTGCTCCACTATTTTTCGCCGCAGCATTGGGGGAATTGGTGATCTTCTGCCCATCTTGACTTCTGAGAGACACTGCCACTCTGAGAGGCTCTTTTTATACCAAATCATGTTGCCAATTGACCTAATAAGTTGCAAATTGGTCCTCCAGCTGTTCCTTATATGTACATTTAACTTTTCCGGCCTCTTATTGCTACCTGTCCCAACTTTTTTGGAATGTGTAGCTCTCATGAAATCCAAAATGAGCCAATATTTGGCATGACATTTCAAAATGTCTCACTTTCAACATTTGATATGTTATCTACACTCACCTAAAGGATTATTAGGAACACCATACTAATACTGTGTTTGACCCCCTTTCGCCTTCAGAACTGCCTTAATTCTACGTGGCATTGATTCAACAAGGTGCTGAAAGCATTCTTTAGAAATGTTGGCCCATATTGATAGGATAGCATCTTGCAGTTGATGGAGATTTGTGGGATGCACATCCAGGGCACGAAGCTCCCGTTCCACCACATCCCAAAGATGCTCTATTGGGTTGAGATCTGGTGACTGTGGGGGCCATTTTAGTACAGTGAACTCATTGTCATGTTCAAGAAACCAATTTGAAATGATTCGAGCTTTGTGACATGGTGCATTATCCTGCTGGAAGTAGCCATCAGAGGATGGGTACATGGTGGTCATAAAGGGATGGACATGGTCAGAAACAATGCTCAGGTAGGCCGTGGCATTTAAACGATGCCCAATTGGCACTAAGGGGCCTAAAGTGTGCCAAGAAAACATCCCCCACACCATTACACCACCACCACCAGCCTGCACAGTGGTAACAAGGCATGATGGATCCATGTTCTCATTCGGTTTACGCCAAATTCTGACTCTACCATCTGAATGTCTCAACAGAAATCAAGACTCATCAGACCAGGCAACATTTTTCCAGTCTTCAACTGTCCAATTTTGGTGAGCTTGTGCAAATTGTAGCCTCTTTTTCCTATTTGTAGTGGAGATGAGTGGTACCCGGTGGGGTCTTCTGCTGTTGTAGCCCATCCGCCTCAAGGTTGTGCGTGTTGTGGCTTCACAAATGCTTTGCTGCATACCTCGGTTGTAACGAGTGGTTATTTCAGTCAAAGTTGCTCTTCTATCAGCTTGAATCAGTCGGCCCATTCTCCTCTGACCTCTAGCATCAACAAGGCATTTTCGCCCACAGGACTGCCGCATACTGGATGTTTTTCCCTTTTCACACCATTCTTTGTAAACTCTAGAAATGGTTGTGCGTGAAAATCCCAGTAACTGAGCAGATTGTGAAATACTCAGACCGGCCCGTCTGGCACCAACAACCATGCCATGCTCAAAATTGCTTAAATCACCTTTCTTTCCCATTCTGACATTCAGTTTGGAGTTCAGGAGATTGTCTTGACCAGGACCACACCCCTAAATGCATTGAAGCAACTGCCATGTGATTGGTTGATTAGATAATTGCATTAATGAGAAATTGAACAGGTGTTCCTAATAATCCTTTAGGTGAGTGTATATTCTATTGTGAATAAAATATAAGTTTATGAGATTTGTAAATTATTGCATTCCTTTTTTATTCACAATTTGTACAGTGTCCCAACTTTTTTGGAATCAGGTTTGTAGTTCGAACAGACAATACGTCGGTGGGCTCCTATATAAATCAGCAGGGGAGCCTGAGGTTGCATCCTCTGTGCAGACTGTCGCATCAAGTTCACCCAAGTTCACACCAAGTTCATCATCATCACCCCGAGATGGTGAAGTTAGGAATGTAGGCTCCCCCCAGAGATGGTGGAGTTAATCTGGAGGAGGTTCGGCCAAGCGGAAGTAGATCTGTTCGCCTCTCATGAGAACACACATTGTCCGCTTTGGTTTTCCCTCTCCCTCTGGATGCCATGGTGCAGACGTTGCCAAGGCGGTGTCTGTACACATTTCCCCCGATCACTCTACTCCCAGGAGTTCTAGAGAGGGTCCGTCGGGACGGGGTCAGTCTACTCCTGGTAGCCCCGTACTGGCCAGCCTGAGTTTGGTTTTCAGATATCATAGCGTTCCTAGCAGGCCCTCCATGGCAGATTTCGATCAGGAGAGACCTTTTATCTCAAGCCGAGGGCTCAATACATCACCATAGGCCTGAGATGTGGTCTGGCCCCTGAGGGGGACCAACTCCTAAGTGCTGGTCTCTCAACTGAGGTTGTTGAGACCATCTTAAACTCTAGAGCTCCCTCCACGAGGAAACTTTACACCTTAAAATGGAATGTGTTCGCTTTATGGTGCAGAGAACGCCAGCTGGACCCAGTTAACTGCTCTGTGGCTTCAGTGCTGGAGTTCCTCCAAAGTTGTTTCTCTGATGTCCTTTTCCGATCCACACTTAAGGTCTATGTGGCGGCCATAGCGGCCTTCCACATGCTTCTAAGTGATGGGCCTCTGGGAAGCACCAACTAATCATTCGTTTCCTTCGTGGTGCTCGGAGGATGAGGCTTCTCCTGGCAGTGGTTCTTGAAGGGTTATCCCTGGCACCCTTTGAACCCATCAACAAGGTTTCTGAGAAGTTTCTCTATTTAAAAGTGGCATTCCTGCTAGCTATCATGTCCCTCAAGAGAGTTGGGGACCTGCAGGCGCTATCTGTTGCTCCCTCTTGCCCTGAGTTCGCTCCCGGAAGAGTAAAGGCCATTCTCCACCCTAGGCCGGGCTATGTGCCCAAAGTGCCATCTAATGTGGCACGGTCTGTTATACTGCAGGCGTTTCATCCTCCACCACATGTGTTAGCTGATCAGGAAAAGCTACATTTACTATCCCATTTTTGTTCCCCAAAGTGTCGTCTTCGAAGCAGCGCGATTTCCCTCGAAAGGGAATGTCTCAGGTTATGACTGTAACCCTTGTTCCACACCTCCTGAGTGCCTGAGAACGACTTGCTTCGACCTTTCAGAAGCTAACACTGTTATGTGCCGGCTCTGACATCACATGTAGCTTCCGTATACGCTGTCATATGTGACGTCATGACGCAACACCAATCAGGATTGGACTAGTTCCACACATGCTTGAAACGCTATCACGCTGGAGGCATTCCCCAAAGTGTCGTCTTCGATGCAGCGTCTCGTTCCCTTCTCAGGGAACAAGGGTTACAGTCGTAACCCGAAACGTTTTCCAGTATTCCATAGAAAAATGTGAAAAGCTAATCTACAAATACTGAAGCAGCAAACTTTGCAAAACGTAAAAATGTATGTCACTGCCAATACTTTTGGCCACAGCTGTATGCATTCACACAGCCAATAAGAACCTCTCCGATTTACATTTCTGATCTAGATTGTGTTTTTGGGTCTATCATTGGCCAACTGTGCAAACAAATACAATTTTTTCATTTTTCTGAAATAATGAAATAAGTAAACAGTTTTCAGTCACTCAGTTTTATAATATAATGTATGAGCAATATCACACTCATAGTCGTGTGATATGGTTGTATATTAGCACGGCTGTGATTAGGAAATAGGTAATCACAGTGTGCTGATACACAGCCATATTGAACGGCTACGAGTGTAGTATTGCATTTATACAACAGTTCGACGGCACAAGTGAGCAAATAAATAAGAAACAACAACGGAGTGTCTTTAAAAACCCTCTTTTGTGCAGAACTACTTCCTTCTGCCACAGATTCAAATCTCGAGTTGACAGTTTAACAGTTGAGCCCAAGCCTCCGTTACTAATTCTAAAACGTCACTTTAGAACTAGTAACGAAGGAACGTTGAGTCGCTTCATTGAAGCTTATTGTATTATGTAGAGTAGAGAATTATGGTATTATGAAAGAGAGAGATCGACTAAACGAGTGTATTACCTGCATCTGATATAGCATTCATTCTTCAGGTCGATGTTCATAATATTATATCCATTATAAAAAATCCGTTTCTCAATGCCAAATATGGCATATTATTTATATAATATAATATTTATAACAACAATATTTAAATTAACAACAATAGCCATAAAAGACAATAGGAAATAAACACAAGCAAACAATTCAGTCAAACGTACAAAAGCAGCACTCTAGTACAGGATTCAAATTAACTATAGCCTAAATATAAAGCTATGAAACTTACCTTTAAATTTAAAAAAATTAACTTTAAATTTAACTTTAAATTTGCCTTTATCCAAATCGATTTTTCTCTGAAACAAACAAGTAATAGATTAATAAGACAAAGCTTGCCCGTTTGATATACCCCAAATGAATTATATCTCATGTTTAACCACTATCTACATAAGAGCCAGCTGCAAATTCCCGAAGGACTGACCGAGATGAAGCTGTTCTTGGCAGATACATGAGCGCTGAACAGCCGCTGACGGCCTGGAGCTCGCATCTGCGAAAGCGTCTAAAAAAATCGTAAAATAGGCACTATGTTTATATTTGAGTCACATATTTGAGGTCTAAATAACTACATTCTTGCCTTAAAAAACTCTTAAAACTACATTTCATAACACAACTACAGTAGTATTTGTAAAAAAAATATGGTGTATTTGCTCGGCCACCATGATAGTTGTCGCAAGCAGAGTGATATAAACGGTGAAATGGTCCCAATGATGATACTGGGAGAATATCGCATGGCTGGAAAAGGCTCCAGCCAATCAGATTTGAGAACCAAAAAAGTCCTGTTGTATAATATAATATAATATAATATAATATAATATAATATAATATAATATAATATTGTCACAGTCACCAGTCACCGCATCTGCACTACACTTCCCAGCATCCTTCCTGCTCACCACCTGCACTCAGTCAGTCATCACCACACCTGTTGCAGATCATCACCAGAGTCCTGAATCCCAGCACCTAAAAAACATACCTGTATGACTCACCTAAGAACCTATCTGAATTGCCTGATCCATCTTCTGTCTGCCTGTATCTTCATCTTCACCTGCCAAGATCCTCTGTTCACCCGTTTCACCAGCATCCTACACCAGTCCTTCACCTGCACAGAGAATACCGGGTTACCAGCCAGCTAAGTCACCTACAAACCATCTACTGCCATTTCACTTACCTGTGTTGCATTCCCACTCTGCTCACTCTTCATTTCTGCAATAAAGACTTGTTGTTATACTTACCTCGTCTGTCCTCTTCTGTGTGTGACTAAAACAATATAATAAATCATGATTTCCACATTTCCACATTTATTCACAAATGTATGCATTCACACAGTGAGACAATGAGAACCTGATGAGAATTTGGATTTATAAGAATGCTGAATGCTGAAAAGCTAAATAGCAAAAAATGTGCCTTACTACTGTACAGCCTAGTGAAAATAACTAATAACAGAAAACATAATTCACATAACTTTATTGTGACAAAACATTGCAGTGTAAAATGTGACAGGTGCAACAGTCAAATATATTGCCTAAAAGTGTAAATGTAAGAAAACATAAGTATTGAAGACATATTATGATGGAAAACTTTACAAGAATTAAAAACCCAATAAAATGTCAGTATATGCAGATATAAAAGGCCTTGAATGAATCAAAGAGGAATCTTTATAGGTTACACAGATGACAGTTTAATTTTATAGCAACAATAAACTATGAAAGGGGGAGGGATGAGCTGACATTTATGGTTGTTTTTACAGGTCAATAATCAGGTTTGATGCATGCTCAATCAATCAATTGCCTTGAATATATTAGACATGCAAATGCAGGTTAAGAATGTGCTGTATTTCATAGTTCTATGAATTTAAATCAGGGACAATAACGCAACCAGTACATAATGTAAAACAAAGACGAGTAAAACGCATGTAAAATACCTTTACAACACAAAACACAGCTCTTATGTCTTGTATTTCAGTGAACAATAACTCCCAGAGGACCCAGGCTGGGATGTTGGATTTTTGTATATATATATATATATATATATATTGTGTGGGTTTTTTGGTTATTTGACACACGTACTTCAACAAGCTGATGTTAGCTACAGTCCGGCTCTTGATGTAGGGTTAAATTACACTGAGATGCTCCTGCTCTTTTCTTCTTGGTTACAGATAAATGGTTGCTATGCTTGCGTGAATTAGCATGTTTATTGCTTACTGTTGCCTCATTTCTCTCATTTCCATATCGCACACCCTCTGGCCCAATCTTAAGTTTGGAAATGGGTGTTCATTTTTTAAAAGAAACCTCCCCCTCTCTATGGAAGCAATCTTCAAGCTACACTTGTACCATGCTTGAGTAACCTTGGCTTAAATTTAGCTATGCTAGGCTGCCCTAATGGTAGTACTTAGCACTTTGCAAGTCCATATCCTCTTAGCTAAAGACATGCTCATCTCACTGTATTAGTGTAATTCATGATATTTGCTGAAATTAGTTTCTTGAGGACGTTTGGGAATTATGGTCCCTGTTAACACTCATTTCAGGACATTGTCTTTCTGCCAGGATACAGAGACCCTGAATCAGACTGAATAAAGATTGAAAAAGACAGCATGCTGCATGAGTAGTTTAAATTGATTCTGCTCAAGTTAGACTTATGTTAGTAATTTCTCTGCAATTATGAACATTTACATTGATATTCATATAACATTGAATAGTATGTTAGAATATCAATGTTTTTTTAATGATATTTTTATTAAAGACCCCCTGTGGTGAAAATCAAGTGTTTAATGTTGTTTAGGTCTATATGGTGTTTTTAATATGCTTTAAGACAAACCATGTGCAAATTTAGAAGTCTGCACCATTTCTGAGTATTTTCTTCTTAAAACTGCAGTGAACCAAAGACAGTCTCAAAAACACAGTTTGAAATCGTGGTTTGAATTTCATTCGCATGTTCCTTGCGTCACAAACTACCTTGTAACCAATCACGTCAATGTGGGCGGGCTTTAGCATATCATTAACTATGCTCTAAAGCAGGGGAGTCTCAAGAGAAGCCAGGTTATTCGGGTATATTTTTCTGTTAATATGAAAAATCGTGTACATTATAGCGTGTGAATTATGTATATTAAGATGTTATGATGAACTATATGCCTTTCTCCATTGACATTCTAAGTTGTTCAAAGCGTTTCTAAGGATGCGGATTTTTAGAAGGCCGACTGAGATGGTGAATGGGAACATGGTTTGTGTAAAATTAGCAACATATTATTAGCTGTTTGATAGCGTAGTCAAGCAAAATTTTAAACATATTACTTACTGTTATGTGTTTAACATTGTAAAGAGCAATACATAATACACATTACCATTCTGATACATCGACTGTAGACGACCCTGTATAATTTACTTATGTATGTTAAATATATAAAAAAAAAACATTTAAATATGTCGATAAAATTATTGACTACAGGGGGACATTAAACATTACTGATTGTATATAAAAATGGAAATGGGGTGATTATTGTTGATGAGCAATCTTGTCCAGCAGTAAAAATAAATAACAAAATAATAATAATAATAATAATAATAATAATAAATAAATAGGCTGATAGAGTTTAACAATCTATATTGTGCTATTTTTTAATTACAGTATAATTGACATTTTCCCATGTAATGATTTAAAGTATTAAGAGGGATACACATCATTAATCTTAATCAATATATTATTAATGAGAGTTCAATGTGAGGAGTATGGGAACATTGGCATGCCGTGCCTGTGTGTAATGTTTCATAATGGCTGTCAGAATAATTTGTTTTCTTCTCTCGTTTTATCCAGAGTTATAAGGAGTTATAATTGTCCAAACACACAGATAAACAGGAACATAAATTTGCTCATGGGTAAAATCCAGGCTGACATTTTTGCAAGGGCGTCATACACTGGAGAAAATGTATCCTTAAAATGAGTTTCATAATAGCATCTGAATTAACTAATTTTATTGAAGTCAAAAATGTAATTTAACATCAATGAATCAAACCAAATACATTAGGTTACACCAACAAAACTAAGTGTAAGTGTTAGATAAGGTAAAAATATAACACGTTTTACAGTGAAGCCATAATCACAGAATTAAGGGTGATACTATTATAGTGCAAATGTATTTATCTGAGGTTGAAAATGCTTCTGATATCAAGCTGGGTTACTAGACTGTTTTGTGAAAATCAATATCTTTATACAGTACTCTCATTATTACTACTGTCTGTTTCTACTCCCTCAGTTCAGAAGAGGACAGAAATTCAGAAATATTAGTATATACAGGACATTCATTTAAAGTTTGCAATGTCATCAAAGTTACAGTGGGGAGAACAAGTATTTGATACACTGCCGATTTTGCAGGTTTGCCCACTTACAAAGCATGTAGAAGTCTGTAATTTTTATCATAGGTACTCTTCAACTGTGAGTGAAGGAATCTAAAACAAAAATCCAGAAAATCACATTGTATGATTTTTAAGTAATTAATTTGCATTTTATAGCATGACATAAGTATTTGATACATCAGAAAAGCAGAACTTAATATTTGGTACAGAAACCTTTGTTTGCAATTACAGAGATCATACGTTTCCTGTAGTTCTTGACCAGGTTTGCACACACTGCAGCAGGGATTTTGGCCCACTCCTCCGTACAGACCTTCTCCAGATCCTTCAGGTTTCGGGGCTGTCGCTGGGCAATACGGACTTTCAGCTCCCTTCAAAGATTTTCTATTGGGTTCAGGTCTGGAGACTGGCTAGGCCACTCCAGGATCTTGAGATGCTTCTTACGGAGCCACTCCTTAGTTGCCCTGGCTGTGTGTTTTGGGTCGTTGTCATGCTGGAAGACCCAGCCACGACCCATTTTCAATGCTCTTACTGAGGGAAGGAGGTTGTTCTCGATATAAGATCTCGTGATACATGTCCCCATCCATCCTCCCCTCAATACGGTGTAGTTGTCCTGTCCCCTTTGCAGAAAAGCATCCCCAGAGAATGATGTTTCCACCTCCATGCTTCACGGTTGGGATGGTGTTCTTGGGGTTGTACTCATCCTTCTTCTTCCTCCAAACACGGCAAGTGGAGTTTAAACCAAAAAGCTCTATTTTTGTCTCATCAGACCACATGACCTTCTCTCATTGCTCCTCTGGATCATCCAGATGGTCATTGGCAAACTTCAGACGGGCCTGGACATGCGCTGGCTTGAGCAGGGGGACCTTGCGTGCGCTGCAGAATTTTAATCCATGACGGTGTAGTGTGTTTCTTTGAGACTGTGGTCCCAGCTCTCTTCATTTCATTGACCAGGTCCTGCCGTGTAGTTCTGGGCTGATCCCTCACCTTCCTCATGATTATGATGCCCCACGAGGTGAGATCTTGCATGGTGCCCCAGACCGAGGGAGATTGACCGTCACTTGAACTTTTTCCATTTTCTAATAATTGCGCCAACAGTTGTTGCCTTCTTACCAAGCTGCTTGCCTATTGTCCTGTAGCCCATCCCAGCCTTGTGCAGGTCTACAATTTTATCCCTGATGTCCTTACACAGCTCTCTGGTCTTGGCCATTGTGGAGAGGTGGGAGTCTGTTTGATTGAGTGTGTGGACAGGTGTCTTTTATACAGGTAATGAGTTCAAACAGGTGCAGTTAATACAGGTAATGAGTGGAGAACAGGAGGGCTTCTTAAAGAAAAACTAACAGGTCTGTGAGAGCCGGAATTCTTACTGGTTGGTAGGTGATCAAATACTTATATCATGCAATAAAATGCTATTTAATTATTTAAAAATCATACAATGTGATTTTCTAGATTTTTGTTTTAGATTCCGTCTCTCACAGTTGAAGAGTACATATGATAAAAATTACAGACCTCTACATGCTTTGTAAGTAGGAAAACCTGCAAAATCGGCAGTGTATCAAATACTTGTTCTCCCCACTGTATGTCAGTAATAATGCCAAAAACGTATTCATCCTTTACTGCAAACAGAAATGTCAATCAATCAACTGGTCAGTGCTATAAGTTAAACGATATAAATATGGTTAAAGTAAACTTACTAAGAGCACAGGCTGAGCTTTTCGAGATTATTCCATTAATCTGCTTGTCTTGAATAATTCCATCACTTTTCTGGGTTTCTTTAATGCTCTGCTCATTTTGAGAAGCATTAGGAATACATTTTTCGGCTTACCATAAACAAACTAGTGAAAAACAAATCTCACACCCCAGCTGAGCAGCTGGATATTTGCACTGCATTCAGCTGACTGGTGTGTAAATATATGCATAGCAAATTAAATGACAGTACTCGTCTGCATTTGGGAGGATAATTCCTGACAGGGGGAGAAGGTAGGGGGGTTTCAAAGAGACTCACACATAGACACTAACATACCACTGAATTGAATCATACCAAGGAAGTGAAATAAAGTTTATGTATAAGATCCATGCCAACATTTCCTGCATATTAGTTAGTCAACCTGGATAAGAAGAACCAATCAACTGTTTCTGCTTTGAATAGACATAATCAGACATCTAATCTTAGAACTGTGGAATGTTTTGGAAACAAAAGTCGTGGTTTGCAAATGTCTCACCATGCCTGAACTGGCCACAAAACTTCAGTCGTGTGTATTTTGGCGTGTGTATCTCAGAACTGATCACTCCTTTGGGATTCAGTGCTATGCAGACGATATGTCCTACCAGGAGACATAAATCAAATTTACAATGTCTAAGATCAAGCTCTGACCTTCAACCCCAGACACTGCAAATCTGTGTGGCCAGTAAGGCAGACTGTCACAAGCATTTTTCTGTTTAAAAATTTGACATTCATAAACTTCATCAACTTATATAATACACATATATTCACTGGACTTACAATAAAGACCCTAGTTGGATTCAAAGGTCATCTGGACATTTAAGCCTGTTTATTAGCTGCCAGGCCACATTGAGTTTGCTACACACTTGCAAACGTTAATGGAAATAATGAATAAATCTATACAAAAAATAGATAATATTTATCAAAATATATGGGTAAAACATTACAATAAGGATCCCATTAGTTAACATTGGTGCATTAACAAACAATGAGCTATACATTTGTTACAGTATTTAATCTTTTTTAAAATATAGTTAATAAAATACAACTGTTTATTGTTAGTCCATGTTATCTCATGTCCAATAATATTATCAGATACAACTTTTGTTTTTAAAAATGTATTAGTAAATGTTAAAATTAACATAAACTAAGATTAATAAATGCTTTAGAAGTTTTACTGTTAGTTCATGTTAAGTAATGCAGTGAACTGATGTAAACAAATTATTACTTATTGTAAAGTGTTACTGATATACATTTACATAAGTATAAATTATTGGCAGTTTTTTTATTGAATAAGATAAGACAGGAAGTCATTCAAGAGACAGGGCAAAAATAATAATCCAAATTAACTGCTACAAGTGTTGGACGTCAATAGATGGTATAGAATAGTTTTTTTTTGTTTTTTTTACCAGAGTATTGTAATAGAAAAGCAGCATCAAGTTGCATTACCGATCATGTAAAAAAATCAAGATATGATTATTTTAGGCCAATGTGGTTATAGCTGTTGGGTTCATTACACAAGATGAGAGGGAATGTGGGACAGTCTGACATTGAGAATCAATTAAGCACAAAGGAGATTACACAGGTGTGAAAACAATAATGGCTGCACATCGCTCATAAATGTGCTGTGAGCTTGAAGATAGTACAACATGTTATAAAGACTAGACTAGATCGTCTTTGTAACAGGGAATAGAGAGTCTAGAGTATGTGTGACTAACTTTATAAATGTTTACTGTACAAAGATATCAGCCTATAAAAATGTATATAATTAGAGAAAAACTTGTATTTACTTGGCAAATATGTGGTTATATAAGGAACACATCTTGTCAGCAATCCAGATCATCTTTTCTTCCAATGCAAACTTCAAAAGTTCATAGAGCAGCTGTAATAATATTTTGGAGCCACTGCAGCCTAAAACACAACAGGAAGAGTAAGCTGAACAGTTTGATCCCTTCACCTATTGTACACCTCATCCCATGCCTCATCCTTTTAACCCAGCTGAGAATTGTATTGTAAAATAAAGCTGCTTTACACAAACATTGCATTCTCGCATAGATCATGTTCTCATGAGCCAAGAAAATTTGGTTTTGGTTTTAGATTATGCTTTTAAAAGGATCCAAAATGAAAATTCTGTCATTACACACACAACCTTACCTCAGTTTGTTCCAAACACATATGCTGTTTTTCATATGCTATTTTTCAATACAATGACAGATTATAGGGACCACGTGCTGTCAAGCTCATACAAAGGCTTTATGTTCATGACGATCGATCAGGGTACAAAATCAACAAGTGAGGCTGAAATTCTGGCTTTAAATGAACTCTGGTCAGTGAGCCCTGATTGACAGTAAAATAAGATCGCATAAATTGACAGCTGACAGCTGTTCATGCGTAACTTTATTAGATGTTACAAATGCCTCAAGTGGGACTTGGACATTTAAATGTGTTTGATTCGTTCATTGTACACCTGACCTTAGCTCATATAGCAACCTGCTTCAGTGTTGCACTTTATACAATTGATATTTCGCAGGCAGTGTGGCATTTTTTAAAGTCATAAGGAAGGAATCTTCTTATTATATTATTATATTCTTATTATATTATGGCTTCAGTGACCTAAGCCTCGGTCACTGAAGTCTAGCGTCACCCCTGCCATACAGACAGGGACCTTCACTGTAAATGATATGCCAATTCATTGTTTTTACTTCCAAAACCCACATTTGACAGTAAGTATTTTACAGTAAAATTACATATAACATGATGTTAAACCATTTACAATTCTTCACCTTATATAATAAGGTAATTTTAAGTTGACCAATTAACAGGATTTTACTGTAGCATTTTTACAGTCTTTTTTTCTTAAAAAACTGCTGAATCAGCTGAAACAATGCCATCAAGCAGGTCGTGCCATCCTCGCTTTGCCAATGCACACGTGTATATGCATGCATACACATACAAACAACAGCATACAAATACAAAAAAACTTTACTGAAAGATTACTGAATGCATGTAAATGCTAGTCTGCATGCAGCTCTCTTTGAATGCTTGTTCTTAGCAAGCGAAGCAGATCTCAACAAAGTCACGTCTTACATTATCTGAACAATAATTCAAAATACTATTTCATCTCCTACTGTGACTACTCGGCAGTTCTCTGCTATTGTGCGTCCCCAGCCCAGCATCAGCAGCTGAGAACGTTTGACTTCACATGTCATCACTATCAAATGGGCCCTCTTGACAATGCATGACAGTGGCCATTGTAATCCAGTGCCACTCGTTCACTTGTGTTATGGAAAAGCGGCTTAGATCTAGCGAGGTGGCTCACCACCGATTGTGTGGATGCTGGTGCAGGCTATCCAAAGCATATACATTTAAAGCCAGCACAAACTTCAGATATCACAAGATACCATAAAGTGTATTGAAGGATTAGTGAACATACCTCTGTCGAGAGCTGATTCCAGATTTTTACATACACTGTAAAAAATGGCTGTAAAATTACAGCCATTTTTGTTTGTTCCTGAATAAAACGGCCTCATGCTGTAAAAAGCAGCACACGGGGCGGGGCATCTTCAACGAGCCCTAGTTTTCTGCAGAAAGCGGTCAACGCCAACGGAATCTCTTCAAAACTCTTACCGCCTGCGTTTACTTTGCCACAGAAGGAAACTGTCCAAGGTAAGTTTATTTCTTTGTTGTTAGTTTATTATGTTGCACCCAACTAGTAAAATCACCCTTTTCATGATAGATTTTTGACTGTACTACTTGGCGCGAATCGTGTGTAGCAGACAGACAGACAGTTCTCAACGGGTGAGGCATTTCACTAATGTCAGTGTTCTCCAAACTCCGATTTTAACGCTAGGTTTGCTAGGTTTAGGAATAATTGACCATTGACCATGGGCCATTGAATTATTAAGAAAAATAATGCACATCCGAGGTTGTAATGCAGCCAGACTCAAAACGCAATTCAACGGCCCGTTGTCAGTTATTCCTCCTCGGTCACCACACTCAATACATTGTTCAGATTTAAGGATTCAGGTTTAAGACATTTGGCAGGCTTAAAACTATCTTGTGTGTAATTATGAAACTATTTTATTGATAATGTGTCCATGTATTTTCACGTCTATGTGCGAATGCGTGTCAGAACTGTAAGTGTGTGCGTTTGTATGGGATAAAGAGCGGGAGAAAGAGAGTATGCGTTCCATGGGTAATAAAACATGAAAATAGTTTGTCATTTTTATCCTGTTTGTTATATTTATTTGCTTGATTAATTTCTTTGTCGGTTTTTGGTTCTTTTGCTTTTCTAGGCTATAATTACCTTTGAGATAACTGAAATCATTTGGCGAAGTGATATGGAACTGTAATGCGGTCAAATCCTCAAGACTTGGACCTGCCCGGAACAGCTGTAGAACAGGTAATAGTGCAAAAGTGGTTTGGTTTTCTTTTATATGAACCCTTAAATTGATTTACATTAATTTCCGATTTAGTAAGATCAGAGTCATGTATTCTTGCAAACTTTGTGCACACACATGCATTACTATCTGTGCATTTGTGAGGCACATACATTCAAATGCATGTTTCAAGTAGCATACAGAATACACCCATAGCTTACAGACACAGACTCAATCACTTAATTATTCACTCCTCTCTGGCTAACTGGAAATCAGACAAACACTTCCTTTTACACACTGCTAAACTGTCTGGTCATGTCTTGGCCCCTGCTTCTTTTAAGATGATATTTTGTCTTGTTTTCTCTACTGTAACAAACATACACCCTCATTTATTTACTTTATAAGTTTCTAATTACGTTCATCTACTAAACAGTTCATTTTCTGTTTCATTTAAAAGTGTGTGCAGTATTGATGATAACTGTCTTTTGCCATGTGCTATGTAGTCACTAACATTTTCTTAATGTTTTCTTTTCAGACCTGGGCGTGTTGATCATCAGACCTCATGCCAGACCTATCCAATGTTTTTGTAACGCGTTGTCTTTTTTTTTTTTGGTCTCTTCTTAAGGTTTATTCACACACTAGTTCTTCTCATTGGACGTTCCAATTTACACTTTTCTCTTTGACATTGTTTTTTCCTCGTAAAAACGTTATCATACTTTTTTAAAAATATAGTTTCAAAAATAAAGATTCTCATTATTTACTTACCATGATGCCATCCAAGGTGTATATGACTTTATTCATCAGAACACAAATGCACATTTTTAATCTGGAGGAAATTCAAGCTCTGTAGGATGCATACAATGCAAGAAAATGGGTTCCACCATTGTGATTAATGTAAGAAACAAATAAATACATAGAACATTCTCAGCTTTAAACTAGTGCTTCGGACCAAGGCTCTGATACTGTTTGAAATGTCTGAACTTTCATGTGACGTTCATTCTTCTATTACAATCAAAGCATCATTTTCTGCTTCTCACATGAGCATGCCAACATACTTGCATTACACAGCTATTGTCTTTATACACAGCTTTTATACACCTATTGTTTTACTACATAAGGCCTTAATTGATCAGGTTGTGCATGCATTACTTTTGGACTTTCCAAATGATTTCAGCCTTTCATTTTCATTATATGCATCTACAGATCTCAAATTTCTTTCTAAAATTGTTTGTGTTCTGCTGAAGAAAGGCAGTTGTGCACATCTGGGATCGCATCAGGGTAAATTAATGAATTTATTTTTAAACTAATTCTTTAAAGAATTGGTGTTGGTTAAAGCAAGTGCTATTTTTATTTTTCTTAACTTACCGTTTGTATTTATTAAGAGATTCAGTTTGGGTCAGTTTCAGTCAATTTGTCAATGTCTTTTTTTTGCCAGTGTTTTAATAAATAGCAAATGATGTACCATAATCTATTTCTTCTTTATTTATTTTCTCTCCATCTAGTGAAAAGTAGTTTGACATGTCTGTATACATTATATACTACTTATACTAGAGATGTTTATTATGTATTATGTAATGTAGTAATTTTTTTATATTGTAGAAATATAGCTGTAACCTTTGCTGCAGGTACAATGTAAAACGGTATTGAAATGGTAGAATTACAGTAAATGGCTGGAACCACAGCTGCCAGTACTTTACTGTGAAATTACAGTAAAGCTGTAAAATGAACAACAGTATTGGTACTGTTGAATTACGGTAAACAGCTGGAACCACAGCTGCCAGTATTTTACTGTGAAATTACAGCACAGCTGTAAAATGGAAAAACGGTGTTATTATGCTATTATGCTTTTTTACATTGTCAACCTTCTTTAGTGTGTAATTTGCTGTGCAAGCATGAAAAAAGTCTGCAAAATTACAAAGCACAAAGTCCACTCCAAAGTGAGTTATTCTCTGTTTCTGAGCTCCCTGAAACGCCCTGATAATTGTCTTGAGTTTTCTTCCATACACTTCACGATATGTCTAATTTAAATAATTCCCGGCCAAGGCATGCACACACAGGGGGGAGGGGGGTGAGTTGTCAAAGCCTGGTTGAGTTGCATTAGTAGTGGGTTGAAACGTCTCGGTTACGTATGTAACCCTCGTTCCCTGAAGGAGGGAACGGAGACGTACGTCGGAACAGACCGACGAATTGGGATCTGTTTTCAGAGACCAATCTACTTCGAGTGATTAAAAATGAGCCAATGGGCATTGGCATGCGGTTCACGCATTCCACGCACCGCCCCGCAGCGCGGGTATAAATATGGAAGTGGAATACCGCATCATTGCTTTTCAACTGAGGAGCCGAAACAAGTGACTCGGGCCTTGAGCTAAAGCACAGCACCTGGCGACGGGACGTACGTCTCCGTTCCCTCCTTCAGGGAACGAGGGTTACATACATAACCGAGACGTTTCCTTTCAGTTGGTCATGTTCGACGTACGTCGACCGGAACATCTCGTTGAGATGGTACGCTGCGGAGCCACGTCCTTCAATGGAAGGAGAGGTGGCGAATACACATAAGGACTAACCTATCAGGGTAGTGCTACATATGGCAGTCTCTGGGGTGGATCCAACCTGATCCCAGGGGGGAAAGAACACCACCAGAGACGACAGAGCGGGCTCTGTCAAGGGAAAGACACGGGGCTAGCCGAGTAGGGTAGCTGGTACCGTGGAGGATACACATATGGGGTTGCCGTTAGGGAACCGCTACATATGGACCCCAGCCTACACACGTAAGGGTGGGTCGCCTACAGTGGTTCAGGCTGCAGGGTTGCCGACTGACTAAAGAAACGTTATCAGCAAGAGGATAGAAAACTGTACATTTCTCGTCTTTACCACCCACTGCAACTTATACCAACGACGGAAATAAGTGCAGTTACAATAGCAAAATATGTGGGAGAGCGTTGCTAGATGTGACTACAGTGGGGAGAACAAGTATTTGATACACTGCCGATTTTGCAGGTTTGCCCACTTACAAAGCATGTAGAAGTCTGTAATTTTTATCATAGGTACTCTTCAACTGTGAGTGACGGAATCTAAAACAAAAATCCAGAAAATCACGTTGTATGATTTTTAAATAATTAATTTGCATTTTATTGCATGACATAAGTATTTGATACATCAGAAAAGCAGAACTTAATATTTGGTAAAGAAACCTTTGTTTGCAATTACAGAGATCATAAGTTTCCTGTAGTTCTTGACCAGGTTTGCACACACTGCAGCAGGGATTTTGGCCCACTCCTCCATACAGACCTTCTCCAGATCCTTCAGGTTTCGGGGCTGTCGCTGGGCAATACGGACTTTCAGCTCCCTCCAAAGATTTTCTATTGGGTTCATGTCTGGAGACTGGCTAGGCCACTCCAGGACCTTGAGATGCTTCTTACGGAGCCACTCCTTAGTTGCCCTGGCTGTGTGTTTCGGGTCGTTGTCATGCTGGAAGACCCAGCCACGACCCATCTTCAATGCTCTTACTGAGGGAAGGAGGTTGTTGGCCAAGATCTCGCGATACATGGCCCCATCCATCCTCCCCTCAATGCAGTCGTCCTGTCCCCTTTGCAGAAAAGCATCCCCAGAGAATGATGTTTCCACCTCCATGCTTCACGGTTGGGATGGTGTTCTTGGGGTTGTACTCATCCTTCTTCTTCCTCCAAACACGGCGAGTGGAGTTCAGACCAAAAAGCTCTATTTTTGTCTCATCAGACCACATGACCTTCTCCCATTCCTCCTCTGGATCATCCAGATGGTCATTGGCAAACTTCAGACGGGCCTGGACATGCGCTGACTTGAGCAGGGGGACCTTGCGTGCGCTGCAGGATTTTAATCCATGACGGCGTAGTGTGTTACTAATGGTTTTCTTTGAGACTGTGGTCCCAGCTCTCTTCAGGTCATTGACCAGGTCCTGCCATGTAGTTCTGGGCTGATCCCTCACCTTCCTCATGATCATTGATGCCCCACGAGGTGAGATCTTGCATGGTGCCCCAGACCAAGGGAGATTGACCGTCATCTTGAACTTCTTCCATTTTCTAATAATTGCGCCAACAGTTGTTGCCTTCTCACCAAGCTGCTTGCCTATTGTCCTGTAGCCCATCCCAGCCTTGTGCAGGTCTACAATTTTATCCCTGATGTCCTTACACAGCTCTCTGGTCTTGGCCATTGTGGAGAGGTTGGAGTCTGTTTGATTGAGTGTGTGGACAGGTGTCTTTTATACAGGTAACGAGTTCAAACAGGTGCAGTTAATACAGGTAATGAGTGGAGAACAGGAGGGCTTCTTAAAGAAAAACTAACAGGTCTGTGAGAGCCGGAATTCTTACTGGTTGGTAGATGATCAAATACTTATGTCATGCAATAAAATGCAAATTAATTATTTAAAAATCATACAATGTGATTTTCTGGATTTTTGCCGTTTTAGATTCCGTCTCTCACAGTTGAAATGTACCTATGATAAAAATTACAGACCTCTACATGCTTTGTAAGTAGGAAAACCTGCAAAATCGGCAGTGTATCAAATACTTGTTCTCCCCACTGTATATTGAATTGCAATAGGTAGCACTTCAAAGTTAATACCAAATCAAAACTAGTTAGCACATCATTTGTAATAGAAAGGATTTAATGACAAAATCTGGTTATGGTTACACTTAAAATAGTTTCAAAATAGATGTATGAGATGATAAAAACTTATACCATTTATCGTACCCAGCATGAATAGAATGTTACCTGAGGGATAGAAAGTGAGAGAGAGGGAGAGAGAGAGAGAAAGAGACAAAGAGAAGAAGAGAGCAAAGAAGAGAAGAGCCAAAGAGAAGGCCCCCAAGAAGAGAGAGAGCCAGAGAATCAAGAGAGCCAGAGAATTAAAAAAAAGAGCCAGAGCAACAGTTACATCTTCTTTTTATCTGTTCCTTGACCATGTGACTGAAACCCTAATGTGAGACATTCAAACTGACCAATCAGACCGAACTTCCCCCACTGTACTAAAGGTGTGACATAGTTTGGCCTACAGGCCTTCAGCATCTCTTTGTCTTTAGGAATAAGAAAGATGGGGGTTGGAAACAGTGAAGCAAATGTCTTTGTTCAATTTCAAATATCAAATATCTTTGATTATTTTCAATCCTACAAAATCCCCCCTTGGCACCGTTGGCCACAATCATTGAGTCCAAAGGTGGCACAGTCCACAAAGACATGCTTTCAGTTGTGTGTAGATGTCATCTTCAGACTTCTCGTCCAGACTTGTTGCAATAGCAGCTGGTCAGTCTTCAGTCTTTGTTCTCATTTCAGCCCTCCATGAGAAGGCTCCATCGAATGGTGTTGCATCGATCCTTGATATGCAAAACGTCCATTGAATACTTCACACCTCGAGAACAGTCACTGGAGATGAGAGCAAACGCTTGTCCCTCTTTCTGAGGCAGGACACAGGATGTGAACTTGTGCAGCATGGATCCTGTGATTAAAAGAACATATAGCACAACAAAGAGCAAAAGCATACATGACATTTGTCATTGGTCAGAAGTTTGATGTGGTCAGATTAAAATAGTCTCTGGCAATAATCCCTTAAATCGATGTACTTAATAAAGTGGTCAAGGTTGAGAATAAAAGAAGATCTCACAAGCTCTAACATTGTTTCTGGAAACATTAAAAATAAATTGCATTATAACAAAACAATCATTGTTGGTTTTAAACCCCCCTTTTCATGAAGAGTACCAGCAAAATATTCAGTGTAACCAAGTACAGAGATTCAATTGAATTCCTGTCCAAAAACATTGTTGCAAGTAAAATGGACAAAATACAAAGAATCAGAAATCAAATAAGTTCAAAATCAAATGCATTATTTCAATAAAATGATAATACACATTTTTGCACTTAGGTAAGAATGAGAAATACTTGGTGAGACAAATAATAACTAACTGATTTAGTAATTCTAAAGAAAAACAAAACAAACAATAACTGGAAGTTGTAAAGATTTTTTGTGAGGCTGATGTAGATGTAGATTTGACTTTTTGTGTGAAGATCAAATCTATGTGGCTGCATTTAGCTGTGGCTATGTGTAAATCATGCCCCAAACATGGTGAGGAGGGTTTACAATTGTGATGCAAATTTTGGTCCTGTTGTAACAGGGAGCCAGAATGAGAATGTGAGTGAGGTGTGGTCTGGTTCAAAATCTTCCCACACCAATGTTTTTGTTAAGGAGCATGATAAAGTGCAAAGGTCAGAGTTACTAAATCCTGCTGTGATGAAAGCATTTTCATGGTTAATGCAATTGTAAATTACGCTGTAGCCACATGGCAATTCTGTGCTCCTGTACATGGTTTTACTGCAGCTATTATTGGAAATAGCAGAGTTTCCACTTAGGAGACAAACAAATTCAACATAGACACACATGCAACTTGAAATTGCTATACAATTCCAGTATTAAAGTTATTCCAATTTACACAAGATACATGGCCTAGAATGCATAGCATCTACAACCTTTATCCTAAGTGTTTAATACAACACTAACAGTAAAGCAATCATGTGTTTTAAAGAATAAACTAAACTAGTCTATGTGTATCTAGTAGCACAAACAACTATAATGTGTGTTCAATGCACACAATGTGTTTAGTACAATTACAAATTTGAAAATACAAACAGGATCATTGCAATTTGGATGTTTAACTATTAAACTCATTGCTATGAGGTTGCTAGCCCACTAGCAAGTGAGGTTAATAGCTGAAGGCCTTGCATGAACAATGCAGTTAACTCACTAAGAGTTTTACCTGCAAATGAGCGCTGATCTTTGCCCTTAGAAAGTAATTTCCTATTTTTCTGAAAATAAGGTGGAGGTCGACCCCTACCCAGTGACCAGCATTTTTCCTCTGAATGGCCTATTTTCTGACAGGAACTGCAAAACCTGTTCTCTTTGCCATTGGGTTGTGTGCTACGTTCTCCTGGTGTTTGAGGATATTCATGACTCTCTAATGCTTGTACACCATGCGTTCTGGTACATGACTCTGCGCTATTACGGTGCTGCATCACCTTAAGAACTGAAATAGGCACACTTTCTTGAGTTGCACATGCATTTTCTGAACTAAACGTTTCAGATTCATTAGAGCAAGTCACCTCCTCTAAGAAGTGAACATGCTTTTTAGTCCCATCGCTGTTAAGCGTTTTTGGGAGACATGAACTTTTTAGCATTTAGCTTAGCCTTGAGATTTGCAATTGTCTCCTTGTGATTTTTACACTTTTCAGTCAGGGCTAACTGCTCAGCTAGTAATTTATCTAGCTGTGTTTGAAGATCTTGAATCTTTGCCTCAGACTTTTCTGCTTCTGCATTTTTAGAATGCACTTCTTTACATTTAGCATCTATACTTGATAATAGAAATGGTGTCACATTATGTAGCCTTTTACAACTTATGAAGTTTAAAGCATCAATTATTTCACCATGTTTTGATTTCTTTTGGTGTTTGCCAATTATGTCCCACCATTTAAGCATTTCATCATCTGAACTTTTAATTCCAATATACTCTTTCTTGAGTTTGGACAAGGTAGGCTCAACTTTTTCACTCCATAAAGCAAACAATACGTCACTGTTATCAGAAATTTTCCCTTCCATCCCTGAGGAGATAATCTGAATATTCTCGGATTGAACAGTAATGGGACTATTGAAGCTATTTAAAACCTTCTACGTTCTGTTTCATGCAATTCATAAACAATGAAAACAGACTTACCCATTCCTTGGTCAGAAGTTCAGCTTTAATCCATTCACAAGGTCAACTGTGAAAAAATTTCCTCATTCTGATGAATTTCAGAAAATTCACTGCAAGGGATCCCGGGTTTCGGCACCATCTGTAAGGGTGGGTCGCCTACAGTGGTTCAGGCTGCAGGGTTGCCGAATGACTAAAGAAACGTTATCAGCAAGAGGATAGAAAACTGTACATTTCTCGTCTTTACCACCCACTTGCACTTCAAAGTCAATACCAAATCAAAACTAGTTAGCACATCATTTGTAATAGAAAGGATTTAATGACAAAATCTGGTTATGGTTACACTTAAAATAGTTTCAAAATAGATGTATGAGATGATAAAAACTTATACCATTTATCGTACCCAGCATGAATAGAATGTTACCTGAGGGATAGAAAGTGAGAGAGAGGGAGAGAGAGAGAAAGAGACAAAGAGAAGAAGAGAGCAAAGAAGAGAAGAGCCAAAGAGAAGGCCCCCAAGAAGAAAGAGAGCCAGAGAATCAAGAGAGACAGAGAATAAAAAAAAAGAGCCAGAGCAACAGTTACATCTTCTTTTTATCTGTTCCTTGACCATGTGACTGAAACCCTAATGTGAGACATTCAAACTGACCAATCAGACCAAACTTCCCCCACTGTACTAAAGGTGTGACACAGTTTGGCCTACAGGCCTTCAGCATCTCTTTGTCTTTAGGAATTCCAAATGGCCCTTCTGATAAGAAAGATGGGGGTTGAGAACAGTGAAGCAAATGTCTTTGTTCAATTTCAAATATCAAATATCTTTGATTATTTTCAATCCTACACACATGTTCCACAAGCATACGGGGGCAGGCCTGGTGTCAGACGGCCGCAATGTCTGACACCGAAGGGGTGACGGAGGAGCTCATAGGGTTAGCCGTTTCCGTGGAACACAACTGGAGAGAATAAACGAACGTGTCCGGCCCAGAGGGCGGGAGTGGCATTGCAAGCCGACACTAGAACGGGCACTTAGCGCTACTGGCCACTGGGGGCGAGGATGCGGGAAGATACCGGCTCTACACGGAGGCTTTAAAATCTAGCGAACGTGTTAGGTGTCGCCCAGCCCGCAGCTCTACATATGTCTGTCAGCGAGGCGCCTTGAGCCAGCGCCCAGGAGGAACCTACACTCCTTGTGGAGTGCGCTCGCACCCCGAATGGGCAAGGCACGTCTTGGGACTGGTAAGCCAAGACGATAGCATCCACTATCCAGTGGGCTAACCTCTGCTTGGAGACAGCCTTTCCCTTCTGCTGGCCTCCGTAACAGACGAAGAGCTGCTCTAAGGTTCTAAAGCTTTGGGTCCGGTCAACGTAAGTGTGAAGAGCGCAGATGGGACACAACAAAGCCAGGGCTGGGTCTGCCTCCTCTGAGGGCAGCGCTTGCAGGTTCACCACCTGGTCCCGGAAGGGAGTGGTGGGAACCTTGGGCACGTATCCAGGCCGGGGTCTCAGGACAAAATGAGAGTTGGCAGGCCCGAATTCTAGGCACGATTCGTTGACCGAAAGTGCATGCAGGTCTCCTACCCTCTTGATTGAGGCCAATGCAGTCAGGAGCACTGTCTTCATGGACAGGATGTTTAACTCTGCATACTGTAAAGGCTCAAAGGGAGGACCCTGAAGTGCTCTGAGCACC
This sequence comes from Coreius guichenoti, assembly GCA_039654105.1. NCBI lineage: Eukaryota > Metazoa > Chordata > Actinopteri > Cypriniformes > Gobionidae > Coreius > Coreius guichenoti. The sequence continues at coordinate 33,052,824 of CM077169.1, forward strand.
AGGGCTAGGATTCAGTCTCCTCGCACCTCTGAGGAACCTGATGATTAAGTCGTGCTTCCCTAAGGACTTACCTTCTACTGCATCGTGATACGCCGCAATAGCGGCGACGTACACTTTGAGGGTGGAGGGAGACAGCCTTCGCTCCTGCCCATCTTGCATGAAAGAAAGCATGACATTAATCAAACACCTTCGGGGGTCTTCCGGACGGGAAGAACACCACTCAACGAATAGGTTCCACTTCAGTGTGATGGTCATCAGAAGTGATGGTGTCTACCACTGCTTGTGGCAAGTCACCTAGAACCTCCGCGTCCCATCCAGGGACCAGACATGGAGTTTCCAGAGGTCTGGACTCGGGTGCCATAGAGTGCCCCGCCCCTGAGAAAGCAGGTCCTTTCTCAGGGGGATCAGCCAGGGAGGGGCTGTCGCGAGGAGTGTGAGTTCGGAGAACCAGGTCCAGTTGGGCCAGTAGGGCGCAACTAACAAGACCTGCTCCTCGTCCTACCTGACCTTGCACAGTGTCTGTGCGAGAAGGCTCACTGGGGGAAACGCATGTTTGTGTAGGTCCCGGGGCCAGCTGTGCGCCAGTGCATCCGTGCCGAGGGTGCCCCCGGTCAGGGAATAGTACAACTGGCAATGGGTCGAGTCCGGAGAGGCGAACAGGTCTACCTGCGCGGCTCCGAAGAGGTCCCATATCAGCTGGACGCTCCGGGGGTGGAGTCGCCACTCTCCCGGAGGTGTCGACTAACGACAGAGCTCGTCGGCTGTCTGGTTCAGCACACCTGGGATGTGAACGGCCCGAAGCGACCTCAGGCGCTTCTGACTCCACAGGAGGAGATGGCGGGCCGAATTGGAGCATGCAACGGGAGCGTAGACCACCCTGACGGTTGATGTACGCAACGGCCGCAGTGCTGTCCGTACGGACCAGCACGTGCTTGCCCTGTAGCGGCTTTTTGAGGCGACGCAGTTGGGGCCACGTACAACGGGCACGCAGTTTCGGGTCTGTGGACGGGGCCCCAACTGCGTTGGCATATCTATTGCCTAGAGTTATTGGAAGTATGTCTCGCCCTGGGTCGCCTCAAAAAGCCGCTACAGGGCAAGCACGTGCTGGTCCGTACGGACAGCACTGCGGCCGTTGCGTACATCAACCGTCAGGGTGGTCTACGCTCCCGTTGCATGCTCCAATTCGCCCGCCATCTCCTCCTGTGGAGTCAGAAGCGTCTGAGGTCGCTTCGGGCCGTTCACATGGATGAGGCATCCGTGAAGACCACAGCATGCCTGGACACCTGTTCTAAGGACACTCCCGCCCGTAGAAACGAAGGGTCCGCCCACGGGTTGAAGGTTTGGCGACAGTAAGGAGTAACTGAGACCCGGTACTTGCCGCTCTGCCACGCCCATCTCGGGACTCGGCCGTTAAGCCAGCATTGAAGCGGTCTCATATGAAGCAATCCAAGCGGCGTTACCGCGGCTGCAGATGCCATATGCCCCAGGAGCCTCTGAAAATATTTCAGTGGGACCTCTGTCCTGCCTTTGAACGTATTCAAGCAGTTCAACACTGACCAGACTCGCTCCTCTGTGAGGCGCGCAGTCCGGTTGACCGAATCCAGATCCATACCGAGGTTCGCACAACTGATCCCGGGACTGGGCCAATATGAGCCAGTCGTTCTCTGAGCGAAACAATGGCTGTCTCCGCGACTTTCGTGAAGACGCGAGGCGACAGGAACAGCCCGAAGGGCAAGACTTTGTACTGATATGCCCTCCCCTGAACGCAAAGTGTAGGAACGGTCTGTCGAGGGAGAATGGAGACATGAAAGTATGTGTCCTTCAGGTCGATCGCTGCAAACCAATCTCGGGGACAGATGCATTCGAAAATGCGTTTCTGCGTTAACATTTTGAACAGGAGCTTGTGCAGGGCCCGATTCAGAATGCGCAGGTCCAAGATCGGCCTTAACCCACCACCTTTCTTGGGTACAATGAAGTAAGGGCTGTAGAACCCCGACCTCATATCGGCTGGAGGAACCGGCTTGATAGCGTCCTTTACCAGCAGGACATCGATCTCTGATCGCAAGACATGGGCATCGCTGCTCCGCACGGTGGTGAAGAGGATGCCCCTGTACTTGGGCGGCCGGCGCGCGAACTGAATCGCATAGCCGAGTCTGATGGTACGAATGAGCCAGCAAGACGGCCTGGGGAGACCTAGCCAGGCCCCCAGAGACCGAGCGCCCCACAGACATACCCGGGGTGGGGCAGCGAGGTGGAGTACGCAGACCTGACTCAGGAGGCCCGGAGGTGGCCCAGAGTGTTGTCTGAGTACTCCAAGGTGGGGCAGAGTGTGGGTGAGGGGGGCAATGCTTGCCCCCTGGCGAAGGGGAGAGGGGAGGAAAGGAGTGGCAAGGCCCAGGGGCGTCGCACACTGCCAACCTGGCCCTCTCGGGGTCCAGGGAGGGAGGAAACTGCTCTGAGAATGTGGGTACCGCTGGACTCCGGAGAGCCAGCGGCAGGACCGAAACCGAAAAATATTCTCCCCCCGGTCCTCCTCCGGGGGAGGGAGGGGTGTGGACACCGTCTCCCAGAGAGCAGATCCCCTTTTCACTGGGCTGCCCGTTTCAGGGCCGCTTGCCCTTGCGCTTGCGCTTGCGCTTGCAGGGGACTTTGTGGGACCCTGGATGGGTTGGGCGCCTCCCTTGTGCCCGGCCACCTGCTGCCTGGGTGGAGGCTGCTGCTTGGCTTAGCAGGGGCGGAGGGAGACGCAGGGGGATGCCCTCGGCGACAAGCAGGTGGAGACGCAGGATGTTTTTTAAACCGTTCTCCTAAGAGAACATGGATCACCCACGAACGCAATCTCACGTTTATATGCGAGAGAGATCGTGGCCGTCAAATGAGGACAGGAAACAACCGCATCCAGAAACAGCTTAATACAGCAAACCGTTCGGCTCCAAAGTTAAAAAGCAATGATGCGGTATTCCACTTCCGTATTTATACCCGTGCTGCGGGGCGGTGCGTGGAATGCGTGAACCGCATGCCAGTGTCCATTGGCTTGTTTTTAATCACTCGAAGTAGATTGGTCTCTGAAAACAGATTCCAATTCGTCGGTCAGTTCCGACGTACGTCGAACGTGACCGACTGAAAGGGAACTCATGGTTATGGTAAGGGGTGGGACATTTCTGAAATGCACTCAAAACAGTTTACTAATTACAACAAACTAGTCCAGCCGACCAGTCAGAGCACTTTGCGCTTTTTGGAAGGAGGGGCTTCATAGAGACATGAACTAAACAGAGCGTTAATTGGGAGGAGAGGTGCTGCAACAATGTAAAATATGTGAAAAATAAGTTTTTTGAAAAATCAAGCATGAAAACCTATTCTAATAGATAAAAAAAATAGGGAAAAAAATATTGAAAAAGCTTTAAAAATTCTTTGTATGTTGCTATAGTTGTGTTTTCAGTTATTTTTTAAAAGAAGGGATGGTTTATCATTTTATTGATTGATTTTAACAATGTACAATTAATCAAATACTTTACACCCAGTGTAATTATAACCAAACGTCTTCCTCTACATAGCAAAAAATAAAGTTGTGGCACACACAATCTTTATCTTCAAGGTGGATATAAAAATAAATATCTTCTTAAGCTTGTAAGTGCAGTATCCCATTTTACAGAGTGTGTTAATCTCATGGATATATCCTAGAAAACAGCTCCACTGAAATATTTATAATATCTAAATGATCTTGATTCATGAATGCTTTTTACTGCCGTGCATGAAGATAAAAACCAAGAGACAAAGTATGGGGCACCCATGATTTAAAAAAAAAAAAATAATGATAATAAATCCTACAGATAAATCAGTATGGGAGATCTGTATGAGTCTTACATTCCTCTGAGGATGGCAAGAAGTATTTCTAAACTAATGTATGAGTCTCCTCTAAAGGGCTTGTGGAGATCTCTAATAAATCACCATTGCCAGCAGGAGATGGATAAGCTATGAGAGGCCCTGATGTTTACTGATAATGTTCTGAGAATTGTTTAGACTGGAATATCTGTGCTTGTAACCATGATGCTTAGGTAGTGACAAATGTGACAAGTGTCAGTGGTACTCCTCAATTCCTTTAGCCAGTAGTTCTCAAACTGCTTTATGCGTATTGGCAGGTGATAAGTGGAGTGCCCCCATGTGGTACGTATCATGACCCGGAAAATTATGTTGTTAAAACAATACAAATACACATTTAACACTGTGCAAATTATATTAAATTTCTAATTTCTATATATAGTTATAATCAGAGCCTAAAATTAACACTCGCCAAGCACCATGTGCGAGTGACAATCAGCGTTAGCGAGTATATGAAACGATGTCTACCTGGAAACGTCTTGGTTACTGACGTAACCCTCATTCCCCGATGGAGGGAATGGAGACGAGTGGAATTTGCATGCCAAGTCACTCCTTCGTGCATACAGGTATATAAGATGGCGGCTCCCATCCACTCATTCAGGATTTTGCTGAGGAGCCAAGACGTGGCCTCTTGAGTTTTCTTCCATACACATCACAAAATGCCTAATTTAAATAATTCCTGTTCAAGGCATGCACACACAGTGGGGTGGGGGAAGGGGGAGTTGTCAAAGTGCGGGTCCACAAAGACACGCAGGACGCGAATGGGACACAGCAATGCAAGGGCTGGGTCTGCCTCCTCTGGGAGCAACGCTTGCAAGTTCACCACCTTGTCCCGAAAGGGATTGTTGGGAACTTTGGACACATATTCTGGCCAGGATCTCAGGATCACATGAGATGAAGCCGGCCTGAATTGAAGGCACGAATCGTTGACCGAAAATGCCTGCAGATACCCCACCCGACTTGTTTGAAGTGAGCTCGGTCAGGAGCGCTGTCTTAAGAGACAGGATTTTAAGCTCAACTGACTCCAGCTGTTCAAAGGGAGCTCTCTGCAGTCCAGAAAGGGATCCTAAGAGGGGATGAGGCATGGCCTAGGAGGATTTAACTTGCTTTCCCAGTGCTTTCCCAGTGACTTATCATCAACTGCATCATGATGTGCCATGATGGCGGCAACATATACCTCCAAGGTGGAGGGGGACAGCCTCTGTTCCAGGAAAGAAAGCACAGAGCTGTCCGGGCATCTCTGAGGGTCCGACCACTCAACGAACAGACTCCACTTCAAAGCATAAGCGCTCCTAGTAGAGGGGGCTCTAGCTTGAGTGATAGTGTCTACCACCACCGGTGGTAGGCCACTTAAGTCCTCGCATCCCATCCAGAGACAACACGTGGAGGTTCCAGAGGTCTGGACACGGGTGTCATATGGTGCCTCGTCCATGAGCAGTTCCTTCCTCAGGGGAATCCGCCAAGGAGAGGCTTGCATGTAATATAAACGGAGCGACCTGAGTCACTGCTGACTCCAGAGGAGGAGATAGCGGGCGAGTTGCGATAGGCGATGTGAGCGTACACTGCCTTGGCAGTTGATATATGCCACCGTTGCAGTGTTGTACATCCGGACCAACACGTGCTTGCCCTGGAGCAACGGCCGAAACCGGTGCAGGGCAAGAAGCACTGCAAAAAACTCTAGGCAATTGATATGCCACTACAGTCCCGTCCTGGAGCCTGGAGCCTGAGGCCGCGTGCCCATTGCATACAGCGCCCCAACCGTTCTGGAGGCATCTGTTGTGACAACAACGTGTCTGGACACTTGTTCTAAGGGCACTGCGGCCCGTGGAAAGGCAAGGTCTGACCAAGAGCTGAAAGTTCACACAGATCAGTGTGATAATGACACGGAGTGTACCGAGGTGCCATACCCATCTTGGGACTCAGTTGTGAAGCCAGTGCTGTATCTGTGTCATATGCATCAATCCGAGTGGCGTTACTGCCGCTGCGGATGCCATATGCCTCAGAAGCCTGACGTGAAAGTACGTATCCTTCAGGTTGATTGCTGTAAACCAATCTTGGGGACGAACGCACGTGGACGCACTTCTGCATTAGCGTCTTGAACGTAAGCTTGTGAAGGGCCCAATTCAAGATATGCAGATCTAAGATCTGTCATAACCCACCGCCTTTCTTGGGTACAATGAAGTAAGGGCTGTAAAACCCCGACCTCATCTCGACTGGAGGGACAGCCGTGCGCAGGACAGGGGTGTCTCTGGAAAACTGAATCGCATAGCTGAGTCTGATTGTCCGTGTGAGCCAGCAGGATGGGCTGGGAAGTGCTAGCCAGGCTCTCAGACACCGTGCCAGCGGCACCAAGGGGACAACTGACGTACCCACGGAGGGGCAGCAAAGGGGGACACTGGGGCCCAACCCGGGAAGCATTGCGTCCTGAAGTAGAGGAAGTGAGTGTTGTGTGACATTTATCTTGCTCCCAGGGTCCCGTGAAGGGGTGGCCAGAGACGCTATGGCCTGGTGGCAGAGTTGTCACGCTGGGGCAGGATGTGCTTGATGGCCTCCGTCTGCTTTTGGACTCCCGAGAACTGCTGGGTGAAGTGCTCGACAGTGCGCTTGCTCGAAGAGACACTGTCAAGCAAGCAAACTTTGTGGTAACACTTTACAATAAGGTTCATTAGTTAACATTATTTAACTACATTAGTTAACATGAACTAATAATGAACTGCACTTTTAAAGCATTTATTTATCTTTGTTAATGTTAATTTCATCATTTACTAATGCATTATTAAAATCTTGTTAACATTAGTTAAGGCACTGTGAACTAACATGAACAAACCATGAACAGCTGTATTTTTATTAACTAACGTTAACAAAGATGAACTAATGCTGAACAGAGGTGTTGTTCATGGGTAGTTCATGTTAATTAATGCATTAACTAATGTTAACTAATACAACCTTATTGTAAAGTGTTACCAACTTTGTCTGCAACCTGCATCTCTGCAAGGTTTAGCCAGAGATGGCATTCCTGGACCACCAAGGTGGACATTGTCTGGCTGTGCGCAGTTCCTGCATCAACCCCGGCTCAGAACTTGAAAGGTCATATTCTTGCAATGAGGACATGAACCATCCACGAACGCTGCCTCAGCACACTCTCGGCCTTGTCAATCGCTGCACTTATCCATGCAAACACTCACTGGTGAAACACGAAACACATCTTCTTCCAGTCCAGATCCTGAACTGCAACTCTTTGGGAGGTATCTGGAAAGAGTGATCACTGCGGCAACCACTCGGCTCCTAAGCAACTTTTTTGAATGAGTGTATGCCAGCCTCCATCTAATATAACCGTATGTATGAGGGAGTAGCTTGCCATGCAAATTCCATTTTGCCTTATTTTCCAATAATCAGAGGTAATTTGGGCTCCCAAGTGAGTTCCCATTTGTAATTCGACATAACGAAGTAGTGACTGACAGATGAGGAACTACTGTTACTTGTCTTTAATAATGTTTTAAATTTATATTAGTTAGGCTATACTTTTAGCTGTAGTATCGAAATTGGAATAGAGAATTGTGAATTTTCACTGGTATGTAAAATTTTGGTGTATTAAAAATGTTCAAGGTTACGGCCTTGGTTTGATTAAATCTTAGCAAACAAGTGCTTTTTTAAGTAAATAGACAGCAAAATGAAATAGAAATGCCTTACATGCAGTACTGTATTTTGAGTATTAGGCTATACACCGACCCATAAGGTCTCACTCCAATTATTGGAGTTTTATTACAGTTCTCTATCTCTACTAGTGATTAATTGCTTTCAGACTCTAATTAAGTTCAATCTTTCCTCACATCTTTTGATTCCATGTCAGTGATCGTATTAGAGAGTATAAATAGCTCATTTGACAAAAATATTTTTTACCGACAGAGCATAATGTATGTGTGAGAATATGAAAAGAGAAATTCTAATTCAGTTGCCCAAGGATAGTGAATCTCAATCCTGGTCCTGGAGGACCCCAAAAATGCACATTTTGGCAGACTCCTTTATCTAAAACACCCAGTTCAAGTCTTGGAGCATCTATTAATGAGCTCACGATATAAATCAGGTGTGTTAAATATGAGAGACATCCAAAATATGCAGTGTTGGGGTACTCCAGGACCAGATTGAGACCCACTGCCCTAGGAAGACCGCAGGGTAAGATTTAATTACTGTTAGAGGCATAACCATTGGGAGCACAATTTGGGTAGCCTCAAAGTCAAATATCTGATGTAATAAACTTCTGGTTTATTTGAACTTTTGGTTTAGTCATAGTTAGAGCTTCATGTTACAACTTTGAAATTCCAAACCATATAACAAGAGCTGCTATTGTTTTTTTTTACTGTTATCGTGGTTTAGTGAACCCTAAATGTGACTGAAAATCCCCCTGCCATATCAATAAAATCCTCTATTACTGAGTCATTTTTTTGTCTGTAGTAGTGCCTGTCTTCACACTCACACTGTGTCCGTGTTTCTGACCTTTCCCTTCCAAATTCCTTTATTCCACCATTATTCTTTCCAGATTCCAAAATCATCTCACAAACATGCCATTTTAACTTACAGCTACAAAAAAACATAAATCACCATCAAGTGTCTAATGATAAATAAGGTCCGGTGTGAGATGTTTCATCTTCTAAAAGCAACAAAAAGATCTCTGATACTGGACAATACTGAACAATTCATAAAAATTATTCACACAAAAAAAAGAAAAACAGTTTTGAACTAGAAACTTGAAACCAATATACTGTGCAAAACTACTATAGAGAAAACAAGGATTTGTATAACTGGATGTTTGACTCAACTTTAAAGTAACTGAGATTCATCCTTTATACAGTAATAGACAACTGAAGTTAGTTTCATGTGCAGACAGAGTAATTTTTGCAATTAATTTTAACCAGTATCAAGTCATTGACGGTTACGTAACCTATGTTCCCTGAGAACAGGGAACGAGACACTGCGTCCTAGGACGCTTTGGGGAACGCCTCAGCGTGACCGGTGTCTGAAACTACTATCGAATCACGGCAATCCTATTGACCGGCGACAGCCCATGATGTCATCAACGTGCGACCCGGAAGTATATAAGGGCGCCTTGCAAACATGATATTCACCTTATCGTCTGAAGGGACTGTTTGGTAGGCAGGCCCCGAGGCATGGCAAAGAGACGCAGTGTCTTGTTCCCTGCCAATCACTGCTTGGGGAACATATTCACCCGAATGCCACCAGGGAGGCCTGACCTGGTGTCACATACATTGGACACTTCTGGCCAAGAACCTGTCTGTTCAGAAACAGAGCCTCTGGACACTTGCCTCTAGGTAAGGCATCCAGACAGAGGGACTGCGAAAATGGCAGTAACTAACTCAGACCGGATCTCAGAGACGGGTATCCTGGAGAGCAATACTCAGCATAGCGTTCTACAAACCTTGCTAGTGAGGGGAGTCTATCTGCTTGATCCAAGGATCTACAAAGCACTTATCTTTCAAAGCGCTAAGGGGTCCGGACAGGCCTATGGACTGATCTAACTGGGAGGCCTGCAATGCATGTCCCACAAGCGTCGGGACTCTCTTCGAAGGAGGCCTGCTAAGGCCTGCTACTTTTCAGCGAGTCTACTGCCTGGACTGCCAATTCCAACTGCTTGCAGCAAGCTGGCCTAACAAGCCCTTCTGGGGCCGGCCGTCATGGAGGCCTGCTGAGGTCTACTACGTGACAGCGCAGTCTTCGCTGGCAGATAAGCTGTTACACAGTGCCTACAGACCTGGTACCTAACTACATTGCCAACGCCAGTGTACTCAGCAAAACCTCAATAAACCCTTTAAGTAAGGGGAGTACAACTTACTCCACCCTGCCTCAATGGAGGCCCCGGATTCAGGGGCCTACCATCTGCGTGCATGGGCATCAGCTCATGGCAATGCTCTGGCTTCAAGGGAGCGTACTTCTAGAACCAGCATGAAGTGAAGGTTAGAAATTTCTGCTCGACCTGAGCCATGAAAGTGGAGTACTCAGAAATTCCCTGCTTTAGCATGGGAGCACTACCCACATGACCCTGAAATTTACAGGGTGAGGGCCTGCCAGTGGCTCTAGATGTGCCTGGGGGCCTACGTCCATGAAGCTAGCTCTGAGGGGCGGGGTCAAGCAAATCAAACAGTCTCTTCATGAAGCGAAAGACGGCCTAACCCTGCCCCACTACCACTGCTAGGTCGCTATCAAATTCTGCCTCTGCACCAACCTGCATTACTCATCTCACCCCAGAATGCAGAAAGGTGAGCGGGACTTGGCCGAACGACTCTCACCATGAGAGGAGGCTGACATTAGGGATGCTAGAAAGCCTATATTCACGTAGTGAAGGGCCAGAGGCGGCAATGCTTTAGCAAAGCGCCTCCATCATCCCTAGTATAGCCTAGGCCAGCTACCAAGGTGGCCCTGGTGAGGGCCAGCCTGCAAGCATAGATCTTTCCCTGAGGCTTGGAGGAGCAGCAGCCTGAAGAGAAAAACTCTCCCAAGAGAGGAGGCACTCAGGAAAACAATGTCAACGGCCCCGTGGGTCGGACATAAGATCTATCTGAAGCGCCAGTGTTAGTCTCTAATTTACATATACTCTTCAATGCTTTTGATAGAGAGGAGACAAACTACTTTACCCTGAGGTGGCTAACAGCCCAAAAAGGCCTAAAAGCTGTTTAGAAGATAAACCAAGCAGTGGCATCTAACCTACTCATAGTCTGGGAGGACACCCCACCACCTAGTACTGCGCTACATACCAGTAAGAATGAGCGGTGGCCTCAAAACTACTCTCACACTGAGAGGAATCCTAATCACTGCGCACAGCGAAAATGAGCGGTGGCCCAACCAGTGAAATCACCAAAGGAAAAGCCAACCCATACTCACATACGAAGCCCATATAACTAGTGCTTCTATTCTTATAGTTCTAGCCACCTAACAGGGGGACTTCAGGGCCCTAATATTCCTTCCTCTTCTTAAATCTATTCTCTTAAACACATAATAGCCCTATACAGAGAACAGAGGTCTGCATAAATACATTTTCTGTTCTCTTTCTTTTTAAATGAAAAAGGAGACCTACCAGCTCAACCTGCGGCATGCAGAATGAAGACTCACCCATTCAGTTTTATAAACATGAGGTCTATTACCCTTACAGGCCTGAAAGGGGCCCTCTTACTGATTAAGCCAAGGCGGGCCGTAGAATATCGTTTCCACTCATCACGGGCCCAGCCCCAGGCCTGATGTAAGAAGCGCCTGGGGAAACAATGAAGAAGAAAGATGAGGGTCAGGTTTTTAGTTCACCCTCAGGGAGGAGACCCATCACCGACACTGACTGCGTTTGTGATGGATCACCTCCCTCAAATCCTTCTTCCGGGAGTCCCGCCTCTTTTGCGACCTAGTCCTCCTCTGAGGGGGTGCACAAGAGGTGATGCTGGCTCTCTGGCTCTGTCTCCAGCCCTCGGACTGTGATGGGCCAGGCCCTCCCGCCTGCCTGGGCGTGGATCCGGATCTCAGCGGTATGCAGGTTTTAAACGCTGCCGAACATGCCTTCGTCTCTCCAAACTTTCTCACCAACGCCCCAACGGAGGTGCTGAAAAAGTTCGGAGGGCGAAACTGGTGAAAGCCCTTTTCTTTCTCCTCGATATCAGCCAAGTTCAACCACAGATGTCTCTCCGTGGCCACCATCTGTCATATGTCTGTCTTGTCTTGTGTAAGCACATGTCTTGTATTTGTCATTTCTGGCCATGTGCTTGTGTTTGTCATGTTTGATATGATGTCATGTCTCCAGTCTATTGTCAACCCCGCCCATCTTGTTATCTGATTATTGCTTAAATTGCTCCACCTGTTCTCCCTCATTAACTGCCTTGTTTGTTCCCTTTATAATCTCCTTGTGTTTGCAGTCCTGTGCTGGATCGTTGTTTGATGTCTCCTGTTTCCCTGCTTCATGTTCCTGACCCTGGTGTTTTGTCTTTGTTAGTTTGGTTTTCCCCCTCGTGGGTGTTTGTTTTGGTTTTATTTCATTTAATAAATCTTATTTCCTCCAGCTATTGAGTCCTCACTCCTTTCTATTGTACCCTACCGTGACATAACGATCCAGCCATCATGAGGACTCAGCGGAGGAAGGGCTCAGCGCAAACGGTCACCTGTTCTCTTTTTGAGCGTATGCTCAGATTTAAGGATTTGATCTCTCTCCGTCAACAGGGGATGGGAATTAGAGAGTTTGCCCTGAGGTTCAGCAGCGCGGCGGAGGGTTTGGAGATCAACGAGGTGGCTCGTAAGGACCTTTTTAACTATGCCCTTGATGAGCCCGTTGACTGGGTGGTCATGAGGGCATTAGACGAGGTTGGTTTTGAGGCGATGGTGGAGATTTTCGCTCGCCAGCAGGAGAAGGCTGCCAGGGAGGCAGTAACTCCTCCTAAGGTGGCCGGAGAGGTGATGGAACCCCCAGAGGCGGAGGTAAATTCTGCAGCGGTCCCGGAGACGGGTGATGACACCGCAGCACCCCCGGAGGAGGTCAGCACCAGACCATCGTCTCACCAACGTAAGCGGAGGAGGAGAAGAAAGGCTTCATCCGTGTCAGCAAGTCCGGTGGTCCCGAGCCCAGAGACCATCCCGGAGGTTGCTTGCGTCCCAGACACGCCGCCCAGGCATCTTGCTCTGCCCGCGCCGCCCAGGCGCCTTGCTCTGCCCACGCCACCCAGGTGCGTTGCTCTGCTGTGGCCAGCCCCTGACCAGCGTCCAGAGATGGCTCCAGCCCCTGACCAGCGTCCAGAGATGGCTCCAGCCCCTGACCAGCGTCCAGAGATGGCTCCAGCCACTGACCAGCGTCCAGAGATGGCTCCAGCCACTGACCAGCGTCCAGAGATGGCTCCAGCCACTGACCAGCGTCCAGAGGGGACTCCGCTTCCCGTCTCGAGTCCAGAAGGGACTCCGCTTCCCGTCTCGAGTCCAGAGGGGACTCCGCTTCCCGTCTCGAGTCCAGAGAGGTGGCCCCCTGAACTGTGCGCGCCGCCCTGGCTTCCTGCCAGGGATCCGGACACAATTCTGGAATTTAGTTGAATGGCTAGCATGTTTTTTCAACCAGGTCGTTTCAGAGAAGAAGATGCCTGACGACTGGCAGGTCAGTACAACCATCCCAATCTGGAAGAAGGGCAACCCGGCTGAATGTTTCAACTACCGGCCAATTCGATTGCTCTCACACATTATGAAGATCTTCGAACAGGTCCTGGATAAGCAAATTCGTAACATCGTTCGCCTCCCAGTCAATCAGGCAGGATTCGTGAAGAACTGTGGGACAGTTGACGCAATTCATGCAACCAGGCTCCTGTTTGAAAAGCATCGAGAGAAACATAAGCCCCTGCACACTGCCTTTCTTGACCTTAAAAAGGCGTTCGACTGTGTTCCCCATGATCCCATCTGGCACACATTAAGAATCCATGAAGTTCCTGAAGAACTCATCAAATGGGTAAAGCTGCTGTACGATGAACTAAAAAGCCGAGTGCAGGCAACTCCATATTACATAGTTCCATATTACTGTGGGCGTCCGCCAAGGATTGGCGTTATCACCGCTCCTATTCATTCTTGTGATTGACGTTGTCATGCGAGACCTACAGCAGCCAGCACCATGGACACTTCTCTATGCAGATGACGTTATGCTTGCTGCTGAAGAGAAAGCCAGCCTCGAGCAGAATGTCCAGGCATGGAGCAATTGGCTGGCAACTTTCAGCCTACTCCTCAATGTTAAAAAGACAGAGTACATGACGACAGACCCGAATGAGCAGGGTACAATTAAGATTGACGGCACTGACCTACCAAGAACAGAGACATTCAAGTATCTTGGCTCAATGATCGCAGTTGATGGAAGTCTGAACCATGGAGCCACTGCGCGAGTCAACGCTGCCTGGCTGAAGTGGCGCACGACGACCAGCTTCACATGCAATAGGAAGACCAGTGACCGTCTCAAGTCGAAGATCTACCGTACTGTCATTCGTCCTGTTGCTCTTTATGGCGCTGAGTGTTGTCCCGTGACGAAAGATGCAAGTGCCGCCTCTGTGTCATGGAAACAAAAATGCTGTGATGGATCTCTGGGATCACGCGCTTCGACCACGTCTGTAATGATGACATTCGGAAACAGTATGGTGTTGCCTTAATATCTGACAAGCTAAGTGAAGACAGGCTTCGGTGGTATGGCCATGTCTTGTGTGCTGACCATACAACACATGCCAAAATGGGCTTTCAGCTGGAAGTCATCGGAAACCGACCGAAGGGACGATCGAAGCAACGGTGGCTCGACACGCTGCACAACGACCTCAAGCTTACCGGTTTGCATCCTGATCAAGCCGATGATCGCATCAAATGGCGCCAGCGATCCAGAAAAGTGGACCCTGCTACTATGTGAGATAAACGCTAATGAAAGAGAGAGAGAGAGAATTATTATTATAGGGTGTTGTGAGCATTATTGGGTGCTTCTCAATACTCAAATTGATGCTTCCTCGTTTGCACACTCCTCAGTCCTCCAGCCTGTGACAGAAACCGATTGTACTCAGCCATCTTGAAGGACATCTCAATTCTCTAATTGCACCGCGAGGAGGCGAGGAACGATGAGTGAGGAAGCTTCCTGAGGAGGCATGAGCGAGGATACACAGGTGTATCCTTCCCTCGCATCCTAAGGGGGTGGAGCTAAGATGCAAGGAAAGGAATCGAGGATGCACAAATAATAAATGAGGACACATGTAATGTAATGTCTGTTTTATTTATATGGACAAAGGCATCCAGAGATCGCTGTAGCAGAATAAAACACAGATAGAGACGTTTTGACTGATGAAACATGAAGACAAACATATGTGACCCGTGCTGGCAAAAGGAGTCGGAATGCGCACAGGATAATTTCAAGCTACAGGCAAAGTGAAAAATGTTGATTTTGGTCGATTTTGAGGTTTTCACAAAAATGAGTTCATTAAGCCCTCGTCTAGCGATCCCAATGCTCCAAATAGCAATTCAACATCTAAAAGTATCTTTATTTGTAAGTTTTCGGAGAGGAGTACCTTTCCTTTGTCCATGAAAACGATTTAAATCACGCTGACTGACAGATCCAGCGTGCGATCACGATATACACATATACACAGAGTTATAGTATTTCAAAATATCTGTCTTTGCGAGTATTCACGCAAACATTATCTGTTATGTCTTATGTGAATGTTTGGTTAACTGTTGCGGAAAAACATCTGATGTGTTTTACATCCATGCGGTACAGTAAGTCAATATATAGATTTTAAGGTATGGTTGCTAGGTGATTTTGTTTTGGAACCTTCAGAAAACTTTAACTCAATTTTTCTCAAAATTGACTGTGCTGACTCTATCATTTCAAACAGGTGTAGCTCAGTCAGTTTTTTGTCCGATTCAAACAAGTCATACATCATTTTGAAGCTTTTTTTAAAATAACAATAACTAATTTTTAAAAATGTGCTCATTGCAACTTATTTTGCCAGCAGGGGTCACATACAGTGCATCCGGAAAGTATTCACAGCGCTTCACTTTTTCCACATTTTGTTATGTTACAGCCTTATTACAAATTCTACAAACAAAACCCCATAATGACAACGTGAAAGAAGTTTGTTTGAAATCTTTGCAAATGTATTAATCAAACATTAATAAATGACATGTACATAAGTATTCACAGCCTTTGCCATGACACTCAAAATTGAGCTCAGGTGCATCCTGTTTCCACTGATAATCCTTGAGATCTTTCTACAACTTGATTGGAGTCCACCTGTGGTAAATTCAGTTGATTGGACATGATTTGGAAAGGCACACACCTGTCTATATAAGGTCCCACAGTTAACAGTGCATGTCAGTGCACAAACCAAGCCTTGAAGTCCAAGGAATTGTCTGTAGACCTCCGAGACAGGATTGTATCGATGCACAGATCTGGGGAAGGGTACAGAAAAATTTCTGCAGCATTGAAGGTCCCAGTGAGCACAGTGGTCTCCATCATCTGTAAATGGAAGAAGTTTGGAATCACCAGGACTCTTTCTAGAGCTGGTCGCCCAGCCAAACTGAGAGATCGAGGGAGAATGGCCTTAGTCAGGGAGGTGACCAAGAACCCGATGGTCACTCTGACAGAGCTCCAGCGTTTCTCTGTGGAGAGAGGATAACCTTCCAGAAGAACAAACATCTCTGCAGCACTCCACCAAGCAGGCCTGTATGGTAGAGTGGCCAGACGGAAGCCACTACTCAGTAAAAGGCACATGTCAGCTCACCTGGATTTTGCCAAAAGGCACCTGAAGGACTCTCAGACCATGAGAAACAAAATTCTCTGGTCTGATGAAACAAAGATTGAACTCTTTGGCCTGAATGACAAGCGTCATGTCTGGAGGAAACCAGGCACCGCTCATCACCTGGCCAATACCATCCCTACAGTGAAGCATGGTGGTGGCAGCATCATGCTGTGGGGGTGTTTTTCAGTGGCAGGAACTGAGAGACTAGTCAGGTTTGAGGGAAAGATGAATGCACCAATGTACAGAGACATCCTTGATGAAAACCTGCTCCAGAGTGCTCTGGACCTCAGACTGGGGCAAAGGTTCATCTTCCAACAGGACAACGACCCTAAGCACACAGCCAAGATAACAAAGGAGTGGCTACAGGACAACTCTGTGAATGTCCTTGAGTGGCCCAGCCAGAGCCCAGACTTGAACCCGATTGAACATCTCTGGACAGATCTGAAAATGGCTGTGTACCGACGCTCCCCATCCAACCTGATGGACCTTGAGAGGTCCTGCAAAGAACAATGAGAGAAACTGCCCAAAAATAGGTGTGCCAAGCTTGTAGCATGTAGCTTATGTACATGTGATTTTTTTTGTTATTATTATTATTTTTTTTTTATAAATTTGCAAAGATTTCAAACAAACTTCTTTCACGTTGTCATTATGGGGTATTGTTTGTAGAATTTTGAGGAAAATAATGAATTTAATCCATTTTGTAATAAGGCTGTAACATATCAAAACGTGGAAAAAGTGAAGCGCTGTGAATACTTTCCGGATGCACTGTATGACTGTGACAATATATGGTTTATCTGTGTTCTTCTAGACATATTGAGTATTTTCATAAGAATAAAGTATATTTATAATGCAGTGCTAATCGACATAGCCAATAGGCTATAATACTATAAAATAATATTTTTTTCTGCCTTATTCTATAATATGAAGCCATGTCAGATCACAAAGTTATTTCAAACACTAGACTGACATTATGAAGTGAGTTTGGAGTAAAAACATGTTATTAAATGTTCTCTTTTGTTGGATAACAGGTTTGTAAACGCTTCTCGTTACAAGTTTGGAAATATGTTTGCCGCATGTTGCTTGTCAAATGCATGCTATAAGTGAATCAAATTCACAGCACTTCCAAAGATGGAGAAGCATTTACTGCGAACCGATCGATCCGCTCTGATCTTTTGCGATTTCGGTTTAATTTCGGCTAATCGTGCACACAGCAAATGCTCACTTCACACAAACAATCGACTCTGTCTCATACACATGCAAACCTTTATTGCATGTGTGCTACTGTGGTAAATTCATTCATCGCACAGACCAATTTTTTTTTTGTAGCATGTGCGCCATATATGTCACACTGTACACCTCTGATAACTGACACACAAAATATTTAGATGCAGACGAATCTTTTCTCCTGTATAGTTCATTCTGTTTGTAATAGTAAATAAATGTACTAATGACAAATGATGTTTTACAGTTTATAGCTGATAATTAACAAACAGCTGATAATAAACCCAATTAACTAGCCTATTGACGCACAAAATATTCAGATGCAGATGACTCTGACATTTTTCTCATGTATATTTTATTCTGTTTGTTATAGTTGCGTTCCCTTAATAGCAAACATCTGAGCCCTTTAGCACACCAAAAAAGTAAATTGCGAATGCAGACAGGCTGCAAATGAACATTTGTTTGGGTAAGAAATCAATATTTAATAAGTAGACTTCTAAAGTATGGACGGTTCAAGATTTACTCTGCCGGGGGCTCTAGTTTCATGTTGGCATTACATATTCATGCATAGAACAAACGGGCTTATGACAGTTTGTTTGTTAAATACAGAGAGGCACCTGAAAGCAATAAGGCCAATGCAATCCTCTATTAAAATCATCCCTTTAATAAGTTCAAGGAAAGTATAAATACAAATGCCTGATGTAACTTTAACACTGACACTGAACCTGCTCTCAAAACGTAATTTCTCTTCTCCCATGTCAACTTATCATCTAATATATTTGCAGGTGCTGAGGTTTGGAGGAATGTGAAAATCACATAGAAATCACTTTAGTGTTTAGTGTAAAGGAAAAAAAATTGACAAAAATTTACTTAAAAACATTAAATGCTATCTAAATTAGAAAAAAAAAAACATCAACAAAAGAAATAGATTCATCAAGATGAACTCCCAGTGGATAAAATGCCTCAAGATCCTAACACCTATCCTGTTTATGTTCTGTTCCATTAAAATAATATTAAAAATGTCCAACCTCTGCTTAGAGACCGCCTTTCCATTCTGCTGGCCTCCATAGCAGACAAAGAGTTGTTTTGAGGTTCTGCATGTGGTCCACAAACAGCAACGCAAGGACTGCCTTCTCCGAGGGAAACGCTTGCAAGTTCACCACCTGGTCCCTGAAAGGAGTGGTGGGAACTTTGGGCACATATTCTGGCCTGGGTCTCAGGATTATGTGAGAGTAAGCCGGCCTGAATTCTAGGCCTGTTTCACTGACGGAAAATGCCTGCAGGTCCCCGACCCTCTTAATGGAAGTGAACGTAGTCAGGAGTGCTGTTTTAAGAGACAGGATTTTAATCTCAACTGAGTGCAGAGGCTCAAAGGGAGCTCTCTGTAGGGCCGTTAAGACCAGAGAGAGGTCCCAAGAGGGGATGAGGCGAGGTAGAGGAGGATTCAACCACCTTGCGCCCTTCAGGACCCTGATGACCAGGTTGTGCTTTCCCACAGACTTACCAAGGGCAAGTTGCGACATGCAACGGGTCTCATATGAAGCAATCCGAGCGGTGTGACAGCGGCTGTGGATGCCATATGCCGTAGGAGCCTCAGTGGAGTTTCAGTGGAACCGCTGTCGAGTGGAACGAATTCAAGCAGTGGAACAAATTCAAGCCTGGTGGATTTGCAGGGTGAAGGCAGCCTGTCCAGTGGTACTGTAAGCCTTAGCAGCCAGAGCTGCTGTCGTCTCACAGGCGATGGGCAGGAGTTGCAGATGACCCCTCTAGGTGGCAGCACTTTACGGACATAAAATGTTTAATTTATGTGTGCAATTTTTTTTAAAACAAAAAAAAATGTATTGCAGTTGCACACTCCACCTGACCGCCCCACCATCGAGAGTAGTGAGAGAGGAAAAACTTTTGAAGCAGCTGGAGCGGAAGGACCACGGGGGTTTACCCGGCGGAAGAGCTCTCGCTGTAATCCTCGGTCTCCCAAAGTGTTGAGCAGACCCGCGGCTGTGCTTTTACACACAAGCAGCGGCTGGGCAACAGCAAGGGGGACTCAAGCCTTTATGAGAAAAGTGAGTCGCGACCAGCGTGCCGACGTGGTCATGTTCTCATGACAAGAAAATAAACCACCCACAAATGGCATCTCAGTATGCTTATGCCCCAGAACGATCGTGGGACAGCGATCGTGGCCGTCAGATGAGGACAAAAAATGACCGCATCCAGAAATGCACAGACGGAGAGTTGTCTTTTAAAAGATGCTCGCTGTCCACTTGCTCTTTTAGGGAAAGAACTATTTTAAGTGCTGAAGCTCACAGGGGAAAGTGTGCACAACACTCTCTTAGGGAGGCGCCGTTACACTAACACTTTATGTCGAACTTCTTCCTGGTCTTCTTGTACCAAACGACTGATGATTGCAGAGCAGAATCAGTTTAGAAATGCTTGGCTCCGAAGCAAAAGCTTGAATGAGTGAGTGCTGCATGCTTCCTTGTATGCCCGTGGCACGAGGAGTGGTTCGCGATGCAAATCTCACTTGCCAATGTCCATTGGCTTGTTCTGTTACCACTCAAAGGTGATTGGACTCTCAGGCGAGATCCCAATCCGTCAGTCACTGACATAACTTCGAACGTGACTGACTGATTTTGAACTGTCATTGTGTTCATTCACTGGCCAATGTTCAGTCCTCTATCTACAAAATATCCACAGCATTTCATAAAAGATCAGACCTATTACATAAAAAACAGAGAGCATTGGTGCTAATTCTGCTTGTTCAACTGACTCAGTCTGATAGACAGGAAAACCACTACTATGCTTTTTGTGACCTAGCCTGGACCAGTTCCACAAATGAGTTTCACTGCAGAGCCTTAACCACAATTGCATCCCCAACAAATGGGATATGATTTAATTATGCAGCATAATGCAATAGGACTAATGAAGCCCCTTCTCACTAACTAACAGGAATGGCAGGGGAAGAGAAAGGAGAGTGAGTAGATTGCGGCTTTTGGTTATTATGGCCTCTAATGGATGAGCTTTTACAAAGCCTATAAAAGGATTATTAGCTTGATTAGAAGAAGATCTTGATTATGCTCTTTTTGATGCGTAATAACAAGGATTGCAGTCATCTTAATTCACAAGATGTCATTTAGCATTGGCTTAGCGAACAGGTGACACCTAAAAACTGACTATTTACAATATTGGTAACTCCAAATACCTTTACCGCCATTCTCTTATTTAACAAGTGCATGTTTTTTGACCAAAAAAAATTCCTGAGCCTGCCCTTCCTGTCTGCCCTGGTGGGATAGAAGAGGTGGTCCTTTCCAGTTATATTGCTGCTGTTAAGTGTGTTTGGGCCACACACACATCAGCTCCAGCCCCTGACCAGAGTCCAGTGATGGCTTCAGCCCCTGGCCAGAGTCCATTGTCGGCTCCAGCCCATGAGTCCGCTCCAGACTTCGCTCCAATCCCTAAGTCGGCTCCACACTCCACTTCAGCCCCAGAGCCCAGCCCAGAAAGTGTAGCGTCATCATGGCTATGGCTATTTTGTGTGTGTGTGGGCTGCACAACACAAGAAAATTCCTCCCAAGAAATTTTTTTTGGGGGGCTACCCATCCACGGCCAAGGAGGCCGTCCCAGATACACCTGCTCTCCCAGACAAGGCTACGGAGGCTGATCCTTCCTGGCTACCTGAAGTGCCTGCACCCCCTGGCTCCCCGAGCTGCCTGCTCCTTCCTGGCCCCCCATACTGCCGGGGGATGTACTGTCACATTTTACATTTGTTTTTTGATCTGAATTTAATTTTCTTGTTAATCTTTGTGGCAAGCAGGACCAGGCAGAGGGGCCTTGAGAACGGGGGAAGGCCGGTGGCGTGATTGATAATAAGCGTCACCTGCGAGCTGTACCGGTCTCGTATCTCTCACGGAGGAGCTACGGGAGCATAAAAGGAGGAGGGACGACAGTGAAGGACGATAGAGGACCAGGCCTGGACTTTACGTTGTGTTTTGTTTATGTTTTGTTTATGTGTGAGCGGCAGCCATCCGTGAGGGGCTTCCGGTTTTACTTTAATTTTGTGTTTATTTATAATTAAAGTTGTTAAACGTTCGCCGGTTCCCGCCTCCTTCTTCCCATAACAACATACCGTGTTACAATCTTCATAGGTGCGCTCCATTCGACCGTAAGTGGACTGCGAAGTGGACTTCACAGGGTATTCCGCCATCTTAAGTGAGATTCCAATCCGAATGGAGCAAACATGTTTAGTTCGAAGGGTACTGCGAACAGCGTAGGGAAGAAGGGAACATCGATACATCACTTCACAGGAAGTGGAGAGTAAAAATCACCCAACTGTCATTGCACGTCGCATCACCAGTCTGAACTAACGATGGAGCAGAGCCGTTGGAAGAGTTTTTAAACGGCTCTGCGATGGAGGAGTTTACGTATGCATTTGAATATTCATAAATATTGTTATTATTATACAAACTAGAGTATTTATGAACGGTTAAAGACTGTTACATTCGCATATTCTATTGTATGAATATGTAAACAAATTAAAAAGTGTTGAGAAGCAACTGAGGCGCTGTCATGTTTTTATATTTTACTTTATTTACCTCAGAAATGTTTACTATGCAGCTGCACGTGGGAAAGAAAGTGCACAAGATGAGACAGCTACAATTATTAAGACCATTGATTAAGAACACATTTATACATAGTTAACTAAATCAAAATGTATTTTCATATTGAATGACTGTTAATGTTAATAGTCAATTAAATAAACAAATATATGTAAACTAATAAAACTAAAAGACTAATACAATGTTTTGATTATATTTTTTAGATACATACTGTGTGTTTTGTATATGCCTATTATATTGGTTTTAAATTTGAAAGTAAAGTAAATTACAATATTTATTTATGTTATATCATAATCTAGCAACCCCGTCGTTGCCTTTCTTTGATGCCGTTGCAGGGTGTTCCAAATGAGCGATTATAAGTCCACTTCAACTGATATACCATGCTCAGGGAGTAGGGAGCAGTGAACACTGCGTAGGGACCCTCTCGAATGGAATGCAGCTCTAGTCTTTTAATTGGTTGAGTTCTCCTCCGTCCTCTCCCTATTTGTTTCCATGCTGATTGAGTTAGTTCTCTTCAGGTGTGTCTAGTTAATTTACCCTCTCTTGTTTGCTGTCTTTTTAAGCCCTGTCTGTCTTTCAGTTCATTGTCAGTTCTATGTCATGTTAAGTTGGTTGTTTTGTTCTTGAGTATTTGAGTTTGTTTGCACTTAGATCCTGCTTCATCTCTGCTGCAACCAATGCTGACAGAATTGCAGTACCTGTATTTGACTAATGACAGAATAAAAACTCAAAGTTAATTAATTCAATGGTTATACATAACCAAAATCCTGTCATTTGTATAAACCACTATTAATTTAAAATGCCTCATTATTAACACAAATTGCAAAGCATGTAGGCCCTATTGTTGCACGTGGCAACAGGCTTGACCATGACTCAGCATGAACCATAATTATCTCAATAGACCCTTTTCAGAGACTGTGATGACGCGTTTTAACGGTCATCAATATCGTAAATCCTGCAAAGTTTTTTGTATGTTTTTTTTTTTTTATATGAACACTTATAACACTAATACTTTGTATTGTATTACTTTTGCATCAAATTACAAAAAACAAGTTACCGCTGCTGTGAGGGTGTTTCTAATACAGCGTCTATGGGAGTGATGGTAAAAATTAACATCTTTCTCTCTTTTCACTGCCATTATCAATCACACTCTATTTTTTCCGTCTTTTTGAAAGTTGTGAAATCACTATTGTGGAGTTTTTCTTTTGCTATTTGAGCAAATGGGGAAACAAAAAAATATATTTCATGTATACTCTCATTCACCGCTATAAAAGTTAACCCAACTATGACGACTTCCGCTCTCAGAAACCCGGAAATGTGAAAAGGGTCTATGGTCAATGCCTGCTTGACTCACTACATAAAATAAATATAACATCATCTATGTCCCTGTGAACACTCTGTGAAACACAGCACTTAATGTGTCTGTCAGTTGTAGCCAATAAAACATATAGATGGTTGCGATAATTGTACATTTATCAAATCCAATTTAGCAGTAGAAACAGTTAATGATGTGCAAGTTGTTCCTGACCTCCTTTTAAACCTCACACCATTCATCAAACACTAAATTATGCCATTATTACAAAAGCTGGATTCTGGAAATGTCAGCAGTGCATCCGTTCATGTCTCAGGTGGAAACATGATTCATATTCCATTAAGCCTATACATAAAAGAGTACCTATCCTGCCTGAAATAAATGGTCTTGACCTTCATAAAAATGAGATTTTAAATGCAAATTAGCTGGAGAGGGTGCGAAAGAAGAGCTCATCAATAGCTTTGGCATGAATACTGATGATAAATGCGGCTGTTTCATAATCAATAGCTCCCCGCAGATGTAGGATGCAAATTCATATGTAAATATATGTAGAAGTCATCCAGCACAACCCACAGAGGTTGTAAATGTGAAAAGTAAGTTAATGGCAAAAGGTTTGAATGCATTTCAAGACTTTGTAGGCCACTGAGAGTTGTTCGCTTTAGTCTGACGAGAAACGATTGTACATGTGGGCTTATCATACTCCAAGCACATGGCTGCTGCGTGCCGATTGCTCCTCTATTGGTCCTTGGATGATAGAGCCAGAACCTCCTCCAGGTTCCAGGATCCATCACTACTCTGGACCGACAATCCTGTAAGCCCGACACAACGCCAAAGCAGCTTATTTTCCATGGGGTGATAACTGAAGGGGTCCATCATTAGACTCAGTCTGCAATGAGAATGTTGTCCATCCTGCAGTGTAATCAAACCAAAAGTATAGGTATGCATCCGGCCACCACCTACTATGCTTTTGAGTCCTTGAGCAAAAGCCGGATCAGTCTGTATCAATGAAGATAGTACTTGGAAAAAGCTATTTGTTAGCATTCCCATTGCTTGGCTGGTGCAAAATTGAATTTTTGCACCAATGGAATTTTGAAATGCCATCTTTGCTTAGGTAACCACTGACCTTTTTGAGCCAATCAGCTGAGCTGTAACTGTCATGTGACTTATCAATGTAATTTTGATTCTTCAACTGATTCAATGAAAATTCACACCCAGTTCACCTCACTTGTAAAATTGCAGTTCCTTTTAGTAAGGGCAGTGCAACTTTAAACAATTTCATACTTGGTAAAGTCATCCAATGTCAACTTTCAAGAAGTGACAGACAGAGACTATACTTTTGAGAAATGCTTTATGCAATTTAACTGCCTACTGCTAACAATGAATTGTTCAAAGTATGCTGTTGTTTACTCACCATTGCTTTTGCATTTAGACAAATAAATTACAAGGATTCACATTTTTCTTGCAGATTCAGTCTGGTGACTGAAATACCAATAGGAATCTAAAGTTTGTTTATCTCTATATGCTGAACAAACCTTACACAAATACCTTTTTAACACATTGTCTGAAGAGTATTACAAAATCTCCAAATCAGTCAAATGACAAACTATAAACAAGCAATAAACTAAAGGGAATAAACTCATTCAGAGTGCAATGTTTTCTTTACTTTCATTTCTTTCTCAGGTAAATGCATTTATTCATATGATTCATTATTTATTTTGGGAATGCACAATTGGGAGGACAGTGACATCAGATAGAGGAATGTATTATGCATTTAGAACAAGACACCATTTAAGCATAATGGGAAACGCAATGGTAAATATCGCTTTACATTATTACAGAAAATATCTAATATAAGCCCTTGAAAAGAAAAGTAATAACAATGTTTCTAATTTTCATGAAAATTCAGCAGATTAGCTGTCATTTTAATGGAACATTTCAGTTCATGTTCAGTCTCCTGTGTAAATTTAGTCACTGAAGTTAGATTAAATAATTGCAAATGTGATAGCAGTGGCTTTATTTGAAAGCACAAAATCAGTGCTTTTTTTTGTCATTGTCATATTTGTTTGATCATCTTTCTTATATTCATACTTCACTGACTGCGAAATGACATTTTAGGATGCCAATTCTAATCTTTTGAAGAGCTTATATAAAGAGTTTTGCATTTGCACACAACAGAAAATACTGCTTAAAAATGTAAATGCCGTATATAAAATGTCTGTATTCATTTATGTATATTTATTTAATTCATAAAGTTATAAGCATGCATATTAAATATCGACATACATAATGTAAATTATATAAATGCTGTTAGTGATTTTTTTCATATCTACATTGCTATTATTAGAGTATTGTTCCACGTAAAGTTCATTAAAGTTTGTAAAGTTCATTGATGAAATAAAAATAAGCTTTACAAGACCTGTTAGTGGCATCAAACTAAATTTAAAGTCAAGCTCGTAACTCAAGTATTGCCTCATGAAAGTCGTCTGGTACCATCCTCAGATCGACTCACTCATGCTGTCGGCTTCACAAAGCAGTCCAAACATTTACAGGAGTGCTGAGGAAACACAGTTATACTTCACATGATGAATGCTGGAAAACCACAACAGCTGCTAAAAATATTTCTAGTCTGAAATGATGTTGCTTGTCAATAGAATCAATACCAGCAAAACAGCACCTAGCAGTATGTTGTTTTTTTTTTTTTTTTTTTGAAAATAAATCAATTTGTCCTGTTTACTGTGAAGTACTGTGCAATACAACTTTTTTGTTAAGTTTTGATTGATGTAATGAACAACTCTGAATCATTCAAAGTGCAACGCACAACTACTGGCCCGCTTTTCAACAGAAAATAATGTGATTCAATCTAACGACTCCATTACGGTGCATAACAATGCACAGAGCTAAAAATGAATTATGGCCTAAAACATCGGCCCATTTAATCAGCTTATTCAAATACACAGAAGTGCCAATGTATGCAAAGTTTCTCTTATTTGAGAAGAAATAAACACACAAGAACAGAAATCATAAGTGAATATCCAGTTGGTATGAGTGAGATTTAAAGGGATAGTCAGCCCCAACATGAACCAATGTTTCTTTGGGTTCCAGTTTTATTATATTTATATGTTGTAGCATTCTTCAAAATATCTTCCTTTGTGTATCATATGAGAAAGAAATTCAGTCACACTTTAGTTTGGGGTTCACTATTAACTACGGCTTTTGCCTCAATAAACTCCTAATTCACTGCTTATTAATAGTTAGTAAGGTAGTTGTTTTAGTGATTATGTTTATGAATGGGGTAGGATTAAGGGATGTAGAATATGTTAATGCAGAATAAGGCATTAATATGTATTTTATAAGTAGCCTTTAATAAACTGCCAATATGCAAGTAATATGCAAGGTAATAAGCAACTAAACTAATCCCCAAACTAAAGTGTTACCAGAAATTCATACAATTTTGGTTAAATCGCATCCGGTAGAAATTAGAAATCTCGTTCGCGGGGGCACTGCGGTGCGATCGAAAAGGGCACTTTCACGATTAAAGGGCGCCTCCTCGCCCCCCGCCCCACCTGTGCACGCCACTGCTGCCTAAGCAAGAAGAAACTCTTGAAATCAATAGTTTTTGAAGCTGTGAATGAAGAAGATTGCAGAGCATTGAGAGACGCTCACTTGCAATAATTATTCAGTTCATGGGGAAAAGGTGAATGGCATTTAAGAGGCCTCCCGCTCGTCCTGAAATCTCACCCCACTCTAGATTCTGTCCAAGCAATTAAACCAGTCATTCCAACCAACAGGGAAGGCATTGACAACCCGTAATTATTTGAGCAGACTACACTTTGAAGAGACTCGTTCGTTTTACCATCGACCGCCCGTTTCGGCGAGTGACAGCACAGAAGATGGACTCACAACTGATTAATGGGTCGGGTAAAGAATGCGAGAGTCACCGCTCAGTCAGATTGCTCTTTGAAGTACAAATTTTCTCATCATCATCTCCATCATGGCTGGATGACCCTTACTTATTGCCTCTAACCGTTCGTTTTTAACCCCAGTCCAGCTCATAAAATAGTAAAATGGCTTTCGGGGTGGCTGTAATGCCTCACTTGAAACAGATCAAACAGCTCCAGGAGTCTTTATGGAAGTGGTAACCTCTCCGTTTCATTTCCGTAAAACTATTTCAGTTTTACTTTGCAACTACATGTCAACTAACTCTAGTTAGAGTATTAGTTGACCGTAGTAGACTGTTAGGTTAGGGTTATGGTTAGTAGAATAAGTTGACATGTATTTGCAAAGTTAATTTTATTTATACTAAAGTTTATTTTATGCTGTAATAGGTTTGCAATGACAGAATTTTCATTTTCAGAATTTTCAGAATTAAATTCCAGCAGTAAAGGAGCTCTACAGAAGACAAGAGTGTCATTATTCAGCTCAACTTAAATTATAAATGGACAGACATCACTTACATGCTTAATCCTGCATCATTGATCTTTGCACAGAAGACCGGTCATGTTTGACATTCTGCCATCTCTAGTGTGTGATCAGATGGTCAGTATTTCATGGACGTGTCAGTGGGTAGTATTGACATGTATGCAGGCGCTTGAACTTGCCCTGAGGCAAGAAGCTGGACCAGGCAAAGCACAGTAAACAGGAGGCCCACAGAGCACCAAGAAAGCAAGTGCTGAGATGTCCAAAGACCAGCACTCACCAAGTCAGTTTTATTTACCCACATATATTTAGAGTCCATTGTGTGCATCGGTACAGATAGACATATTCAGTTGCTGACAGGGAAACCAACCTTCCCTAACCAAAAGTGAATTATTTAGTAATGTTTGTGGAAAGAAAAAGGATAAATGAAAAAAGGGAAAGGAAAGGAAAGGAAAGGAAAGGAAAGGAAAGGAAAGGAAAGGAAAGGAAAGGAAAGGAAAGGAAAGGAAAGGAAAGGAAAGGAAAGGAAAGGAAAGGAAAGGAAAGGAAAGGAAAATATTACACTGGACAATTCATGTTAATTCAAATTAAAAATAAATCTGCAAAATATGCATAACTTTTTATTCTATTCTAATTTCTGTTTAATTTTCTTTTCAGTTAATATTGGTAAAGAGCATTACTACAGTGCTTCTGGAGATACATTTGAATGCCTGCTAATCTATACAGTGTGTGCAGTTGCCCCCAACCAAAAAAAATAATTGATATTGAAAGAAAAAAAAAAAGAAAGAGAAAAAAGAAAGAAAGAAAGAAAAGACCCAGCAGGCTAATTCAGGTTAACTATGGCTTGGCTAGCTGCTGTGAGATTGTGAATATTTAATTATTTCCATTATTATAACTTTTAAACCGCTTCTTTTTTCGCCATCAATTCTCTTTCCCCTTTAATTATTAATTTTAATGTGTTGTATTGATGGGTATTTTTGCCTATATGTAACTATGTATGTATCATAGAGGCTATATATTATAAACATATTATTTTTTAATCTAAATATATCTGAATGTGCTTCTTGGCCTCATTGCTGGCATCTCTGAAAAGCTATCAAAGAAAAATGAGTTAAAAATGTTCATGCTTCAGTAATTTAAACACATTAAAACATTTGATATTTGCACCAGCATTGTAAAAAGCAAGTTAATTATAATGCTTAGACAGCAAACTTTTAGACAGATTACATTTATAAAAAGGCAAATGACTCCTACTACTGGCTTGTGATATCACAACAGAGTCAGGAAACACCTCTCCATTTGGGCTACATAACCATGATGTGAATTCAGTTTACCAATTAAATAACTAAAAATTATCCAATCCGATTTCAATGAGAAAAACTTGTAACACTTTATTTTGATAGTCCACTTTAGACCTTCTACTGACTTTGCAACTACATGTCAACTTATTCTACTAACAGTCTACTAAAACTCTAATGAGTGTCAGTTGACATAGTTTCAAATTAATTAGAGTTAGTTAGTTGCAAAGTTATTTAAAGTTAGTAGACTATCTAAAGTGGACATCTTACGAGGTGATTCATACAAAAATAGAAGAGATTTTTAGAAAACAAAAGTAAGCATAAAAGTCCACACCTAAATTTTTACTGTCAGTGGGGTGTAAACAGATTGTACAAAAACATACAAACGAGATTGTACGAACTCACCAAAATGTAAAATAGTAACAAATTGCAATGACAGTGTGTTGATTTATCTCATGAGGAGCAGGTGACAACAGTCAGGACCAAATAAAGATTAGGAAATAGTAGATGCCTTTCTCCTCACTAGAACTTACCAGAGAATTTTACTGTAAGAAAAATGATGAGCTTCTGGAAGACCTGCTCTCTGCCAGAATGCATTTAATTCAGTACTTGAGCTGATCGATTCGACAACAGTGGTGTATTCTGACCTGGTCCAGAGCAGTAACATTCTCAGCTTCATTCATCCAACTATTTATCACAAGGGTGAAGTATTCACCCCTCCCTCCTTTCATGTTCCCCTAGTGTGTGGCAAGAACAAGAGGAGAGGAAAATAAAAAACGCCAAGGAAAAGGCTATCCGTGTTCGATTCTTCACCTTAGCATTGAAGAAGTATCCATCATGTGTCATATGGGCATTTGCTTTGCAACAAGAGAGTTCATTGATCCAGAGGAGGCTGCCTTCATTCCAGCCCTGCAGAGCTGCAGGATTGTTTGTCGAATACCTATTATGACTTAAAAGTGAATAACAAATTCTATCAAATAAACCAAATTCAAGTTTTTTAGCTTTTTTAGCATTATTTTAAAGGAAAGTTTGTAAGACTAAAACAAAAACAATTTTACAAATTATAAAAGATTTATAGAAGACATGTTTTAGTAAAATGTGTCATCAAAGGTCTACAAATCTCATCAAAACATATCTTATCACATGCAAGTTTATATAACATGTCCCTACTTATACTTACACTAGTGGATCTCAACCATTTTGACTTCAAGGCATCGATACCGTTATTGTCTCCATGTAAACTACAAAAATGCGAATCTGTGAAAAAGGTGACGTCATGCATATTACATGTTCAGTCTTTAGACCTGCAGTGTTTCTTTACAAAGTGACATCAGCAACTATTGGCCTGGCAGCATAATACAGTGTTTTTAATCGTTTTTGTGGATCTGTGTGATTGGGGATCTTTTTGACAGCTTTGTCGCCTGCACGCAAAAAATGCCAAGGAAAAACATTTTTAGTACATCATTGTTGTGTAAACGTACCCTTAGTTTTGAAATATTTACATTTAAGCCCATTCATATTCAATTCTATCCAACGAGATACTGAAAAATGTAATTGTGTCACTGGAACAAATCCATATACAGATAATAGTTTTACTTCACAGCACTAATGCAAATGTTCATGAAAGGAGGTAAAGCAAATGATAGTTAATTACTCAATTTCTAAAAAATAAATAAATAAATTAAATAAAAAAAAAATACATTATATACAAACCCGATTCCAAAAAAGTTGGGACACTGTACAAATTGTGAATAAAAAAGGAATGCAATAATTTACAAATCTCATAAACTTATATTTTATTCACAATAGAATATAGATAACATATCAAATGTTGAAAGTGAGACATTTTGAAATGTCATGCCAAATATTGGCTCATTTTGGATTTCATGAGAGCTACACATTCCAAAAAAGTTGGGACAGGTAGCAATAAGAGGCCGGAAAAGTTAAATGTACATATAAGGAACAGCTGGAGGACCAATTTGCAACTTATTAGGTCAATTGGCAACATGATTGGGTATAAAAAGAGCCTCTCAGAGTGGCAGTGTCTCTCAGAAGTCAAGATGGGCAGAGGATCACCAATTCCCCCAATGCTGCAGCGAAAAATAGTGGAGCAATATCAGAAAGGAGTTTCTCAGAGAAACATTGCAAAGAGTTTGACGTTATCATCATCTACAGTGCATAAAATCATCCAAAGATTCAGAGAATCTGGAACAATCTCTGTGCTTAAGGGTCAAGGCCGGAAAACCATACTGGATGCCCGTGATCTTCGGGCCCTTAGACGGCACTGCATCACATACAGGAATGCTACTGTAATGGAAATCACAACATGGGCTCAGGAATACTTCCAGAAAACATTGTCGGTGAACACAATCCACCGTGCCATTCGCCGTTGCCAGCTAAAACTCTATAGGTCAAAAAAGAAGCCATATCTAAACATGATCCAGAAGCGCAGGCGTTTTCTCTGGGCCAAGGTTCATTTAAAATGGACTGTGGCAAAGTGGAAAACTGTTCTGTGGTCAGACGAATCAAAATTTGAAGTTCTTTTTGGAAAATTGGGACGCAATGTCATCCGGACTAAAGAGGACAAGGACAACCCAAGTTGTCATCAGCGCTCAGTTCAGAAGCTTGCATCTCTGATGGTATGGGGTTGCATGAGTGCGTGTGGCATGGGCAGCTTACACATCTGGAAAGGCACCATCAATGCTGAAAGGTATATCTAAGTTCTAGAACAACATATTCTCCCATCCAGACGTCGTCTCTTTCAGGGAAGACCTTGCATTTTCCAACATGACAATGCCAGACCACATACTGCATCAATTACAACATCATGGCTGCGTAGAAGGATCCGGGTACTGAAATGGCCAGCCTGCAGTCCAGATCTTTCACCCATAGAAAACATTTGGGGCATCATAAAGAGGAAGATGCGACAAAGAAGACCTAAGACAGTTGAGCAACTAGAAGCCTGTATTAGACAAGAATGGGACAACATTCCTATTCCTAAACTTGAGCAACTTGTCTCCTCAATCCCCAGACGTTTGCAGATTGTTATAAAAAGAAGAGGGGATGCCACACAGTGGTAAACATGGCCTTGTTCCAACTTTTTTGAGATGTGTTGATGCCATGAAATTTAAAATCAACTTATTTTTTCCTTAAAATGATACATTTTCTCAGTTTAAACATTTGATATGTCATCTATGTTGTATTCTGAATAAAATATTGAAATTTGAAACTTCCACATCATTGCATTCTGTTTTTATTCACAATTTGTACAGTGTCTCAACTTTTTTGGAATCGGGTTTGTATATATATATATATATATATATATTAAGATTGTATTGTAATATATTTAGTAACTTCCATAAAAAAAAAAAAAAAAGCATTTGAAGTTGCAAAGTTTTGTTGCTAGGGCAGAGATTTACGGTTAGATATTATACTTTCTTTGCTGTGAGATAAATCTGCTGTTGTAGGGACTGTTGAGCTATTTTAAACCTGCAAGTGCTTTAGCCTGACAGACAGAACACAGCCCGGTATCCTCATTAAAATTCTACACCTCAAGGTGTCTTAATCTACTGATAAGGCAAAGCTCATAATCCATTGAAGGAGATTGTAGGGCTAAAACTCCCATTTACTGTTGAGGAACCATCTCCTTTACTGTTTCCTGTTTTCTTCCTTTTTTCCTTTTTCACTTTAAAAGTTTGACTTTCCAAACTTCATATATGATCATGATAGGATTTTCAACAGGGGGGTCCAAGAAAATACAGCACATAAAAAATTAAAAAAAAAATAAATAAATAAATAAATAAATAAAAATTAAAAGGTAAATATACATAACATTTATTTTTACATATTTAATATTTTTCTTTAAATTAACTATTAATAAAAAAAATTTAATTAACTATTTGATAACTTTTGAATAAATCTATCAATTGTGTTGCTGAAAAAATCTAGCATTTTTATATTAAGATGTGAAGAGTTCAGATGCAAAAACCTCTAAGTCCATCTGGCATGTTTTCTTTTAAATTAGCATTTTTTTTATCAGTCTCCTATGTTTAGGTTCAGTAACTTCACTTTAATGGCAATGAAAAGGTTATTAGTCAGATACTGAAATGCCTTATTTTCAAAAATGTCACTTTAGTCAATTCATGGGTATTTAACAAATTTTGCTGCAAAACCAGCTAAGTCCATGTGTGCTTTTTTTGCAAAAACCTCTAAGTCCACCTGTTTGGACAAAAAGACATAGTAAACAGTTGCAAAATCACTAAAGATGCAACTGGAAACATTGCAAATGATGAAAGCAGAATTCAAAATGTAACAATGAAGAAACTGATCCACACAGTAGGGGGAGCTGTGATGCAAAGTGACTGCCACATCCGTTTCTGTCAGAGTTTTACAGAAGCACAAGGAACACTGTTGTGTTTACTTGCAAAATCCTGTCATTGCAACTGTAACAATGGAAGCTTGGCAAATGAAAGACGGCTCTTTCACACAGCGTCATTTATCTTGAAATCATATGATTCGATCCATGGTTTCTCTGGACTTAAAGGATTTTGCTGACAAAGGGAAGTGGCGTTTAGAGGTTTCTGTCAACAAACTGTTTTTTCTGAATGGGCCGACGCTGGAATTTAGCGGATTTGAAATGAAACTATTTGATAAACGTATACTATGTGCGGAGAGCATTCCCTCAATATCATTATCTCATTTTTTTAACGGATGTGGAGTTTAGCGGCTTTTGCATCTGAACTCTTCATGTATTTATATTAAAAGTTGGGTAGGTAATTTTTGGAGAGGCTAGCAATAGTGAGCTAGCTTTGAAAGCATAAGATCCCACCCTCCCTTCAGAGTGCTACAATAATAGTGAACATAAACAACTTAAAGAGCACTGACTTGTACCACCTGACTGCTGCAGATTCATTTCGGTGTTGATAGTGTTGCCATTGAAATGCTTAAATTCGTCTCAAAAAGCACTCTGATTATAACATCAAAGATTTCCATCTCTTCCAAATTATAGTAGGCTAGTTATGGTGTGAACACAGCATAAGGTCATTGTTTTGGTTCAGGAGGAACTGTAAAAGGCGCTGCTGTTTCAGTTGTGCTGATCGGTGACTGACGTCTGTCTAATTCTGCATAGCATAAAACGCGCTGATGACGTATGATGTCTGTGCGAGCAGGGTGTGCAGGTATGGAAATACATACACTGACAGGTAGGTAGGACATCGGACCGAATGCAATGATTGGATGAACATTTTATGGTCCTACGCCTTCCACAGACGAGATATATACATATGAATACATTTAGACAACTTAACTTAGTGATTTCTACCAGGATGACTTTCAAGCAGCATAACAAAAATGTTTCTGGAACAAATCACCCACCCTGTCTTTAAGGGTCCCTGGGTCAGAAAAGTTTTACTTCTAGATATTTCTCTGATGGATTAATATTTCCAGAAATATTTTGGCACATGATAATCGCACAAATCAACAGCTGTTACAGGACACAAAACTCCTACTCCCACAATACGGTGCACTTTTGTTGGAAGCAAAACTGTGCTGTGAAATTATACTGTGGTCGCAGTGAATGCAGAACAGGTGTAACCGGGGTCCCATATGTCAGTGCTATCCCGACATTTGCGGAAAATTATCATAACTATTCTTTCTTGTACACGGTATCTGTGAGATGTTTTGACAAGTGTCTAAGCCTACCTCCACACATCATCAGTGGACCATGCAATGAAATTTACCAGCCAATTTATCAGAACTCAGTACCAAGTAACTCAAGTGGTTAAGCATTTCAACAACGATCAGAAATCAAGCCAAAAAACTGTGAACATCATTGCTGTGTCTTCAACTGTTTACCAAATCAATCACTTTAATGTAACAATGTGTGAAAATGTTAATGCAAAGAAGTTCGTTGCAGCTCTGATTTATAACTGTGAGCTCATTCAATGTCAACTCAACCAGAGGTTTTTGATTTTTATATATTTTTTTCTTCTGTTGAAATAAATACATAAATGAAGAAGAAAGCCAAAATATTAAATGTCATGGATGGATATTTACTGAGTAATCCATTTTTTTGTAGAGGGCTTATTCCCATTTTTTGTCAGGGAGTCAGTCACATCTTTAGCAACAGATCTCTCCGCTCCACCCACTCGTTCACAGTCACCCAAATTCTGATCAGCAACACCTGCACCAGCTAATCAAGTCTGGTCTTGTTGTTCTGTTGAGGGTATGCATGTGACGTCACCATCGGCCGGAGTCGCTGCGGTTATGCCCACTGAGTGGCAAAAAACCCTTTGTGCGTACCATCAGATGAAATCCTGTAGGCGTCCATGCTTTCTCCGTCCATGCAATAAATGCACATCCTTGAATGAGCGCGGATTTCTAGCATATTTACTTGAACTTCTCAGGTAATATATATGGTTTGACCCATTCAGAGGCAGCCAAAAGCAGAATTTAAAACGGACTGAATAAAGCTCTCTCTACGAACTTGACGTGCGATGTCACGCTGACTGACATTTACAGTGCATCCGGAAAGTATTCACAGCGCTGCAGTGTTATGTTACAGCCTTATTCCAAAATGAATTAAATTCATTATTTTCCTCAAAATTCTACAAACAATACCCTATAATGACAATGTGAAATAAGTTTGTTTGAAGTCTTTGCAAATTTATTAAAAATAAAAAACAAAAAAATCACATGTACATAAGTATTCACAGCCTTTGCCATGACACGCAAAATTGAGCTCAGATGCATCCTGTTTCCACTGATCATCCTTGAGATATTTCTACAACTTGACTGGAGTCCACCTGTGGTAAATTCAGTTGATTGGACATGATTTGGAAAGGCACACACCTGTCTATATAAGGTCCCACAGTTAACAGTGTCCAAGGAATTGTCTGTAGACCTCCGAGACAGCATTGTATCGTGGCACAGATCTGGGGAAGGGTATCGAAAAATGTCTGTGGCATTGAAGGTCCCAATGAGCACAGTGGCCTCCCTCATCTGTAAACGGAAGAAGTTTGGAACCACCAGGATGCTTCCTAGAGCTGGCCGCCCAGCCAAACTGAGCGATCGGGGGAGAAGGGCCTTAGTCAGGGAGGTGACCAAGAACCCGATGGTCACTCTGACAGATCTCCAGCGTTTCTCTGTGGAGAGAGGAGAACCTTCTAGAAGAACAAACATCTCTGCAGCAATCCACCAATCAGGCCTGTATGGTAGAGTGGCCAGACGGAAGCCACTACTCAGTAAAAGGCACATGACAGCCCGCCTGGAGTTTGCCAAAAAAGGCACCTGAAGGACTCTCAGACCATGAGAAACAAAATTCTCTGGTCTGATGAAACAAAGATTGAATCTTTGGCCTGAATGGCAAGCATCATGTCTGGAGGAAACCAGGGACCGCTCATCACCTGGCCAATACCATCCCTACAGTGAAGCATGGTGGTGGCAGCATCATGCTGTGGGGATGTTTTACAGCGGCAGGAACTGGGAGACTAGTCAGGATCAAGGGAAAGATAAATGCAGCAATGTACAGAGACATCCTTGATGAAAACCTGCTCCAGAGCGCTCTGGACCTCAGACTGGGGTGAAGGTTGAACTTCCAACAGGACAACGACCCTAAGCACACAGCCAAGATAACAAAGGAGTGGCTACAGGACAACTCTGTGAATGTCCTTGAGTGGCCCAGCCAGAGCCCAGACTTGAACCCAATTGAACATCTCTGGAGATATCTGAAAATGGCTGTGCACCGACGCTCCCCATCCAACCTGATGGAGCTTGAGAGGTCCTGCAAAGAAAAATGGGAGAAACTGCCCACAGATAGGTGTGCCAAGCTTGTAGCATCATACTCAAAAAGACTTGAGGCTGTAATTGGTGCCAAAGGTGTTTCAACAAAGTATTGAGCAAAGGCTGTGAATACTTATGTACATGTGATTTTTTTCGTTTTTTATTTGTAATAAATTTGCAAAGATTTTAAACAAACTTCTTTCAC
Organism: Coreius guichenoti; assembly: GCA_039654105.1. Classification (NCBI taxonomy): domain Eukaryota; kingdom Metazoa; phylum Chordata; class Actinopteri; order Cypriniformes; family Gobionidae; genus Coreius; species Coreius guichenoti. The sequence continues at coordinate 33,089,831 of CM077169.1, forward strand.
ATTGTTATTGTGGGGTATTGTTTGTAGACAATGGGGTATTTTAGAATTTAATCAATTTTGGAATAAGCCTGTAACATAAAATGTGGAAAAAGTGAAGTGCTGTGAATACATTTTGGATGCACTGTATGCGCATGAATCCTGTCACATGCACACGCTCAGAGCAATATTGTAAGTTACTGCATAATAGGCTACATTTTTAACAAGCAGAATAATACAGCATCACGATACACAGTCACACTTTTAGCTGTCTTTTAACTAGTATTTCGAAGTACAAAACTTAAACTATTGGCTTTTACATCATCAAGTCAGCTGTCACTTTACTTTTGAGCGAGGCCCTGTGTGGTCGCACACTTGGCACAGCCCTTGCGACAGTTCTGATCGTTTGTTTTACTCGTGTTTACGCAGTTTCACCTATAAACTCCAGTAATGCAGCGGGCTGTTTTGCCACTCAGTCCCGGCTGAGGGGGCGTGTTCCAGAAGGAAAGTGACGTCAGTGCATAGCCTCTATAGTGACTGACGTAGCTTTCCCGCCGGAAAACGCCCCCTCAGCCAGACTGAGTGGCAAAAGAGCTGCTGCACAAATGGATTTAATAGGGGAAACTGCGAAAACGCGAGTAAAATAAATGATTTATTGAAAAGTTTTAAAGTTTTGACTCCATATGGTGTTCCTTACAACTTACCAAAGATCCAGTGATCCATGGATATCGATATAATCGTGTTTCCTGACATTTATGAGTCTGATTTCAATGCAGGGGAAATACATAAAGCAAATTTGCCTGTGAACAATTTACATAAATACAATATAGGTAGGTCTAAATCCGGGTGATCACTTATATCAATGTTATATATTTAAATCGTCATTTCATCCAGCCCTAAAACTTCTATAGTTTTTGCCAGTGTTTATTTAAAAACATCCAGTCATGCAGAATATAAGATGGTAAATATTTAACTGATGAGTTGTCAATACAATATATAATAATACAATGTTTTTATTTATGATTTACTGTAACAATTTACCAGTGTGAGTGCCCCTGATCACCACCAGAGGGCACTCCAACCTGGACTGTCATTCCATCATAGACTACATCACCCATAATCCTTTGCCCGGACTCATCAGCACTCACTGTTTACACCTGTGTCTCATTTACCTCATTACCTCTGCCTATATCTAGCCTGTTCACCCTGTCATTCTTTGCTATGTCTTGTTTGTTGTATTACTGCGTTTCTGAGCATTTTCCCTGGTTTCCAGTCTCTTGGTTTTGGATCACTTGCCCGTTCCGTGGATTACCCTTTTGCCTGTCTCTCCTGTCTTGTTTGCCTGTTTGGACTGCTTGCCTGTGTTTTGACCTTGCCTGAACTCTTGACTACGATTGTGGATTACCCTTTCAATAAAGCTGCGTTTGGATCCTCTACCTGTGTCTCTCGGAGCAGTACGTTACATTTATGATGTTACCCAAAAATTCAACATATTGACACAAAATGATAACTGCAAATCCACGTTTCACTGCCTGGAGTCCAGTTGTTTCTGTGAATTGCAGAGATCCATTTGCTTCTCTTTTCTGTAGCTTTCGGCGGTCTGTAAAAATATACCTCAGATTTCTTGTCAAATCTGTTTTTACAGTCAATCTCAAACCGCTTTGCTGTTTTAGATGTGTTTTGTGTGTTTTCCGCGGCATTCACACTGTAAACCAGTGCTGTCATCCTGTTGCACCAACCAGCACCTGCAAAGAGAAGAACTGTTATTCACAGCTAAAGCCCTATTTGGACGGGACTAGTTTTACAAGGGTAGATGGAGTAATGTAATTTTACCACAGTACGTCTGTAATATTAATGGCCAATTCGCACGGGAAAAGAAATCTCAGTAAAACTAGCAGAAGTGGGAGGGGTAACTCAATTTACGCACCGCCGTCACCTCCCTGTCGTTATGTGCGTATTAAGTTGCTTCCTGATATCATCTTCCTGAGGTAATTTTTACAGAAGGTAAAAGTCGCTGTAATCTTTACTGACATTGTCCGTAATGATTACTGAGATGGCACATTCGGACGGGACTAAAATCACTGAGAAGCTCTGGTAATAATTACTTTACTCCGCCTCTCCATGTTAAACTAATCCCGTCCGAATAGGGCTTAAGTGTCTGCTACTGTTTGACTGATCTCCAGTTACTGCTTGCATCACTTGTTTCTCTGACTTACCTGACAATAAATGACCTTTGTGGAAGTTATGTTTGTACTGTCTTCTTCTGTATGCTAACATTTTTGAACTGTCAGTTTTGGCATATAATGCAACAAAGTATACTAAAGTCTACAGATTTCTCTAATAGATCTACCAATCTCTGTGTAAAAATAAAATAATGATGCTGCCACCTCCTCATGGGGGAGCAGGGGGAGTTTCTGAAATTTGGTTGATTTGATGGAATGACCCAACTAGAAAATCTTAAACATTTACACTTTGATCCCTTATCAGCAGGGAGCTGTCAGGAGTTTGTGTAATCATGAATCTCAGAAAACAGAAGTGTGTTAAAAAGCGACAGGTACCCACACTGAAGATCTAAGACTGGGTAAGATGAAGATATATACACCCTGCAGCTGATCATATATCACATTCTCCCAGAACATTTCTCAGCTAGTTAGCTCACATACTTGCAGTACTATGTCAAAACGTTTCGTCTTACTAACATTTCATCTGATGAGAGGCTGATTTTGATGCTGCATGGGGTGCCATTATAATTACATTTTAATTACATATAAAAACATTTTGTGATGTTATACACTCTGGTTTTGATGAATAGCTCCATGCATTTAGAATTTTATAACATTATAAACTGCACACTTGACATTGTAACATCTGGGGCATTTGTGGTGGATAATGTAAATTCTTGTTAATGTACAGAAGGTTGTGAATTAATTTGACAGCACATAGAACAAGAATTCAAAGCAGCATAAACATTTAAAACAGATGGCATTTATCCACATTGCTTAAAGGAATAAGCATCTACTTCATTCCTGCGCATTTATTTGTATTAAATAATAAAAGATGCTATAATGTAACATGTAATGAATATAGCCACCATATTTAGACCTTTACTGTAAGAAAGATGTGATGTTCTTTATGCCAGATGCATAAACGTAAATGTATGCATTTAGGAAGACGTGTGTGGAAAATATTTTATGATATTGTGTCAATGATATGCTTATTTTTCTTATCTATTAGTTCATAAAAAAAAATGCAATTCACACAAAATATGTACTTGAAAAGACCTCTTCTAAGATAAGAACGTTTTTAGCAGGTTTTAAACAAGTGTATTCCATGACAATGATTTATCAGTCTCTGAGTATGTATATTGAATTTTTAAAACTTGAGATGTGAGATGACAGTGAAAGCCAAAGTGCAAAGTGCCCACACACTCTTCTGATTGGCTGTGACATGTAATTGACGAATTGCTTGTTGCTGGAATCTTATCACATCATGTTTAGTTAGGACACTGTGTCTTTACTTTTAAACAGAAGTTGCTGGAACACTGTTCAGGATTGTTCAGGCCCAATTTAACCCTTGCCTCCAAGCACAGCACAGAACATTGACAATGAATCTGTTAATGAAGATTTTACAAGCTGCTTCTTTAATTGTACACATGCTAGCACTAACATGGTTACAGTCTCAACCCTCTGAGCTCATTGCTTTTTTTGTTTATGATAATAAGGTGCAATGCTGCATTTCACACCACAACAAGAGACATTACTAAGAACAGTAACACCCATGGTGAACACTTCAAAGAGACTTATATTCCTCTTCAACTCATATGTCTCAACAGAAATGCTGCTATGTTTAGATATGTGCAACTCATTTTAATTTAACAGAACATCAGCCACATTAAAGGTGCAAACAGACCATAACTGAGTGAGGGCTATGTGTCACACTGAACCTTATAAAGCATAAGAAACTGTTTGCTGACTGAACATTTTATTTCATTAGAAGTGTATAATGTCAGCCACTATATAATTTGTAACACACAATAGTCCTTGACTAAGTTTGATTTGTTGTCACTGCAAGCCTTTGTTGTTGCCATTAATTCTACAAAGACATTTTCTGCTCTTCCGAGTTGCCACCCTTAACCCTCTACCCTCAAACAATATTCCTCTATGCACTTCATACCATCTTCAGAGACAGTGACGTTGAGAGCAACTTTATATAAGTGGATTAATCCAAGATAAAATCTTAATTAAATCAGACAACAATAAACTGTGATTCTTACACCAGAGTTCCCCTATGCCCTGCAGCACACAATCAGCTATCACTTCCTTAATGATCTTTGTTCTGAACTAATGAGCAATTATAGAACTGTTTTCTATTAGTACATTCACAATAATGCGATTTATAACAGTAGCTGATACATTTTAATCAACAAAACCCCCTAGTGATATACAGTGGGGAGAACAAGTATTTGATACACTGCCGATTTTGCAGGTTTTCCCACTTACAAAGCATGTAGAAGTCTGTAATTTTTATCATAGGTACACTTCAACTGTAAGAGACGGAATCTAAAACAAAAATCCAGAAAATCACATTGTATGATTTTTAAATAATTAATTTGCATTTTATTGCATGACATAAGTATTTGATCACCTACCAACCAATAAGAATTCCGGCTCTCACAGACCTGTGTAACGACTCGGCTACAGATGTTATTAAATTAAAATTAGCTCAATAGGGAATTATGGGTATTAATATTTAATTATTTATAATAAATCGTAACGGGTTATGATTAAATTAGAAATCTCCAAATCACCCAAAAGGGAAATACCTAACCTAGGTATTTATGCAATATATATATGGGTGTTTCTGCAACTACGAATATATATATTAAATCATTACAGAATAACCTTTAAAGAATTCATTCAAAATTCATCCGTTCGTTTAACGAACGAACAGTACAATCTTTTATCAACTCTCATGAAGTTTTATTCTTTATCAAATCTTCGGGAAGGTTATCCTTCTGGCCACGAAGAATAAACTTTCCGAACTATTAGGATATTAATTTAAGTATTCAAAGATACTTATGAGAGCTCGTAGCTAGATCTGAACATTAAAGTGACTATGTTCTGTGAGCGGCAACAATGACAATCAAACGTGGATACAATGGTTTTAATAATTGATACTACTAATACATACGACTAAATAAAGAATACATGTATATAGAGAATAACGAAAAGTAATGACAGAGAATGAAAAGAAGAGAAAGAGAGAAAGGAAAGGTTCAGGAATGGCAATTTCACAAATATAACCCAACAGAGAGCCAGCAAAGAATAATTTCACCTTAACAGGGGTACAAATCTTAAACGCATCTAAATTTCGATGGAATTTATACTTGCATAGGTTGCTTTGTGCTGAGTATAAAAGAATGCGTGTGAGTCCTCTCAGAGCATTCTTTGAGCTGGAGCGTTCTCTCTTTTTGGTCCTTCCGGAGCGTTGTCGATGTGCGGGAAGTTTAAAGGTGGTTAGAGCGAATGCCGAAAGGGAGGAAGAGGAGATCGTCTCGTCGGAGTTCTGAAGATGACTGAGCGCTGAGATGGAGCGCGCTGAGATGGCGCGTGTTGCCTGTCCGCCTGGCCGCCTGTGGCCAGGGACTGAGTCGCGGAGCGCGCCGACTTCAAAGAAACTGTAGCGACTGAGGCAAATCAGACACATAATCGGCTGTTACATTTAACAAATAACGCTTTGTGCTTAGTAACAGACAGGAAACCAGATGCCTCCACACGGCCAGCAGGCCCAACTCCTCACGGCGTGTGCAACTTCCTCAACCTCGATGGAGTCAAAGCAACCATACAAGCTCACCGTCGTTCCTTCGCTCAACACGGAAGGAAACGATCGCAACTACAAAGCCATCGGACGGAACCATCAAGACTTTCTCCTGCAACTGTATATCTGGACGCCTTCCCGGGCAAATGCAAGTAATGTACTAAGAAATACAAGTTGTTGTGTAGTTAGTAAAACTGTAAACTCCTTTGCTCAGACCAAGGAGCTTATCAGGGATGGTTCTCCCAGGTTTAGACTCTTTGCATAACTTCATGCATCTGTACTGACCCGGTTCTTCTAACCACTTTAACTTTACCTCTTGCCATGTATGTTTTGTGTCTGTATGTTTTATGTCCATTTAATCTTGTCCGTGATTTAGTTATTAAAGTTTGTGCACAATATATGTTGGTTCTGACTCGCTGCCTGCAAACAAATTGTCACTTAAATGATCGATCTTGTTATGCACTCTAAGCGCTTATGTAATTACAAAGGAAGAATTATTTTTCTGTGGCCATGAAAAATATCCTTTTCTTAGAATTAATTAATAATCAATACTGAACGTTCACAGGATGAACTGATTGATTGATTGTAATGTTAATGTAGCTACATCAAGTTAATCAATTTAACTGATTCAAATATTCATAATTAATCATAATGAATAATCATAATGAGTTATGAATAATTATTAATATTTCCCCTCTGAGCTAATTTGCTACAGAACCAACCAACGTGACTGAGCCGCCAAGCCAGGGCTGAAGCCGCCTGGCCAGGGGACGAGCCGAGATGATGAGGAAGAGGGTTGTGTATCAAATGCACCGCCTGAGCAAAGATATTCTTGTGTTGTTGCCCTTTAAAGCCCATTAACATACGCCCATCTTTCTCGAAATGGCCAATCATAGGTGTGGACTTTAGGCGGGAGAGAGTTCCTTTGTCTCAGTTTTATGACTTAAATGGTATGTCCTTGTGACGTGTCAGAATTAGTAAAGTTTTTACTAAAAAGGGGCTAAACATATTAATAATGTATCTCACAATCACATACTGCGCATCGTTGGTTAGCAAAAAGAGAAGTGAATATTTAGGTACCACACAAGCTTTGGTAGGAAAGTATAAAAGAAGAAATACACACTTTACTCATTAATACAAGCAGATAAAATTACTTTAACATTACACACACATCATGACTTCGTAGAGTGTAACATAGGTAGCATGCATACACAAGGGAATCATCATATACGTTCTGGAATAGTTTAATTAAAGTTACATAAAGAAAATGTTTGTGTCTGTGTGTCCAGGCCACTCTCTGTCTGAGTAGAGAAGGGGGGGTGGGGTACATGTGTTGATAAGGGGAAGAGATTGTGTCCCCCTTTGAAGTCTTATAGGGGTGGCCTGCTTGGTCTCGGCCAAGCCATAGAAGTGACAACGGAGCAATTTAGTTCAGACTTCTCGGTGCCGGGACATTTAATTTATATACAAACGTCTAAAGCTAAAAGCTTTATGACACTTAGAGCAAAACCGACTCATCTTGATCCAAAACAGACTCCAGACGCTACACCTGTTAGTTTTTCTTTAAGAAGCCCTCCTGTTCTCCACTTATTACCTGTATTAACTGAACCTGTTTGAACTCGTTACCTGTATAAAAGACACCTGTCCACACACTCAATCAAACAGACTCCAACCTCTCCACAATGGCCAAGACCAGAGAGCTGTGTAAGGACATCAGGGATAAAATTGTAGACCTGCACAAGGCTGGGATGGGCTACAGGACAATAGGCAAGCAGCTTGGTGAGAAGGCAACAACTGTTGGCGCAATTATTAGAAAATGGAAGAAGTTCAAGATGACGGTCAATCTCCCTCGTTCTGGGGCACCATGCAAGATCTCACCTCGTGGGGCATCAGTGATCATGAGGAAGGTGAGGGATCAGCCCAGAACTACACGGCAGGACCTGGTCAATGACCTGAAGAGAGCTGGGACCACAGTCTCAAAGAAAACCATTAGTAACACACTACGCCGTCATGGATTAAAATCCTGCAGCGCACGCAAGGTCCCCCTGCTCAAGCCAGCGCATGTCCAGGCCCGTCTGAAGTTTGCCAATGACCATCTGGATGATCCAGAGGAGGAATGGGAGAAGGTCATGTGGTCTGATGAGACAAAAATAGAGCTTTTTGGTCTAAACTCCACTCGCCGTGTTTGGAGGAAGAAGAAGGATGAGTACAACCCCAAGAACACCATCCCAACCGTGAAGCATGGAGGTGGAAACATCATTCTTTGGGGATGCTTTTCTGCAAAGGGGACAGGACGACTGCACCGTATTGAGGGGAGGATGGACGGGGACATGTATCTCGAGATCTTGGCCAACAACCTCCTTCCCTCAGTAAGAGCATTGAAGATGGGTCGTGGCTGGGTCTTCCAGCATGACAACGACCCAAAACACACAGCCAGGGCAACTAAGGAGTGACTCCGTAAGAAGCATCTCAAGGTCCTGGAGTGGCCTAGCCAGTCTCCAGACCTGAACCCAATAGAAAATCTTTGGAGAGAGCTGAAAATCCGTATTGCCCAGCAACAGCCCCGAAACCTGAAGGATCTGGAGAAGGTCTGTATGGAGGAGTGGGCCAAAATCCCTGCTGCAGTGTGTGCAAACCTGGTCAAGAACTACAGGAAACGTATGATCTCTGTAATTGCAAACAAAGGTTTCTGTACCAAATATAAAGTTCTGCTTTTCTGATGTATCAAATACTTATGTCATGCAATAAAATGCAAATTAATTACATAAAAATCATACAATGTGATTTTCTGGATTTTTGTTTTAGATTCCGTCACTCACAGTTGAAGTGTACCTATGATAAAAATGACAGACCTCTACATGCTTTGTAAGTGGGCAAACCTGCAAAATCGGCAGTGTATCAAATACTTGTTCTCCCCACTGTACAATCGCCTGCCTCTGCCTTCGGGTGGTGCATGCCGTGCATCATTAGCAGTTTCCTCATATTCCTGTCAGTCTTCTTGATGTCCTCCACTCTCCAGTCCACAATGCTGAAGCTGTATGTGGGGACAGGGACTGCTAAGCTGTTGATAGCGCTGATCTTGTTCTAGGTGTTGAGCTTGCTCCTAAGTGCTCGGCTATAGTACTCTTTGGTGATCTTTTTCTTCATCTCGTCATGCTGAATACCATTGCCTTTGTCGACGCCCAGGTACTTGTACACTCAGACCTGTTTGAGGTTCTTGATAGACGAACCTCCGCTCAGTTGGATGTTGTGGATGTTGATTCGTACACCTCTTTTGAAGACAATCATTGCACACTTATCTTGTCCAAACTCTGTTCGGATGTCGTCACTGAACATCTTGACAATGTGCATTGCCTGCCTGAGCTGCTCCTTGTCTCTGCAGAAGGTCTTGAGGTCGTCCATGTAGAAAAGATGGCTCACAACGTTCCTGTCATTGATTGCATGTCCGATAACTTGCCTGTTCAGCATGTTCGAGAGCGGTATGAGGCTGATGCAGAACAGCAAGGCAGACAGTGATTCGCCTCGGAAGATTCCTCGCTTAATGCCAATTGATCCCGCCTTAATGCTGCCGTTCTGGTGAAAAAGGTGCATCTCCGTCTTCCATTCCTTCATTGAAGCTTCGACGAACTGAATGATGGTGGGACTCACTCGGTAGATCCTCAGGGTTTCCAGGATCCATGATTGAGGGACATTGTCAAAGGCCTTCTTGTAGTCAATCCAGGCAATGCTCAAGTTCTTCTTGCGTCTCTTACCGTCTTCGGTCACCATCTTGCTGATGAGAAGTTGATCTTTGCATCCTCTAGTTCCCTTCCTGCAGCCTTTCTGTTCATCTGGGAGGATGTTATTTGTCAGCCATTGATCGTAAATCCTTCGTCGACATGGCTGCTGCGAGAAGCTTGTACATCGTCGGCAGGCAGGTAATCAGACGATAGTTCTTGGGGTCTCTGGGATCTTTGCTCTTCTACAGAAGGAATGTGGTTCCGGCCGCCAGCCATTTGGGGATGGATCTTGGGTCTCACAGAACTTTTGTTCATTGTTCTTGTCAGGTGTTGGTGTAGAGCATTGAAACTCTTGAACCACAAGTTTTGCAACTTGTCTGGACCAGGAGACTCCCAGTTCTGGGCTCGCTTGATGATTTTGAGCACGCCGGTGAGGGTAAGCTCGGTCCAGGCTTGCGCTGTTACTCTCTGGTTTGCTTTCTCCTCATCCTTAACCCAAGATGCCTCGGCATTGTGCTTGACATCGTCCTTGAGGATGCCGCACCAGAATGTCTTAACAGCTGGTTGCAAAGGTGGTTCAGAGATGCCGTCTTGCTGTTTGTTCAGAAGCTGGTAGAACTTTGTGGTGTCAACTCTTAACAGCTTGTCCTGGTAAAACTGTTGTTGGCGTTCTTTGTACCTTCACAACCTCTGGGCTCTCGCCTTCAGCTTCATCTTGATGTCCTGGATGAACTCCTCGAGTTTGTTGTAGTCCATTCAAGCCATCCTAAGTATGCGATTAATCTGCTTATGGACATGCCTGCAGGCGACTCCAAGCTTGAGCCTTGTCTTCCACAGCGGTTCTTTCCTTGCCTTCTTGGGAGTATCGTTCCTCTCGCCTGCAATGCCTGCGACTGCTGCATACTTAAGTATATTGAGCTCGGTGATGTTCAAAGGATACTCCCTTGTGATGTTAGCCAGGGCCCAGTTTGCCAAAAGGATGTTCTGATCCAGCTCCTTGCTTCGACTCACATGCTTGAGTCTCCTCCTGTCCTTGATGGCGACACTCTCTAGCTCAAGCAGCTTCACTCGGATCCTGGCTTCCATCTCTTAGACCCTCAAATCACCTATGTTTGGATTAGCCCCTGTAGGGTTAACTCCAGTCATCTCACCTACCTGTTGTTGGTTCCCAGGGATGATCTCCACGATCTTCTGCTGTTGCTGTGGCTGTTCTCCTGGAAGTTGTTCCTCCAGAGAACTTCTGCTCTGTTCTTCATCCACAGTATTATTGTCCTCTGGCTGTTGCATTTGTTGTTGGATGTGCCTGATTACATTGGCTTTGATCTCTGCTAGTTCAGTGTCCGGTAGCCACTTCTTTGATTTGATCTTTCTTCTCTGCACATTCACCTTGTTAGGATCCATATCTCGGTATATATCTGGATTCTTTTGGCACCAGATTGTGTAGGTCCGTCTTGTCTTGGGTGCCTCCATGCCTGTCTTGGTGGCATAGACCACATCAGATCCCTATACTGATCGACAGTCCAGACTTCTCTTCAAAGTTTTGTTTGATGTGGCTGTCTCTGGTGTTGCACTAGACAGGTCAGGTTGTCTAGAGACAGGATCGGTCTGATGGCTGATGGCTGTCCAGCGCTCATGTATCAGCATTAGACTCTGATGTGTTGAGTCTTTGCGTCGATTTCGCATGCTGACTGACCTTTGACCACATATTTATGGTTTGTTTCATTGCCCCACTCCGTTGGTTTACACTCTAAAGGGCATATCCAGGTGGCACCACGTGGAGGTGGAGCTTGGGACTTCGCCATTTGGAGGTTGGAACTTTATTATTATTATTGTTGTTATTATTATTATTATTATTATTACTGCTATTATTATTCTTGTTGTTGTTATTATTTAATTCATCAATGCTGAAACTGTAACGAGTGTGCTTTTGTTTTGCCTGTCTGTCTTGTCCTCTGAACTAGTTCCCTTTCAGTCGGTCACGTTCGACGTCCGACGTACGTCTCCGTTCCCTCCTTCAGGGAACGAGGGTTACATACGTAACCGAGACGTTCCCTTTCAGTCGGTCACGTTCGACGTACGTCGGACGTCTCCGTTCCCTCCTTCAGGGAACGAGGGTTACATACGTAACCGAGACGTTTTCCCCTGTCTGTTTAATTAGTCATTTCATTCACCTGTGCCCTGTTAATTTACTCATTAAACTTCATATATTTAGTCCCTGTGTTCTCCCTCAGTCTTCGTCCGTTCTCGTCAGTGTAAGCGTCATTGTATCAGTGCATGGTATCAGTGCATGGTGTTTTCTCCTGAGAGTTTGTTTATTAAAAGTAATTCTACGTATTCCTCATCTTTGTGAGCTTTGTTATCACGTCACATAACAGAAATCAGGTGTGCTGCTTAATATAGCCTTTTTTTTTTTTTTTTTTTTTGGAAACCATGATAACATTTTTTCCAGGATTCTTTGATGAACAGAACGTTCGAAACAACAGGATTTATTTGAAATATATATATATTTTTTACAATATAAATGTCTTGTTTTAATCAAACTCACTTTTGATCAAAATAAATTAATACACACTTGATGAATATAACTTTTTTTTCTCTTAAAAAAAAGAACATCTTACTGACCTTAAACTTTCAAACAGTAGTGTATGACAAGAAAAAAAAAAGTATTTCCAGATTTGAAAATCAGTTTTGACATCAAAATGCGAACAGTTGATTAAGTGGAAAATATGTTTTTATGCCAGCATGTTTGCATGAAACATTTTTTTATTTCATAGCACAACCTTTAACCGACAAAAACTCATAATTTAAACTACACTCAGGAAAAGAGTGTACACTAATATCTCAGGTATTGAAGAAACAAGCTTTGGACATACTATCAGAGTTCAATAAAATAAATCTTAAAATCTGTCATAGTGAAACTAATCTTACTGCATAAACTTATAAACATCAGACCTTCTTAAACACTTACAGACGTATAAAATGTGCATTAAAATATTAATTCTCTGTTCCAATCTGCATTCAATCTAAACATAATTTATGAATAAAACATTTTTGATTGAGCTTTCACTGGAGGTTTCTTCAAATTTTATAAGATAATGACAATCAAATATTTTATCAAACACTACGTACTCTAGTGTAGGCTATTACTTTTTTGGATAAATATATGAAAATGAACCACAACTGATCCAATTTTTAAGCTATATATTACATAAATGTTGTTACAAAGTTACTTAGAAGTGATGTCTTCATTGTAAATACAACAGAATGCGACCAAAACAAGGCATCATCACTCAGTGCAGCTCAATCAATTCAGTCTCTCACAGAACAACAGTGATTAATGCACTAATTATTCCCCTTTGCATTTTATATTACTGTAAACAGTGACTTCAAACAAGTTACAGATTATCATGCTAATATTTATGACATTTCATACAAATTTATTATAGACTTTTCCAAATAAATCTAACTCCAGGATCTCATTATCACTCCTGACTTTCATGCACTACACTTATTTAGCGTTGACTCACTCTGAGCTCTTCTAGGTCCTAAAAAATGCTTGTTTTGCCTTATGGCATGTGTGTCAGGGAAATGATAAATTAGCTTTGCAATGTTTCTTCTTAACCATTGTGTCCCTTGCTATCTTATCTCCGCACAGGCTATTTGAGACTTGTAGCTTGTGAATGTGTTGAAATTAATCATTTTCTTATCAATGCTCATAAAACACCTTGTCCCAGCTGTGGGATTGTAGCCAGGAGGGCCTGTTTGCAAATAGCTGCACTGTGATCATCTTTAGCCTTTGTTCAAAGGTTCAGTGAATACATGGCAGTGTTTTTAGTCTGCATGTCTTATTAATGAAGCGCACAAAAGGATTTCTGGAGTATAACTAAAGATTCCACCGAGGAAGTTTGGGCTGAAAACATCAATCTGAATCTAGGACATACACTGAGGATTTGCTTGAGGGTTATTTTACTGATAGTTGCAAATTTCTCTACGTGATGAATGTCCACCTACCCTTCTATGTGTACTTACACATTTACATTGGATTTGCACATCTCTCTCTTTTAATTTGGCAAAGGCTTCAGAGGAAGCACAGTATACATCCATCATCCAGGCTGAGGGAGGCTCTCTGGATGGTTCCTGACCCTTCATTCGGCCTATGCTCTGTAGCTTAACTTCAGCAGTGGGGCAGAACTTAGTCTCTGTTTAATACAGAGTTAATCGACTCCCAGGTTTCTAACATTCCCTGGCCCGCGCTCATTCCCACACTCTCAGTCCAGTTCATCTGGACAGCTCCACTTCATCCCTTAAGCAGTACGTAAATCATCCTGTCAGTGCAGACATGTTAAGCCAAGCACACACTACAAGGCTGAAGCTTGCCACTCTTTCATGTTTTAAAGGGTTACTTCCTTCAAAAATCTAAAGTGTTCCATATGCATTTATGTTTTAAGACAAAATGGGAATTTGTGAATTGTCAGGGTGAGTAAATTAAGGACGTAAGGAAGTAAAAATCCCATAAATTTTCTCTATTGGGGAATTGATTTTTAACGATGACTTGACAATTACAGACAGAACTACTGTGAGCTACGATGTTGTTAATCAATGTTTTTGTTGAAGCCATCAGGCCACAAGATTAACTTTTTTTTTTTTTTTTTAAGGCGAGACACTACAGGCAAAACGTCTCCGTTACGTATGTACGCCTCGTATGTCGGACGTCACAGACGAATTGGGATCACTTCTGGGAGCCCTATCAGCTTCGAGTGTATTCAGAACGGGCCAAGAATTTTGAACCTGGCTTTATCCAAATTAGTGCATATTTAATTAGATAATGCCTCATTTGCATATTTAAACATATCATTTCAGAAAACTTGTATTACAAAAAATGTTTGTAATTCTTAATGTAATCAAGTATGGTGGAAGTATGGTGATATCTAGTTATTTTTTTTACTCTATTCACCTGGGGTGTCTTGCCTTAAATAAAGTTTAACAATGGAATTCCTGGTGAAAACTACATCACCCATGATTCTGCAGAGAAATTGTCACCAATCAAATCACTACAAGCATATCGCAGCAAAAGAACATTTCAGTGCCTGCGCACTCCTCACTCATTTTTAGTCACTTTATTTTGTAAATGCATGTTATAGATCTTGTGAACAATTTTTCCATGTATACATTTAATTTAAAAACATAACTTTGTAATGTTTAATCAAAATGTCATAACTCCATCTTTCAGTGAAAACTTTCTGACTTCTCCAATCATTTAGTTCACTTAAACCCCTCCACAATCAACTGCAAGCTCACATTCTCATTTGGCCATTGCTCTAAAAATCCAATCAGCAGCTTTTTTTTTTTTAATTAAGATAATCCGTTACACTTAGATGTAAGTATTTTCTACATATAAATTGTCATATTTGCAGTGATATTGTGGTTCAGCCAACAATACAAAGTAAGACTGATAGAGTTCTAACAAAATTATACAACTGAAATCCATACAATACACACAAAAAAAAAATCCCTGTAAAATTTACAGAAAAAAAACACAGTAGCAACATTTAAAGTTAAATTTACAGTAAAAAAAAACATTTATTAACTGAAATAATGTTAAATTACCAATCTATTGAAATACTAATATGTGTTATGTACAAACCCGATTCCAAAAAAGTTGGGACACTGTACAAATTGTGAATAAAAACAGAATGCAATGATGTGGAAGTTTAAAATTTCAATATTTTATTCAGAATACAACATAGATGACATCAAATGTTTAAACTGAGAAAATGTATCATTTTAAGGGGAAAATAAGTTGATTTTAAATTTCATGGCATCAACACATCTCAAAAAAGTTGGGACAAGGCCATGTTTACCACTGTGTGGCACCCCCTCTTCTTTTTATAACAGTCTGCAAACGTCTGGGGACTGAGGAGACAAGTTGCTCAAGTTTAGGAATAGGAATGTTGTCCCATTCTTGTCTAATACAGGCTTCTAGTTGCTCAACTGTCAACTGCATCTTCCTCTTTATGATGCGCCAAATGTTTTCTATGGGTGAAAGATCTGGACTGCAGGCTGGCCATTTCAGTACCCGGATCCTTCTTCTACGCAGCCATGATGTTGTAATTGATGCAGTATGTGGTCTGGCATTGTCATGTTGGAAAATGCAAGGTCTTCCCTGAAAGAGACGACGTCTGGATGGGAGCATATGTTGTTCTAGAACTTGGATATACCTTTCAGCATTGATGGTGCCTTTCCAGATGTGTAAGCTGCCCATGCCACACGCACTTATGCAACCCCATACCATCAGAGATGCAGGCTTCTGAACTGAGTACTGATAACAACTTGGGTTGTCCTTGTTCTCTTTAGTCCGGATGACATGGCATCCCAGTTTTCCAAAAAGAACTTCAAATTTTGATTCGTCTGACCACAGAACAGTTTTCCACTTTGCCACAGTCCATTTTAAATGAGTCTTGGCCCAGAGAAAACGCCTGCGCTTCTGGATCATGTTTAGATATGGCTTCTTTTTTGACCTATAGAGTTTTAGCCGGCAACGGCGAATGGCACGGTGGATTGTGTTCACCGACAATGTTTTCTGGAAGTATTCCTGAGCCCATGTTGTGATTTCCATTACAGTAGCATTCCTGTATGTGATGCAGTGCCGTCTAAGGGCCCGAAGATCACGGGCATCCAGTATGGTTTTCCGGCCTTGACCCTTACGCACAGAGATTGTTCCAGATTCTCTGAATCTTTGAATGATATTATGCACTGTAGATGATGATAACTTCAAACTCTTTGCAATT
The DNA here is from genome assembly GCA_039654105.1 of Coreius guichenoti. Classification (NCBI taxonomy): domain Eukaryota; kingdom Metazoa; phylum Chordata; class Actinopteri; order Cypriniformes; family Gobionidae; genus Coreius; species Coreius guichenoti. The sequence goes on from CM077169.1 coordinate 33,106,131, forward strand.
TTTCTCTGAGAAACTCCTTTCTGATATTGCTCCACTATTTTTCGCCCCAGCATTGGGGGAATTGGTGATCCTCTGCCCATCTTGACTTCTGAGAGACACTGCCACTCTGAGAGGCTCTTTTTATACCCAATCATGTTGCCAATTGACCTAATAAGTTGCAAATTGGTCCTCCAGCTGTTCCTTATATGTACATTTAACTTTTCCGGCCTCTTATTGCTACCTGTCCCAACTTTTTTGGAATGTGTAGCTCTCATGAAATCCAAAATGAGCCAATATTTGGCATGACATTTCAAAATGTCTCACTTTCAACATTTGATATGTTATCTATATTCTATTGTGAATAAAATATAAGTTTATGAGATTTGTAAATTATTGCATTCCTTTTTTATTCACAATTTGTACAGTGTCCCAACTTTTTTGGAATCGGGTTTGTAAAAAAAACTAAGAAGAAAATTTCAGCGAAAATGCATCAAATTTGAAGTGTCACGCAGGGAATTCTGGGAATGTCAATTTATGTTTTTTCACTGTAAATTACACAATGACTTGTTCTTTTTCACTTCCAAAAACTGTAAATTTAACGAGCTAGGTGCCATATGTTGTGACCCCTACGGCAGTCCCATATGTGTATTCTTCCCCGGTATGGCTCCCTACGGCGAGCCCATGTCTTTCCCTCGGAAGAGCCCGCTCTGCTGTCTCTATCCGGTGTAGTCTCCTGCCCAGGTCGGCCGGGGCCACCCCAGAGACATATCGTATGTTGTACTGCCCGTGGCCAGTCCATATGTGTATCTTCCACATGATAGCTCCCTACGGGTAGGATATGGTCTCCGCAGACCGGGGCATGCTTTCCCAGCATTATCCAATACTCTGCTGAGTGGGTCTTGCGGAACAGCAGCAGTGACTCTCCCTGCGTTAGTTCCCGCCCCAAACAGACGGGGGTCTGAGGGGCTTATGCGGGGCGCTGGAAGTGGTAACAGCCGTGGCGTTTTCCATAGGGATCCCAATTTGTCGGTACCGTCCGACGTACGTCGAACGTGACCAACTGAAAGGGAACGTAACGGTTACGTATGTAACCCTCATTCCCTGAAGGAGGGAATGGAGACGTACGTCCCGTCGCCACGGTTGCTGTACCATCACTGCATGGCCGAATCACTAGTTCGGCTCCTCAGTGAAAAACAAATGTGCGCTGCATCCGCTTCCTTATTTATACCCGCGCTGCGGGGCGGAGCGTGAGATGCAAATCTCGCACGCCAATGACCATTGGCCCATTCTGTATACAATCGAAGCTGATAGGGGCTCCCAGAAGTGATCCCACTTCACCTGTGACGTCCGACATAAGTCTCCGTTCCCTCCTTCAGGGAACGAGGGTTACATACGTAACCAAGACGTTTTTCACCGTAGCATTTTTACAGTCTTTTACCGATCATTTTTTACAGTGTATGGTGTGTGTTTAAATCCACTGCAAGTCCACAATTCACTACCTGCTTGATGCATATTGTACACAGCATCAGAAAGTACTTTCTCAATTGGGTTAACTTGATGTACCTCAGCAATCTTTTCTTATTGGCTGGTTTATTGCATCTTCCTCTGTATCCATAGAATGCAAATAAATGGTGAAAAAAAATCTTTGTGTTCTGCATAGGAAAGTCACAAACATGAGATGGCATAAAAAAAAACAATTTTTATTATTATTTTGTATAATAGTTAATCCTGTCTAAATGGGCAGTTCTTGGCCAGAATGATCTGCAGTCAGGATCCGATCTCATGACCTTTAGTCAAACTAACATTTTATTAGACAAAGAAAATGGGGCAAGTGGGCATAAAGCAGAAACAAAATGAGCTTTTGTTATTCAAATAGTTGATTTCTTCTCTGAAATAGAGGAACATGTATTATTCATACCCTCTTTCTCGTGATGAGAGTGTCAGGCTACGGTCAGCCATTGTGAAATTAATCCCTTCACAACTATATTCTACAAGAAAAGACTATACTAACACCTTGCAGCCTTGCAATCAAGCAAGTTTGCCGTTACGTTTTCTAATAATGGTGCTTACTAAATTCAGCTCAATCCCTTTTAAACGAAAGAATGAATCCAGCCATTGCAAGTACACACATTTCAGTGGCAAAAGCATGTATGCACACAGTACAGCATGTACTCACAATTGTCAGTCAATTAATCAGTTATTAATTATTGAATGTAGTAAGAAAAGTTGATTAATTAAAATACAATGTTCTGTCATGAAACTCTAGACGGCGCAGGCTGACAGGTCCTTAACTCAATCTGCTCACATCATTCTCTATAGGGCAAAGCTGATTGGTTCCTGCTGTACCAGTAGCCAATGAGCTTGCTGTCCAACTTTCTAATATTTGGTCAGTGTGCAGCATGCTTTCAGAAACCCTGCACCTTCCCCCTATGGGTAATTCATGTATGCTATATTGTGCAGTGGCAGCATGTCTTACTTTCTCACAGCAGTGTGTTATGAATGCATTGGCAAGTCCCATACTTGCTATGAAGCAGCAGCAGCAATAATCAACAGCAACAGCAATAACAGCAGCAGCAGTGTAGCAGATCTATTCCATCATGACCAAAAATATTAACATTGTCATATCCATTACCATGCCAAACACTCTGAGAGTTGTCATGAAAGAAATATATTTGTAACATGTACATTGGCAAATTACATTACAACTACTTACCAAAATGTATTTTCGCCTATTAGAAATCTGTAAAACTATTTCATCTGTTAGGAGTGCTAGTAAAGTTATTTGTAGTGAGAAATATACAGGATTTTTTTTTTTTATGAAAATAAATAAATAATAAATATATAAAAGCTTCTGTAACCACCCGTCTTTTTCACTGCTGTGCACACAACAAAGAAAGATTCTGAAACGTTGATTAGTAAACTCTAATTATCCAAAGGCATCACAATCCACATAAGACTTGAAGGAGTGTACCTCGTGTCTTCATAGTCATTTTCCCCCTTTTTGGTATGTAAATTTTGTTCTTCCCTTTTAAAAAAAATGGCCCCAGCCTCCCCTAACTACCTCTTTTTTTTGGAAGCCGGTCTATGAATATTTTCAATGTAGCATGAAATAGACTACAAAGTCTGTAATTTTTCGATCCGGTCTTTCTTAGTTGTTCAGACAGCACTTTAATTAAGGCCATCAAAAGATGGAATAATGAACAAACAAGCTGCTGGTTGATTTTGTCTTTTTTATCTTATTAGTAGTAGCATGTAATACTTATCTTGCTTCTTCAATTAACTGACAATCCAAACAACACATTTGGCTTGTGTAGTACTATTTACTGTGTACATATTTGCCTTGTTGTATTTTGCACAACCAAGGCCAAAAGAGAGATAACGTTTGTATAAGCAAGAACACAGAACGTGTTCATCCATGACATCATGCTGTGTGAAAGGTTGCCTTGTGTGACCTTGATTTACAGGCCACAACCGAAAAGCATTGTAAAGCCAACAAGACAAAACTTGTAATGGCTTTCCTGCTGAAGATGAACAACTGCAATTGTTCCCATCCTGGTTATTGAATGGTCTTTGAGGCGAGCAGCTCGTCAGGCCTGCTGTCAGGATTTAACAGGCCAGATTGTTTACAGCATTCACTCTGTTTGCTCTGTTCTTTCTTTCTTTCTTTCTAAAATAAAATATGATTGTTTAAGTCACTGTGAGACCCTAAAAAAAAATCATCTTTATGTTTAATTAAATTAGTATATTAAAACTCCCAAATAACACCTTACGCCTACATTAAAAACAAACAAACAAAAACAGCACAATCTTCCACTGCTTTTAATGAAGTTTCTAAAATATAAAAATACTATATTATTTTCTGAAATTAATTTCTAATTATTTTTGGAAAACTACTTGTTTTTTTATAAAACTGACCCCCTTAAAATCCACTTTACATCTGCATTTATAAATAGTAATGACATATAAGGTTGCAAAAATGATTGAATAAAAGGAGGCCAATAATCATACCCCCCAAACACAAAAAAATATGATAAATACACACACACACACCCACGTCTGAATATATAAATAAAAATTGTGATTATACAGGTGAAGTGAATAACACTGATTATCTCTTCATCACGGCACATAGTGGGTGGGATATATTAGGCAGCAAGTGAACATTTTGTCCTCAAAGTTGATGTGTTAGAAGCAGGAAAAATGGGCAAGCGTAAGGATTTGAGCAAGTTTGACAAGGGCCAAATTGTGATGGCTAGACGAATGGGTCAGAGCATTTCCAAAACTGCTGCTCTTGTGGGGAGTTCCTGCTCTGCAGTAGTCAGTATCTATCAAGAGTGGTCCAAAAGGAAGGAACAGTGGTGAACCGGCGACAGGGTCATGGGCAGCCAAAGCTCACTGATGCACGTGGGGAGTGAAGGCTGGCCCGTGTGGTCCGATCAAACAGATGAGCTACTGTAGCTCAAATTGCTCAAGAAGTTAATGCTGGTTCTGATAGAAAGGTGTAAGAATACACAGAGAATCGCAGTTTGTTGCGTATGGAGCTGCATAGCCGCAGATCAGTCAGGGTGCCCATGCAAGCCGGCGGAGGCAGTGTGATGCTTTAGGCAATGTTCTGCTGGGAAACCTTGGATCCTGCCATCCATGAGGATGTTATTTGACACGTACCACCTACCTAAGCATTGTTGCAGACCATGTACACCCTTTCATGGAAACGGTATTCCCTGATGGCTGTGGCCTCTTTCAGCAGGATAATGCGCCCTGCCACAAAGCAAAAAGGGTTCAGGAATGGTTTGAGGAGCACAACAACGAGTTTGAGGTGTTGACTTCCAAATTCCCCAGATCTCAACCCAATCGAGCATCTGTGGGATGTGCTGAAAAAACAAGTCTGATCCATGGAGGCCCCACCTCGCAACTTACAGGACTTAAAGGAACTGCTGCTAACATCTTGGTGCCAGATACCACAGCAAACCTTCAGGGGTCTAGTGTAGTCCATGCCTTGATGGGTCAGGGCTGTTTTGGCAGCAAAAGGGAGACCAACACAATATTAGGAAGGTGGCCATGATGTTATGCCTGATCTGTGTATATACAGTGGGGAGAACAAGTATTTGATACACTGCCGATTTTGCAGGTTTGCCCACTTACAAAGCATGTAGAAGTCTGTAATTTTTATCATAGGTACTCTTCAACTGTGAGTGACGGAATCTAAAACAAAAATCCAGAAAATCACATTGTATGATTTTTAAATAATTAATTTGCATTTTATTGCATGACATAAGTATTTGATACATCAGAAAAGCAGAACTTAATATTTGGTACAGAAACCTTTGTTTACAATTACAGAGATCATACGTTTCCTGTAGTTCTTGACCAGGTTTGCACACACTACAGCAGGGATTTTGGCCCACTCCTCCATACAGACCTTCTCCATATCCTTCAGGTTTCGGGGCTGTCGCTGGGCAATACGGACTTTCAGCTCCCTCCAAAGATTTTCTATTGGGTTCATGTCTGGAGACTGGCCAGGCCACTCCAGGACCTTGAGATGCTTCTTACGGAGCCACTCCTTAGTTGCCCTGGCTGTGTGTTTCGGGTCGTTGTCATGCTGGAAGACCCATCTTCAATGCTCTTACTGAGGGAAGGAGGTTGTTGGCCAAGATCTCGCGATACATGGCCCCATCCATCCTCCCCTCAATACGGTGCAGTCGTCCTGTCCCCTTTGCAGAAAAGCATCCTCAAAGAATGATGTTTCCACCTCCATGCTTCACGTTTGGGATGGTGTTCTTGGGGTTGTACTCATTCTTCTTCCTCCAAACACGGCGAGTGGAGTTTAGACCAAAAAGTTCTATTTTTGTCTCCTCAGACCACATGACCTTCTCCCATTCCTCATCTGGATCATCCAGATGGTCATTGGCAAACTTCAGATGGGCCTGGACATGTGCTGGCTTGAGCAGGGGGACCTTGCGTGTGCTGCAGGATTTTAATCCATGACGGCGTAGTGTGTTACTAATGGTTTTCTTTGAGACTGTGGTCCCAGCTCTCTTCAGGTCATTGAGCAGGTCCTGCCGTGTAGTTCTGGGCTGATCCCTCACCTTCCTCATGATCACTGATGCCCCACGAGGTGAGATCTTGCATGGTGCCCCAGACCGAGGGAGATTGACTGTCATCTTGAACTTCTTCCATTTTCTAATAATTGCGCCAACAGTTGTTGCCTTCTCACCAAGCTGCTTGCCTATTGTCCTGTAGCCCATCCCAGCCTTGTGCAGGTCTACAATTTTATCCCTGATGTCCTTACACAGCTCTCTGGTCTTGGCCATTGTGGAGAGGTTGGAGTCTGTTTGATTGAGTGTGTGGACAGGTGTCTTTTATACAGGTAATAAGTTCAAACAGGTGCAGTTAATACAGGTAATGAGTGGAGAACAGGAGGGCTTCTTAAAGAAAAACTAACATGTCTGTGAGAGCTGTAATTCTTACTGGTTGGTAGGTGATCAAATACTTATGTCATGCAATAAAATGCAAATTAATTATTTAAAAATCATACAACGTTATTTTCTGGATTTTTGTTTTAGATTCCGTCTCTCACAGCTGAAGTTTACCTATGATAAAAATTACAGACCTCTACATGCTTTGTAAGTGGGAAAACCTGCAAAATCGGCAGTGTATCAAATACTTGTTCTCCCCACTGTATATATATATATATATATATATATATACACACACACACTATATTGCCAGAAGTATTGGAACACCCCTCCAAAGTGTTCCAATCACTTCCATGGCCACAGGTGTATAAAATCAAGCACCTAGGCATGTAGACTGCTTCTATAAACATTTGTGTTTATAGAATGGGTCACTCTCAGGAGCTCAGTGAATTCAAGCGTGGTACCATGATAGATTGCCACCTGTGCAATAAGTCCATTCGTGCAATTTCCTCACTACTAAATATACTGTTAGTTGTATTATAACAAAATGGAAGCAATTGGGAACAACAGCAACTAGGCCATGTAAAATCACAAAACGGGGTAAGTGCATGCTGAGGCGCACAGTGCGCAGAAGTCGCCAACTTTCTGCAGAGTCAATAGCCACAGACCTCCAAACTTCTTGTGGCCTTCAGATTACCTCAAGAACAGTGCGTAGAGAGCTTCATGGAATGGGTTTCCATGGCCGAGCAGCTGCATCCAAGCCTTACATCAAATCACCTTTATTTATATAGCGCTTTTCACAATGGCAATTGTTTCAAAGCAGCTTCACAGTGGTAACAGGAAAATAATGCAACGGAATTTGATTCGGCTGTACAGCCGCTCTGGAGAAAACGGTGATGTCATCCAGCTCATTTCAATTATCATATAGTGTCAATGCGGGCGGATCAGTAATATAGTTGAAATTTAGGTGTCCCCAACTGAGCAAGCCAAAAGCCAAAGGCGACGGTGGCAAGGAACCAAAACTCCTTCAGGGCCAGAATGGAGAAAAAAAACCTTGGGAGAAACCAGGCTCAGTCGGGGTGCCAGTTCTCCTCTGGCCGACGAACAAATAGTGTATGATTATGATTCTGGCAACATTACAGGTCAGAAGTCATATTAGATAAATAGATATTCGTAGGATTATTCGAAAGATTGGAGTTGTCACGCCGGGGACGGGTTTAATTAGGATGTCGTGTCGATGCGGCATTTACAGGGGGGAGTTTAATTGACACTATTGTCTCTACAGACAATTCAGGGATATGGTCGTCATGTCCAGGCTAAGGTCCACCATCTGGTCTGGATACGGCCCGGATCCGGCCGACTGCAGTAAACCTCGGGATAAACAGAGAGACTAACATTAGCGTAGATGCCATTCTTCTTATGATGTAACGAGTACATCAGGTGTTATTGGAAGTGTTCCCGGTTCCGGCTGACCTAGTTAATGCAGCCTAAAACAATCATTTAACTGATTTGAATAATAGAAATTAAAAATGTTTTATGTGTATGCCATAGTAAAGAGATGTGTTTTTAGTCTAGATTTAAACTGACAGAGTGTGTCTGCTTCCCGAACAATGCTAGGTAGACTGTTCCAGAGTTTAGGTGCTAAATAGGAAAAGGACCGACCGCCTGCAGTTGATTTTGATATTCTAGGTATTATCAACTGGCCAGAATTTTGAGACCGCAATAAACGTGATGGAGTATAATGCATTAAGAGCTCGCTCAAGTACTGGGGCGCTAAACCATTTAGTGCTTTGTAAGTAATCAGCAAGATTTTAAAATGTATACGATGTTTAATAGGGAGCCAATGCAGTGTTGCCAGAACCGGGTTAATATGGTCATACTTCCTGGTTCTAGTAAGAATTCTAGCTGCTGCGTTTTGGACCAGCTGCAGTTTATTTATTAAGCGAGCAGGGCAACCACCCAGTAGAGCATTACAATAATCTAGCCTTGAGGTCATGAACGCATGAACTAACTGTTCAGCATTTTGCATTGAAAGCATGTGCCGTAATTTAGATATATTTTTAAGATGGTAGAATGCAGTTTTACAGATGCTAGAAACGTGGCTTTCAAATGAGAGATTGGTATCAAAGAGCACACCCAGGTTCCTAACTGACGACGAGGACTTGACAGAGCAGCCATCAAGTGTTAGACAGTATTCTAGGTTACTACTTGTGGAGTTTTTTTGTCCAATGATTAAAAATTCAGTTTTTTCTGAATTAAGTTGCAGGAAATTACTAGTCATCCAATTTTTATATCAGCTATGCATTCTGTTAATCTTGTGAATTGGTAAGTTTCGTCAGGGCGTGAAGAAATATAGAGCTGAGTATCGTCAGCATAACAATGAAAATTAACGCCATGCTTCCTAATAATATCTCCCAGTGGTAGCATGTACAGGGTGAAAAGCAACGGTCCTAGCACTGAGCCCTGCGGTACTCCATACTGAACTTGTGTTCGGTGTGACATCTCTTCATTTACTGCTACAAACTGATAACGGTCAGATAAGTATGATTTAAACCATGCCAATGAAGTTCCACTAATGCCAACATAATTTTCGAGTCTATTCAAAAGAATATTGTGGTCGATAGTATCGAATGCAGCGCTAAGATCGAGTAACACTAATAGAGATATACAACCACGATCGGATGATAAGAGTAAATCATTTGTTACTCTGATGAGAGCAGTCTCAGTACTATGATATGGTCTAAATCCTGACTGGAAATCCTCACAGATACCATTTCTTTCTAAAAAGGAGCATAATTGTGAGGACACTGCCTTTTCTAGTATTTTTGACAGAAAGGGTAGATTTGAGATTGGCCTGTAATTGACTAATTTTGTAGGATCAAGTTGCGTTTTTTTAATAAGTGGTTTAATAATAGCCAACTTAAAAGTTTTCGGTACATATCCTAATGTCAAGGATGAATTAATGATATTAAGGAGAGGCTCTATGACCTCTGGAAGCATCTCTTTTAGTAGTTTAGTCGGTATGGGGTCGAGCATACATGTTGTTGATTTTGATGATTTAACGAGTTTAGCCAATTCTTCTTCTCCTATAGCAGTGAATGAATGTAATTTTTCCTCAGTGACACTACAATGCACTGTCTGATGTGATACTGTAGTAGACGGCTGCATGGTTATAATTTTTTTCCTAATATTATCAATCTTACAGGTAAAGAAGTTCATAAAGTCATTACTGCTGTGCTGTTTACAAACATCAGAAGGTGAAGCTTTATCTTTGGTTAATTTAGCCACTGTATCGAATAAATACCTAGGGTTGTGTTTGTTTTCTTCTAAGAGAGTCGAGAAATAAGCAGATCTAGCAGTTTTTAGGGCCTTTCTGTATGCAATCATGCTCTCTTTCCACGAAATGCGAAAAACTTCTAGTTTTGTTTTCTTCCAGCTGCGCTCCATTTTTCTGGCTGCTGTTTTAAGGGCCCGGGTGTGCTCGTTGTACCACGGCGTTGGACTATTTTCTTTAATCTTCTTTAAGCGCCGGGGAGCAACTGTGTCTAAAGTGCTGGAAAAGAGAGAGTCAATAGTTTCTGTTGCAACATCGAGTTCCTCTAGGCTATCTGGGATGCTGAGGAGATGAAACTGATGAGGAAGATTATTTACAAAGAAATCTTTAGTCGCAGCAGTGATAGTCCTGCCATATTTAAAGCGAGGGGACGGCTTTGCAGCCTTTGCTAAATTAAGTGTACATGATACTAGGTAATGATCTGAGATGTCATCGCTCTGCTGCAGAATTTCAATGGTATCAACATTTATTCCATGTGACAGTATTAGGTCTAACGTATGATTACGGCGATGAGTGGGTCCTGACATGTGTTGCCTTACTCCAATAGAGTTTAGAATGTCTCTAAATGCCAATCCCAGTGCGTCTTTTTCATTGTCTACATGGATATTAAAATCACCAACAATTAGGACTTTATCTGCAGCCAGTACTAACTCTGATAGAAAATCAGCAAATTCTCTGGTAAAGTCTGTATGGTGCCCTGGTGGCCTATATACAGTAGCCAGCACAAATGTCAAACGGGATTTATCGATTTCACTACATAACGTTACATAAAGCACCAAAACTTCAAAGGAATTATATCTGAAACTAGACTTGTGAGTAATACCGAAGATATTATTATAAATTACAGCAACACCTCCCCCTTTACCTTTCAGACGCGGCTCGTGTTTATAACAATAATCTTGGGGGGTGGACTCATTTAAAGTAATGTAATCGTCAGGTTTTAGCCAGGTTTCTGTCAAACACAGCACATCTAGGTTATGATCTGTAATCATATCATTAACAATAAGCGCTTTTGAGGAAAGGGATCGAATATTCAGCAACCCGAGCTTTATCATTTGATCATCTGTATTATATCTGTTGTTTATTTGTTGGACATCAATTAAATTTTTACCGTTGAATGGTTTTGATGGTTTTTTGTATTTACTAATTCGTGGAACAGACACAGTCTCTATGTGATAATATCTAGGTGAAAGAGTTTCTATGTGCTGGGATTTATCTGACTTCTGTGACGTGAGACAGCTAGCAGGCGGTCGGGTAAGCCAGTCCGTCTGCTTCCTGACCTGGGCCCCAGTTAGTCAAGGTTTAACTCTAAGACTATGTGCCAAATTACTAGAGAGAAGAGCGGCACCATCCCAGGAAGGATGAATACCATCTTTTTTCAACAGGTCAGGTCTGCCCCAAAAGCTTTTCCAATTGTCTATGAACCCTATGTTATTTTGCGGACACCACTTAGACAACCAGCCATTGAGTGATGATAGTCTGCTAAGTATCTCATCACTCCTTTTAACGGGGAGGGGACCAGAGCAAAAAACGTCATCTGCCATCGTACTTGCGAGTTTACACACCTCTTTAATGTTAATTTTGGTGATCTCCGACTGGCGAAGTCGAACATCATTTGTGCCGACATGAATAATAATCTTAGAGAATTTACGATTAGCATTAGCCAGCACTTTTAAATTTGCTTTGATGTCAGGCGCTCTGGCTCCCGGTAAACATGTGACTATGGTGGCTGGTGTCTCTATTTTCACGTTCCGTGTAATAGAATCGCCAATAACTAGGGCACTTTCAACAGGATTCTCAGTGGGTGCATCACTGAGTGGGGAGAACCTGTTTGATGTTCTAATCGGAACGGAAGAGTGGTTTTTTGATCCGCGACTATGCCGTCTCACCGTCACCCAGTTGCCCTGCTGCACGGGCTCTACAGCCGGAACCGAACAATGTACAGAGTTCACTAAGCTATTCGCATCCAAAGCAGTGTCTAAAGCTGTTACATTCTCACTACTCTCAAATAAAGTCTGGATGCGTGTTTCTAATTCTGAAATCTTCTCCGTCAGCCTGACTATCTCCTTACATCACCAAGTGCAATGCAAAGCGTGGGATGCAGTGGGTGTAAAGCACGCCGCCACTGGACTGTAGAGCAGTGGAGCTCTGTCTGGCAATCCGATGGACGAGTCTGAGTTTGGCGGTTGCCAGGAGAACGGTACTTGCCTGAATGCATTGTGCCAAGTGTAAAGTTTGGTGGAGGAAGGATTATGGTGTGGGGTTGTTTTTCAGGGGTTGGGCTTGGCCCCTTAGTTCCAGTGAAAGGAACTCTTAATGCTTTAGCATACCAAGACATTTTGGAACTATTTCTTGCTCCCAACTTCGTGGGAACAGTTTGGGGATGGCCCCTTCCTGTTCCAACATGACTGTGCACCAGTGCACAAAGCAAGGTCCATAAAGACATGGATGAGCAAGTTTGGTGTGGAGGAACTTGACTGGCCTGCACAGAGTCCTGACTTCAACCCGATAGAACACCTTGGGGATGAATTAGAGCGGAGACTGCGAGCGAGGCCTTCTCGTCCAACATCAGTGCCTGACCTCACAAATGCGCTTCTAGAAGAATGGTCAAAAATTCCCATAAACACACTCCTTAAACTTGTGGAAAGCCTTCCCAGAAGAGTTGAAGCTGTTATAGCTACAAAGGGTGGACCAACTCCATATTAATCCCTACGGATTAAGAATGGGATGTCATTAAAGTTCATGTAAAGTCAGGCGTCCCAAAACTTTTGGCAATAAATATATATATATATATATATTGTTATAAATATGAATATTATGGAAGCTTGTTTCCGCCACAGAATAAAACATAAAAAAGGTAATTGCGACTTTTTAAACTGGGATAAAGTCAGAATTGCGTGATATAAAGTCACAATTGTGAGAAAAAAATTCAGAATTACGAGTTTATATCTCGCAATTCTGACTTTCTAACACGCAATTTGTGACTTTATATCTCACAATTCTGACTTTATAACTCGCAATTGCGACTTTATATCTCGCAATTCTGAGAAAAAAATGTCAGAATTGCGAAATGTAAACTCTCAATTGTGAGATAAAAAGTTGCAATTATCTTTTAAAATGTTATATTCTGTGAATATCATGAATAGATAAATGTAAAAAGAAATATATAGTTAAAAATCCAAATATGTAGTTATAACTACTCGGATTTACATTTATATAGGCCTCTTTTGACTTATATTTGACTATGTGTAAAGCACACAAAACTAAATTCTAAAAATGTCACGGTTCATGGATTCACTGACTCGCCCTCGTGTGTGTGTATGAGTTGGGCGTTACCTTGTTGAGTGCTGATTATTATCAGCCGCAGCTGCTCCTCATTTAGCACCCTATTTAATGTGTGTGTTTGCGTGTCCTGTTTGTCAGATCGTTGCAGGTGCTACTGAGGTTCGGTCGCATTCTCTAGGCTGTCTTCTGGACGTGATCTTTCCGGAGCTTCGTGTGGAAATTCCCTTGTGTTTTGGACTTTGAGATTCCTGCCTTCGTTTGCCCATTGCAGTCCCTGCGTCACTGAGCAACCCCTGCAGCCACCTGTTTCTCTTTGCCGTTTTTTCGTTCTGCTATTTCTGAGTATATCTGTTGAATAAACCTGTCGTACTCGCAATTGGATCGTCTGTGTTCTTTCTACAGTATACTGTAACAGAACGATCTGACCAACAATGGATCCAGCGAGAGCTACGGATTTACAGGAATATCTAGCAAGGAGTGCACAATGTATGGATCAGCAGGATGAACAAGTGCTCGCCACAGCTCGGGCTGTGCAGGCTTTGGTGACGCAGGTGTCCGAGCTGACTACCCAGGTACAACATCTGTCATCGCCCACTGCGCCAACCACACCGCCTGTCCCTCACCAACTTCCTCCCGCGACCAGTCAGCACGAACCTCGGATACCGACACCTGAAAGATACTCTGGTGAGCCTAATCTCTGTAGAGCATTCTTAAATAAGTGTGCCATATTTTTCTCTTTTCAACTGGTGACGTTTGCTTCAGAGGAGTCCAAGGTGGCATTAGTCATGACGTTGCTGTCAGGACGCGTGGCTCTCTGGGGGACAGCGGTGTGGGAGAACCACCATCCTTGCTGCTCCTCGTTCGCTACACTCTCTCTGGAGATGAAGCGGGTCTTCGACCGGGCGGTGGCTGGTCGAGTCACGGCCAGTCACGAGTTTCGAGTTACGGGGGTTTCCCAGTGGCAACAGTGGTAACGCGGTCAGCCATCCAGTCGACCATGAGCCCATGCAGGTGGGTAGGGCTCGGCTTTCCCGGGAGGAGAGACAACATCGGAGAGAGAGAGGACTATGTCTGTACTGTGGGAGGGCTGGACATTACCTTAGGGACTGTCCCGTAAAAGATCAAGCCCGGCAGTAGTTAAGGGGTTACTTTCGGGTGGGATTTCTATGGGTGAATCCTCGTCAGCCACTCTCCTCCCGGTAAGATTGCAATGGGCAACGGGATCGGAGTGTAACCTGCTGGACGTGTCATTGGCTAGTCATCTCGGGATTCCTTTGGTTCCTCTTCAGCACACCATTTCCATCCACGCCCTCAGCGGGCAGAAGTTACCGGACATCACACACTCTACTGGCTCGCTCACACTCACCACGTCCGGTAACCACACTGAACAGACTTGTTTTTTTATTTCCAGGTCCCCCCTCGTGCCGATTGTACTGGGTCATCCGTGGCTGGCTAAGCACAGACCCAGGATCGATTGGGGACAGAGCTCCGTCTCGGAGTGGAGCCGTCAGTGTCACGCTGATTGTTTAGTGTCTGCATGTCCGTCTGTCTCTTGTTCTGTGTTACAGGAGGAGCCAGTGAACCTGTCTAACGTGCCGGAGGACTACCTCGACCTGAAGGGAGTGTTCAGTAAGTCCCGGGCTGCTTCCCTTCCTCTGCATCGTCCCTATGACTGTGCTATAGAGTTATTGCCAGGTACCTCTCCACCTAAAGGCAAGTTATACTCACTTTCTAACCCTGAGAGGGAGGTCATGGAGAAATATATTTCTGATTGTTTGGCAGCTGGGCTCATTCGTCCTTCTTCATCTCCCGCCGGCGCCAGATTTTTTTTCGTGAGTAAGAAGGATGGTTCTCTGCGACCGTGCATTGACTACCGAGGGCTGAACAACATCACGGTAAAGAATACTTATCCTTTGCCACTGATGGCTTCAGCCTTTGAGCAGTTGCAATGAGCGTCTCTTTTCACAAAATTAGATCTGCGCAACGCTTATCATTTGGTCCGCATAAGGGAGGGGGATGAATGGAAACCAGCATTTAATACCCCCAGGGGGCACTTTGAATACTTGGTTATGCCTTTCGGCCTGTCCAACTCCCCTACCGTTTTTCAAGCACTCGTCAATGACGTGTTGAGAGACATGGTCGATCAGTTCATATATGTCTACCTGGACGACATTTTGATATTTTCCTCTTCTCTCCAGGAACATGTTCAACACGTCAGGCGAGTGCTCCAGAGGCTGCTCAAGAATGTGCTTTTTGTCAAGGCGGAGAAATGCGTGTTTCATGCACAGTCAGTTCCGTTCTTAGGGTATATCGTCTCGTCTGAGGGGGTGCGCATGGATCCTGACAAGGTTAAGGCTGTGGTAGATTGGCCAATTCCAGATTCTCGTAAGGCCCTGCAGAGGTTTCTGGGATTCGCTAATTTTTATCGGCGTTTTATTTGCAATTTCAGCCAACTAGCCGCTCCTCTGACCGCCTTGACCTCCACCAGAACGACGTTCACGTGGTCTAATGCAGCTGAGGCTACGTTTTCCAACCTCAAGAGCCGCTTTGTTTCAGCTCCCATCCTTATAGCTCCTGATCTGTCACGTCAGTTCGTGGTGGAGGTTGATGCGTCAGAGGTGGGGGTAGGTGCAGTTCTTTCTCAGCGCACCACTGCGGACGATAAGATGCACCCATGCGCGTTTTTTTCTCATTGCTTATCGACCGCCGAACGCAATTATGATATTGGTAACAGAGAGTTGTTGGCAGTCAAATTAGCATTGGAGGAATGGCGTCACTGGTTAGAAGGGTCGGGGGTACCTTTTATAGTCTGGACCGATCACAAGAACTTGGAATACATCAGGTCCACCAAACGACTTAACTCCAGGCAGGCTCGGTGGGCTCTTTTTTTCGGTCGTTTCGATTTTTCTCTTTCGTACCGTCCTGGGTCTAAGAACATCAAACCTGACGCGTTATCTCGTATTTTTGATCGTTCCGAGCGCCCATCTACTCCTGAGTGTATTTTACCTGGGAGACTTTTTATCTCTTCACTCACATGGGAGGTCGAATCGAAGGTCCGCACGGCCTTAGAAGGGGTAACGCCTCCGCCCGGGGGCCCACCGAGTCGTTTATTTGTGCCGGAGGGATTACAGTCAGATGTTATTCAGTGGGGGCATGGTTCCAATGTGGCTTGTCATCCAGGAGTCAGTCGTACCAGTTTTTTGGTCAAGCAACGATTCTGGTGGCCCAATATGGCTCGCGACAAGGTTTTGTTTTGGCTTTCTCAGTCTGTGCTCGTGGTAAGACTTCTAATCGTCCCCCTGATGGGCTCCTTCAACCGCTGTCTGTCCCTTCGAGACCCTGGTCTCACATAGCGCTAGATTTCGTCACAGGTCTCCCTCCTTCACAGGGCAATACGGTAATTTTAACCGTAGTGGACCGGTTCTCGAAGGCGGCACATTTTATTCCCTTGCCCAAATTACCCTCAGCCAAGGAGACAGCGGTTACTGTCGTTGATCACGTCTTTCGTATTCATGGCCTCCCGATAGATGTGGTTTCCGACAGGGGATCCCAATTTATTTCCAAATTTTGGAAGGAGTTTTGTCGGTTACTGGGAGCGACTGTCAGTCTATCGTCTGGGTTCCATCCCCAGAGTAACGGTCAAGCCAAGAGAGCCAACCAGGATCTGGAGAGAATGTTGCGATGTAGGGTGGCTCAGAATCCTTCCTCCTGGAGCCAACAACTCTCATGGGTAGAGTACGCTCACAACTCGTTACCAGTATAATCCACGGGTCTTTCGCCTTTTGAGTGTAGTATAGGTTACCAGCCACCTATTTTTCCTAGTCTGGAATCTGAAGTCGCGGTCCCCTCCGCTCACGCCTTCGTCCATAGGCGTCGTCACACATGGAGAAGAGCCCGTGAGACTCTTCTCCAGGTGGGAGCACGCACCAAGGTTCAGGTTCATCGCCACCGGCTAAAAACTCTCGTACACGTCGTTGGTCAAAAAGTGTGGCTTTCTTCTAAGAACATTCCTCTCCGGTCCGTTTGTAATAAACTCGCACCTACAGTGGGGAGAACAAGTATTTGATACACTGCCGATTTTGCAGATTTGCCCACTTACAAAGCATGTAGAAGTCTGTAATTTTTGGACCTTGAGATGCTTCTTACGGAGCCACTCCTTAGTTGCCCTGGCTGTGTGTTTCGGGTCGTTGCCATGCTGGAAGACCCAGCCACGACCCATCTTCAATGCTCTTACTGAGTGAAGGAGGTTGTTGGCCAAGATCTCGCGATACATGGTACCATCCATCCTCCCCTCAATACAGTTCAGTCGTCCTGTCCCTGTTGCAGAAGAGCATCCCCAAAGAATGATGTTTCCACCTCCATGCTTCACGGTTCGGATGGTGTTCTTGGGGTTGTACTCATCCTTCTTCCTCCAAACACGGCGAGTGGAGTTTAGACCAAAAAGCTCTATTTTTGTCTCATCAGACCGCATGACCTTCTCCCATTCCTCCTCTGGATCATCCAGATGGTCATTGGCAAACTTCAGACGGGCCTGGACATGCGCTGGCTTGAGCAGGGGGACCTTGTGTGCGCTGCAGGATTTTAATCCATGACGGAGTAGTGTGTTACTAATGGTTTTCTTTGAGAATGTGGTCCCAGCTCGCTTCAGGTCATTGACCAGGTCCTGCCGTATAGTTCTGGGCTGATCCCTCACCTTCCTCATGATCATTGATGCCCCACAAGGTGATCTTGCATGGTGCCCCAGACCGAGGGAGACTGACCATCATCTTGAACTTCTTCCATTCTCTAATAATTGCGCCAACAGTTGTTGCCTTCTCACCAAGCTGCTTGCCTATTGTCCTGTAGCCCATCCCAGCCTTGTGCAGGTCTACAATTTTTATCCCTGATGTCCTTACACAGCTCTCTGGTCTTGGCCATTGTGGAGAGGTTGGAGTCTGTTTGTTTGATTGAGTGTGTGGACAGGTGTTTTTTATACAGGTAACGAGTTCAAACAGGTGCAGTTAATACAGGTAATGAGTGGAGAACAGGAGGGCTTCTTAAAGAAAAACTAACAGGTCTGTGAGAGCCGGAATTCTTACTGGTTGGTAGGTGATCAAATACTTATGTCATGCAATAAAATGCAAATTAATTATTTAAAAATCATACAATGTGATTTTCTGGATTTTTGTTTTAGATTCCGTCTCTCACAGTTGAAGTGTACCTATGATAAAAATTACAGACTTCTACATGCTTTGTAAGTAGGAAAACCTGCAAAATCGGCAGTGTATCAAATACTTGTTCTCCCCACTGTAAATTCATTGGCCCGTTTCCTGTCACTAAGATCCTTAGTCCAGTGACAGTTCGCCTCAAATTTCCTCCTGCGTACAGGAGAATCCATCCCGTTTTCCATGTGTCCAAAATAAAACCGATTTTTCATTCTCACATTAATCCGCCTGTCCTGGTTCCTCCCCCGCCGCATCTCATAGATAGGGAACCAGCTTATTCGGTTCATCGTATTCTGGACGATAGACGGAGGGGACGGGGATTCCAGTACTTGGTGGACTGGGAAGGTTACGGTCCGGAGGAGAGAAGTTGGGTTCCTGCTAGGGACATCCTGGATCACTCCCTGATAGATGATTACAATCTACAGGTAGGTTCTCCTGGGAACGCCAGGAGGCGTTCTTAGGAGAGGGGGTACTGTCACGGTTCATGGATTCACTGACTCGCCCTCGTGTGTGTGTATGAGTTGGGCGTTACCTTGTTGAGTGCTGATTATTATCAGCCGCAGCTGCTCCTCATTTAGCGCCCTATTTAATGTGTGTGTTTGCGTGTCCTGTTTGTCAGATCGTTGCAGGTGCTACTGGGGTTCGGTCGCATTCTCTATGCTGTCTTCTGGACGTGATCTTTCCGGAGCTTCGTGTGGAAATTCCCTTGTGTTTTGGACTTTGAGATTCCTGCCTTCGTTTGCCCATTGCAGTCCCTGCGTCACTGAGCTACCCCTGCAGCCACCTGTTTCTCTTTGCCGTTTTTTCGTTCTGCTATTTCTGAGTATATCTGTTGAATAAACCTGTCGTACTCGCAATTGGATCGTCTGTGTTCTTTCTACAGTATACCGTAACAAAAAACTACAAAAAATAAAACAAAAAACATGCCTTTTGAGACAGCTAAAAAGAAAGAAAAAGTAAATAATTCAATATATTCAGGGTGTCAAAACAAATGTTCTTGCTTGAACTTGCTTGCAAACACTGAAATGACAGTAAATACCAAGTTATTTATCAAATGCAGCAATTACTGTTCTACCAAAGAATCAACATAAAAATCCTGCCCTATTATATTGAAATGTGTTTTAAGGCATATAAGAAATGTACTGCAGGTAATGGATATCATCATCATTCTCAATGAATATTCAAAGTAATGTTCCTGTGGATTTTTCAAAGTCAAAAGGAAATGAGGGAGTGTTTTTGAATGAAAGGGCTGGCTCGTTTCTGTAATCACCGTCTGGTGTGACAGACTTTCTCAACAGGGTAGCCAGGAAGAGCCAGGGACATTCAACCACATCCACACCTACTGAGCCTCTTCCTTATGGATCATTACTTGCACACACTGCAACAATTTAACATGCTTTCCAATTAGTTTCCAATAATGTGCCTGCACTGCATACCCCATGCCATTGTCTATGTGATGCTTTTAATCTGGAAGATTGAATTCATATGCTGGTGGAACTAATAATAATCAATAAGCAATAATAAAAAGTAGCTTTTAAGACAGAACTTTGATCTACAAGTGTATGTCTGCTTGTTTGCTGGCATCCCTTGTGTTCATTTTACTCTTATCCTGCTTCCGACAGGAATCATCTTAGCGCTGTGCTGAGGTGATTGATGATGTGGAGCCAACAGCTGTCCCCATTATCTCTCGCAGGGACATATGCAGACACATTTAACCTGATATGATATTGAACTGATATGTGTTCATAGATGAAAAGCTTAGAAATTGTCTTTAAACGTGTTTAAATAACATGTTCTCGTAAACAGTGCGATAATATGTCTCCATATACTGTTTGTCTCATAAACCATAATCCGACATGTGAGTTTATACAACCTCTCTCTACTTATACCTACACTATACCAAAAGTTTGGGGTCAATAAGATGTTCTTAAAAAACTGTTCTTTTAAACTTTCTATTTATCAATGAATTCTAAAGTATCAGTTTTCACCACAAAAAAAGATGATCTCTTCATCACAGCACCTGTTAATGAGTGGGATATATTAGGCAGCAAGTGAACATTTTGTCCTCAAAGTTGATGTGTTAGAGGCAGGAAAAATGGGCAAGAGTAAGGATTTGAGCAAGTTTGACAAGGGCCAAATTGTGATGGCTAGATGACTAGGTCAGAGCAGCTCCAAAACTGCAGCTCTTGTGAGGTGTTCCCGGGTCTGCAGTGGTCAGTATCTATCAAAAGTGGTCCAAGGAAGGAACAGTGGTGAACCGGCGACAGGGTCATGGGCGGCCAAGGCTCATTGATGCACGTGGGGAGCGAAGGCTGGCCCATGTGGTCCAATCAAACAGACGAGCTACTGTAGCTAAAATTGCTCAAGAAGGTGTCAGAATACATAGTGCGTCGCAGTTTGTTGCGTATGGGGCTGCATAGCTGCAGACCAGTCAGGGTGCCCATGCTGACCCCTGTCCACGCCGAAAGCGGCAACAGTGGGCACGTGAGCATCAGAACTGGACCATGGAGCAATGGAAGAAGATGGCCTGGTCTGATGAATCACATTTTCTTTTACATCACGTGGATGGCCGGGTGCGTGTACGTCGCTTACCTGGGGAACACATGGCACCAGGATGCACTATGGGAAGAAGGCAAGCCGGCGGAGGCAGTGTGATGCTTTGGGCAATGTTCTGCTGGGAAACCTTGGGTCCTGCCATCCATGTGGATGTTACTTTGACACGTACCATCTACCTAAGCATTGTTGCAGACCATGTACACCCTTATATATATATATATATATATAAAATTGTAATAATATTTCACAACAGTACTACAGTCTTTTATTGTATTTTGACCAAATAAATGCAGCCTTGGTGAACGTGAGAGAATTCTTTCAGAATTATTTAATAAAAATCTTACTGACCCCAAACTTTTGAAAGGTAGTGGATTGTCATGGACAGATGTGGATGAAGATGGCGGTGAGATGCGGAGGACTTATTTAGCAGCGTGAACTTGAATAAAACTCTAACAAAACGAAAGAGCCTCGAACACAATGATAATCCAAAACAAGAGAAAGCAACAAAACAGTGTGCATGAACACAAACAACACCAGACAAGGTGAGTGTGTAATCAATGAACCAATGATAGCCATGACAGCCAATTATAAACGTGTTAGAAACCATGGCCGAAATTGCCCCCTATACCCTCATTCAATATTCCCTATTAGTCCACTAATATAGTCCACTTGAAAGAGTAAATGAAAACGAGTGAGTAAATTCGGACACTGACTGCAGCGGAAGGGCAGCCGCTTTTGCATATTTTGTAGGGGAGAGTGGGGTAAAGTGAGACATTTTTTACATTTGCTCCCCTTTAAGCGAGCTAAAATGATATATCAGTAAAATTTACACATTTCCCATTAATTCAGTATGTTTCCTAGCAATGGAAATTATCAGAATGTATTCAGGACGAAGATCAGTGAAAATATGATTGTTTTTTAAAAAGTTGTCTTGTGTCTCACTTTACCCCAGCTTAGGGGTAAACTGAGACAGACCAGAGAAATCAAGGGGGTAAAGTAAACCAGCTGTGGGGAAAATTGATCAACTTACTTTTTCCAAACTACCATAACAACACATGTTGTAACAGTTAGAATCCTGACAGCTAGCTTGACAACCACACATTCCAGAACTAATGTCGGACTAGTAACAGAATCATGGGGATTGGTCAATTAAGCACATTTTTTTTTTTCTAAACACTTGAAAGTAACTCTGAACAAAATCAAATACAACATAATATAATTCAAAATGTTTTATTTAACATTCAACTGACAGATAGAACCAGTTAGATTAGAACACAGTCTGGGGGTCAGAACCAGCTAGAACAGCCTGGGACTCAGAACACAGGACTAGACCCACCTGGATTAGAACATCAGCCTACTGTCATACTCTACAACTAGGCCTACTCTACATTCCAGCCCTGAAGGTTACAGGGAAAGATGAGGAGTTGCTCTCTCCATGTGGTCCCTCCAGGCCTTTTAGGTTGAGGCCTTTCCTTCCTTGACCTCAGCGGCTGCACTCTCCATCTCCTCGAGGGGTGTTTTTCCCCAGGTTGTCTTCCTGGTGTATTGCCTTGGCATGATGGCTTTTCTACAATGTTTATGACATTAAAAATAAAACATATGTAATGTAATATTACATTAAAATATGTTTAAGACTAAACTTAACTTGTGCCTCATGTCTCACTTTACCCCACAGCATTTGTCTCACTTTACCCCACCGCCACATTTTAGAAAAAACTATCTCTCTTAGCAATTCAGGCTAATCTTCAGCTAGCATCATCACATGGTTTTATATATGTTGGTAGTTCATCAACATGTATGATATAAGTTTTTCTACCTGAATCAATTTGCTTTGGCACAACAGTTAAGTTGACAGCAAGAAAATTTACTTTTACATGCAAAAAAAAATATTTTTGTGAAAAAAACATGCTTACCACAGCACCATGAGGTCCTCTTCTTCATGGCCAAGGGGAAATGGGAGGGGCTTGAAAACATAATGGTCACATGACCACAAATGTGTTCCGTTGCTTAGATTTAGGGGCTGTCTCACATTACCCGATGTCTCACATTACCCCGTTCTCCCCTACTTGCTGTTTAATAATCATTTGAAACTTGTCAAACTGGCAGCTTCAGTAGTAATGAAAATATTTATCTTGAACTCTGCCTTGAACTATGTATAAACCTTACTTAAACAATTTAATAAATCAAATAAAAAATGAATTTATACCGGTTTGATTACCGCTGTGGACCAGTGGTTTGGAAAATGGATGGATGGATGATTCAGCAGCCGGCACCATCTTCTGGCAAGATGCGGGAATTCATTCGGCACGACACTCACAGTGCATTATGGGTATTTTCTAACCTTTGAGTGTACAACCGTTGTACACTCATTATTGCGATGCATTATGTGATTGAATGAGTGCACTCGATAGCATCCACTATGGTATCAGACACCACGACAAATGACTGTCCCTTCAAATAGTACCCTATTTACGGGTATAGAGGGCGATTTCGAACACAGCCTATGACAACAGAAAGGAAACACAGTAAATAATGACAAACTAAAAATACATGAAAATGAAACCAAAAACATGACTGATTGTGACATGGATATTTGTATTAAATAATTTATATTCTTTTGAAAAAGTAAAAATTTAAACAGTGTTAACTTTAAGGGCAATTTCTGACCCGATCCGTAATCCTTTAAATAAAATGTAGTCAGGCTGATTTATTAAATTATAGTTTTGATTTCAAAATCAGTTTATGTAGATGTTACATCACTACAAATTTTTTGTAAAACATTTTTTTTTTAGTGTGCACTTTATGGAATGGTTGAAGTTTGTTCCTCTAAACTAATATGTTCTTCTTTACTCCCACAACTCAACAATTTCAAATCTATCATGTCCTCCTGAATTACATACACATAAGTACTATTTAAAAATCGCTCTGAATTTGCATTATATAGTTAAATTGTTAGACTCAACAACTGTAGTCATCCTGTGACATATTAACATACATTCTCAGAGCTACATATGGAGGCTTTTGAAAAATAAAAAATAACAGCTTTGTGCCACGGTGAGCTGTTACTCCTACAGTATGTGAGGGCATATTTTGAATGCACAGAAAAAAAAAACAAAAAAAAAACAGACCGTTCTAAGACAAGCATGGCTGAATTTGGGCAACTAAACCTGACCGCTGTAGGCTTCCATTAACTATGTAGGTGAGCGTATTATTTATCTTGTAAAATGACATGCACCTTGAGAGACAGAACAAAAATCACATGAGGGGACGAAATCTACCTCTGTGGCATGAAGCATCAAGAAACCCTGTCTGTAAAGACGCGAGATGGGGAAATACGTGTTCAGTCAGACTGCTCAGACTTGTTGAGATTGTCATAACAGTCATTCATAGCAAACTAAATTTGTTTTTTGCCAACCAGCAGCACAGATCAGATTTTACATTGCAATCGTAGAGGTAACTGATGTTATCAGTCACTGTCTGGTTTAGGGCTGTCTGTCCTACTTTAAAAGCAAACCACGGTGCATTAAGAATGCCACAGGGAGCAACATCAGCAGTTTCGGTCAATAAAAAACAAATCCAGCACTTTCCCCGCTGCACGTCTCTGCAACTGAACAGCCTATGAAACAGTAACGGATTGTTTTGCTAAATACGCTGCCTAATTAAACATTTACATGTAATAACAAGTCTAAAGTCATCAATCATTGAATGTTGTGTTGAAAACAATGTTGCTGAAATTGTGCAGAGCGCCAGGCTTTGCATAGATACACAGTACATATTGACACAATTAATGTGGAATAATTAAGGCCCTCAAAAGCCAGTGGCAATTAAACAAAAAGTTTTGAAAAATAATGCAATTCTTAAAATAAAATTATGACAAACCAAATGTTGCTAATGTTGTTGGTATAAAAATCATTGTATTAGCCAGAGTTTTGACATGTTGAACAGCAATACTTCCTTTGTCTCAAAACATGTTTGTACTAATGAAATTAATGAAATTATTCAAATTATAAGCAAACAATATCAGTGACTATACATCTTGCAGCAAAAAAAGCCATGGCTCACTAATAATGCACAGTAAACATTTTTGAACAAATGTTCTTTCACATAAATGCTGTTCTTTAGAACTTGCTATTCATCAAATAATACTGAAAAAAAAAAAAAGTTTCCACAAAAATATTTAGCAACTGTTTTCAACATTGATAATAATAACAAATGTTTCTTGAGCACCAAATTAGCAACTACAATTTGTTGCACAAATGAAACTGAAGGTAACGTATTTTACATAATCCTGGAATATTTAAGTCTTCCATCTACCAACTTTTTAACCCACCAGTCAAGATTATATTTATCCTAATGTACAGTATGTATACTGCACTTCGATATATTTTAAGTGTGTCGTGCTGCTAAATAATAATTCTGAGTATATGTGACTCTGACAATAATTAGAATTCTGAGCTTGATTCAAATGCGATGCAAATTTGATTTCTTAATCAAATTTGTTTTTCTGGCATATTTCACTGTCATAATAATTCATAATGTTTTGATGAAAAACAATTTATTTTGTTTATAAGCATGCAATAGTACCCATAAAAACATAATATGTTATAATGAAGATAAATTTATCCATTCTATGGAAATTTGTGAAAAATCTCTTAACTCATCTAATTGGAGACGTTTTACTGTCAAATATTGTCAGCAGAGAAAACCGAGTTCAGTGTGTGTAATGGAATTATCTGAAGAAATCCTCTAACAAAAGGCAAAGAAAGAAGAGAGGCGGAAAAGATTTTAGTGCTAGTAAGTACTGAATACAGACAGTTTTTTGCCTTTGTACACCCTCTGGTCCTCTTTGTTTAGGGGTCACACTTGGCTTCTTCGCGTTCAAAAGTGACAGAAGCCTTAAAATGTAACTTCCCCCCCTATATTTTAGTTCAATAATATTTTTGATTATTATTTAGAATTTTGAGGGTATTTTATGATACTATGTAATATTTATAAAAATTTTATTAGCTATTTTTCCCCATTAAAAAAAAAAAAAAATTCTAATATATTTTTTTTTATTATTTTTCAATTAAAACAGTATTCCATGTTAAAATAGAGACTACGCATTCAAAATCCAATTTTTTGAAGGTAGATTAGTGCCATCTGGTGGGAGTAAAAAAAGAAAACTGATGTAATGCCATGTTGTAACCACTAGATTCCTATATAGCTCTATATAAAGTGGCTTATAAATTCTCTAGTGTTTTTAGACATAAATACTTCTTTTTATTAAGTTGTGGATTTGGATTTATACTTAGACATTCTCAAAGACTACTTTTTGTCAAGGTTTAGATTTTTTTTATTTTTATGTTGATTTGAAGTGTCAGTTTTTGCATTAATTTTACTACATTCAAACCTGAGCAGAGAGGAGAACATTTTGAACATATAACATCAAAATTCAATAAAAATGTAACAAAAATTAAAAGCTATGTTTTATCACAGCATAACAGATCTGATTTTAACCTCTTATTTGAGTCTTTTGGCTCAATTTTACCATATTGATACCATACTGATGGTTGTGTCTATTTTGCACTCTTGATATTTTAGAGTGTCACCTCTACATTGCTGTTCACTTTTTTTTCTGCATCATGGCTAATTTTTTGTTTGTATCACCAAAAGATTCCCTGATTTTTTGTATTTTTGCGTATTTCTCATTCATTTCCTATGTCGGTCATTTTTGACCACGAAGGAGACAAGTGTGACTATTTTTTTTCCGACCCTTTAACATAACTGAATCATCTCCATGATTTTTTTTGTGTGTGTTCACATAGCTAATGTGACAAAAGTCACCAAGTGTCATCCCATTCCGATGAAGCAAAAAAATTTTACTATTTTAAAACGTAAAATGTTTCTGTCAATTTTGACCGAAGAGGACCAGAGGGTTAATTTTGAAGGGATAGTTTGGTTACTAACATTCTTCAAAATATCTTCTTTCTGGTTCACAAAAGAAAGTCATACAGGTTTGTAGGAAATTAAGGTAAGTAAATGATGACAGAATTTACATTTTTGTTTGAACTATCCTTTCAACACGCTAACGAAAACTATAACAGCTATGCCTATTCCTCTCAGAGCAACTAAGCAATGTATATATACAGTAATTTCCAAACATGACATAATATATTTAAAGAAAACTCTCCCAATGAAACAAACGTGTGTTCTTATCCATTTTTTTCTACTGGCCCCCTTTTTTTAGAATCACTTTATCTATTAAAGAAACATTCAAGATTTACATTATGTCTGTTGGCATTATAAAGTCTAAAGTCCAAAGGGGATGATTTGGAAGAAGGAAAAAAAAAAAAATTCTTATTACAGTTTTTTACAATCGCTATGACAATTTTTTCAATACTTTTAAGAAATTTCCTAAACTCTTAACACAGTTAGCACAACATATGTCTATGTAGGCTATACAATTAACACATTTATTGTTGCTTTTACACAAAATGCATACAGTTAACACAAATTTAAAACGCTTGAACTTCTTTTACACACAAGCTCAACCAAGACCAAAACAATGGATTTTTACTGCCAAATTTACCAATGCTTTAACACTGTATGTCAGAACAGATAACACCATGTTCTAAACCTAACCTTATAGGCTAAAGTCAAAGTAAACAGCTGTTTATATCGTGAATTGAAACACAAATATATCCCCTGTATTTTATTCCATTGTTACTGAGAAACAGCTGATTGAAGTTATGCAAATATATAAATCACAACTGATTCCCGTCTAGGAATTGTTCAGGTGTTGATGTTCTTTCAATCACATGACCATATGGTATACAGTAAAAGAAAGCCTCTTTGGGCTGATCTTGTGTGAAAAAGGAACAATATAGAGCATCACAAAGAAAGTAAGAAAAATGGCTGCATGAGGGAGAGGAAGATGAGTACCAGGACAAGGGAGAGGAGTGGGACAAGGGCAAGGGAGAGGTTGAGGAGTTAGAATGCATGGTGGCACTCAAAGAAGGGCCAGAATTAGGGGTAACTGATGAAATAAGAGCTACTATCATAGACCATGTCATAAACCACAGGCTATCATACAGAGAGGCTGGTGAACGAGTACAGCCAAATCTCAGCCGGGACACAGTGGCATCCATTATCCAGAATTTTCGAGAAACCAACAGGTAGGATATTGTATAAGGGCTTCTCCTACTGCAAAGTGTAAATACTTTTACCATGTATTACAGTGACTGTATGCCTCTGGTCTCTAATATATAACTGTATTCTGTCTATCTAAGGATTCAACACCTCCCTCAGGGGGCAGAGGAAAGCTCCTAAATCAAGAACAGGAACTTGCTATTTTCAACACGGTGATTGCTGATAATGAAATAAAACTGAAGGGCATCCCATAAAGCTACTCTGAGATGGGTCATTCATTTTTTGTATTGAATTTCTGCAGCAAAAGAAACAAAATGCATGCATTTACTAAACCCAACAAAACAAAAATGTGGAGAGGCTTCAATAGACACACAATCTATGATCAATAAAATATACTGTCTATTGTATAAGGGCAGACCTGACATATAAAATAACGCAGTTTCTGTGTTAGTGTTTTTATGACATTGTGCTATGATTGACTAAATGTTCATGTTGGAAGAGAACATGTGTTAGGGTTTTGGCAGACATAGTGTACTGTGTTAGTGTATTATTGTATTTTGAAAATTAGTGTTGGAGTTTAGTTTACAATGTGTGATTTTGAGCATGAAATTAACCGTTTTGGCAGTTGTGTGTTGTAGGTGTGTTGGTGTGTAAAGTTGTTAAAAGTATTGAAAAAATTGTCATAGAGATCGTAAAAAACTGTAAGAAGAGTGTCTGTTTGCTCCATTAATACAGTCTGCAGGTTTTCTGGACAGTTCCCCATACGGAGAACGTTAAGGCTCTTATGCTCTCTTTGAAGACAGAACAAAGAATTATACTATGTTCTGACCTAAAGGTTAAACATGCACACTTCCCAGCGTTTGGTTAACAGCTCATCTGGAGACAGCAGAAAAACACCCGCTGTGACATGTACAGTATATGCGTAAAAGACACATTCCAAACAAAGAAAAAAAAGGTACGTATGAGATAATGAACAGTCATCTTACCAAGACTGTGTTTAGGTCCACTTTTTTATGCCCTTTCTCGCTAACTTCCCATCTCAATAATGCTCCTCATTGCTTGTTACACGTAGTGTTGTCACAATACCAAAATTGTCGATACGATATCCTAAAACAAAACAACTAAAAAACCTAAAACAACTGAAAAAATAACTGAATAACAGTGTTACGTTCCTATTAGTCTAGGGCAGTGTTACTCATTGCGCGGCTCGCGAGCCTTCTGCGGCTCGCCCAGCTTAATCTGCGGCTTGCATGGCAGTAAATAATATGGTGAAATGATCATGCAGTCAATACAGATATTTCATTAAAAACATTAAAAACAAGCAGGGCTATAACATAACCCATTAAAAACTCAGTGTCTGCTCTATTACAAATAATTTATATTTTTTTAAAAATACCCAAAACAGCGGCATTACAAGATGGAAATATAGACTAGAAAAGATATTTAAACTTGCTTTGCCCTTACGTCCATGACTGAGTTACCAGTTTTGGCGGTCTTTCCAGGTCTTAACGCCGAATGTGGTCTTATAGATCAACATGTCCTCATGAAATGCGTATCTATAACACGAAATTGTATTTATCGTGCGATTTATACGGCAAAATGACTTTTTACGTGCATATGATACGCAACCCGTTGGGTAGGATTAGTGGTGTGGGTTAAGGCTGATTTATACTTCTGCGTCGGACCTGCGCCGTAGCCTCTACTCCGTGGGCCACGCGTCGATTTTCATTTATACTTCTGCGTCCTTGTCCGCGTCCATGTGCAATTACACATGCAGAGAGAGCATGTGTACCCCAGAGGGAGGGGTTCTGGCAGACCAATCACAGCACTTACGGTCCGCGTAGAATTGACGCATTGTTACATTTTTGGAGAGGTGCACGTCAGGGTACGACGTAGGCTACGCGTGCAACACACAGCCTATGACGTAGCTATGGCGTACACTCGACGCAGAAGTATAAATTGGGCTTTACGCGGCAGTATCATGAGCACAGAATCGAGTTCTCTTTCGCGCTTGAACAAACACAGAATTATGCCAAAATGTCCGTTTTGTCGAGTATCCTCATAAGAACAGTTTTAAATGAGTTAAATAACGTCGTAAATGAAGTTGTGAGAAAATGGGACGTATGACAGCTTGTCAGATCCGCGTCATGTTCGGCAGCGGCAGGTCTTAAAGTCACAACTGCCACTAATGATGTCTGTCATTAAAAGTTAATCACAAAACAAAGGTAACAGAGAAAATTACTCACTGCTCTTGACTAAAGAACTTTTGTAGCTTTAATAAGGATTAATCTATATTTAATTCATAATTTATGCAGTGCAGACTGTTTGATAACTTTATTCAATTGCTTTAGCCTATTTCCTACCTGTTAGACAGGAAGGGCACAGGTAAATATGACATGGGTTTATGTGAGGATTGTTTTAAGTTGAAGTTTGATGCCTAATAAATGTTAAAAAGCTTTCAATTACACTGTAATGTTGAATGTCTATAATTAATGTTTAAAATTGGCTTCAGTGGCTGTATTAGTAGCAGTGATACTGGCCTTCATTCATAAAAAGATGCCATTAAAGAAATATTTTAAAATATACTGTCTTTATGTTTTTTCTACATTAATTTGGCGATTTACTGTGAAATTATTACATTATAAAATATATTAAAAACGTATACAAATGTGTTTTTAATTGCGATTAATCACAGAAAAATTGTGTGATAAATCTAGTTAATTTTTTTAATCAATTGACAGCACTAAAAGAAAGTTTACATTAAAAATATATTATGCATACCCTCTATCTATCTACCTTTGTATTTATTGCATTGCATATTGTATGTTCAGAGATGACAGATTGATAAGCAGACATGCTATTTATGACTGGATGCAGCGTTTAATACTTTGCGGTAAAAGTGGCTCTCCTATTGATTTTGTCCTATCAGTGTGGCTCTCATAAAAAAAAAATAGCGAAGACCACTGGTCTAGGGGTATCGAAGGGACATCAACATAAACTAGAACAGAACCAACTAGAACAACCTTGTACACAAAGAACAGAAGACTTAAGCAGACCACCAACAGAGCTTGAAGCATAATAAGTAAAGCTTTACTGAAAATCATTAAACGTATTTACATATTTACAGTCCAACAAAACACAAAAAACACAAAAAGGTGAAAAGAGAACAAGAGTGTTGCCAACAAAAAGAAACAAGGAAAACCAAAAAAGCCAACTAACTAAAGATAGATAAAAGCTTACTGAAACCAAAACTTACAACAGGTGGCAAACACTCCTTACCTGATGTTACTAGACAGAGTTAGGGTCTACATGTTGCAAAAATGTGCAGGGCCCCTAACCTGTTACCAATTCAAAAATAAAACAAACATCAAGAAAGGTCCAAGGACCTTACAAAGTCAAAAGGGGGAAAAAAACAAAATAAAAAAAAAACAAGCTGAAAAGCTTTACAACAAAAGCCACAGGCAGTACAAAAAAAAGGTCTCCCTGTGTAACAGCCATCTTGAGTTTTTATTACCCTGGGTGATCTCAGGTCTCAGTGTGAGATTGGCTGGTCACACAAGACAGGCAGCGACTGGCTGGAACAAGTGCAAATGGATGAACCAATGGGGGAGCAGGCTCCTGCAACAAAACACACACAGAGAAAAAACACATACGCCTAGAAGGCGTAACAAACAGTATGAGAAACTTTATTTCATTATTACAATATCATGATATAGTTATTTTGTTATTCTATTTTATCTTTGTTATTATTAAGTAAGTAAGCAACAAACAATAGGGCAAATACAATAAAATAGATACAAATGAAATAAACAGTGCTTTAAGTTTTTCCGGTACAGTATGTCTATTTAACAGTAACATTCAAATAACAAAAATAATACAGAGATTGAATGAAGTAATCAAAATGTAAAAATAAAGTACTCCATATCAATGTATGAACTAAATATATATTTGTTTCCTATTAAAGCTTCTTAAGTTTGTCAAGAAAAGTGTGATTTTCTATCTTAATACTTTATAATAACTGCTTGCTATGAATCATTAGTTAAGCATTAGTAAATAGTTAATTCATCATTTATAAAGCATTAATAGACATTAATAAGCAGTTTATAAATACAGCTATAAATGCTGTATTCTTGATTTATAAGCACATCTATAATGTGTTATAATGTTGTATTTTCATTTTTTATTAATCAATTTATCATTTCTAAATTAAGTATTACTTTATTTACAAACCAGTTGTTTAGGAGTTGTCAGTGGTTCATAAGATCATTTATAAAGTGTAAGTAAATGATTAATAAACTATTTAAATGTACATTTATACATATTATTTAGAAATATAGTAATAGTTACTCAGTGTGTTAATAAATGTTTTATTAACATGTATTCATGATTAATTCAGGTAGTTATAAAACATTTAGTAGTTGTCAGTTAACTATTTTTGTGAGCTCATCTAAAGTGAGGAATATTTATGCCTCGTAAAGCTTTTACAAAGGAGATTTAAAGGCTCAGTTATCTTCTAAACTGATAAAGGAAACAAACACAACACAGAGTGATAAAGAACATAGAAATATGTATCTCAAGATGCAAAAAAAAAAAAATTAAACTGTACAACTGTTACCTTGATATAAAATGAAAAATAAACCTCTTCAATGTCATAGAAAATAAAAATTCCTGTACAGCTCCAGAAAACTTAACTGTGCAGTCAAATGAAACTAAGCCTCTGCAATCTGATATAAAAATAAATTTCTGTAAAGTGTAAACATTGCTGAATAAAAAATTACCAGTGCCAACACTGGATTACAGGACTGCCAAAATACAACAAATATTTTTATTTTTTATTTTTATAAAACAGTAAAATATTTCACAGTCAAAACTACCTCAGTACTAATTTTAAAACATTAGAGAACAGCAGTGCAAAAAAAAATTGTGTAAAAGCTTTACGAGGCATAAATAGTCCTAACTTTAGATGAGCACAAAAAGACAACTACTAAATGTTTTATAACTACCTGAATTAATCATGAATTACAGTAGGAATACATGTTAATAAAGCATTTATTAACACACTGAGTAACTATTACTATATGTCTAAATAATATGTATAAATGTACATTTAAATAATTTACTTACACTTTCTAAATTATCTTATCAACCACTGACAACTCCTAAATAACAGGTTTGTAAATAATGTAATACTTAATTTAGAAATGATAAATTGGTCATTAATAAAATATGAAAATACAATTATTAAACACATTATAGATGTGCTTATAAATCAAGAATAAAGCATTTAAAGCTGTATTTATAAAGTGCTTACTAATTTCTATTAATGCTTTATAAATGATGAATAATATTTACTAATGCTTAACTGATGATTCATAGCATGCAGTTATTATAAAGTGTTACCCAGCTTTTTACATGCACTTAAGTCATAGTTGACTGCGTTTATGTGAATACTCACCAATATGGGCATTTTGACATAATTGTGTGTGTACTTGACCATTCTCGCACAATAAGTCACGAAAGAGATCCAAATTCGGGATCACATGCTGTCTGAGAGGAGGCTTTTTCTGCGAGAGCCTTGTGTGTTTGATAGTGCAAGATCTTTTTCAGGGTTATTGTGCTTAATAGCTTCCTATTTTCTTATTAATGCATGTTTCTTAATCGCTCTAACATGTCAATAACTTTAAGCAATCCTGCGTTGTGCGGCTATATAAAGTTTGGAGAGAGGTCGCTCACTGCCGAGCCAATGGGTGTAGGTGACATCCAGCTCCCCCTCTCGGAATGTAATCTGGGTGTAATGGGTGGAGCTAGAAGCTGTCATTCCTAAAGTTCCGGTACTAGTAAAATTAGGAATCATACCATTTTTTAAAAGCAGGGTATTGTAATACCTTTCTAGTTCCGGTATATTGTGCAACACTAGTTGTACGTGTTCCTGCTACTGGCTGAACCCTTGCAATTGGTTTAAATAGAACTTGATCACTTGTGGGTAAATTAGGTGCAAGCACTGCAAGTTGCTGTTGTGATGTCACATTCGTGTTGCATTGTGGGCTATGGATCTGCCTGAAGTGTACAAATGAGTAGACTCGTCCCCTCGGTCAAAATCAAGGGGTCAAGGGTCTGTCCAAATAAACTTCCATCGTCGGCTTGAAGTTTAACACACTTCAAAATGGTGGCAGGGATTCCTCTGAGGAGAAGTGCTTACGGAAGTTCATGAGTGTATGTCTAAAAGTTAAACTCAGCCCAAAAATGAATTTTCTATGAAAAATGTATGCACTGATGCCGTTTAGCTATTTACTGCCCCCATTATGAGTGATCTGGAGAGATTGGAGCCATTTGCCCCAAACTAAAGATACAAAAAACATTCGGCTTAAACCATAAACCACTCAAAGCACATTGCTCATTATTTGACAGAGCACCTGAAGATCTTCAGCCATGTATCATATGGCTGAAGATCTTCAGGTGCTCTATCGGTCTGATAAATGGTATGACATATCACAAGGATAAAAACAGAAAGATATTAATTGAACCTTAGCTTTCAAACATTCCTGGTCATATATTATATTTGGTCTATATGGATGTGTTCTTTGTGTTGACAGTGTTTTTTTCTGCCACTGTGACATTAAAAGCAATATATTATAAGCAACACTGTGCATTTTAAAGGAATATTCAGCTTTAAAGGAAAATTCAGCTTTGCCATCACAGGAAAACATTACATTTTGAAATATATAAAATTAGAACACAGTTGTTTTTAACAATATTTAACAATAACCTATTATGCCCCTTTTTAGAAGATGTGAAATAAGTCTCTGATGTCCCCAGAGTGTGTATGTGAAGTTTTAGCTCAAAATACCAATCATTTTTTATAGCATCTTAAAATTGGCACTTTTGGGGGGTGCGCAAAAACGCACCGTTTTTGTGTGTGTCCATTTAAATTCAAATGAGCTGGTGCTCCCGGCCCCCTTTCAAGAAGAGGGCAGAGCTTCAAGAGCTCATGCTCCAGTGTCAGGACAATCTCACGCACTGAAACTGTCTGATCCAGAGTCAGACAATGATGCCTACAGAGCCAGATAATATATGCTGCATCAGGATAGAACAAGTACAGTTTAGTTTAATTATCGTTATAACTTATTTTGTCATCTTTCTTTTATCCACTATTAGTACAAGCCTGTTGTAGCAGACCCTGTCCGAATGATGGCCAAAATTTTACTGATGAGTTTTATAATGTTTATTGTACATCACACAAAAGATGAAGCATTTTCACTCTAGAAAATCAGCGTAAGAGCTGAATAAAACAGTATAATAAGTGCGCATTAAAGTCTTATTCATAAACTCTCTCTCTCCCTTGTAATTGGTAATAAACTTGCTTAATAAACTGGTAAACTTGTAAAACAACTCACATGAACTATAAAGTGCATGCTCTCCCTTTCATTACTGCTGTGAGCAGTACAGTATTGCCCCGGAAACTATAAGCTGGATATGAACAGTTGGTACTGATCCATCCTTGAGTAACAGCTTTTTAGCAAAACCTACTTTGTATTGACCCTTGTTCACAAAGCAGTCTGGGATAAAATGATTTCCACAGAAATAAATGAATTTAGGTATATATGGCCGCATTCCTTTTAAAAATAAAACTAATCCACTGCATCTTCAGCGGCTCTGATATCGGCTCTGAGTACACAAATTGTGTTACGTTCACAATTACATCCAACAACAAAACACCTGAGTTGCTTACGAGACAGTCTTGTCGCTACAGCTGCTCCGGCCTGGAGAAAATGGCGGACAGTGTACAACTCGTTCAGGGTGGGGTCTATGCTAATACGGCAGAGTTTGGCAACAGTCGTGGGTGGGGCCTGTGCAAAGTGACATCAATTTGTACAGAATCTGTGAACAGCTTGTTCTGAGACACTGCTTATTATTTATGGGGATTAAAAAAAAGGAGTGGGTGGATTTTTAATCATTATAGGGTGGTTGTGTACACACACTGCCAATACACGTTTACACTATATTGCCAAAAGTTTTTTGGACGTCTGCCTTTACATGCACATGAACTTTAATGACATCCCATTCTTAATCCGTAGGGTTTAATATGGAGTTGGCCCACCCTTTGCAGCTATAACAGCTTCAACTCTTCTGGGAAGGCTTTCCACAAGGTTTAGACCATTCTTCTAGAAGCGCATTTGTGAGGTCAGGCACTGATGTTGGACGAGAAGGCCTGGCTCGCAGTCTCCGTTCTAGTTCATCCCAAAGGTGTTCTATCGGGTTGAGGTCAGGACTCTGTGCAGGCCAGTCAATTTCCGCCACACCAAACTTGCTCATCCATGTCTTTATGGACCTTGAAACTTTACACTTGGCACAATGCAGTCAGGCAAGTACCGTTCTCCTGGCAACCGCCAAACCCAGACTCGTCCATCGGATTGCCAGACAGAGAAGCGTGATTCGTCACTCCAGAGAACACGACTGTAAGGCATTATTGTATAACCAATTTAATTCCAACTTCATTTACAACTTCATGCCTTTTCTCAATTGCAGCTCATTATTGAGCTCCAAACACAGGAACAAACACAAAAACTGATAGCTGAGATCTTCATTTAGCCTACTGGGTTGCTATGACTGAGCAAATGCAAGTGAGCATCACATTACCAGGCACAATGCCGAGCGTCATTTGGAGTGGTATAAAGCATGCCGCCATTGATCTCTGAAGCAGCGAAAACACAATCTTTAGAGTGATGAATCACACTTCACCATCTGGCAGTCAGATGGATGAATATGGGTTTGACCAATGCCAGAAGAACACTCCCTGCCTGAATGTACTGTGCCAACTTTAAAGTTTGGTGGTATATACTTCCTTAACGTCCTTGGCTTTATAATTAAATATTCAGTAAGGGTGGTGTCAGGTGTTGGCCATGTATTGTATTTCCAATTCATGTCTAAATTCACTACATTTAAATGAAACTTAACAGACACAAATGTCATGCTATGATGTGCTGTACTCTTAGAAATTGTATACCATATACATTGTCACAAGCGTGAATTTGATCTGAAATTGAAGACTGGCATCTTATCTCTCTTTACTTGTCATGGATGGCTAAGCCACTTCTGAGAAATGAGTCTTAACCAAAAAAAAAAAATTCATAGTGTGAGCTCAACACAAAGACCAATATAGATGTTATCTGAGGTGCCACAAAATTGCAGAGGTGGGATTTATTTATTTAAGTGTTTGCAGTCAGTTTTGAAGCAGTCTGAAACAGGTTGTCTTGTGTGACACCAGTAAATTAATGTTTCTAGACACCTGAATACAACAATAGAGTGGAAGTCCCATTTATTTATAAATATGTGGTAGTCAACAACTGCTAATAAATGTGTAAAAAATATATATATATATATTTTTTTTTTCTTTACTAATATGTTAGAATACAGTTTCATATCCATTTTGGCTACAATTACTAATATAGTTGTCTTTGCCTGACATAACATTATGTCATTTTATGTAAATAATTAATAGATTATTATATATGCTGGAACAAACAAACAAAAACAAACATGTAAACCAGCCCAGTAAAGTCTGGCCAAGTCTATATAAGATGGTTTTTGCAGGTCAGCCAGTTGGTCTCCAAGCCTGATGAGTACTCAAAACTAGCAAACCAGACCAGCCTGACCAGGCAAAAAGACCAGCTGAAACCTTCAAACCAGCTTAGCCTACTCCTTTGTAAATATGGTGATTTTTTTATTTTTTTCTCAAAAATGGGAATTCCGCTGTTGAGTATGATTTAAAACTTAAGCTTTGTTTTTAATGTCAAAGTAGTTATATTTTGTTTTATTTCTTTATTAAGTTAATTTAGAAAAAAATGTTTGGAGCATTTTTTGTTTGTTAAATTAAAGTTTTTGTTTTTTAAAGTGACGACCAAGTGAGTTAACCACATGTTTGACCAATTTAGCCTCTCAAATCAACACCTGACTTGTCTTGCCTATAATAAAATTCATAGATATAAAACACTTCAAGCATATCACAATACTATCACCACCACAGTAAAATAGTACTTTTGACAAGCTGAGGCAGGCTGATGCTGCTCGCAACTGCGCTCGCAAACAAAACGGGCTATACAATCTAAACAAATAAACAAAATAAAAATAAAAAACATGCAGTTTGTCTTACCTTACACCTCTCCGCAAAATGAATATAAATCCAATCTTCAATTCCCGCGCTATATGCAAATTTAACGGAGTTTACATCAACGAAGGCAACTGATGTGAGCTGCATTTTATTTATCATCAGTTAATTTCAAGATTATAGGAGAAAGAGTGACCAAAGCACTGGTAAGAGCATTTAGTCTCATTAGTTTTAATGAAGATGATTGTGTTTTTGAGCATCTGATATTTACTTTCAGTTTCACTTGCGGCAGTTTGCATGTTGGCTTGCTTTAGAGATAGCTACTCATTTGTGGCGATGCGTGTTGCAGTAGCACCGTCATATCTGGCTACAACATGATATATATATAGCCTACAACACGGTCTCACACGTTTATTTTTTAACAATTTGTAAAATGTAAAATTTACATATGTGATTTAAACAACCAGATGCATTTACACTTGTCCAGTTTCGTCTGAAATGCATCCCAGACCACCTTCTGAATCGGTGTGCTTGAGTGATCAAAAGAATGAGTCTCGAAAGAATTTCGGAAGGCTTTTACTCCTGGTCTTTTCACAATCGGATAGATATCTGATCAGAGAAAACGCATGAAGTGAGCAGGTGTAAAAAGGCCATAACTCTTCCAGCTGCGCTGAAGGAACGCGTGCTGCTGCTGGTGGGGACACTAAACACAGCGCGAACCAGTCTTGACAGTCACGGTAGCATGGTCTCGTGTTGTTTCCACCAGCACAGCACATCTCATAGTTTCTTTTAATTTATTAATGTCTAAAATACAAAACGCAGGACAAGCCTAAAACAGGCCTGAAGCCCGGCCCACGTGTGAGGTATGATGTGAAAATTGGGCGCAATGATACGTAAATAAATCGGGCTGTTGGGCTTGGGCTGAAATGCAGGGCTCTAAGGAAGACACAGAAGATTTGAGCCTAACAGGCATTTGAGTCCAAAACAAAGGGCATTAAGCATATCCACTAGAGGTAGGCAAAACAGATTTCTCTTCAAACAAACATCTTTAGCAGTTCATAACTCAGGTGAATCTCTGATAAGTAAAACAGTTGCTTGAAAAAACAAGATAAATGTCACAACTCAGCTGAGTATAGTCAGGTAAGTATTCACAGTTAAGCGGGTCTCATTCACAGCATAATAACTTCTAATACAGGATTTTAAGGAGTAAACAGGATCACCGGAGGAGAACAATCCACACAGCTAAAACAGTCATCAAAGCAGCGACAAGGGTAAACTTAGAAGTCTTTAACAATATAAACGTTCTCCTTTATGAGAAACGCAAGCATACAAGGTAATACTTTATAAAATAGTCACTTAACTCAAAGTAGCTGTGTGATTGTCCTCCAACAGGTAAGTAATCAGGTAAATAACTTATCTTTTCCCAGGAAACAGACAGTCCAAGAGCAACGGACGATATGAGGCATAAACAGGTAAGTCTCAGCCTAGGTAGTCATTTCCCTTTGATACAGTGAATGGTGTGCCCCAGGAGCCTTTACGAAGGCCAGACTACCTATGCAAGTCCAAATGCTGGGTGAATGAGCGGCAGGAGTGCCTAAATAACACTCTAGTGAGTGAGAGTGGGTGAGTGACAGTGAGAGCAGGGCAGAGTCCAGAGTGTGCATGTGACAATTGCGTTAATATCTGGTATTTCAAAGTGCTTACAACTATCGCACGTCCTGATTTTGCAGAGTTAGACGTGTATATCCGATTGGAATCTGATCAAAAATTACTGTCCACATTGTGTGTCACAACTGTTTAGATCCGATTTCCCATGCTGCTCTTTCGTTTTCCGGAATAGGCTATCTGTGTTGGTTTCTATGGCAATGACGTTGGTACAGTAGGTATACGCCAAAAACAACAACACCTGCAACACAGAGTGGTTTGCAATACAGCTGTTGTCTTATTTACAACCTGACAATAGCTGTGTTTCCATCCACCTACTTTTATGTGCATTTTGGGATATCGCATAAACTGCTGGATGGAAATGCCAAGATGTACATAAATTCTAAAAATGCGCATGAAACGTATGCGCTCGCTTGAGTCAGATACCTTTTGTTATCTGATAAGAAAGCATGCGCAAAAACTACGATGGAAGCACATTTATTGAATAAATTCCTTGATGCGCATAAAAAAAAAAATCATGTGACTTTGCGATGGGACGGCATAACTTGACTAACCAGCGGAACAATCTTTTTGCACAGCATCTAAAATGCTGTTTTGGTTGTTCTGAAATGCCTGTGCAAAATCTGTCATCAAAGTGGTTCAGTATAATTACCTTCCAGAACTGTCTTCATAACTGCATTCCCAAACAGCGGGCATCTTCCTCCGAAAGCAAGATAAGTTTATTGTGTTCCGTCTGCAAGCTCTGAGACTCGTTTAAGTAAAAGTAAGAGTAATTTATTATATACGAAAATTATTACATACAGTGCCTTCTCCTACTTTTCTTAGTGATATTTAGCACCAGTTTATCAGGAAGTGACGATTTTATGCGTTATTCCAATTTTGTGCATGTTAAATTCGCAACTTTGGATGGAAACATAGCTAATGTGTAGCCGCCGCGCTGGACAAATGCGTCTTCTGAGACAGCACCAGAAACGTAGGAGGCTAATATGCACGGCTTTATTCCGTGCTGTCGTATCCGCCGGCCTCAAAACATGTCTCCATTATATTGTAATTTTTTGCTCGTCCGGCACTTTGCAACAACACAACCTTTTTCTGCGACGACTTTCAGCATGTTTCCTATAACAATGTCCGACGTTTACATTTTACGTGGCATGAGATAGTGACAAACCACGTGAAATCCGATCAGGGCAGTCAGACTGAAACAGATTTCAAGTAATGCGATTTAAATAGGATTTCAAACCACATATGAAATCGCATTTCATGTAATTTTTTTGCCGTTCACACTTGCTAAATCTGATCGGATTCCAAATGGATATGCACAAAAATCGGATTTGGATTGACAGTGAACATAGCCAAAATGATCTATTTGCCTCTGTAAGCGCTTCAAATAATTAACCAAACACAGACAAGGGTTTAAGTAGGCTTCAGGATTCTGAAGAATGGAAGGGACTAGATTGTTGCACTGCAGCTGTATACGTGTTTACATGCTTATATGTGGTTTTGTGTATCAAGTGGTGTCTATTGTAGTGTGTGTTATTATTTGATGTGGATGTTTATTAATTCACATCAATAAAAATCCACATCAGATAATAAGAAACACTTTAACTCTTGAGTTTAGCTTTCTTGGCTTGTAAATGTCTCTAAACAGATAGACTGACTAGAATGTAAAGTACAGCTCAGAATTCAGTCCTCTATGATTACTATTCTTTCTGCCAACAAAGCACTTGAATGCAACAAGATTGTAACTGTCACGGGAGATTGAAGGAAGGCAGATGAAGATGATTAGAGAATTCCAACACAAAGTTTAATAGTACAAATAAGCAGACAGGCATGGCAACACACACTTCACATAAACGTGACCGAACAGAGAATGAATGTGAGGGTTTAACTTATAGCAAACACAAACAAGACTAATTAATTACATAGCTAAAAAACCAATGACACAAATGAGGAGCAAGAAAACTGAACAAAGGCCACATGACAAATGAAAACAAACTGAAAGTCCATGAAAACAGATACTAACAGAAAATAACAGTGACAGTAACCATGACTTCAGAAAGTGGGAAGTAGGACATTTCAGATCGCACGTGAAGGCAGCATTAAGTTTTGTATTTGTAATATAATGCATCATTTAAAATTATATTCATTTCAAGACCAGCTATACAAGTTATTTTGTTCTTTCCGAATG
Organism: Coreius guichenoti; assembly: GCA_039654105.1. Classification (NCBI taxonomy): domain Eukaryota; kingdom Metazoa; phylum Chordata; class Actinopteri; order Cypriniformes; family Gobionidae; genus Coreius; species Coreius guichenoti. Next base: position 33,147,994 of record CM077169.1, read on the forward strand.
TAAAAACTGAAATTATGATCAATTTCTATTAGAAATGAATATTCCTCCAACAAGCTTTAATTTTCTACAATATGAAAGACTAAGAAGCAAAAAAAAAAGTTTCATAAGAAGTAAAGAGGACCGTTTACAGCCCACTGGCAGCAATTATGTACATCCCCAGTGACAGGTGATTTCATGGAGCTGTAGTTAATCTTATTTGCAGTGGGGTGCAATTGAAAAAGCCAAAGTAAATCCTTTAATTGGCTCTGTTTGTTAGTCTAGTTTCAGTTAGGCAGAAAGCCTATGTTTGTTATCGATATAAAAGCTTATTTCATCCACTGAGGAATGAAGAGCAATTACTGGAGGTGTGATGAGTCTGGTATTCAAGTGCGGGATACACTAGATTCCCACAACCACATGTTCAGTAACGAACGACTTCTGAAAACAAAGAAAATGTATAAACTGAAAGCATTTTAGAGGCAATTTTAAAGGCAATTTGACCCCCTATTCTAAAGTGAAAGTTTTATCCTCATTAATTATGGCACGTATTGAGTGATATTTAAATTTATTGACCAGAATAAGCCAATAATTAAGCCTAACTGCCATTAATACAGTACTAATAAAGGCAATTTGACCCCCTATTCTAAAGTGAAAGTTTTATCCACATTAATTATGGCACTTATTGAGTGATATTTAAGTTTATTAACCAGAATAAGCCAATAATTAAGCCTAACTACCATTAATACAGTACTAAAAAAAGACAATATGACCCCCTATTCTAAAGTGAAAGTTTTATCCTCATTAATTATGGCACTTATTGAGTGATATTTAAGTTTATTGACCAGAATAAGCCACTAATTAAGGCTAAACTGCCATTTATACAGTACTAATAAAGGCAATTTAACCCCCTATTCTAAAGTGAAAGTTATATCCTCAATTATGGCAGTTATTTGTTATATAAGTTAATAAGCAGCTTTTACAGACACAAAACATACTTTTTTGTATGTTTGGATAAATGGTGAAAGGTACATGAACGTATTGGCAACATTTAAACAAACGTATTATGCTTTTACAGCAAAAAACATAAAATATATTTTATATCATAAAAAAGTCCCTTTTACCATTTTATAGATACATGTTATATCCCTAAACCCAAACATAACCATTTTACAGAGAATAAAAAATGACAATACAACTTAAAGGGCAGAAATGTTTGGGAAAATTAAAATTTTAGTAACAATATTGCATTAAAACGTCTCGGTTACATATGTAATCTTAGTTCCCTGAATAGGGAACGAGACGCTGCATCACCGCTTTGGGAACGCCTCTGCGTGATTGCGTCGTGAAGCACGTGTGTAATCAGTCCAATGGAGAGACGGAATGTCATAGGCGGGTGACGTCATAGACCCGGAAGGTATAAAGCATACCGGCAAACAAACGCCGCTAGCTTCTGTAAAAGGCTGAAGCAAGACGCTTGCGGGCATGCGGGGAGTATGGCAGGGTGACACAGCATCTCGTTCCCTATTAAGGGAACTAAGGTTACATACGTAACCGAGACGTTCCCTTTCAAGGGAACTCGCGCTGCGTCACCGCTTTGGGAATGAGAATACCCACGTCCCCATAGGAGCCGGATGCCCGCCTGTAACATTGTCTAGTAGGCAAGCACCCAAGCCCCGAGGTAGCATAAAGTCGAGTTCGCAGAACCTGACAAAGTCTTGCAGGGAGGCCTCTGCCAAAAAATGCCCGGAGGCAGCCATACTCCTAACTGAGTGGGCCCGGACAGCCAAAGGGGAGGCTGCCCGGCTGCCACATAAGCAAGTGGAGTAGCCTCGACCACCCACTTGCTCATCCTCTGCTTGAAGCTGGACCCCCTCTCGAGGGTGGCCCGTAACAGAAATAACTGTTCTAAACCTCCTCGCCATGCCGGCACTGCGGACATGGGCTTCTAATGCGCTGAACAGGCAAGCAGAAGTTTCCGATCTGACGTCAGAAGGAGGAGGACAAAGGCCTGAAGTACTAAGGGTCTCACAGGATAGTGGGGACCTAAGGAACATACCCCGGCCTACTCGTAGAAAGGCCTCAGCCAACCGGGAGAAAGTTCCAAGCACGAGGGTGCCACAAAGGGGGGTGCAAACCCCGAAGCTTTCAGAGTGATAGAGCAAGAAAGAAGACATCTTTAGGAGTGAGAGACTTCTCAGGACTGCTTCAAGCGGCTCGAAGGCAGCCTAGAAAGTCCCAGGCTGGCACCCTGGCGTGTACTACAGGTCTTAACCTCATAGTGCCACAGAAGAAACAAGTAACTAGAGGGTGCAGCCCCAAATGAAACACCACCCAAAGGAGTGTGGTACAGCACCTTTATTGTGGAGGGAGCTAACCCAGCGGAGAACCTCTCCTGCAGGAATTCCAGCACCGCGCTCGCAGGGCAGTTAACTGGATCCCACAGGTGATCTCAGCACCATGAGGTGGAGAGTCTCCACTTCAGCGTACAGTTTCCCTGTGGAGGGAGTTCTAGAGTGTAGAATGATCTCCACAACCTTGGTTGAGGGACCAGAACTTATGAGCTGGGCCCCCTCAGAGGCCAAGCCCACAGTTCTCGACAGCTCTGGGCGAGGGTGCAGGATGGCACCGCCCGCCTGAGAGAGAAGGTCCCTCCTGAACGGAATCTACAGGGGAGAGCCGTCGAGGAGCGACACGATGTCCGAGAAGCATACCCGGGCTGGCCAGAATGGAGATACTAACAGAAGGCGGGCCCCGTCCCGGCGCACTCTCTCTAGAACTCCCGGAAGCAGAGCGATCGGGGGGAATGCGTACAGAGGCAGCCTCAGCCACTCTTGTACCGTGGCGTCCAGTCCAGGAGGAGCTAGAGGCGTTAGGGAGAACACAGTCGACAGTGGGTGTTTGCTTGTGTGGCAAAATAGGTCCACTTTGGTCCTGCCAAATCTCCCAAAGGAGCTCCACCACCTCGGTGTGGAGTCTCCACTCCCCAGGCCTCGGCCCCTGTCTCAACAGGATGTCTGCTCCACAAATGGGCCCTGGGACAAGCGACCACTCATGGTCGCCCCCCCCCAGCCCGTGAGGGAAGCGACCGTGACCAGAGGTACTCGCTGGCACAGCGCCCCCAGTGACGGGCTTGGGCCAGAAAGGAAGGATCCTCCCACATAGCCAAGGAGCGGAAGCACCGCCGCGTTGCCTTGACCATGCGAAAGGGGGTTCCCCCTCGGGGAAACCGTCCTCTCCTTTTTTTCTCTTCTTCTTTTTGCCACCACTGCAACGGCCACATATAGATGCTGGCACGGCAGGAAGTGTTTCAGCATTTCCAGGCAATATGAGCCACAAATGATGACAGTCCTGCCATAAACCCTGGGCTGAGCGACCACTCGTGATCGCCGACACGGTGCCCCCAGTGTAGGGCCTTGGGCCGGGAACCAAGGACCTTTCCACATAGCCAAGATGCGGAGACAACGCCACATTGCCTTGACTACGCGAGAAAGGGTTTCCCCTCGGGGAAATCCCTTGGTCTTAGGCCACCACTGTCTCAGATACTGTTAGACAGTGAGTGATTGGTCTAGCACCAACCCTTAAACTGCCGAGAGGATCGAACTGGAGAAATCTGAATCTGGTATCTAGTGGCGTTTTTAGTTATCTATTTCTCTCTTTGATGTTAACTTGGCCACAGCTCTGTTCAGAATATCCATAAACTCCTCACTGGCAGGGGTTTAAAGTGGCGAGTCCTCAACCCCTGCATCGACGCTACAGATATCCACCTCCTCAGAGCTGGATAACTGTAGCACCGAGACCACCCCCTGGGCGGGAGAAACCGCAGAGCGGGCTCCCGAACCCAGAGAAGCAGCACTCGACCTGCCAGGTGAAGGCAGAGAAAGGGCTGGGCCCGTCTCTAACCCCTCTGACAGATCCATTTGCAAACCCCATGACACAAGCTGCCGCCGTGCCTCGGCAGCAGCGGGCCTGTGCCGCGGGAAATGCAGAGCCTCATGATGCTCGCAGCCGACCCCCTCGAGAGCCGACTGAGCGTGCTGCTTTCCCAAACAAACAATGCACATCAAATGTGTATCCCCACTCGTGGTGTAACGAAAGCAGGGAGGAACACACTTTCTGTAACACTGTTCGCTCGCCATAGTGTCTCTCTTTTAGTGTGTCAGTGTGTGTTGCAAACTTGTTATATGAAAACAAAAAAGTCTGAACTCAGACACAAAAACAGAGCTGACAAAGGACAATGTTACACAGAGCGCTTGCTGAAGACAACAGAAGCTAGCAGCGTTTGTTTGCCGGTATGCTTTATACCTTCCGGGTCTATGACGTCACCTGCCTATGACATTCCGTCTCTCCATTGGACTGATTACACACGTGCTTCACGACGCAATCACGCAGAGGCGTTCCCAAAGCGGTGACGCAGCGCGAGTTCCCTTGAAAGGGAATGATATTTTGAGCCACTAATCTCACTCAAACCTCTAAACCTACACATAACCATTTCTTAAAAGTATGTAGGGTTATAAAGAAAAACATAACTAACAAAAGTGTAATCACAATAATTTTTTTGTTGTGAAAATGTCAAAAGCGGTACCAATAGTAGTCCGAATGACGATGTGTTGCAGTCGCAGTCCTCTCTGGCGATATAGTTTTGTATGAGGTACAGAGCAGAATTTATTTCAGCAGCAGCTTAAGTTATTTCATTTAAGCTCCACTCCACTATTTGAAGGCGCACGTTTCTCATTCAAACACTAAAACACGGCATGTCTCAATCTGACGAAGCAGGCGAGAGCCAATGAGCGTTTGATATCAATGCCGTAAAACGCAATTTTTGAATTCATAACGAACGCAGGATTTGTTTACGGTCGCTGTTGAAGATGAAGATGAAGCTCGCTGGATAAAGAAGTTCCTCGTATGGATTCTAAAGATGTGGATTACAGCGAACAAATTAAATTGGTGTCTTTTGTGAATGTCTTATGTTGCGTTTTGGTGTAGTCATTGTGTCCCACGGCGAACAAAATAAGTATTACATGATAAATAATGGTTAAATGATTACAGAAATGTTATTCATTTTAAGGTTTTAAAGTGTAGTTTTGTTTAACAATCCTTTGAACCGAGTTTGCAGCAGAAGTCACAAACAGCGTGAAATGTTTTTAATGCTGTCAATGTTGTACGTGTTAGATGAATGTAGAAACACACTTTACATAAAAATACACACACATTCTCGTGAGATCACGTTGCAGAATAACTGCTTAACAAACCAATAATGTAAATAAGAATTTATCTTTAGAACATGGGGTCATATTGTCTTTATTTGTACTGAATTAGTGGCAGTTTAGCCTTGATTATTGGCCTATTCTGGTCAATAAACTTAAATATCACTCAATAAGTGCCATAGTTAATGAGGATAAAACTTTCACTTTAGAATAGGGGGTCAAATTGCCTTTATTAGTACTGTATTAATGGTAGTTAGGCTTAATTATTGGCTTATTCTGGTCAATAAACTTAAATATCACTCAATAAGTGCCATAGTTAATGAGGATAAAACTTTCACTTTAGAATAGGGGTCAAATTGTCTTTATTACACTATTTTAGTAATTTATAATGGCAAAATCAGCAGTAATTAAACATAATTACTAGCTTATTGTTCAGTTAACTTAACAGAATGGCACAGAAATATAATTACATCACTACACAAAAATAATATGGCTTATTAAGTTGTAAATAATGCTAATATGCCCTTACTATAATGTTAAGTTAATCATTAATTACTATTGTGTCCATACTTAACTAATGCATAATTGTGATCAAGCAAATCATTAATTACTAGTTTAACTAATGCATAATTCCGAACCCTTAAAATGTAAAGTTAATCATTAATTACTAGTGTGTTCATGCTTAACTAATGCTTAATTGTGAACAAGTTAATCATTAATTAATGCTTAACTAATTCATTATTCTGGACCCTTAAAATAAAGTGTTACCGAAAGTTTAAAATAAGAAATAGTCGCAAGGCTGCAAATGTCAAATTAAATACTGTCAAAATTAATACTGTTAAATGTATTGTTAAACATATTATTATAAAAAAATTAATAGTCAAAATTATACAATTTAAAATAACGACTTGATCCCTCAGAAATCATTTTAATATGCTGATTTGGTGCTCAAGAAACATTTCTTATTATTATTGCTACTTAATATTTTTGTGGAAACCGTGATACAATTCTTTTCATGATTCTTTGGTGAATAGCAAGTTCAAAACAGCAGCATTTATTTGAAATAAAAATCTTTTGTGACACTATAAATGTCTTTACTGTCTATTTTTAATGCATCAATGTAATTAAAATATATCTTACTGACCCCCAAACTTTTAAACAGTATTAAAAAACAAACAAAAAAAAAACACACAGGACAAATATTGTTTGCATGAATTAATCTGCATACACTTGGTTACATCAACAAAAGTCATTAAGGTTTGAATAAGGTATAAACTACTATTTTTAATGACTGCTATTGTACCCACTTCAGCACCACATTTGTTACGAGTTTCTATAATCTTCAAGCATTCTGCATTCTTTTCCTTGTCCATCACATATGTGCACATATAAGACTTTTTCTACTATGAAAGACCTCGTCTTCTTTACACAAGCTGACATACTTAGCAGTTGCCTCTACTGATCACCTCATTCTAGTACAGGCCTTTAGCAACCCCCCCAAAAAAAACACACACACACACAGACACAAAAACAGGTGAAAACAATCCATTCGCCTTTGTTTTGATATGCTTCAGTAATCACCATGCCCACAAATCAGGTGAGCGAAAACGTCAGACGTGGGCCGCCACAGAGATTGATAACGGGTTTACCATTGCAGGTCTGGGTGCCTGATCTACAACGCCAAGACCCGTGGGATGAAGACACACACAAGCGAGGGTCTGAGCTAGCAGACAGCCACAGTAATTGAGAGGAGATGTATTTATAGAGTGGCCTGCTCAGCAGCCAGTGCCGTCTGTAAATCTGCAGGCAACTAAAAGGAAAAATGTCACAACCCAAGGACAGGACCAGGCAAAGGGGTGTCCTGAACAGTGCCAGCAGGTAATAGGAGTGTCAGATTTCCCCATACTGTCTTTGCAGGGAAAGAGAACATAAGGAGAGTGAAGCTGGCTGAGAGAGGGGGGAAATGTTGGATTAAGTGTTTATTCAGCTTTTTGTCAGGCAAACCAAGAATGTGCTGCATGTGGTAAGATCCCAGTTAACTTATAATTTAAGCATTTGATGAGAGGTCAGAAATAGAGATAAAAATAACCACTACTGCACATTTTCACTGAAAAAAAATGTATCATGGTTTAAATACTCCAATACATTGCTATGAGTATCTAAACAGTAATTATTGTATACTGACATGTTTTGTGCCAATGTTGCTATATATTACATGACATTAATTGCTGAAACACTTTAAGACACTTTTTCTACTTTGAGGAAGGATAGAAATCCAGAAAGATTTATTGACTGAGGCTTATGGAGCTGCTTTTAGCCAACATAAAGTCTGGGAAAAAAAGGTATGGAAACTTTAAAAGTCATCATGAAAAGGAAATAGCGATCATCTTTTCTTCCTTACTGTGACGTACACCGATCTGGCATAACATTATGACAGGTGAAGTGAATAACACTAATTATCTCTTCATCACGGCACCTGTTAGTGGGTGGGATATATTAGGCAGCAAGTGAACATTTTGTCCTTAAAGTTGATGTGTTAGAAGCAGGCCAAATTGTGATGGCTAGACGACTGGGTCAGAGCATCTCCAAAACTCCATCTCCATCTCTTGTGGGGTGTTCCCGGTCTGCAGTGGTCAGTATCTATCAAAAGTGGTCCAAGGAAGGAACAGTGGTGAACCGGTGACAGGGTCAGTGTCAGTGTCACCAAGGCTCATTGATGCACATGTGGAGCAAAGGCTGGCCCGTGTGGTCCGATCAAACAGACAAGCTACTGTAGCTCAAATTGCTCAAGAAGTTAATGCTGGTTCTGATAGAAAGGTGTCAGAATACAAAGTGCATCACAGTTTGTTGCGTATGGGGCTGCATAGCCGCAGACCAGTCAGGGTGCCCATGAGCATCAGAACTGGACCACGGAGCAATGGAAAAAGGTGGTCTGGTCTGATGAATCACGTTTTCTTTTACATCAGGTGGATGGACGGGTGCATGGCTTACCTGGGGAACACATGGCACCAGGATGCACTATGGGAAGAAGGCAAGCCGGCGGAGGCAGTGTGATGCTTTGGGCAATGTTCTTCTGGGAAACCTTGGGTCCTGACATCCATGTGGATGTTACTTTGACACACAACACCTACCTAAGCATTGGATGCCCCACCTCGCAACTTACAGGACTTAAAGGATCTGCTGCTAACATCTTGGTGCCAGATACCACAGCACACCTTCAGGGGTCTAGTGAAGTCCATGCCTTGACGGGTCAGGGCTCTTTTAGCAGCGAAAGGGGGACCAACACAATATTAGACACCTGATCGGTGTATATTAGGAGTGATTAGGCTTCTGAAACAAGAACAAAAGTGTAGGGTGGGACTTGGTTTTGTCCATCATTGATTGAATTGATTTGATCGTTGAATCACTGTCGTTTACTAACTGCTGTAAACTCATGCGAGTGACAGTTGGCTGGAAGGGCAGTTGTCACGACACAAAACCACACCAAAGATTATGATTTAGACCCAAACGCGAGAGGCTTTATTAACAAACTCACTGGAGAGGGTTAAAGAGGCAGCAGATGATACAGCCAAATAAAGTCAACAGGCACAAAACAAAAGAAGATCAGCAGAATGCTCTGGAAGGCAGATGAAATGACTATCACTACACCTGATAGATAAGCTACAAGAGACTAGTGAAAAGAACACTGCATAAGAGCAGAGCATTCCTATAGTCAGAAGTAGACAAGACAATGAGCTTGGGTTTGTGTAGAGATTATATATCATCCTTAACTAGCTGCTGGATAAGTTATATAGGTGTTTTCAATCAGAATGAGGTGGCGAGCCAGACAGGGATGTGACAATTGTATTTTCACCATTTTTTTCCCTTTGTATATCATGGCGACAAATTCACAATTCGTTCACATGACTTACTAATACGGGGGGTCGGGGGGTGGTGGGGTGGTGTATTATTGTTTTCTTTTCTTTTTTATAAAAGGAACAACATAATTAAAAGATTAAAAGGGATTTAAGGGAATAATGAAAAAGAAATAAGAATGCTAAAAAGTTCCAGGTCTATTTTAGTTATTAAGTAGCCTAATCAATTTAAACTATTTTTTTACAAATATATTCACTCGTGTGTATGTCTAATATGTCGAAAACTCAAAACGTTTCTTGTCTCATCACATTCAGTTATGAATTACATGAATCATATCATATTAATCAAATAATAGCATGTTTTCAATTAAAAATTGAAAGTTTCATAAAAGTAGTTTACATCACTGGACAATACTGTCGGTCGCTGAATATTTCAATCATAAAACAGTCGTCAAATATTAAATGTTTAGCTCGCCACAAACCTCTTTCACTGCTAAAACGAAAGTGCTACATTGGAATCCTCACTCCTCTTCTGTGAACAGTAAGCCCCGCCTTCTTTGATTTGATTGGCCAGCTCATTCTGACAGTGATGACTGGCAGACCAGCCTGTAAAATGTAACTTTTAAAGCTTTTTTTTGTCATCCTAACAAAATTTTCCCCTGCCAATATTTATATCAAATATTGAGGGGGACAATTTGGTCATTTCTAATTATAGGGGAGGGACTTGTCCCCCTCAATGTCAGTGGTGGTTACGGCCCTGGTACTATATAGGATGAATAACTGTAATAGACATACGTACATTTAATGCAATGTAAAAATACTGACATTCCTACTGATCTGCCTTCGTTGTAATATGTTTCTTAATTTTTCTTAGGTTTTTTTTTTTTTCTAATCAGTTATGTACATTAGAGTTTTTATGTTACATCTAATGTTGTTAAATTCATTTTTATTGCATTTTTTTTTTTTTTTATCTCGTGTGTTACTAGTGTTTGTGTGAATGACATTGTGCACCTTATATATATATTATTAGTATTTACCTTCTCAGCTTGTGGAAAAGCTGCTTGTGATGAGCTTTGATTCATCATGTGACTCTCATCACCACCTGTGTTTGGTGGTTGTCAGTGTATTAGGTACAAAACAGATATTAGTACTTCAATAGGTTGGTAAATTAACATTATATCAGTTAATGAAATTTTTTTTACTGTAAATTTAAGTTAAATCTGTAAAACCTCAAATGTTGCTACCGTATTTTTTTAATGTAAGTTTCTTTCAACCATGTCTGTTTTTTTTTTTTTTTACCTTGTGGCCCTGTTATAATTAATTCTGCTGTTTTAGTTAAATCAAAATATGGGAACGAATTAGTACAACTTGACCAATATTTACTAAAATGAGGGAACATACATTATGCTTATTATAATATAACAAATTATTATATATAATATTATATAATAATAATTATAGAATGAATTATATATATATATATATATATATATATATATATATATATTATACCTTTGTAAGAGAGGCAGGAAGAAGAAAAGCTTGAATGCTACATTGGTTAAGAAGCAAAACAAAATTCAGTACCTCAGGTGAACCTTATAATCGTATTTTACAGGAGCAGCTAAACACACTTCAAAACACAAAAGCAAAAAATATTAATGCTGGAATGAAGTATTGAAGTGTTGTTTGCCTCAATAATCCATATATGAGAATAAACCCTCTCATCATGTAAAAGGAACAACTTGTCCTTGTTAACTTCCCAACTTGCTATTTTGTCTCATAATAGTTTCAAATGCAAATCTTTGAGGGCTGTCACATCTGTTCACGCCTCTGAATCTAGTTCACCTTTATTTGTCTTGCCTGCCCTGCTTACAGAAGCTTCTTTGAAGATATAATTTATTATTTTAGCCTTCACTAAGCAGCAAGTTTCAAAGCCTAGCTTTGTTTTCAGCTAACATATGATTAATTAGCATTGTGTAGTGGCAAATTTACCCTTCGGCTGGCTAAGACAGATTGGGAAGCAACACTTGAGAATTTCTTTGTTTGTGATTCAGAAAATGTGGGTACTAACCGTCACACAGGAAAAAGGGGGTTGGGGGCATTGTCACAAGAAAAGGGACTGCATATCTATGTTAGCTGTAACCTAAAGGGAAAAGCCTAATGTATTGGTTGCACTGTGGAAGGAGCACGTTTTCTGTGCTTTACAGTATAACAAAATAGTCTTGACAAAATTGACCTCTCTAGGCTTGTGCACCCCTGCCCGCTTTATTTAACTGGTGGGGACACACATGTTCTTTATGTAGCTTGTTTGGGTAAGGAGCATGCACGGTCAGCACTCGATGGCCAGAACAGGCTGAACATTGACTGGCCAGCAGATAGGCAGGACGTTCGGTCTAAAAGCAAACTGGACGAACGCTTCCTGCCATTACAGTCACAACCTCAGCGGGGCCTATCGTTTTTCCCTGATCTCCACACCGAGGTGTGGAGATCATGGGAGAAACCGGTTTCATATAGAGTGTACAGTGCACAAACATCCAATTATTCCTCTATATTGAACTATAAAGAGCACGGGCATGAAGAGATGCCTAAAGTAGAAGAAACGTTAGTGAGCTATCTTTCCCCTGAATCGGCATCTTCCCTAAAGGCTCCGGCATTACCCACTAAGCCAGTAAGAACTACATCATCGCTAGTGGGTAAAGCTTACTCAGCGGCTGGTCAGGTTGCAGCATGCCTTCACACCATGTCGCTGCTGCAGGCCTACCAGGCTGAGTTGCTAGGAGATATGGATGAGGGCGGGGGTATTGGCCCTGACGTAGTTTGTGAATTATGTCAGGCCACAGATCTCTCTCTCAGGGCCACCAAGGAGACGGCTTAATCTATCGGCCGCTCTATGACAGCCTTGGTGGCTACTGAGAGGCATCTTTGGCTCAATCTGAGAAATATAAAGGACAAAGACAAAAACTTCCTCATGGATGCACCCCTGTCACCTTCTGGCCTATTCGGTGACGCTGTTAATTCAGTCGTCGATAGGTTCCAGGAGGCAGCCAAGAAGGCGGTGGCATTTCAAAAGCTCCTCCCCTGCCGCTCACATATCTCCGGGGCTGCTGAGCGGGGACAGCCCCAAAAAAATCTAAAGCCAGCTCCTCACACTGTGCCACACAGAAACAAAGCGTAGCTTCCTGTGCTCCCCCTCAGAAAGACTGGGGACAGGGGAAGCACGCTCAACCGCAGCCTTCGAGGGGTAAGACGGATCTGAGGACCGTCATTATTTCCAAGAAGGCTGCCAATGAGGCCAGTCCTCCCTGAAGTGGAGCGGTCAACACCTCATTGGCTACTGCGAAATGTTTCTTGTTGGGTCCTGCAAACTATAGAAAAAGGGTATCAAATATAGTTCGGGTCTCGCCCGCCCAGATTTATGGGGGTCCTATCCACCGTGGTGGGCCCTGAGCAGGTTCTGGTAATGGAACAAGAAGTGAAAACTCTGTTAGAGAAAGGGGCTATAGAATATGTACCTCCCTCCAACAGGGAAACTGGGTTTTACAGCCGGTATTTCATAGTTCTAAAGACGGATGGGGGGGGGTTGCGTCCCATTTTGGATCTTCGGGTTCTGAACGTATCAGTCATGCAACTGAAGTTCAAAATGTTAACCTTGAGACAAATCGTGCCACAGATCAGGTCCGAGGACTGGTTTGTCACAATAGATCTCAAGGACACATACTTTCACATATCCATCCTGCCATATCACAGGAAGTTCCTGAGGTTTGTTTTCGGGGGCATAGCATACCAATATCGAGTTCTACCATTCGGCCTGGCATTATTACCCCGCACTTTCACGAAATGCGTAGATGCAGCTCTAGTGCCATTGCGCCTTCAGGGTATTCCAGAGCTCCCTCCACGAGGAAACTTTATGCTTTAAAGTGGAAAGTCTTCACTTCATGGTGTAGTGACCGTCAGTGGGATCCAGTTAACTGCCCGGTTGGTACAGTGCTGGAGTTCCTGCAGAAGCGGTTCACTGCAGGTCTATCCCCATCCACCTTAAAAGTTTATGTGGCGGCTATAGGTGCTTACCATATTCCTTTGGATTATATGTCTTTGGGTAAAGATCCGTTGGTATCTCGTTTCCTCCGTGGTACTCTGAGGCTGAGGCCTGCAGTTCGCACTAGGGTGCCAACTTGGGATCTGGCCACTGTCCTTCAGGGCCTTTCCCTGGCTCCCTTTGAGCCATTGGAGGAGGTTCTGGCCAAGTTTTTGACCTTGAAAGCTTTGTTCCTCCTCGCTATCTCATCTCTTAAAAGAATAAGAGATTTGCAAGCACTGTCGTTTGCACCCTCGTGCCTGGAATCCAGGTTATGTTCCTAAGGTCCCTACTAATGTAGCTAGATCTATTGTGCTGCAGGCCTTTTGTCCTCCTTTTTAAAACTTGGACCAGGAAAAGAGTAATTTGCTATGCCCTGTTAGGGTGCTAGATGCCTATGTCCCTGTGGCGTAAATCTGAACAGCTGTTTGTGTGTTTTGGGCCCCCTAACAAAGGGTCCCCTCCATCTAAGCAAAGAATGAGCAAGTAGGTGGTCGAGACTATCTCACTTGCTTATGAGTCGGTCGGACAGCCTTCTCCTATGGCTGTGCACTCCCATTCTACTAGGAGTATGGCGGCCTCTAAGGCCCTTATGTCAGGAGTGGCACTTCAAGATGTTTGTGATGCGGCAGGGTGGTCCTCACCGCACACATTTGTAAGATTTTACTATTTGGACTCTACACCAGGGTCCCAGGTGCTCTCGTCCTAGTGCTGCTCTTCTCAGTGCGTTCCCTCAGCATCAATCGACGCAGCGTCTCATTCCCTCTTCAGGGAACCGAGGTTACAGTCGTAACCGAGACGTTTTTGGAAGTGAAAAAGAACAAGTCGTTGTGTAATTTACAGTGAAAAACCGTAAATTGACATTCCCAGAATTCCCTGCATGACACTTCACATTTGATGTATTTTCGTCAAATAACTGTTTCTTCTTAGTTTTTCTTAGTTTTTTTCTAATCAGTTATGTACATTAGGGTTTTATGATACATTTAATGTTTTTTTTTTATTTTTAAAATGTCATGTGTGTTACCATGATGGTGTTTAGTGTTTGTGTGAATGACACTGTGCACCTTCTGTATATTAGTATTGTCCTCCTAAAAGCTGCTTGTGATGAGCTTTGATTAATCACGTGAATCTCATCACCACTGTGATTGGTGGTTGTCAGTATATATCAAAGGTACATAACAGATATTAGTATTTCAATAGGTTGGTAATTTAACATTATTTCAGTTAATGAAATATGGTTATTTACTGTAAATTTAACTTAAATCTGTAAAACCTAAGATGTTGCTACCATATTTTTTACGGTAAAGTTCTGGCAACCACAGCTGCTGGTTTTTTACCGTAAATTTTACGGGGATTTTTTTTTACAGTGTAGAGATGCCTAAACCAGGCCATGTGGGACAAAGTTTGCCTGTGATGATATCTGATTTGTCCCGCCATGCATGCTATAACACAAGAGGGGTGTGAAATAGGAACAGGGTGGGGGGATAGGGGGTGAAAGGTGTCATTTGGCCCTTATTATTGGTTGATATATATTAATTAACAACTCTGTATGCTAATGTTTCTTCAACCCACCCCTATTTAGATTAACTTTGCCTACAGTAGCGCTCACTTAAAATGAATCACTACAAACGTGCAATGTAATCTTTAGAAAATCTCAAAAATGATAATCTTAGAATTTAAAACGATATTAAAATGCTTTAAGCATTTTTCTCTTTCAGCAATGAGAGGCTAAAGTGAGTACAAAGTGAAAGAGGTCTGTCAGAAGAGTCAGGCCAGTGAATACTGATGCCCTATATTTGAGCTTGAGGCAACTGTCACAATCTCACTTGAGTCTGAATGGCAGTTCAAAATTTTTGTTTACCAAATCATTCAAGCCCACAGGTCTAAGCTCTGCAGGTATCTGCCTCTCCTTCTACACTTCGACACACACACACACACACACACACACGTAGTGTATTCATGTTTTATGGGGACTTTCCATAGACATAATGATTTTATACTGTACAAACTGAATATTCTATCCCCCTACACTAACCCTACCCATGACAGAAAACTTTCAGCATTTTTACATTTTCAAAAAACATCACTTAAGGCCCTTTCACACCGGACGCGCAACGAAAAAGCGAATATTTCGCATACGAATAGTTCGCGTCAAAACCATTCACATCAGCCGCGGCGCAAATTTGCGACGTCTGTGACGTTTCAGAGCTCCAACATTCCAAAACATTTGCGGCGACAGCTGAGAAAACATGGACACTTCATCATCCAGTGAAGACGAGCTTTTCATTTTCTTTAAAAGACCAAAAAGAAGGTTTTGGGTACACCCAGTCTTAAAAGAACAGAGAGTCTGAAGGGGAGTACGCTAATCTTGTACAGGAGCTAAAACTTTATCATGGCCGCTTCCGCACTTACTTTCGAATGTCCGTGGGACAATTTGAGGAGCTCCTCCAGACAGTGGCACCTCATCTGACGAGACAAACCACAAACTTCAGGGAACCAAACGATCCGGAGCAGCTATGTTTCCAGCTATGTTTCCAGTTGAGTCACAATGTAAACATTTAAGTGCCACAGTCATACTGACGGAAACACATTCACTTTCCATAGTCACGGACACAATTAGGTTTAGAAAAAAAAAAATCAACAAGTTTTAACTCAAAAGGTTATGTTATCGTTGTCTGTAGCCTACAGCGACTTGCATGTACTCCCACAGGAGCTGTAATCTCTTGAGAAATGCGATACCTGGCAAAGGCTAATGTTGATTGAATAGCTAGTGACATCTACTGGGCATTGTCACCTTTGTTTCCTTGTATGTGATTGGTTAAAGCCTTTTCTGTCGCTGCGAAAGTAAAATAAAATAAAATTCGCGTTCGGTGTGGAAGCACTCATTACACAAACAGCTGATCAAAAAATAAAACCACTGCGTGAATTATTCGTGCGTCAAAATCACGTCCAGTGTGAAAGGACCTTAAGTATGATTTATAAGCTGTTTTCCTCATGGGGACCAAACAATTTTGGATATTGCCATCTTTGTGGGGACATTTTGTCCCCATAACATAGGGTTTACCAGGCCACCCACCCACACAACAGAGACAGAGACAGAGACAGAGACAGAGAGAGAGAGAGAGAGAGAGAGAGAGAGAGAGAGAGAGAGAGAGAGAGAGAGAGAGAGAGAGAGAGAGAGAGAGAGAGAGAGAGAGAGAGAGAGAGAGAGAGAGAGAGAGAGAGAGAGAGAGAGAGAGAGCGAGAGAGAGAGAGAGAGATTTCAGAGTAATCCCAGAGGACAATTGCATTTTTACAGTTTTTAATACTTGAATTGAAACATTGATACTGAATATGCATAAAGCTGTGATGTAAATAACCAGAAGCCATGTTAAATATTCAAATATTACAGTTCCTCACAGAGGATAGCCAGTCTAAGGAAGCTCTCTTTTTTATTCCTACAGACAGCATAATGAGACCATTGTGATATAGCCAGTCAAGGTCAAACACAAATAGAAATCCAGAAATATTCAGAAGGCAGGTGTCCCCTTGTTCCTCTAATGAGAACTCATGTTCTTCTGAGATAGAATCAGGTTAGACACAGGAACCTTATCCCAAAAACAAAACAAAAAATATCATACAGCATGGGAGGGTAAAGTGGCATTGTATAAATATTTCTCCATCACAATGAGTGACTCAAACTTTGCAGAAGGTCAATAAAGTGCTTGAATTCGACTGTGAAGTACTGGAAAACAATGTTTTCGTTCAAATGCTTAATGTCCTTGTCTTCCACATAGTGCAAAGCATTTGTATAACACAGTAAAACACGCTAACTGCACTTGGGTCAATGGTATGGGCCTTTATCTTCTATAATACATAATATCTTATGTTATTGCTGACTACGTGGTTGCTGCTAAAAAAAAAACACCATGTAGGCCTAAATGCAATTTTAATCTAGCATGGCAGAAAATGTCAATATATTATTGATTGAATTTTGACTGATGTGAGTGATGTCCATTGCAAATTATCTATGAAATACTTCCAAGCACCATGCAGTACAGGTGATTCAGCCCTGTGATACCATGTCCTCCAGTAATGCTCCAAGTGGTAGTCGCTCATGCAACACGGGGTCAAAAGTAAACAAAGTACAGCTCTCGAGCACTGCGTGATATCTGCTGTCCACAGACAGTATAGTTTTAAGGGTAAGAGAAAGTCACACAAGTAAACTGCAAACATTTTGTGCTAAAGAAATTGAAGAAATTGCTGTCAAGACTTTTGTTTCTGTTACGTGCTGTTATTATGCTTTTATTATGTGTTCTCTGCAGGTTGAAAGCATTATTGCATTCCATCTTTTGACAGCAGACCAAATTTTCTTTTTCTTTTGCTTTCTGATTGTTGAATAATTTATTGTGGTCAGATTTCATGTAGAGGTGACCTGTCTTTTTTGCTGTATTCCAGTTTGTCTATGTTTATGATAGAATAGTACAATTTTTTTTTTTTTTTTTAATTTAAGTTAATGATTTATTTATTTATTTCTTCACTATAACTTTTTTTATTGTTTTGGGCCATGGGTCAAACAACTTCTATGTTCCTTTGCTATATTTTGAAAAGAGCTGATTAATAAAGCAAAGACTCATTTATGCATTCCAGAAAGCAAGGTTAACTTACCATCACATATACCCTGAACTCCAGGGTTTATTAACCCAAACCTTGCTTACATGAGGTGTGCTGGTTCTAGAAACGCATCCTAGAGTAAATTCAGCCAACCCAGAGTATGTTCCCAGATAACACACAAGACATTCTCAACAGAGCAACGAATTAATGATTCACCATGGAAACAGACAGCTAAGAAAAAAATGTGCCATTCTACTTCCTCCTTTTGTTTAATGGCGATTTACATAACCTACTTAGTGCACAATGCCACCTATTAGTGCACATCGCCACCAATTTGCTGGTTGTGCAATAATTTTATCAACCTTCTTGTTTAATAAGTAATATTTACTCACTGAGAATAAGGATTAAATTTTTTGATGCTAATTAATTGAATGCCGATCCATGTGTGAGATGACAAAATAATAAATATATTAAAAATTGAATTAACATTTAAACATTACCTTGTTATAATAGTGCTTTAGAATAATATATAATATTGTATATTATATAACTGTATATATGTTATATAACTATATAACAAATTTAGTTTTATTAATATAACTATATTAATTATATAACATGCATCTGAATACCTCTTAAGCAAACTAACCCTGGAACATACTATATCCAGAAAGTGAGTTGAAAGTGAGTTGCTATGGCTACTTACATACCCTGAAAGTTACCTCCGTTTTTGGAAACAAAAGCTGAGGTTATCCGCTTACTTAATTTTAAACATACCCAGGTATGTCACATAACCTGCTTTTTGGAATAGGGTTTGGTTTATAGGAGTTATACTTTTTTATTTATTTATTCTGGCCAACCCCTGGAGGTTCATAATAGTGGTCTATAATAAACACACCTAAATTAGATTAAAGTGGTTGTGTATTTGACAACAGAAATATATAGTTGAGTCACGAAACTCTAGATCGAACAGGCTGATAGGTCCTTTACATACAATCTGGTATAATCTGCTAGCAATCACATAATTTACAACATGGCACAAGCTGATTGGCCTCTGCTGATTCTGCAGCCAATGAGACTGATTATTTAAATAGTCTGGTTCATTGTTTGCTGTAAGCGAGTCCTGCAGTGTGCTATCAAAGTTCCTCTGAAACCCTCCACCTCCCCCAGCTCCATCTGTCTAGATCTGCTATGTGATTTATGTATGCCTATTCATAGCAGCAGCATTTCTAACATGCTCACAGCAACATGTCTGTGCATCTACTGATAGTAGCAAGTCCATTTCCGAGAGTTATCTTATAGTGTTAAATAACTGTATATTTAAAGTCACATGAAACGGATCTTTATTATGATTTGAGAGTAACAGCAATTAATTGTGATTCCTATATACACACACATATCCACATACACTCACCTAAAGGATTATTAGGAACACCATACTAATACTGTGTTTGACCCCCTTTCGCCTTCAGAACTGCCTTAATTCTACGTGGCATTGATTCAACAAGGTGCTGAAAGCATTCTTTAGAAATGTTGGCCCATATTGATAGGATAGCATCTTGCAGTTGATGGAGATTTGTGGGATGCACATCCAGGGCACGAAGCTCCCGTTCCACCACATCCCAAAGATGCTCTATTGGGTTGAGATCTGGTGACTGTGGGGGCCATTTTAGTACAGTGAACTCATTGTCATGTTCAAGAAACCAATTTGAAATGATTCGAGCTTTGTGACATGGTGCATTATCCTGCTGGAAGTAGCCATCAGAGGATGGGTACATGGTGGTCATAAAGGGATGGACATGGTCAGAAACAATGCTCAGGTAGGCCGTGGCATTTAAACGATGCCCAATTGGCACTAAGGGGCCTAAAGTGTGCCAAGTAAACATCCCCCACACCATTACACCACCACCACCAGCCTGCACAGTGGTAACAAGGCATGATGGATCCATGTTCTCATTCGGTTTACGCCAAATTCTGACTCTACCATCTGAATGTCTCAACAGAAATCGAGACTCATCAGACCAGGCAACATTTTTCCAGTCTTCAACTGTCCAATTTTGGTGAGCTCGTGCAAATTGTAGCCTCTTTTTCCTATTTGTAGTGGAGATGAGTGGTACCCGGTGGGGTCTTCTGCTGTTGCAGCCCATCCGCCTCAAGGTTGTGCGTGTTGTGGCTTCACAAATGCTTTGCTGCATACCTCGGTTGTAACGAGTGGTTATTTCAGTCAAAGTTGCTCTTCTATCAGCTTGAATCAGTCGGCCCATTCTCCTCTGACCTCTAGCATCAACAAGGCATTTTCGCCCACAGGACTGCCGCATACTGGATGTTTTTCCCTTTTCACACCATTCTTTGTAAACTCTAGAAATGGTTGTGCGTGAAAATCCCAGTAACTGAGCAGATTGTGAAATACTCAGACCGGCCCATCACAACCATGCCACGCTCAAAATTGCTTAAATCACCTTTCTTTCCCATTCTGACATTCAGTTTGGAGTTCAGGAGATTGTCTTGACCAGGACCACACCCCTAAATGCATTGAAGCAACTGCCATGTGATTGGTTGATTAGATAATTGCATTAATGAGAAATTGAACAGGTGTTCCTAATAATCCTTTAGGTGAGTGTACATACACATGCAATATGTGAAGTCAAGTCACCTTCATTATAGCGCTTTTTACAACACAGATTGCTTCAAAACATCTTTACAGTGATAATAGGAACTTGCAGCATGTACGCAAGCATTACGTGTTTAGCCTATAGGCAAGCGCGTTTGAATACGTATGTGTGCATATGTGTTTTTATCTGTACAGAGGGGAAGGGAAGGTAAGGAGGCCTTCACAGGGGAGAGTCTAGTTGA
The DNA here is from genome assembly GCA_039654105.1 of Coreius guichenoti. Taxonomy (NCBI): domain Eukaryota; kingdom Metazoa; phylum Chordata; class Actinopteri; order Cypriniformes; family Gobionidae; genus Coreius; species Coreius guichenoti. Next base: position 33,168,552 of record CM077169.1, read on the forward strand.
CACGGTCTCTGCCGACACTTCAGGGCTGCGTTGTGGTCATGTCTAGGCGCAGGTCCACCATCTGATCTGGATCCGGCAGACTACAGTAAACCTCAGGATAAACAGAGAGACTAACATTAGCGTAGATGCCATTCTTTTTATGATGTAACGAGTACATCAGGTGTTATGGGAAGTGTTCCCGGTTCCGGCTGACCTAGTTAATGCAGCCTAACAATCATGTAACTGATTTGAATAATAGAAATTGATATTGTTCTATGTGTATGCCATAGTAAAGAGATGTGTTTTTAGTCTAGATTTAAACTGACAGAGTATGTCTGCTTCCCGAACAATGCTAGGAATACGTAATCACAGACAATTCTAGACAAATAGTGTTCATGTATCAATAGGGTCCTTGTTTATAGTAATTTATAATTACAAGCACAGATTATGCCTATAAAATTATTTAAGACGTTGTGTAGAACTTAGGCAACACAGGAACAATGATTTCAATCATATACTCTGTATAAGTAAATGACCAACACCCAGTAAAAATGCTGATTTGTGTATGAGCCTTGAAAAACTTTGATATGGCCACGTCTGAATAAACTAGATTAGGTTACATTGAAAGCGAAACCTTTCCTTTTTTGAAAAATAAACAGTTTTATTCCTGTACTGAGAAACAGAAATCTTACGACAGGCTGTCACATCAACACATTTGTACTATGCAGAATGTGTAGCTGTATGACCCAAGGGTCTGAGGGTTGTAGAGAAGGACAGGTGTGACAAATGCTTTGGCAGAACAATAGTTACTGTAGCAAGGGGAGCTGGTAGCCTAATGTGTTTGGAAGATTTGTAACCATTATGGGCTGAGCCCAGATTTTTGTCTAGGGTCCAGGGGCATTACCTCCAGAACACGGCAACCACTCCAGTCTGCTCTCATTTCACGAAATGTGAAACAGTGGGTAGTTGACGCATAACATGTGTATATATATTTGGCCTTATAACCAGTCACAATTTTATTATTTCAGTTTTTAAGTCACATTTTGCCTTCACTATTTCATTTTAAATACTGCAGTGTAACAATTTTTTTTTTTTTTTTTTTTTTTTTTTTTTTAAAGTGCACATATTAACTAATATTAAAAGCTGTATAATTGATAATTATAGAAGAATTAGCAAAAAGCTGTTTAAAATACTCAGGGTTTAGCAGGTCACATCATGTATACTTCACCAGCTACCCGTGTATTATATAAAATTAAACTCAAATAAAATTGTTACATCGTTATTTGTGTTTTAGGCTAACAATTAGAGAACAAAATCCTAACATGATTTTCACGGTAACATTTTACTATAAGGTTCCATTAGTTAACTACTTTAGTTAACATGAATTAAGAATGAACAATCCTTCTACAGCATTTATTAATCTAAATTTAAAGTTAATTTCAACATTTACTAAAGCACTATTAAAAATCAAAACTTGCATTTGTTAACATTAGTTAATGCACTGTTAACTAACATGAACAAACCATGAACGGCTGTTTAATTTTATTAACTAATATTAACAAAGATGAATAAATACTGTAACAAATGTTTTGTTCATTGTTAGTTCATGTTAGTTAATACAACTAATGAAACCTTATTGTAAAGTGTTATCATTTTCACTTACAATTTATGGATTAACAGCACTTGCCAAAAGTGTTTTTACAATATTTTGTATATTTTAAAATATTAAATTGCAAGGGTTGCACTTTATTTTAAGGTGCCCTTGTTGCAGTGCAACTATACAAATAAGGACTGAGGAATATTAACTAACAACATGTACCTACTAACATGTATAACTATAATAGGGTTTGGTTTAGTTTCTTGTAATTATGCATAATTTACTGTTTTTAATATATATATATATATATATATATATATATAAATAAAGCCGGAAGTTTGTAGGCAAAGTATGAAACGCATTATATTTTGCACATTTCCTAGGCATTCTATACAATGCCAAAGGGCTAGCTGGCAGAGTATAGAATGGTCCCGCTACTCACGCTTGGGTCTTTGTTCGGCAGTGGTCGTGCCGGTAGCGAAACACATGAGCATCCACTCTCGCCACAGAGGCTCACCCCTATAGAGTGGTGCAGGTATGACATCACTTTGTAGGCCAACCGGCAGTTAGCATCACACTGGTTCCCTCAAAAAAAACAAAAAAAAAACAATAGGATTTTCCCATAGGCTTTTGGATTATCGCTAAAAACAAGCTCTGTGATCAACACAAGTTTATGATACTTACACGTTTTGTCCATCAGGATAATTAATCACAGATGAACACAACTCTTATTAATTTTGAAGCCTAAATGCAGTCGCCAGAAGTAAAAAGCTAAAGGTAGGCTATAAACGGACTACATCACAGTCCCGCGATTTCACCAATCACTAAGCGTCCGACAACTCTTTCAGTTTTTATCTCAAAACATTTTCCCAGAACGTTTGAGTTAAACTAGTTTGTAAGAGCACAATTATGAGCATAATGAGGCTATAAAAGCAGACTGAGTTTACCTGTTCGACGTGATGACGTTTTATCTCCTCGACAGCCTCTGCAGTCCCATTTAGCCATTTGTTAGCAATCGCCTTTTTCAAGACACGTTACAGCTTCCAAAAAAAAAAAAAAAAAGTGGGGTAATACTGATGTATTTTATGTTGTAGAATAAAACGTGAAATTGTCTTGAGCTTGTGTTCACCACAGACCTTATTTCAGCCGTTTAACCAAAATCCCATTAAAAAAAAAAATCCATTGACTTTTGGACAAGGGAACCGGAAGTGCTAAAATGCTAACTCGCTTCCGCGTTTTGCCTACAAAGTAATGTCATACCTGCACCACTCTATTGTTCCCGGACGGTTGCTGTGTCACAATGTCAGAACAGAAAGAAAGTGTAGTGCCATTCAAAATGCCATTCTAGCCTTCCTTGCTGCAACAAGTAGTTCAACGCCACTTCTGCTTTTGTGTTTTTCTGGTAAGAACGTCCTTTACTTGATGTAGTTCATCGTTCATTTTCAAAAACACGTTCAATGCCAGTAAAGGCATGTTTTGATACTTTGCCTAGAGTGTGCATGTCATTCTGTATAAGGTAACCTAAGGTAATGTATAGAATGCCTAGGAAAAGTGTGCAATATAAAAATGCCTAGGAAAAGTGTGCAATGTAAAAAAAATAATAATAATAATAATTCGCAAAAACCAGACATTTCACACTTATATATTCCCTAGGCAGTCTATACAATACCTGCTTTTCACACATTGCCAGTAACATATACATGTAATATGTGTAACAGGGAAACTGTAAAATAAAGTGTTACGATTGGAAGTTAAGGTTAATAATTGGAGAATTATACATCTGTCAGGTTGCATCATTCTGTTAACACCTTGCAGTGTGAACAGACACTGTGTTAAAGCACCCCCACAACATTACAATGAGACAGAAGTCTAAACTTCGACAGCCATTGCAACACTTTCATTCTTTTCAGCAATTCAAAGTTAGATTGGGATCAGTGTCATGTTATATGACCCAATTTCAGTCGAGCTGTAGTGGTCACAGATGGCCTCACATTTGTCTGTAGAATACTTTAGTATAAAAGGGCTGCAAGCGGTTCAGGTCCTGTGGGTGCAAAACAAGCCTAAATCATCTATTCTCCACCAACGTGCTTGAAGGGTGGTAAGAGGTGTTTGTGGTGATGCACTGTATGATGGTGCATAATGAACCACACATCTTTACTTTGGTTTTGTTCTCCTCTTGGAGAAAACAGGTTTTCTCTTTGCTACTCCCCTATGAACACCATACATGTTCAGTATACTGCCAGGGACATTAAAAATTAATGTTAACCAATAGGCTTGTAGATACCTAAATGTGGTTGTCCTTTCTTGTGGTTATTTTGGCTTCACATGGTCTGAACTTTAATTTGCTGGGTCTACCACAGCTTTAATGTTCTCCACTTATAAATAAACTCCAATTGTTATGGATTACAAATTGTCTGGAAACAGCCTCATTGATGCCAAATTGTTGATTAACAGTATTCGCCTGATTAACACCTTAAATTAGGGAGAAGTAATATCACATTTTCTACAATCAAATACTAATTAGGATCAATATTGTCTACATTGATTTTAAGGATTTTGCAAGGATAACTGGATAATTACAACTAGTTAACATTTTATTTTAAAGTCATCGTGGAATAAAACCTGCTCCGGAGATGGTTAGCCATGTAGCGTATAGCAATGAACACCACTAAAAAAACTCTAAGTTTGCTCAAACTAATCTCAAACTTACCTGGGTAGCAACTGAAACCAGTTTCGTGCAAAACAGGCCACAGGAAACAAGGTAAACCTCAAACAAGGTGTTTGTTACCAGGTTTGGGCTGGAACACAATCGGTAAACAGGTAAGTGGTGATGCTTGAGATCATAGATGTGAGAATATACACTTATGGTTAACTTTGAGTCTTTTACTTACAGATCCAGATAAACGCACGCACACGCACACGCGCACACGCACACGCACACACAAAGGGAACACGCTGAGATGGGTTGACTGGAGAACAACTTGGAGTATTTGCAGGTCTGGAGATCAACTTGGAAGAGGCAACTGGATTAGCCATCACTGCAGACAAGCTATCTATAGCATCAGACAATGAATGAGAGTGTGTGTGCTCTACTTATAGTGCTGGTGATGAGGGCTGATGAGTGTCAGGTGTGCGTGGTTAAGTGCCAAGGAGGATGATGGGAAATGTAGTCCGTAATTAGTACTCTGGTGAGTGTGTCGGTTGGATGAGTGAAGGAGAGCCTGGCGTGATCATGACACACATTAGTTGATTTGTTTAACAACAATAAACACAGAACATGATCAGTCCTTACTAACTTCTACTATAAAGATGTTTATTAAGATTTTATTGATTTATTTATTTAAGGGAATTTATATTTTTATTCAGTAAGGTTGCATTCAATTGATCAAAAGACTTTTACATTGTTACAATTTCAAATCTATTGTAATTGTTCTATTCCAAATAAATGCTGTTCTTTTGAACTTTCTGTTTATCAAAGAATCCTGAAAAAAAGTTAAATGCTTAAAGGTTAATGAAGTTAGTCATTGTGTGCACAGTCCTCCGCTGGGGCTGGGGCTGGGGCTGGGGCTGGGGCTGGGGCAAAAAACGGGGGAGAAAATACATTCCCTTTCAGTCAGTACACTACGAGTTACGTCAGTTACTGACGAAATGGGGGTTTCGCTTAGAAGCCAATCGCCTTTGAGCTCTACAAAACGAGCATCCACTGCATCCACCCAGCCGCCGGCTCAGAGGCCTCAGTTTGCTCCCTGCCGAGGCCGCCCTCCTGCGGCTCCCGCCCCTCCCGCCCAGCCCCAGCAGCAGCCTTCACCCGGGCCAAGGCGTGGAGGACGCCGCAGGAAGGCGGCCCCACCCGTCCCAGCCCCCCAGCCTACTAAACGGCAGTCTGAGCGGCGGTCCTGAGACGGGCAGCTCGGAGGTGAACTTGGTTCTTTCCCAGGAGATGGTAGCAGGGCCACTCCTTCCCCCGGTGGAGGGCCGGGGGAGAATCCTTGGTTTTTCCCTGGTTTAACCCTATTCATGGTTAAAGAAAGAACTGACTTTGTCACCTCCGAGCCTCAAGAGGGCGTGGCTGGCAGTGTGCGACGCCAAGCAGCCTCGCCACTCTCGGCCCCCTCTGTCGCCAGCCCCCTGGCAGACAAGACCCCCGTGGAACGCTGGTCCTTCCCTGGTCTCCTCTGTCAAGGCGCGGAATTCGACCCTGCCCACACCTCGGGACGCTCCCACGCCTCCCATGTCTGGGCCGGTCATTCCACCTCGCTGCCCCATCGGGGGTACGCCTGTGGTTCGCATGACCCCGCTGGTACAGTTTCTGGGAGCCTGGCTAGCGCTTCCCAATCTGTCCAGCTGGCTCGCTCGCACCATCAGGTTCGGCTATGCGATTCAGTTCGCACGGTCTCCTCCCCACTTTCGGGGAGTCCGCTATACCATGGTGGGTGGCAATGCCCCTGTCATGCGTGCGGAGGTCGCCACCCTACTGGCGAAGGGTGCGGTCGAGATCATCCCTCCAGCCGAGATGGAGTCCTTACTTCATTGTACCCAAGAAAACCGGTGGGTTACGGCCAATCCTGGACCTGCGCATCTTGAACCGAACCCTTCACAGGCTTCCATTCAGGATGTTGACAGCCAAACGCATTTTCGAATGCGTTCGTCCATTGGATTGGTTTGCAGCGATCGACCTGAAGGACACGTACTTTCATGTCTCCATTCTTCCTCGACACAGACCGTTTCTACGGTTTGCCTTCGAGGGGCAGGCATATCATTACACGGTTCTCCCATTCGGGCTAGCCCTGTCCCCTCGCGTCTTTACGAAGGTCGTCGAGGCAGCCCTTGTGCCGCTCAGGCAACACAGGGTTCGCATCCTGAACTTGCGGGGTTTTGCGGGGTTGCGTTATGCAAATTCCACAGACCCATGGCATTTTCATGCCATTGGCTCGTTTTGTAGAGCTCAAAGGCGATTGGCTTCTAAGTGAAACCCCCATTTCGTCAGTAACTGACGTAACGTCTCCGTTCCCTTCCTTCAGGGAACGAGGGTTACATACGTAACCGAGACGTTCCTCGGAGTGGTCCCCCTCGGTTGAAATTGCGTTGGTCGCCGTCTGTTGGTGTAGTGTGAATTGGCCTTTAGAATGAAAACTGAAGACTGAAGTAATGGCTGCTGAAAATTCAGCTTTGCCATCACAAGAATAAATAAATAAATAAATAATGTATATATTAAATATAATAAATTAAATATATTAAAATAGAAAAAGGGTTATTTTAAATTGTAATAATTAATTAAAGCCACAATATGTCATTTTTTGTCGCTTTTTCAAAACAAAGGCATAGCTTGATGAGGCCATGATTTCGCAGAGCTTTTATTATGGCTCGGATGACCGCTTCCGCTTCTTCCAGTCATGCACATGTGGGGTAACGCAGAGCTGTTTTTATCATATTAGATACATTGAGTGTGTTGAAAGTTATGTTATAATGCTACTCTGTGCGTTCGCTCGGCGGCTACTACAAGACACTTGTTGCACACTGCAGTAAGCTAGAGCGATATGAGGCATGGTAAAACATGGTACTGTTTTACGGTACTGATAAATCATGAAAACGAGATTTAAACAATACGACTAACTGTGTTGAGCTATATAACAATGAGCTATATAACAATATATAACAATGATTTGTTTTCTGTCAATGAATGTACCCAAACAGTTGCTCACCTGTCTAATAAAACAACCTTTTCTGTGTTCTATGGATTTTTTTCTTCTTACAGTGTAACTTTAATCCCTAATAAGGTGTTACAGTAACACAGACCTGAACAAAACTTCTGAAATTATTTAAGTATTAATTATTTAAGGTAGGACATTCCCTAATCATCTACTAATCATGTGCATTCAATTTTCAGCATCTAGCTGCTAATTACCTTCTCAATGTCTTTAGAAGCAGTAGGGGACTGCTTAATTTTTCCCACACCGTTTCTCCATTCTGCCCTTCTTTTTTGTTGAATAAATAATGAATACGGTGACATCTGTTATGTGTTGTCTGTTCTTTGAGGCTACATTTGTCTGTTCTTTGAGGCTACTGTAATTATAAAATTGTGTGAAGACCAGACAATAGTTGATTTATGCCCTTACAAACAAAACCACTGAAATGAAACAGAAAGAGCTTTATTTTTCACCTGTGCCAAGTACAAACTTCTATTACATCAAATCGGAGCCCTGCTAGCTGTGTGGATATTTATGAGTAAATCATATTAGAGTGACTTGGTGCAGTGCCAGACTGAGTCGGGAATTGAACCCAAGAGATATCCGCAGCCTGCCAGCCCAGAACATCACACATCTGTTAATGAAAGACATTCTTTAACGAAGGACTGAAATGCAACTCAAAGGCCAGCTGAGAAAAGCTTACTTGAATCTGTGTGCTGCAAACAGATTACGAAATTACATTTTATTTTGTCTGTGGTCAGATCCTCATAGGATTAAAAATGTTTGGTCATCTTTCTCAAAGTGGAGTGCACTAGTTTTACCAAGGGACAGTGTTCCTGCCGAATAAGAGCTCTTCATAGAGAGAATGAAACTACGATAATGTGTAGCTGAGATTCTCTTGTCTCTTGAACAGTATGTAAACATTTGGTATTGCCCTGGCTGAACATGCAGATTGACAGAGCAGAGCAGTTGGTCATTTTCGCCAAACAGCATATTTTAGGTAGACCACTAGAATAAATTAATTTAAAAAGCCTGAAGTGATTATAGCTGATTTTTGTTGGTTTCAGAAGGGTTTTTGCCCTGCTGAACCATGCTAGAATCCTGCCTGGCCAGATTGATAAACAAACTAAACCAGTTTAAACCAGCTGTTTAACCTCTTAACTTGTGCCCCTATTTTTGAGCATTTTCTGAAAATGACATACCCAAATAAAAATGTCTGCAGCTCTTAAACCCTATGGTCTATATTCATAAATCTGGTCTTATTTTAAACTAGACACTTGGTTATTTTGGTTTAATTTTGTTACCCAAGAGTCATAATAACTCAAAGCAGTATAGGAACAGAGTAAAACAAGGTAAAATATACATGAAAGTGACTCACGTTTTTTTTTTTAAATTGAAATTCACTTAGGGAAAAATTGATGAGACTTTAATGTTAAATGCCTGAAAATATCCTAAAGATAAAACTGAATGTCTGATAATGTTTTGATTCAAATTTGAGGATGATACTCTCAAAAATGTAGCTTCTGTAAGCTTTTATGTCAAGAAAAGTCTAGGCGCCCTTTCAAAAAGGCCATTTATTTCAGAACATTTGTAATTGTAAAGAGTAGTTTTTCATTCAAATAAATCTGCAATAAACTGCTAATTATAATGAATATACAGTTACTGAAAAACTAAAGCAACTATTTACAGAATTTACAAAGTGTAAAAAACTCATTTAGTTGATAAGAACTGTCTGTCATACAGTCTGCGAGCTGCGCTAATGTGTGTGCGTAAACTGACAAATGTGCACCGGTGTCATGGAAACGTCAGCACTAGTAGTATTCACCAATGCTGTTTATATATACTGCGCAAGATGACGCCTTTTGATTGGTTATTACGTCCATCCATCAAAAAGTTGCTGGCAAGGCATTGGCTAGGCATTGACTGGCTTTATCCAACGAAAACCATGGGTGCTATGATTGACACCTTGCCAAGCCTGTAATGCGCTTCCTGGATATATTGAGTCACCCAAACGCCTGTGATTGAAGGAGAGAGACAAGGGAGGACTCATATTATGCGGAAGAGTCTACACAACAGGGGAGATCGTCAGAATACTGATTAGAATCGATATTTCATTGAAAATGGACATGATTGATTAACTCAAAACGCTCATGCAAACAAAGGAGGATTTTTTGTTTTCGTTGTTTTGGATTAAAAAATGGGATGCATTTTGAAGAGTGGACCCTTACATTGAAATGTATGCTGGTGTTTCTTGGCTTCGTCCGATCTGATCTGAACGATATGAGATGAAAGATAAGTACTGCGTTTATTTTGTTCATGTTTACATGGCTGGTCCTTCAGCATTTCATTTAACCCTTTCCTCTCTGGTGTATTTTTGCAAATGTATTGTTTTAGCTTTCAAATGATGCATAGTTTGTGATAGTTGATTGAATATTTTTTATAAAACAAAAGTAAATAAAAGTACAAACACAACCAACCCACCCCACCCACGCACCGGTGCGGGCTAACAGGTTAAGACCTCCAAACCACTTTAGGCCTATAGATGATTTTCAAATCTTTAAAACTGTAGGAGACCACAGATATAAGGGCAGTTTCAACCAATTTTTAGCATTATAATCCTCTGAATGCACACACTAGAAGATTCGTCCAGACCGCAAGACCACACACCTGTCAATTGTAGTAACATTTCCACAGTGACACGGAGACTCGCGAGATCAAACGTGACTTGAGAAGAAACACAAATGGAAGACGATCGACGTCATCAGCTGGTTCTCTTGGCATGAGTTTTGTTAAACAAAAGAGAAAAATAAATACTTTCTCAATACTCCACTTTCGTGGCATGTTTGTGGCTGCCAAGTTTCAGCTATAGAAGCAAGCAACATGCGGTTGGTGAAGCTTGCTCGCTCTCATTGGCTATCTCAGGTATCACGCCAGAGCCAGCCCAATCAAGAGTCTGATATTTAGGATTTGGGATTGTGCAGGCTCCAACGCGATCGGAGGCAGTAAAATAATCGTAATGACACCACACAATTGAGGGTTTTTTGGACAAAAATTGTTTACGACAAGCCTTGAATCAGGCCACGTCCTCCAATTGCTTGGGCTCAAAATCGGGCTAAGTGTGTGGCCAGCCTTAGGCTTGTTTAAACTGATGTTTCAGCAGGAGACTGGCAGAATATCTTGCAAGTACAGTGGTACTGTATGTAGATAATGCATAATGCAAAAAATAAATAGAAATAAAATAAAAATGTTGAATATGAGAAATTACAAATTAGGCTTTGAGGTGCACACCTGATACAACACAAATAGTGAAATATTGCCCTATACAGTTCAATAAACTGCTGGTTACAGACAATGAATTTCAAAACATCTGCAAACAAACACATTAGTTAAACCTTGAAATAATAATATCAGATGTGTATCTTCATTTAAAGCAACAGATTGTTGTTAATAGCACCACACCTCCGGATGTAACCAAAACAAGGTAAGTTCTCGCATGAATTTGCAGAGTAACCGTGAGTGAATAACTTTCATTAATAAAATCAGTCTACTCCTCACACAAAGCTATAATATTGCTTCAGATAACTTGATAGGGCTGGGTATTAACAAAGATTTAAGAATCGATTCAATTTGATATTAATTCATTTGGTTCCCTTTCAAAAGTTACAATCGATGCTGCGCTGATCAGCGCATTGGGAACGTCTTTAGAATAGAATAGAATAGAATAGATCTTTATTGTCATTGTCACATGTACAACGAGATTAAAAGTGCTTCCGGTCAGTGCATCATTCATTGATTTTATAAAAAAGATTGAGTACTAAAATTGCTAAAATAAATAAGAATAAATATACCTAAGACAGTACCATAAACAAACACCCACAGTCATTACATAATACATAACATAACATTGTGCACATTATTTCTTGGCAGCATTAACAGTGGTTATTGCAGTTGGATAGAAACTGTGTTTGAGTCTGTTTGTCCTTGCATTGATCAATCTGTACCGTCTGCCTGAAGGCAGCATTTCAAACAGGGACTTCCCAGGGTGTGAAATGTCTTTTATGATGTTCTGGGCTTTTTTGAGGCAACAGGATCTGTGTAGGTCTTCCAGTGCAGGGAAAGGGCAGCCAACAATCTTTTGAGCGTTGTTGATGACCCTCTGGAGCGCTTTCCTCTGAGCCACTGTACAGCTGGTATACCAAATGCATATGCAATAAGTGAGTATGCTTTCAGTGGAGACTCGGTAGAAGGACACCAGCAGTCTTTGTGTGATGTTATTCCTCCTGAGTATTCTCAGGAAGTACAGTCTCTGATGGGCCTTTTTCAGTAGCTCAGAGGTGTTCACACTCCAGGATAGGCTGTCCTGTATGTGGACTCCCAGGAAGCGGAAGTCTGCCACCCTTTCCACACTGTCCCCGCTGATGAGCAATGGTGGAATCTCCATCTTCTTTCTCCTGTAGTCTATTATGAGTTTTTTTGTCTTTGCAGTGTTAAGAAGAAGGTTGTTGGCCGTGCACCAATTCGACAGCCGCTCCACTTCTTCTCTATAGGCTGACTCATCCCCCCCAGAGATGAGCCCCACCACTGTGGTGTCGTCTGCAAACTTCACAATGGTGTTGCTGTGATGGACAGGGGTGCAGTCGTGTGTGTATAGGGAGTAGCTGAGAATATGTGTGCAACATGTCAATGAAATTGACCTAGAGCTTTTATAGCCTCTGTTAGTGACATCATCAGAATGCACCAGCATCAGAGGCTATAAATAGATGAGCCACAGGTGCATCGTCAGGTCTTTTGTCTTCAGACCACTCTGTGCATGTGTGCTTCACAAGCTCTTTCAAACTCTCCCTCTCTCTTTCTGGTTAGGAGTTAGTTTTGTTAGGCAGTGTGCAGAAATTTCTTCCTTTTCATCTCCTTTTCATCTTTATTTTAAAAAAATAAAATAATGTGTGATCAACAAAACAAACGCTGTGTGCCTCCGTGTTCACAACCTATGTTTGAATCGGACACACATGATTATTGTTTTGTATGTTTGGGGGAGGAGCACGCGGCTCTTGCGCTGGAGCAGGGCGAGTGCGAGCATTGTGAGCTGTTCACAGTGAAGATGCTGCGCGCTCGCCTTAGCTTTTTCCAAGTGCCTGCACCCACCAGGTCGTGGGGCTCCCATATGGATCTGGCTGACGAACGAGAGACGGATCCTTCCCTATCGCTCGCTTGTTCACCAGATCCATTTGTCCCTTCGCGTGATCTTGAAGAATGCTCCGGCGCCTCTTCAGTTCATGCGGGGGACGATGAATCTCTTGGGTCTGCGGACCTTGAGCTTCCCACCTCTGAGCGTTCTCCCCACAAAGCCTTGTAGAACCACCTCAACACTTGTGGGGAAAGCCTATCAAGCAGCAGGTCAGGCTGGTGCTGCGCTGCACACCATGGTGGTGTTACAGGCTTACCAGGCTGACCTGTTGAAGGACCTGAGTGCGGGTGGTGCAATCGACAAGGAGTCATTTACGGAGCTTTGTCGGGCCACAGATCTGTCTCTCCGTGTGACCAAGCTAACATCCCATGCTATCGGCCGTTCTATGTCTGCTTTGGTTAGCACGGATAGGCCCTCACGGGCATCAAGGACAAGGATCGGCTATTCCTACTTGATGCCCCGGTCTCACCTTCCGGCCTGTTTGGCGACTCGTTCAACACAGTCGTCAACAGGTTTCGGAAGGTGAAGAGACACGAGGAAGCTTTCATGCAATTTCTTCCTCGCCGCACTCAAGGGGAGGGGCTGTCGGCCACCCAGTCCCGCCCCAGTTCTTCAGAAAGAGAGGCGCAAAAGCAGAGTGTGGCGAGTCGCGCTCCCCCTCGCAAGGATTGGGGACCGGCTCATCGCACTCAGCAGCCTCCAAAGCAAGACCTCAGGACCATCATCTCAAAAAAAGAAGTCCTGATGGTCTTGCACCCAGCCCCTGTGGGGATAGCCCCTCTCGGGACTGGGAGCGCAAAACATCTTCCCGCCCCTTCCCGATATCCCCACGAAACCTTTGTTCCATCCCCGCCGCCTCTGGTGTTTCGGGGGGCAGTGGTTTTCAGCGAAATGTTGGTTGTTCCGTCGCTTCCTGCTATCACCCAGGACATGGAACATCCAACATCCCCTCAACGGGAAGTATCAAAACTGGTACCCATTTCAGAGAGTCTGGCAGCGTAGAAACTACTGCCAGGTGTTTCTGCGTGGGTGATAAGGACAGTAGAAATAGGATAAAGAATCCAATTCATTCGCCATCCTTCGCGTTTCAGCGGCATGGTCTCCACTTCTGTGAAGCTGGAGCTGGCGCATGTACTGTCACAAGAGCTACAATCTCTGCTGCTCAAAGAGGCCATAGAACGTGTTTCTCTTCCAGAGAGAGAGTCAGGCTATTACAGCAGATACTTCCTGGTTCCCAAGAAGGATGGGGGGTTGCGTCCAATCTTAGATCTTCGAGGCTTAAACTGTACAGTCAAAGCGCTCAAGTTCAAGATGTTAACTGTCAAGATGATCGTGTCGCAAATTCAGCATCGCGATTGGTTCGTCACGATCGATCTCAAGGATGCATACTTTCATATAGAAATAATGCCACAACACAGAGGTTCGCTTTCAGGGGCAAAGTGTACCAATTTCGGGTTCTTCCGTTCGGCCTAGCATTATCACCCCGCACATACACAAAATGCATGGATGCAGCACTGGCTCCATTGCGACTCCAGGGCATTTGCATTTTGAATTACATAGACAACTGGCTAATACTAGCAGAATCTCAAGAGCTGTCACTTCAACACAGAAATATCGTGTTAGCTCATCTAGTTTCTCTGGGGTTGAGACTCAACGCCAAGAAAAGTGCTCTTTCTCCTGCCCAGAGAACGACATACTTGGGGATCGTATGGGATTCGATCACGATGCGGGCACAACTGTCTCCCGCTCGAATCGAGACCATTCAGCGTACCCTGAGCAAGGTCAGACTAGGCCAAGATTGCACTGTTCATCAGTATTAAAGAATGTTAGGTCTCATGGCATCAGCGTCCTCGGTGATCCCTATGGGCCTTTTGCATTTGAGACCATTTCAGTTGTGGCTCAAAGCCAGAGGGATTTCACCCGAGGGCCAATCCCCGAAGGCAAATAAGGGTTACGCGCCGTGCGCTTCATACCCTCTCTATGTGGCTCAGACCCCAGTTCCTCGCCTTGGGTCCCACTCTAGGGGCGCTTTGTTTCGCAGACTGCTAACGATAGATCCCTCCCTGTCGGGCTGGGGAGCGGTCTTAAGTGGTCATCCAGCCCAAGGGGAATGGGAGGGTCATCAGCTCGATTGGCACATCAACTGCCTCGTGTTGATGACTGTATTTCTGGCCCTGAAATACTTCCTCCATCAGCTGAAAGGCTATCATGTCCTAGTGCGGGTGGACAACCCAGCAGAAGTCTCTTACATAAATCGCCAGGGAGGTCTGCGTTCGCGCAAGCTGAACAAGATAGCAAGGCAGATCTTTCTCTGGGCTCAGGACAAGGTCCTGTCACTTAGAGCAGTATACATTTCTGGACACCTGAATGTGGGAGCAGATTTACTGTCCAGACAGAAACTACCGACGGAAGAATGGAAACTCCACCCCGAGGTAGTGAAACAAATCTGGGCAAGATTTTACGAAGCAGAGGTGGACCTCTTTGCCTCCCAACAGACAGCGCAATGTCCCCTCTACTTCTCTCTGAGTCACACAGAAAAAGATGTGTAAGTGGGAATTATTATCCCTTAGCTATAGGAGTTCATATGAGGAATTAGTTGCTTAACCAGGTTTAAGCCTTAAGCAAACACTTTAAATCCATATTACATCTCAAGCTCATGCTTGCTGCACTACAATCTACGTCTCTCTCCTGCATCTTACCTAAAAAACATTGCTGCCTCACAAAACTTTCCACTTCATTAGATCTTTTAGCCATTAAAGGTATGAGGCATTCCATTCATTTGTTAGGACAGACATTAGAAAGGCCTCAACTAAACTCACACGCTTTCCTATCCAGCGACGTGTCTTATCGACTGTGCTTTGGAGGAGGTATTTGTAAGTGCAATACTGCAAATCATTATACTCATGTAAAAGGATTATGTGAAGATTTAAAGAGATACTTCACAATGAACAAAATGTTTTTATCATCTAACAAGCAGCATAAATCACAAGAGTACATATGTACATATGAGAGCATTTGTAATATTTCATCCTTTTTTCTTTAATATTTTCTCTGTTCTCCCTAGCATTCTTCCAAGAATTCTTTTGAAAAAAAAAAAAAAAAAAACATTTGGGGCCAGTTGCATAAACGCAGCCGTTATGTAAATACTGTCTCTTAAGAACTTGTTTAACCAACTAGCAGTTAGCCAAGGGATAATCACTCTTACTTTTTGTTCTCAAATTAGGTCATCTGGTTTTAAAAAAAAAGTTATGACCAATCTTAAAGAAAAAAATATATGAATATTTTGTAAAACTAGTCTAAGCAGTTTATGTAACAGAACCCTGATCTTTCTGCCAGAGATTCCAGAAACTCTCTCTATTTAAAAGAACAGGTAGGTAAGTTATGTTATGTATAGTTATGTTTTTTATCATTGTTGTTTTTATTATTTTTTTCTTAAATCATTAATAATTAAATTATACATTTTATACAATTAATTTTATTTAAAATGTATGATTAAATAATAACAACAACAACTAACAACACCCTACACGTGTCACATACTGGTGGTTGTAGTAATCCAACCAATCCAAAATCCAAACAAACACTTCTTTATTAATCCACAAAGATACACACAGGAGATCACACGACATCACAGGAGATCACAGGAGATCACAGTTGCCAAACCAACAGGTGGCAATATAATCCTAACCGTAAAGCCATGTTGGCCAATCAGAAGCCTGGAAAAAAGGTTATTGCCGGTTCCGGTTATGACGTAACAAGCCAAAATCTCGGGTTTCACTGTCCACACGACAACACTGCAACTGGAGTTTCTAAAAATCTTCACCCTGGCAGGAGTTTTCAAAAAAGTTTGGTTTCAGTGACCGGATACTGCATTTGCATGTGAACGAACAGCCAAACCGCATAGAAAAAGCTGCGGTTTTGAAAATACCCGTGTTCGTGTGGACAGGGCCTAAACATTATCCTGACAACATGCCAAATAAAACACCCAAACAAAACTCAATCACCCAGAACACCCTAGCAACCTCTTAGCAATTGAATGGACTTTGTGAAGTCAACATCAACAAGTTTATCTTGACAATATGTTTACCACAACTTTTCAAATTTTTCTTTCTAAATAAATACAAATTCAGTAAAACTCATAATTTTCCTCTGCTATTATGTTTCTTATATTATCATCCAGTTCAATCTTTATTGAAGCTGCCATGACAATTATCACCAGAGTTTGTTCAATTATTAATTTAAGCTTCACACAATTTGTCTGTTCCTCTATATCCAGTTGACTTCATTTCCTTCCATTGCAGGTTCTGTCTGCAGGCTTCGCTCCATGGTGTCAAATAATTTTGACAGGCAATGGTAAATGGTTTCATTTTGTTATAAATGCACTAGGCTCGACTCCGTCTACAACTTCTGAAATTCACGCTGTTTCATGCTTCAAGGCTGTGTGTCGTTTTTGATTCCTCTTTGTGTAGGAAAGGCAATATTTCTAGGGCGGGCTCCCCCTTCTGTTTTGCCCATAGACTTTTCAATCAATCAGAGGCAGGCTTTTTTCCCACTGAAGTGTTCAATAATTCATCGGACTCTGGCTTAGGGCCATGGCTGATGTTCGTAAGAAGAATTGCAATGAAGAAGAGAAGGGTGGATTGCGTTTTGGGCTAAATTTACAGGCCGCAGACAATTAAGTGTTGCTAACAGGGCACATGGCTCTCGTTGAGTTCACAGATACAGCTTTCTGCTCATTTGTTCCTGTCAGGGACAACCAGCTTTAAAGCTATTTCAATAGAAAACTGCCACATAAAAGTCAGTTTTCATTTATTTATTCATAATTTCAGTCTATTGTTTTCATGTGTTATTTTTATCAAGATCCTCCAACCAATAAATGAAAAAAAGTAATATTTGAGAAAAATGTAAAATCTAATACAGCCAAATCAAAATGTACTGATAACTAAATCAGACATATATACCAGCAGTTTATTGAACACAATTTAAGTCTACTCAAATCTTTTCAAGAAGAAATTGTCCACAACACAGAAATTTATTCCATGATTGAGTTTAATGTGTAAAAACTCTAAACTGTGCCATAGAGTAAACTTATGCATTACTGCAGCTCAAAAGCAGTATATCAGCAGCTTCAGCAAGTCTGTGCACCCCTAATGACAAAGTCGAGGGAGGAAATCAGAAAAGTGAGACACTCCCAGATGCTGTTTAAGCAGTTCTGCTGAGATTTGAGGACTCATCTGGGGCAACGCTTGCCAACGATAACAATCCTGCATGTCCAATTAACAGAAATGCACAATAAAAAGTCATGTTGTGGCAACAATTCTGTCCTTAGAATGGTTTTGAATGGTGCATGCAAAAATAACCTTCCTCCCCAATTGTTCAAGATGCACCAATGTTCTGAAAACAGTTGTTATATAAAAGAGAGCAAGTGTTTGGCAGGTATAGGCTCACAGGTTTTTATGGGCCATGTGTTTACTTTAGTACTAATATTTCAGCTCTGAAAGAGGTATGTGCCCATCATACAAATGTGCAAATCAAAATGCAATTGTACAAAAACTTTATTCTATGTTTATACAACTTTTTTACAGGTTTTCATATTGATGTATGTTTTAGCAATAACGACCAAATTGTCAAAATTGTGTGAACACAATAACCAAATTTTTGACCATATTTGGTTATTTGCATACAATATACAATACGTTTACGTGTATCTAAGGTCAAAAAAACCCTTTAATTTTCACATTGCAGCATCACTTCTTTTCTCACAGTGTCTGAAACGGTTTAGTCAAGTATCAGCCAGTCTCTCTAAACCCCACCTTTCCGAGAGCCTACTTTGCTCTGATTGGTCAAATGGCCCAGTCTGTTGTGATTGGTCTACCGCTTATGCCCATTATCATATCTGAATTTTAGCTCTGGAGGCTAAGTTCCTCAGCACTTGAATACAAACAGTGATGCGAACAATAATGATGACTGGTTTTATCGTATTAATTTGAGCCCGAGTCCTCATCTTTGGGAAGTGCATGCAAAGTGAATTTGCTTTCGTAACACAGAAAACAGCGTCTTCTCGGCATGTCAACAACACAAACCAAACTATTCCAGGCCTCAGCTACAACTATAGTGTTTGAGGGCGGGTCAAAGTAGACGTTGTTCAAGGGAAGCCAATGAAGACCATAGGCTGGCATTACAAAATTTGTTTCAAACCTAACTAGGTTCGTGCAGGAAGTAAGAGTGGAATTACTGACACTTGTTTTAGTCTGTTCAGAATCAGTTATTTCTTTTGAGAGACAATAAATCCATTTATTTTGCACTTTGATCTTTGCAACTTTGCAGACCGTCTACATTCACAAACAGCTGTATTACACACTGCATGAAAGGTAATATTTGAAAAAAAGCAAAATGGGGCAATAGTGCTGTCGCCCAATAAAATGTGTAGCACTACACAAACCCTTGATGAATTCAGAACCACATACTGGCATACTACTCTTGCAATTTTATGCCATAGAAAGATATGGTAAAAGTATTATGAGTAGTATAGTAGTATGTAGTTTCCGAATTCAGCACCTAATTAACTGAATAATACATGGGAGGTCTTTACAATGAGCATAATTAAAGTCACAATAATCATCACCAATAACACCCCCCCACCACACACACACACACACACACACACACATTGGGTTTCCATTTGTATAGGGACTTTCCATACATGATTTTAATACTGTACAAACTGTATATTCTATCCCCTAAACCTAAATATGCCTGTTAACACAACCCTCACAGAAAACTTTCTGCATTTTTACATTTAAAAAAAATAAATAAAAATAAATAATAAAAAAAATAAAATAATAATAATAATAATATGATTTTTAAGCTTTTTTTTCCCCACATGAAGACCAAAAAATGTCCCCACAAGGTCAAAGATTTCTAGTATTGCCATCCTAGGGGGGATGTCACGCACACGCACACACACACACACACACACACACACACACACACACACACACACACACACACACACACACACACAGTTACCCAACTGTTGTACAAACTGTTGGTTCTGGCTTGTTTATTTGACTTTAAAACTGAATTTCTTATTGCTAATAGGCTTTAGTCTTTCAATTTATGAAATCAGCCACAAACAAAGAAATTCAATAAAAGTTAAAATATTGAACAAATCAGACCCGAGGATGCGGTCATGTTGGCAGCAAATATTGATCTGTTTCCCGTGCTGAGATCACTGACAAGTTTGCTTGAAAACATTTCCGAGAAGTTAATGAATTTTCATTGAAATGTGGTGTAACTGTCAAACTGTTTGCAATCTGGGCTAAACCAAACAATGTTATATTTAAAGTCTCAGTGGAATGATTGTAACGTAGATGTCATCAGTTTTTTTGATGCCATCTACTCTGCTTAAAGTAAGTAAATGTGGTATAATTGGTTCAAGATGATTAAAAGAGCAGCACAATGTGGCACAACTAAGCTTTATGATTTATAGATCTTACATGATGAACTCGCCACACTATTTGTAAAATAATGTAATCTTGCATAACATGGTTGTTAGTCATCATGGAATGGAACATAGTTTTCCACTTCAGATCAAATTCTATAATTCACAATTATTAGCCTTACTTCTTCATATATGGTAAAATAATCTTTCCCAGGAACAGTATGAGTTGCTCATTGTTCTGACTAAAATTAGATGAGTTCATGAATTGTTTAGACAATTCATGGCTCCCAGGAGGATAATCACTTTAATACACCTGCCCCATTGCTCAGGTGACAGTGACCTTTGGCTCTCCTTTTCTGTAGAAGATCTGAGGTTGATGTGAAAAGAAGGAAAAAAGATCCAAGAAATGACTTGGCTTTATGCATGTTATGACACTTTCAGGGGCGTGAACTGTAGATGAACTGTAAATTTGATTTAAATGTGCATAATGAGCTTAATTTGCCCTTAACCTGCCGTATAATTTGACACCAACGCTTATTCATAAGAACAACTGCAGTGATGCCAGATTGGATGAGTTTGATAGAATTCAATGGGGGCGGGGAAACACACTCTTAAGTGGGGAAAATTTAGGATGATTTTGGATATTTAAAGTATTAAATTAAACACTTGTGATTTATAATGTCTCAAACTCAATTACTGATTATCAGATCAGTCAAAACTTGTTCAGTTTCTATTCACACTCATAGGATTGCCACACCCATCATGATTTGGAAAGTATTTATTTATTTATTTATTTATTTATTGTTCAAGTTGGAATTGGGAATGGCCCATGACCTGTGTTCTTTCCTTCAGATGAGGTTTTACAACGTGATCTCATGAGTATTCGTGTGTATTTTTACTTAAAGTGTGGTTCTACCACTTGTACATGTATGTACATTTTCATACACTAAAACAATATTGCCATATTTACAGCATTAAAATGTAAATTATTTACGTATGAACAACTTTTAGACATACAAATGTGTACGAATCCTTATCAATATTAATATTGTGATTTTATTGCATTCAGTTGTCAAATCAATGACATTGTTTTAAGTCACATATTAAATGCAGTTTACTCATCTACTTTATGTGAAATTGTGGTAGGGGTTAAAGAATACGCTATGCACTAGTATAACGCATAACAAATGCCTAGTAAGGAACAGAGACATGAATAACATTACAAAAAGGTTCTTTATTCATTCAAATCACAAAAACATTGAGCGTACCATGGAAGCCACACCCCATAATCTAATCAGGCAGGAGCAACGCACACTAAATGTGAACGTGACCGGACAGACACTGAGTGAACAAGAATACACATGGTGATTAACTAAAAGATAGAGTTGGTGTCCATAGTAACAGATGAGTGGCGGGAAAATCAAACAAAGGAAAACTTGTGACTAGAGAATACAAACTAAAAGTCCATGAAAACTAAACTGAACATAATGGTGAAATAACAGCCCTTCCTGGTAGGTGCGACCTCACACCATAACAGAAGAAGTAAGGGAGGGATGGAGGGGGCTTTGGAGACAGGATATGATGAAGGGATGGCAAAGGGTAGGCACGCTGGCAGGGGAAACTGGAGAAGGTTCAGACGGAGGACGGGGGAGGAGGCTTGAGCAGGGGCGTGATGGCAGATATCCAGGCCACTGCCAGAAATGTGCTCCATGGTGGCGTCGACGGAACCAGGAGCCATGGTGCTAACAGTCCTGACACCACCAGGGTGACAGCCGGAGGCGATGACGCTGGAGAATGAGCCCACCGTGCAGGCAGAAAGGGAGATGGTCCATGCTGGAATCGTTGGCGGGAGGAGCGTAGACGAGGGAGTCTGGGAAGACGGATCGAGGAGGAGCGATGTCCACCGAGGTCGTAGGCGAAGTTGTGGGCTCCACTTGCTCAGGCGAAGACGGCTCCCAGCTGGCCCAAGGTGGATCCTCACGAAGTCTGCAGTGGGCTCAAACTGCTTGAATTTGATCGTAGGGTTCTGGCTGGGCACTGGGACTGGAGTGGGGCTGGTGATGTCCTCAACGGTGAAGCCTGATCCACAGGATACCAGCAACCACTCCACAAAGTCAGCAAAGCTACCTTGAGGAGGTTCCCCGGACAACTGCGCTCGAGTGGCAGTGTTGAGGCCAACGCAAAGAAACGTGCAGAGGCAGTCGTCCGGGCCATAGCCAAGCCATAGTAGCTTGACGGCAGGGAAGTCCATGATGAAAAATGAAAAGGAAAAAAAAAAAAAAAAACATGGACTGAAGACGATCAACAAACACTAGAGATAATCCACTCACTTCCACTTTTATTGTCCGGTCATCTGTTACTGGTGGTTGCAGGTAAACAGACGAAGATGAAGAATAAGGTTCCAACACAAGTTTAATATCAATAACCCACAAAACATGCAAACAGGCAGGAGCAACACACACTAAATGTGAACGTGACCAGACAAACACTGAGTGAACAAGAGGACGGCAATGTTAATGTATTTGGTCTGCTGCTGCAGAGCAAGTACCGAGACTTGCTACTGCCAATACATTCACAGACATTGCTGCTGCACATGTAACATACTTGAATTAACCCCCATAGCAGATATATACAGGTAGAGCTGGGGAAGGTGGAGGGTTTCTGAAAGCACACTGCAGACTGCTAACAGCAACACTGAAGGTATTTGTTTGAAGGTTGAGCCGCAGCTCATTGGCCGCTGATGCAACAGCAACCAAACATCTATGTAGATAATGATGTGATCACTACCAAATGAGTTAAATACCTATCAACCTGTGCCATCTAGAGTTTCATGCCAGAACTAGGTAATTCTATTTATTTAAAACATGGGAGCAGAGCATCTGTTCACAAAATTATAAGATTTTGCTCTTTTTTGTGACTTTGCTGCAAACTTACATCATGTTAAACAATACTACACTTTAAACCTTTAAAATGAATAGCATTTCTGTAATAGTTTAACCATCGTTTATCATTTTGTCATGAGACACAAAAGTAATTTTCTCAGTATAGTCCCCTATAGTAATCTTTAGAATCCATACGTTTTCGAGGAACAGACCCAAATTCAAGACTTTATTCGTCAATCTTCATCTGCATTCTCAGCAGCGACTGTAAATGTCAAATCCCATGCTTGTTACAAATTCAGAAACTGCCACCACTGGAAGTTTTACGCATTTTACGGGCGTGATATAAAACACTCGGACCCACTTTATATTAGGTGGCCTTAACTACTATGTACTAACTTTTAAATTAATAATTTGATACAATGCACTTATTTGTACATACATGTTTTTACATTGTACTTACATTTTAAAGGGGTCATGAACTGCGTTGCTTTATTGTTTTATGATGTTTCCTGGGGTGCACTTATAATGTTAGAATGCTTTTTACATCAAAAATTGTCATAATTTATAAATAAAAGGCACTTTTCCTACCCTGATTTTAGCCCTCTGGTTTGAACGCTCTGTTTTAAGGGGCGTGTCTGCTGTGAGACTTCAGTGTAAACGCCCACTGCTGTGATTGGCTAACGTCTTTCCATTTGAAATAGCTAAGTATTACTCTCTCTTTTAGCGCGTTTTTACTATTACAGCTCTCATGGTTAACTAATCGTGAAAAATGTTGCATTACATTTAAATCTATGGCATTATATTAAGATCTATGGCATTATATTAAGATCGTGGCATGAAAGGTTGCAGAGATGAACATTGTAGCCGATCACAGACATGCTGAGCGCATGAAAGCAGTGATCTCGTCATTGCAACTCAGTTTCTGTACACCAATGAATGCTTTCTTCTTCACTAAGTGCAAACGTGATATAGTTAAGAGATTCGTTGAATAAAACGGGAGTCACTGATAAACGCGTCACTGATAAACTCTCGCCATTTGATTGACAGCTCCAGCGCGCGCTGCTCCAACGATTGCAAAGGGAGCTTTCTTTATAGAATTTAACCACCGTTAAATAACAGATTATTTTCATCCTACTAAGAGAAACAACGCAAGTTGACTTTTAGTCACTGGTTTGATTTACTGACACACAGACAAAGAACATCTGACTGTACAAACCCGATTCCAAAAAAGTTGGGACACTGTACAAATTGTGAATAAAAAAGGAATGCAATAATTTACAATCTCATAAACTTATATTTCATTCACAATAGAATATAGATAACATATCAAATGTTGAAAGTGAGACATTTTGAAATGTCATGCCAAATATTGGCTCATTTTGGATTTCATGAGAGCTACACATTCCAAAAAAGTTGGGACAGGTAGCAATAAGAGGCCGGAAAAGTTAAATGTACGTACATGAATAATTACATTTCAGATCAGGCATTAGAATTAACACAGTTACTTAGATGTTGCATTACTGTCGAGCCCAGGCACTGCACAATATTTTGTAATCCTCAGCGGCATGTTTATTGCTTTGTAGCTCGATCTGGTTTAACACCACGTAGGCCTATGTTATGCGTGAATCGGTGGGCGGGGCTAAACAGGCAGTGATGAAGTAGGCGTTGATCTTCTACTGCAGAGACGGTGCTTGCGGTCGTTTGCTGGGCCTGGTGTCAATAAAAGCTTTTATTGGACTAACAAGGAAGTTTTCAGTTCTGAAACTTACAGGATATTCTTGTAGTATGGTGACCTCTTATATGTCAAAAGCTCAAGGAAAATTTGATTTCTCAGTTCATGACCCCTTTAAAAATTACCTGCATGTAATTACATCTGTAATTAATTTCTGTATTTACATTTATAATTACACTGTTGACACTTCCCTTACACCTAACTCTACCCTAACTTTACCTGTATCCCACCTCAATATCAGCAAAAGTGTTTTGCAATACAATATGAACACAATAAGTACATTGTACATATTTTTGATTGAAGTACATACAAACCCGATTCCAAAAAAGTTGGGACACTGTACAAATTGTGAATAAAAACAGAATGCAATGATGTGGAAGTTTCAAATTTCAATATTTTATTCAGAATACAACATAGATGGCATATCAAATGTTTAAACTGAGAAAATGTATCATTTTAAGGGAAAAATAAATTGATTTTAAATTTCATGGCATCAACACATCTCAAAAAAGTTGGGACAAGGCCATGTTTACCATTGTGTGGCATCCCCTCTTCTTTTTATAACAGTCTGCAAACGTCTGGGGACTGAGGAGACAAGTTGCTCAAGTTTAGGAATAGGAATGTTGTCCCATTCTTGTCTAATACAGGCTTCTAGTTGCTCAACTGTCTTAGGTCTTCTTTGTCGCATCTTCCTCTTTATGATGCGCCAAATGTTTTCTATGGGTGAAAGATCTGGACTGCAGGCTGGCCATTTCAGTACCCGGATCCTTCTTCTACGCAGCCATGATGTTGTAATTGATGCAGTATGTGGTCTGGCATTGTCAGGTTGGAAAATGCAAGGTCTTCCCTGAAAGAGACGACGTCTGAATGGGAGCATATGTTGTTCTAGAACTTGGATATACCTTTCAGCATTGATGGTGCCTTTCCAGATGTGTAAGCTGCCCATGCCACACGCACTCATGCAACCCCATACCATCAGAGATGCAGCCTTCTGAACTGAGCGCTGATAACAACTTGGGTTGTCCTTGTCCTCTTTAGTCCGGATGACATGGCGTCCCAGTTTTCCAAAAAGAACTTCAAATTTTGATTCGTCTGACCACAGAACAGTTTTCCACTTTGCCACAGTCCATTTTAAATGAGCCTTGGCCCAGAGAAAACGCCTGCGCTTCTGGATCATGTTTAGATATGGCTTCTTTTTTGACCTATAGAGTTTTAGCCGGCAACGGCAAATGGCACGGTGGATTGTGTTCACCGACAATGTTTTCTGGAAGTATTCCTGAGCCCATGTTGTGATTTCCATTACAGTAGCATTCCTGTATGTGATGCAGTGCCGTCTAAGGGCCCGAAGATCACGGGCATCCAGTATGGTTTTCCGGCCTTGACCCTTACGCACAGAGATTGTTCCAGATTCTCTGAATCTTTGGATGATATTATGCACTGTAGATGATGATAACTTCAAACTCTTTGCAATTTTTCTCTGAGAAACTCCTTTCTGATATTGCTCCACTATTTTTCGCCACAGCATTGGGGGAATTGGTGATCCTCTGCCCATCTTGACTTCTGAGAGACACTGCCACTCTGAGAGGCTCTTTTTATACCCAATCATGTTGCCAATTGACCTAATAAGTTGCAAATTGGTCCTCCAGCTGTTACTTATATGTACATTTAACTTTTCCAGCCTCTTATTGCTACCTGTCCCAACTTTTTTGGAATGTGTAGCTCTCATGAAATCCAAAATGAGCCAATATTTGGCATGACATTTCAAAATGTCTCACTTTCAACATTTGATATGTTATCTATATTCTATTGTGAATAAAATATAAGTTTATAAGATTTGTAAATTATTGCATTCCTTTTTTATTCACAATTTGTACAGTGTCCCAACTTTTTTGGAATCGGGTTTGTAGTAGTTAAGGCCACCTAATATAAAGTGGGACCAAACGCTCATTGCAGTGTTGCCAAGTCCATGGCTACTTTTACACTGTTGCTGTGGGTTGTTCTTTTAGCTGGGTTTTTCTGCTCTGTACCTCATACAAAACTATTATTGTAACAATTCCACTGAAGGCGAGTTGCAGTGAGAACCCATGTGCAGTTTATTAACATAAACAAAGACAAAATATACAATAAACAAAGACTTGGCTTGACTTGAACCATGAACTAAACTTGAACAGAAACATAAACTCACCAACAGCGGTTACATGAACAAAGCTAGATAAGAGACAATGCAACTATATATATATATATATATATATATATATATATATATAAATAAACACACAGAGACTAATGACTAACAAGGAACACCTGTGAATAATCAAACAATAAAACAATCACAAAACACATTACACATGAGACTAGAGAAGCACATGACATGATCGCATGAGGACAAGGAATCACATGACAAACAGGAACCATGACTGTGACTAAACTTCAAAATAAAAGACATAAAACATAAATGTGAATCAAAACCCAAAAACCAACGCCACATAGACCCCTCTCAAATGGCGGCTCCAGACGCCCTAATGTTACACCCAACCCAAAACCAAAACAAAAAGTCCAGGAGGGTGTAGCAGCAGGATGGGGCACAGTGAATTCATGGACGGACTCTGTGACCATAGCATGGTGCACATTGAGTTCACGAGCGGTCGCCGCCTCTGGAGCAGCTGTAGTGGACGCAGTCTCGGGAGAAGTGTGTGCGGCCCAAACACACAGGATGATGGTTGCCATCACAGGCAGCGCTGTAGACAGAGGGATCATTTCCGGGACCGCCGTCATGCAAATATTTTATGCAAGCATGCTAAATACCTGGACCTGCAGTGTGAAAATCGTGTGTTCCCATCATAAGGGTTCATGAACTGCACACATTTTAGTTTGAGCTGGTCATTTTCTCGCCTGTGCTTAAGAATGTGGGATAAAAATAGGTGAAACAGGTAAAATAAAATCCCAAAATTAAAACTCATTTACTATACAGAGCCTTATTTATTTTTTTGTTACATTTTAATACATGTCAAGCCTCACCCAGGCACCAGTCATTGAGCAAGTTCAAGTGATTGCTTGAATACTCAGCATGATTGAGGTTATGGGTTCATGGACATGACCACTAATAGTAAACCAACTCTGCTGCACCACCCGTTTAATGGCTAAGTAAAGTGTGTTTAACTTTTAATTTTCATTTCACTAGATATTAATTTACAATAAAAGTGCCATAATATTTTAATGTCCTCGGCTGCAAGGTCAAGGCAGACACTACAACGTAATTAGGATAAAATTAATAGAAGGCGTTTATGACTTAATTTGCTGCTGTTTAATTGAAAAATATGGCCAGATTTTATCCTCTAGTACTACTATTGAACTAATTTTTGCCATGAATTGTGAGAAGGGAAAAACAAAATTCTTTACTTTATTTCATGGTTGTTCAACCTCTATATTATCTAGCCCTTAATTTATATGTAGAGTATGCTCATTTCTAGTTTTCGCAAATGTTTTTTCATCTGCTCATTTTAATTACAAATTGATCCCATTATGAGCTGACATTCATAGTGTATGTTGTGGTTTTATGGCCTAGAGAAAGAGCTCAGAGCGAGTCCTTGTTTTGTGTTTTAGTGTAAAATACAGAAACTCCATGAGAAATGGGCATCTGGGGGACATTACAGCCAAACTGCAACGCTATGACGGAGTTGGTTACTGAGGTCTGAACAGTGCAGTTTTGCTGAAATGATTCGTCTTTATAATATATCAGCTTGTTTTGACCTTGGTGTGGATACGCAGATAAGTCCAAAGAAAAAATCTCCAGAGGAGAGGAGTCAGAGGAAATCTACAGCCATGGTTGGCCATAAATTTATCACAATATGAAGCAAGGAAGATCAATTATTTAGTCCGTTAGACAAGGCCACAATGAATAAGAGGGCGAGGAAAAGAAATACACAGCGAGGGTAGATCAACTTCAGAAAAAAAATGCTAAAAGAATAAACAATGATTTGAAGATATATCAGGGACAAATAAATGAGACTGTGCTAGCCAGAAATGAGATCAATGTAAACTTGAAGGAGAGCACATACTGTTTGTGGGATGACAAGTCTAACATAGTGACTGGTGGGGTTTCATTATTACAGGGAATGCTAACAATGTCCTCGCTTTGTCGGTAATGAGCACTCAGAAGACTATGCAGTGGCTGAATCTAACTCATCGCACACACAAAACGCCTGGTTTACTGACACGATCTGTATGCGGTTCAAATTGGGTGGTTGACATAATTAGTGTAAAGGTTTGACTCCAAATTTATCTACCTGAAACCAGAGAGGAAAGTGAGTAGTGCTCCACAGGCTGCTTTTTGATGGGCCTGAGGTTATAAAAATGTCATTTCTACCCCACAAGGTGGCTTGCAGAAAGCCATGATGACAATTAATACTCTTTCTGGTTATGACAGTGAC
Organism: Coreius guichenoti; assembly: GCA_039654105.1. Taxonomy (NCBI): domain Eukaryota; kingdom Metazoa; phylum Chordata; class Actinopteri; order Cypriniformes; family Gobionidae; genus Coreius; species Coreius guichenoti. The sequence continues at coordinate 33,197,488 of CM077169.1, forward strand.
AAAATACCGCCTGCTTCAAGCTCCATCCCCATTTGGAATGGAAATAAGTTTCTCTCTCGTTTGCTACAAGAAAAATGATCCTCTATATTTATCTTATATCTTCTCTTTCCTGGGGAATTACAGGAAAGTGGGTCATGCGATGAGTTGATTAACCGTTTGACATCTTTGTATGGGTTATTGGGACGTACATAATACAAAACATGGGTTACACTTTTCACTTTCAATTTTTTTGGTCCCCATGAGGAAAACAGCTTATAAATCATACTAAGTGATGTTTTTGGAAAATGTAAAAATACAGAAAGTTTTCAATAAGGGTTGTGTTTAGGGGTAGGGTTAGGGGATAGAATATGCAGTTTGTACAGTATAAAAATCAGTATGTTAATTTAAAGTCCCCATAAAACATGAAAACCCTTACCAAACGTGTGTGTGTGTGTGTGTGTGTGTGCTTGTTTATGTGATTTATGAGGACACAAATTTGTATAATGACATGGGTATTATACTGGTATTACAACGTAAACGTGGTTTATGAGGACATTTCCTGTGTCCTCGTAATAACATACAAAAAACATACTAAACAATGTTTTATTAAAAATGTAAAAATGCAGAATGTTTTCTGTGATGGGTAGGTTTAGGGGTAGGGGTAGTGTAGGGGGATAGAATGTACAGTTTGTACAGTATAAAAATCATTACGTCTATGGAATGTCCTCATAATGTAGTTGCACCAACATGTGTGCGTGTGTGTGTGTGTGTCTGCCTCAAACTGGCACCCAGCAGCATTCAATAATACAAAACTGCATCTTATTCTTACTGTCAGATTGGATTCCAGGATATGGGTTTGGAACAGCATTTCAAGTTTTGTATGTCATATAAATTAGCTTAGAAGCAAACCAAACATTTTTTTTTTGTATTCCCACAACACAGTGTAATTGATTGGTGCATCCCAAATTGGTCTGTATCAGAAGATGGGAGGTATGCCAGCCGTCACACTCAATCAACCTCTCTGCATCTGCAAATGTCAAAAGGAACATGAGGTGAATGGAAATGCCTGGAAGACAAAAACCTATACCAATAACCTACATCAGTGCTTCTCAACTGGTGCGCTGTCACCCAAAAATGGAATTTGTTCAGAGAGGGTTGCAGACAGCAGGTAAATAACAAAATGCAACTAATGATATAATTGGGTATAGTTAGGATAGCAAAATAAAGCTTATCAACTTTCAAAAGGGAGAACATGTTTCCTATAGCTTTTGTAATTGATGTGAGAAGCAATCTGTCCAATCAAACTCCACTGTATTTTAGCATAAATTAATCTCACTTATTATGGCTAATAATAATACAATATTTGGCCCAGTATTTATTTAATGCACTGGACTGGTAAAACACAATTCTGCTGTTGTTTATGCATTTACAAAATTGACAGTTTGTATTCAGCAAATGTCACTTTCACTATTTTGCATATGGCCTATGTTGTTCATTGCCATGTTTAAAGAAAGTTCCCCATAATAAAAAATTCTGTCATCATTTACTCACCCTCATGTTGTTCCAAACAAGTATGACTTTCTTTCCTCTGCGGAACAAAAGAAGATATTGTGGGGGGGAAAAAACTGTTTTGCTTACCATTGATTTACATTTTACAAAAAAGAAAACATTAAAGAGTACATAACACACACAGTTTTTGCCAATCTCATGTTAATCTTGAGTACCTATAGAGTAGGATTGTATCCTTCATATCTCTGAAGAGTCTTTAGTTTTATCATTTATAAAAGACAGATACGGTGTACCGATTCTTTCCGAAAACAGCCGAGCTCGAGACTCACAAGCACACACACACACAAACAATACATCATGGCATTATCCCTGGATAACTTTCGATTTACTATACGTTTGTGTTGTTTACATTATATGCACTTACGCGCCGATTGCCAACAAAACACAGACATTTGATGCAGTTTCACTTCCCGCCTACGGGTTCGACTCATGACTGGGAACAAACAAACACACTTGCAGAACTCCGTTGCTGCTCCAGAAAAACAAACTGCATCCGTTTCCTTAACGCTGGGTTATTTGGGAAGCTTAACAAGGTTATCTTTCCCTCACAACCAAAAACACACTTCTTTAGTGACATTGTTGATTTGGTGGCCGACGGCTTCTGTAACCTGAACAAACCTCGTTGATGGCCGTGCTCTTGCCCTCGCTCTGGTTGATGTGCGCACGAGCTCATCCGGGAGAAGTGCCCATACAAGGAATTACGCCCTTTATGACGTCATACAGGGCCATACTCGAAAAAAAACTTTACGAAACTTATACGAATCTTGAAGGAGTGTATTTGGTACAGAAATACTCTGTCATACTCGTTTTTTTTAAATTTTGGCCATGTTTATCATGAGAATCCAACTCTTAACAGTGTAAATAAGTCAGAATGCATGAAATAGCATTAGACCCCCAAAATAATTGAAAGCATTTCTAAAAGTAAGCAAGCAACATCTTTATATTGCATGCTCTTCTGTTCCAATTAAAACCAAAATTCATTATCAATTAATTATGTTAATCAGAGCAATATACATCCCAAATGTATTTGTTGTTGTTTTTTCCCAGTCCAGCCTGAATAATTACACAATAACATTTGGTATTTGCCGAATTATGCATTCTGTTGAGATTTGTGCTTTGTAAATGAAGCAATAATTTCTACTCTGTTCTATTTTCTTTCCTTTCCCTCCCTCCCAGCAATCTCTGTTAACTCCCAGAACAATGGGGAGTGATGTTGACTCCTCTCCTCTTTCTCTTAACCTCTGTCGGCTACCAGTATGCCAGTCATCATAAGTATCCTTAGTATCGTCAGTCGCCCCTCTCTCTTTTCTTCTATCTTAAAGCAGGTGAGCTCTGCCCCCAATTTTTACTTTTCTGTCCCCAGCCTCTTTGATGCACTCCTGGACTCGAGAGGCTGTGTTAACAGATTGCCAATAAGCTGCGTGTCAAGCTCCTGCGACACATGTCCTCTGGTCAGAGTAATGGTACTTCCCTCATGGGAGAGGAGCTCTTACCCATCACAAAGACCTCCCCGTTTCCTTGTCTGCTCCCTGTAAGCCATATAATGTGATGGGAGGTCACAGGTTAAACGGCGCATCATGGGATCGAGATCTCCACTCAGAGTAGGAAGGTTTTAACTGGTGACCTGTTAAGTGCTGTTAATAGTACCAACAAACAGTGTTCAAATGTGAGGTAAAATTGGCATTGGTGAGTCAATACAACAGTTGCTCATCATTGGCTGGTAACTTGTAATGGGTGAAGTGGCTGCAATAAAGAGCGCAACAGAGTAAAAAAAACAGTCTTTAATAATAATAATCCAACAAGAACACACAGGAGATTTCAGGGTTAATAGTATAACAACCACATAAATGCGTAAACGAGACAGACCGAACAAAAAAAACTGATTGAACTGTAGGCCTAAATACACAGACTGAACAGAACAGGTGTATAAATTAAGAGCTATGGAAACTACTAAGCACAGGAACTCAGGCAAACCAGAACAGGGAAAACAGAACTAAAACACAATAAAACAAAAGAAAGAACTATATGTTACATAACTTTAGGAATAGCAATAATATTATATAACAATAATATTAAACAGTATGCCAATTATATTCCTAGACTTTCAGGGAGGGTTAAATACTTTAAAGGAAGTTTTGTTTGCTATAATATTAAATGTAAAAAACAAAGGGCATTTGTGACTCGCAATCTGTCAAGGTTCATCTCATGCAGCATGAAATATAATTTTGTGTAACACAGTTATAGCTATTTAAAAAAAAAAAAAAAAGAGGTTTTAATGATATATTTTTGATATGTAAATATATAATCAAGTGATACATAGTGACTGTATACTTGGCATGCTTTTTCGATCTCCTGTCGATACTGATACTGTTGCTATGATTACCTCCTTTAGGGAACTTCGACTTCTGTTCTTTAATGACTATTTGATGGTGACAGGTAATGTAACTTCACTGCTAAAACTTTTTTATATAAAAATATATATTGATATAACAGGTGGTATATACATACTTTTTTATGTAAAAAATCTGTACTTTTTTATGTAAATATTTTTTTCTCCGGAGCTTAATGTGACAGTTCATATTTATAATTTCTCACCTTAAACCACCAATTTGAAAACATAACGATGAAAAATGACAGGTCTTCACGTTTTGTCACAGTCAGATGTATTCATGAGGTAAAATAACACATCCATATGTTTGCATAAAGTAACGGCAGGCTCTGCATTTTTACAACAAACCCAGCCGTGCTGGTTCAGTTCAAAGGCAGAGGTCAAACCATGCAATCTGCTACATGAGTAAATATCACAAGATCACAAACTCTTCAGGTTTTGCTGGGTGCATCATGCTCACTGAAAAAAAATATTTTTACTGCTTGTTCAAATTGCTTAATTAAAATGAGCTAAAGCAACACAATTGCTATACATTTTGTCCTAACTTAATTTGATTGTGTTCAATCCACTTAAATATAAGTCAAATTGAAGTTTACTTAATCCGTTTGTGTTGAGATTACATGAATGATTTGTGTTGCATTAACTGAAACTGGGCGGGGCTTGTTAGTTCCCAGCATGCTTTGCATATGGCTAAATCAAGAGAGAGTAAATGTTATTTTATAGGTAAAAATTTTATTTTATGTATTTTTGAGCAAGATGAGAAAGGGGGAGACTTGATTGTGTTCAATAGTTTTTAATATTTAATTATGTTGGAATTATTAGAACAATTTAAATTACAGTGGGTTACCATTGTGGAGAAGAGTGGAGCATTTGCTTAGGCTGTGGATTGATACAGCTAATGTCACAACTGCATTGTTGAAGGAGCTTTTCATGTTTAGCATTTAAGATGCTAATGTGTGTTATTGCTAGCTAAAAGTTTGTCAACTAGCTAGTGCAGTATCATAATTCAGTTGTGTAACATTAAAGTATATGAAATTGAAGTGGATGAATGAATATATGAAACTGAAGTTACATGAACAAATTATGTTTGTTTAACTTAATTGATTTATGTGGGAACGATGTACACAATTAAATCATGTAAATCCAACACACTTTTTTTTTCAGTGCTCTTTAAGTGACAGTTTCATGTTTGAGATTAATCTGTTTCCCCACATTGCCTCATGTGGCTGTATTCTTTACCTCCTTTTCCAGCTCTGAAGGAATGGCTGAAGCACTTTTCATCATTCTCTGAAAAATTGATTTTCCCCTGACAAGCTCATAACACTCAGTTTCATCTGATGCAAGGACAGTTAACAGGTAAACTCCTCTCCACACTCCTCTGCATACCTAAGGCTAGAATATCAGTTAAATAAAAGAGAAATACTTGCGATACTTTATTATGTTTATCTCTTGTAAACAACCAAAAAAAAAAAAAACAACCATCAGCAGCTTTTGCTGGAAATAAAAGTTATTTCTAGACAGATGATATTGATTGCCTCACGCTGTTTTCAGATCTAAACCAAATAAACATCGACATCGTGTTTCACTCTATTGCATCAATGTTATAGCTTTGTATTCCAAGTGGTTACATCATAATCAAAGTCGAGCTGAGGGTGAGCATCACAGGGCGCTACGTACTGCTCTTCTTCAGACATCAGAATTGGGGGACAACAGGAACTATTGAGTTGCACTTTGAGGTGCACAAAGGAAATAAAGCCAGCTGAGTAAAGTGCATATTGTCAAACAAAGTAAACTGTTATCTTCACAGGCAAGGCAAAGGGACCATCACTACCAGATGTTATTTAAACATTCATTCAACTTCCTGTCCTAACACTTCTTCTGCTTCATTTAGCTGAGAGCAACAATGAACTAGATGTCAGTTCTTAGCTTGGATGTGGTACTTTTCCCCACAGGGTTAGTTCTGTTGCTCTGCAGGGCTGGTGCAGATCCAGAGGCTCGGCACCTTAGAATCTCAGAAACAAGTTCAGAGCAGGTACCTCAGAATACAAAGTGCACAACACAGTCTCACAGTAATTCACAAGTATTTTACAAGGTGGCTAATTCATATGAATTCGTACGACCTCACTGGTATGATTTTGTGCGATTTGTTTAGACCCCAGTGACGGGCAAGTTTAGTAGCGGGATGGTCCTTCCTGGTGGCTAATTCGTACTAATTTGTATGATTTGAATCATACAAATTTGTACGAATTAGCCACCTCGTAAAATGCGAATTGCTGTGAGATCGGGTTGAAGAGCCGCATTGAACAGAGTACAGTTTATGTACACTACCAGGGGGGTATTCCAAAAAGCAGGTTATGTGACATACCTGGGTATGTTTAAGAGTAAGTAAGCGGATAACCTCAACTTTCGGTTCCAAAAATGGAGGTAACTTTCAGGGTATGTAGGGTAAGTAGCCATAGCAACTCACTTTCTGAACATAACCTTCTCCAGAGCAGGTTATGTTCCAAGGTTAGTTTGCTTAAGAGGTATTCAGATGCGTGTTATATAATTAATATACGTAGTTATATTAATATAACTAAATTTGTTATATAGTTACAGTTATATAATATACAATATTATATATTAATTCTAAAGCACTATTATAACAAGGTAATGTTGAAATGTTAATTCAGTTAAAATATATTTATTATTTATTTTGTTTTCATCTCACACATGGATCTGCATTCAATTAATTAGCATCAAACAAACAATATAATCCTTATTCTCAGTGAATAAAGATTACTTATTAAACGAAAAGATTGAAAAAAATTATTGCACAGCCACCAAATAGGTGGCGATGTGCACTAAGTAGGTTATGTAAATCACCATTAAACAAAAGAAGAAGTAGGAAGTAGAATGGCGTGCTTTGTCTTAGCATCTGTTTCCATGGTGAATCATCGATTTGTTGCTCTGTTGAGAATGTCTTGTGTGTTATCCGGGAACATACTCTGAGTTGTCTGAACTTACACACGGACGTGTTTTTGGAACCAGCATACCTCGAGTAAGCAAGGTTTGGGTTAATCAACCAAGACTATTTGACTATGACTATTTGTCAAATACACAGATCAGAGACATTTTCATTCAATACTTTCTGCTTAATACAGCGTCTGTTTGTACAAGAATAAAGTTCAACATAAGCCTATATTATCAACGATGTGGGGTCTACGTTTTTATCAGTTTTATTTTGATAAACATGACACATAACATCGCGACTACATGAAAAGAAATTTTACTGTTATAAAAAACAGATTTGTGAGCATTAGTGGAACTGAAGGTTTTAGAATAAACACGAAATGCACGTGATCGCTGTCATGCAGTGAATCCGGCCAATCGTGGAACAGCTGTGTCATTGTCAGAGCTTGTGCAGCTGCTCTGGATAAGCTGCGCAGAATAAACTAGCCGGCTGCTCTCGAATCGCTCTCGCAGCACTTTGATGGCATACGTTGCAGTCACGTGGCGCTATAATAGGAAATGTTTCTTGAGCATAAGCATATTAGAATGATTTCTGAAGGATCATGTGACACTGAAGACCGGAGTAATGAAGCTGAAAATTCAGCTTTGTCCTCAGCAATAAATTACATTTTAAAATATGTTAAAATAGAAAACAGTTATTTTATTTGTCATTTTAATTGTAATAATATTTCACAAAATTACTGTTTTTATTGTATTTTCTACCACCATGTGATAATTAATATATTTCTGTCATGACAACTCTCGGAGAGATTGGCATGGTTATAGAGATTGGCATGGTAATGGATATGGCAAAGTTAATGTATTTGGTCTTGGTTGGATGAATCTGCTACGCTGCTGCTGCAGACTTGCTACTGTCAATACATTCACAGACATTGCTGTGAGCATAAGACATGCTGCTGCTGTAACATGTAACATACATACAATAACCCCAATAGTAGAGCTATGCAGGTAGATCTGGGGAAGGTGGAGGGTTTCTTAACACGCACTGCAAACTACTAACAGAAAACTACCAGTATTTGAATGTTGGGTAACACTTTACAATAACTCACAATATGAATCATTCATTAAGCATTAGTAAATAGTCAATTCATCATTTATAAAGCATTGTCCCTACATTAATAGAAATTAGTAAGCACTTCATAAATACAGCTGTAAAAGCTTTATTCTTGATTTATAAGCATATCTATAATGTGTTTAATAATTGTATTTTCATACTTTATTAATGATCAATTTATCATTTCTAAATTAAGTATTTCATTATTTACAAACCAGTCGTCAGTGGTTCATAAGATCATTTAGAAAGTGTAAGTAAATGATTAATAAACTATTTAAATGTACATTTATACATATTATTTAGACATATAGTAATAGTTACTCAGTGTGTTAATAACTGCTTTATTAACATATATTCATGATTAATTCAGGTAGTTATAAAACATTTAGTAGTTGTCAGTTAACTATTTTTGTGAGCTCATCTAAAGTGAGGAATATTAATGCCTCGTAAAGCTTTCACAAAGGAGATTTAAAGGCTCAGTTATCTTCTAACGGAAAAAGGAAACAAACACAACACAGAGTGATGAACATAGAAATATTTATTTCAAGATGCAAAAAATGAAACTACAACTGTATACTTGATATAACATGAAAACTAAACCTCTGAAATATCATATAAAAATAAAAAAAGGTACTAAACAAGCAACAAAATGAACAAAGAACAAAATAAGAAAGCAATACACAAAAATAAGCAACAAAATGAAGGGGAAGATGTTTATTTTTCATGTTATATCAAGTGTACAGTTGTAGTTTCATTTTTTGCATCTCTGTTTATTACTCTGTGTTATGTTTGTTTCCTTTTTCCGTTAGAAGATAACTGAGCCTTTAAATCTCCTTTGTAAAAGCTTTACGAGGCATAAATAGCCCTCACTTTAGATGAGCTCACAAAAATAGTTAACTGACCTGAATTAATCATGAATTACAGTAGGAATACATGTTAATAAAGCATTTATTAACACACTTAGTAACTATTACTGTATATCTAAATAATATGTATAAATATATATTTAAATAGTTTATTAATCATTTACTTACACTTTCTAAATGATCTTATGAACCACTGACAACTCCTAAACAACTGGTTTGTAAATAATGAAATACTTAATTTAGAAATGATAAATTGATAATTAATAAAGTATGAAAATACAATTATTAAGCACATTATGCTTATAAATCAAGAACAAAGCATTTACAGCTGTATTTATAAACTGCTTACCAATGTCTATTAATGCTTTATAAATGATGGATTGACTATTTACTAATGCTTAACTAATGATTCATAGTGTGCAGTTATTATAAAGTGTTACTGAATGTTGAGCCGCAGCTCATTGGCCATTGATGCAACAGCAACCGTTTTCATATAGTATGTTAATAGTATATAATGCTCAGTATTGTTAATTCTGGACTGTTTTAGACCAGTAGAGCCAAATTTCCAAAACCTGCCCAAAACATTGGCTTGACAAACCCAATTTCTATTTTTTAACACTTAATAAAAATAAATTAAATCAAAAGTCAGTATTCACTCTTAAAAATAATGGTTATTTATTGGAATTTGTGGGTCCATGAAGAACCTTTAAAATACATGGATCCTTTCCATTGCACAAAAGGTTCTTTAGACTATTAAAATTCACACTAAGAAAAAAAAGAGGTTCTGTAACGCTCAGATCCTACGAACTCAGAATAAACAAGCCAATATGCGGGACAGTGTGCTAAACACAAATAACAACTGACATTAACTAAAAGACGAACAGCTGTGATGATTAGTGTAGGTGTCCATGGTAACTGATCAGTAGCGGGCAAACAAAGACGAAGAAACACATGCACTCAAAAAAACAAGCTGTTGAACGAACTTAATTAAATTAAGGAAAACTTTTCCACGAAATTGAATTACGTTTTTCCAACAAAATCTAATTGGTTTGAAATGATTTGTTGTAATCTTGTTGTATGAACTTAAATTCATTTAGTCAAGACCACTAAAAAAATCATGTCATTCCTACGAGATAAAGTAGGATAAAGAGGGGTAGAACTGATGACCATATTTAGACTGTGGGAACTGTGTCAAACAAATTTATTTTCTTTACTTCTATAAAAACTAATAGTCAATGTAACACTTGTTCACATGCTAAGTGTAACATTTATAGCATACATGTAATGATCAAGTAAAACATTTTTCATTACTGGCATTAGCATAGTTACAGCTCATTGAGAACAGCATAGCCTAACCACAAGGTCTACACTTCACGATAATGGTAACCTCAAAAATCGACACAACATAACACAACTTTTAAATGTCAAATATAACTGTCGAATATAACATCAAACTTTAACAGGTCTTTCCCTTTACTAAAAAACACATTAAACAGCATTTAATTTCAACATTTACTCTCCTGATTTATCCCTATGCAAAGCATGCTGGGAACTAGAAATAGACTGCTCAGTTTCAGTCAGTGCAACATAAATGATTCATGTAGTCCCAACACAAATGGTTTAGGTTAACTTAACATTTGACAAATTTTATTTTTTATTTAACGTAATAAAGTTGAGTAAAAATGGCAATTAAGTAAAAAACTAAAGATTTGTGTTGTTTCAGCTTATTTTATTTAAATAAACTGAGCTAACAGCTAGAATCATTTTTTTTTTTTTGAGTGTGTGACTAATGAAAACAAACTAAAAGTCCATGAACTGAACTAAATAGAACATAATGGTGACAGGTTCTTTTAAAAACTGTTCACTGAATGCATTTTTATGGAACCCAAAATGGTTCTTCTATGGCATCACTGCAAAAAGCCCCTTTTAAGTAAATTGAAATTAAATAAGGTCATATATGTGCACTAGCCATAACCCACACCTACAGTACAATTGTATTTATACATCTGACTCCATGCAGCTGTGAGGCAATTATACTTTCATATTGCTTCAGTGACATATATATATATATATATATATATGCACATTGACATAGATACAGTCTGCAATGCATCATATAGGCCTATACATTTTAGTGGGAAGGAAAACATTCCAACTGTATTTATTTATTGTAATTAAATCTAGAAATAAAGTATGCTGCAGATAGAAATATGTTTAGAAGTGTGTGATTCCACAGGTGTTTCTTTATATCTTGCTTTTTTTTTCAACTGACTAGCAAAAAAATACCTATTTTTAAAAAAATTGTATCCAGAAGGTTTTAATGCATGTTTGTAGAGTAAACTTTCTGTGTGGACATATTATTGATGTCTCTTTAAAAGTAGCTAAAATAGTAGGTGTGTTTTCTGCCAAAGTACAATATTTTAAATTATAAGCACACTAATGGAAGTTTAAAAAAAAAAAAAGAACTCTTTCTCAGTCTATTGTCTTTGATGTCACAGCTTAGGATGGCCATATATGTGAATCATGTGTGATTAGTCAAATGTCATTTAGGCTCATTTAGGCTCACAAAAAACGACTGTGCCCCTATCTGAAACAAAAATTCCAAATCAGCTGACAAACTGCCACAGAGATGAATGGAAAAGTTAGCCGATAACTCTAGACCTGTGTGCCAGATATAAATGTATTTTGATGCTGGAATGTGGGGCAACCACAGTCATGAAAGCAGCACTGCAACCTTGTGATATTTCAAATGGCTGTGGCATATTTGTTTTTGATATGTGCATTATGGTAAACTATGCAAATTTCTTAGTGTACTGTAAGTACTAGAAATGTTGCATAGTTTACCATAATTGCTGCCAAAATTGTGTCACTGTAGATACATGCTTTTGCTGTTGGATATGTCAAAAGGTTGCATCACAGTTTATTATTGTTTCACCATTAGTCAAACAATGATTCACAATCCTGGAATTATGTTTCTTATCACTGGCCAAGCTTTCAGGCTTACATTTGTTTGGCCCTTCACTTTGGCCCTGCATTCTGTGTGACAAATCTCTGCTGCTGGAGACAAGGCATCTCAAGGTGAAGCTAACAGTCGAAAGAGAGAGCAAGACAGACGTTCAAGTGCACCCAAAGCCCCAGTGAAGGGGAAGCTTAGGGACCCTGCTCTGCGCTTTAACACCAGCTTTATTCACGGTTCACACGTACAGGGTGCCATATTGGGAGGAATGTTTCCACCTTCGCCCAGGGAAAATCCTAGAAATACCAGCAGAGATATTTTTCATATGGCTACAGAGGAAGCGAATGTCTTTAAAATGGTATTCTGTGGAAAATACAGTCATGCATCACACTTACAAGTCTATATAACCCGATTCCAAAAAAGTTGGGACACTGTACAAATTGTGAATAAAAACAGAATGCAATGATGTGGAAGTTTCAAATTTCAATATTTTATTCAGAATACAACATAGATGACATATCAAATGTTTAAACTGAGAAAATGTATCATTTTAAGGGAAAAATAAGTTGATTTTAAATTTCATGGCATCAACACATCTCAAAAAAGTTGGTTTACCACTGTGTGGCATCCCCTCTTCTTTTTATAACAGTCTGCAAACGCCTGGGGACTGAGGAGACAAGTTGCTCAAGTTTAGGAATAGGAATGTTGTCCCATTCTTGTCTAATACAGGCTTCTAGTTGCTCAACTGTCTTAGGTCTTCTTTGTCGCATCTTCCTCTTTATGATGCGCCAAATGTTTTCTATGGGTGAAAGATCTGGACTGCAGGCTGGCCATTTCAGTACCCGGATCCTTCTTCTACGCAGCCATGATGTTGTAATTGATGCAGTATGTGGTCTGGCATTGTCATGTTGGAAAATGCAAGGTCTTCCCTGAAAGAGACGACGTCTGGATGGAGCATATGTTGTTCTAGAACTTGGATATACCTTTCAGCATTGATGGTGCCTTTCCAGATGTGTAAGCTGCCCATGCCACACGCACTCATGCAACCCCATACCATCAGAGATGCAGGCTTCTGAACTGAGCGCTGATAACAACTTGGGTTGTCCTTGTCCTCTTTAGTCCGGATAACATGGCATCCCAGTTTTCCAAAAAGAACTTCAAATTTTGATTCGTCTGACCACAGAACAGTTTTCCACTTTGCCACAGTCCATTTTAAATGAGCCTTGGCCCAGAGAAAACGCCTGCGCTTCTGGATCATGTTTAGATATGGCTTCTTTTTTGACCTTTGAGTTTTAGCCGGCAACGGCGAATGGCACGGTGGATTGTGTCATATTGGGAGAGACACTGCCACTCTGAGAGGCTCTTTTTATACCCAATCATGTTGCCAATTGACCTAATATGTTGCAAATTGGTCCTCCAGCTGTTCCTTATATGTACATTTAACTTTTCCGGGCTCTTATTGCTACCTGTCCCAACTTTTTTGGAATGTGTAGCTCTCATGAAATCCAAAATGAGCCAATATTTGGCATGACATTTCAAAATGTCTCACTTTCAACATTTGATATGTTATCTATATTCTATTGTGAATAAAATATAAGTTTATGAGATTTGTAAATTATTGCATTCCTTTTTTATTCACAATTTGTACAGTGTCCCAACTTTTTTGGAATCGGGTTTGTACATATACACAAACATACATACAGTTGTGGTCAAAATTATTATATGATCAAAGATGGCTGTAAAAATAAATCTGCATTGTTTATGCTTTTGATCTATCATTCAAAAAAATCACAAAAATCGAACCTTTCATTGAAGTAAAAGAATGGAAAGTCGGGGGAAAATCACATTATGAAATAATGCCATCAATAATGCCGATCTGTGTCAAATTGTCACCTGTCACATGAGGCTGCCAACTTCCTACCCCTACTTTCAGGAAGCAAGGCGAAGGCAAACCCTCCCAAAGAAAGGTCATTTTCATGTTACTAATAAGTTTTTTTTTTTTTTTTTTTTGACATATATGTACAAACCCGATTCCAAAAAAGTTGGGACACTGTACAAATTGTGAATAAAAAAGGAATGCAATAATTTACAAATCTCATAAACTTATATTTTATTCACAATAGAATATAGATAACATATCAAATGTTGAAAGTGAGACATTTTGAAATGTCATGCCAAATATTGGCTCATTTTGGATTTCATGAGAGCTACACATTCCAAAAAAGTTGGGACAGGTAGCAATAAGAGGCCGGAAAAGTTAAATGTACATATAAGGAACAGCTGGAGGACCAATTTGCAACTTATTAGGTCAATTGGCAACATGATTGGGTATAAAAAGAGCCTCTCAGAGTGGCAGTGTCTCTCAGAAGTCAAGATGGGCAGAGGATCACCAATTCCCCCAATGCTGCGGCGAAAAATAGTGGAGCAATATCAGAAAGGAGTTTCTCAGAGAAAAATTGCAAAGAGTTTACAGTTATCATCATCTACAGTGCATAATATCATCCAAAGATTCAGAGAATCTGGAACAATCTCTGTGCGTAAGGGTCAAGGCCGGAAAACCATACTGGATGCCCGTGATCTTCGGGCCCTTAGACGGCACTGCATCACATACAGGAATGCTACTGTAATGGAAATCACAACATGGGCTCAGGAATACTTCCAGAAAACATTGTCGGTGAACACAATCCACTGTGCCATTCTCCGTTGCCGGCTAAAACTCTATAGGTCAAAAAAGAAGCCATATCTAAACATGATCCAGAAGCGCAGGCGTTTTCTCTGGGCCAAGGCTCATTTAAAATGGACTGTGGCAAAGTGGAAAACTGTTCTGTGGTCAGACGAATCAAAATTTGAAGTTCTTTTTGGAAAACTGGGATGCCATGTCATCCGGACTAAAGAGGACAAGGACAACCCAAGTTGTTATCAGCGCTCAGTTCAGAAGCCTGCATCTCTGATGGTATGGGGTTGCATGAGTGCGTGTGGCATGGGCAGCTTACACATCTGGAAAGGCACCATCAATGCTGAAAGGTATATCCAAGTTCTAGAACAACATATGCTCCATCCAGACGTCGTCTCTTTCAGGGAAGACCTTGCATTTTCCAACATGACAATGCCAGACCACATACTGCATCAATTACAACATCATGGCTGCGTAGAAGAAGGATCCGGGTACTGAAATGGCCAGCCTGCAGTCCAGATCTTTCACCCATAGAAAACATTTGGCGCATCATAAAGAGGAAGATGCGACAAAGAAGACCTAAGACAGTTGAGCAACTAGAAGCCTGTATTAGACAAGAATGGGACAACATTCCTATTCCTAAACTTGAGCAACTTGTCTCCTCAGTCCCCAGACGTTTGCAGACTGTTATAAAAAGAAGAGGGGATGCCACACAGTGGTAAACATGGCCTTGTCCCAACTTTTTTGAGATGTGTTGATGCCATGAAATTTAAAATCAACTTATTTTTCCCTTAAAATGATACATTTTCTCAGTTTAAACATTTGATATGTCATCTATGATGTATTCTGAATAAAATATTGAAATTTGAAACTTCCACATCATTGCATTCTGTTTTTATTCACAATTTGTACAGTGTCCCAACTTTTTTGGAATCGGGTTTGTATCTACATAATCATGAAGGTCTCTAGAATCATCCAAACAAAACAAATCTTACAAGAGATCTATAGTTTTTTGTATACTTAGTCAAAAGTTACATGATGACTTGTAAGTACATATATCATGTACATATATCATGGGGAAATGGTGTATACTGTGTTAATAGGTTAATAAATCAAGATTTTTGGTCTTGTTTAGTGCTTTTTGCTTTCATAATATCCCACCTAAAACATAACTTAACCCTTTAACTGACATCTCTACTGTACAGTAGACCTTAATTCGATAGGTAATAAATCTGTCAAAAGGAGGAGATGAGAGAGCAATCTTTCCACAGCTCTATTGTCCCACCCGTGTCTGCTGTCCATGGGGGGTGGGCCTTCCAGTTTTCAAACTTAAGTCAGTCACACAAAAGGAAGAATGGAAAGATAAAGAGTTAAAGCATGGGATTAATTGCTGTAGATTATCTTTTTCTCCCTTTTATTATATTATGTCTTTTAAGGGCCAAAATATTGAGGCCCCTTCATCTAGTTTGGATGTGTTTCATTCTAATCAGTCAAGGATCGGTTATTCTTTTTATGACTAGTAGCTTATGATTCCATTATAATGTGGAAATTCAGACAAGTAATGAGTTTACATTTACATTATTATATGATTATGAAATCACCTACTACAGTCAGCCATTGAACTGACTATTTTTTTTTGTTGTTGATGTTATATAGATGTAATTTTTTCATCATTCTATTTATTTGTTTTCATTTAACTTTTTGATACACAGTGCCCTGTTGGGGCAACTTAATGGCTGCACTTTGTTCTGCACTATGTTCCACCACTTTAAGACAAATGCATTTGTTGTTTGTTGTGTTTTCATATTCAAAAGATTATAAAATAGATGCAGCTTTTTTGAGTTTGCATCGAATGTTCTTTGACTTTTATACATAATAAATTTGTTTATGAATAAAGATTGACCTGTTGAAAGCAGTTATTTTGAGTTAGATGCCAAATGTTCTCTTCCTATTCAAATTTGACATTGAAGGGGTGCATACAACATATTTGCCCACCGGCAACTATAGTTGCCACTCATTCAAATATGATTTTCAAGAAAAAAAAAAAAAAAAAAAAACCTGGGGAAAATAAATGCAGAACATGATCACATAGGACACTATTAACATGACTATATGCATGAAACCATTCGGAAAAATTTGGGCACAAATGGGTTAATCATTCGTCACAATGAGTAAAACCAAAGAATACAGTTCTGATGTGCAGCAAAAGATTGTTGAGCTTCACAAAATAGAAAGTGGCTGTAAGAAAATAACTAAAGCATTGAAAATTCCCATTTCCACCATCAGGGCAATAATTAAAAATTTCCAATCAACTAAAGATGTTACGAATCTGCCTGGAAGAGGATGTGTGTCTATATTGTCTTAATGCAAGGCGAGGAGGAGAGTTTGAGCGGCCAAAGACTTGCCAAGGATCACAGATGGAGAATTGCAGAGATTAGTTAAGTCTTGGGGTCAGAAAGCCTAAAAAAAAAAAAAAAAAAAAAAAAAAAAATAATAATAATAATAATAATAATATTCAAACAACCCCTACATCACCACATGTTGTTTGGGAGGGTTTCAAGAAAAATCCTTTTTGCTCATCCAAAAACAAACTCCAGCATATTCAGTTGTCACACACGACTGGAAATTCAAAAGGGACCTGGTTCTGTGGTCAGATGAAACTATAAAAAGAGCTTTTTGGCAGCAAACCCACCAGATGAGTTTGGTGCAAACAGGGATAAAATGTACCCCAGTTAAAAATACAGCTGGATCTTTAATGTTGTGGGCCTATTTTTTTTTGCTGGAGGTCCTGGACATCTTGTTCAGATACATGGCATCATGGATTCTAGCAAATACCAACAGATAAAAAAAATCAAAACCTGACCTCTGCTAGAAATCTCATAATGGGCCGTGGTTGGATCTTCCATCAGGACAACGATCTAAAACAAACATCAAAATCAACACACAAATGTGTCACTGAGCACAAAATGAAGCTTCTGCCATGACCATCCCAGTTCCCTGACCTGAACCCTATAGAAAAGGAGTGGGGTGAACTGAAGAGAAGAAGCACCAACATGGAGCTGGGAATCTGAAGGCTCTGGAGAGATTCTGTATGGAGGAATGGTCTCTGATCTCTTGTCAGGTGTTCTCCAAACTCATCAGGCATTAAAGAAGAAGACTCAGAGCTGTTATCTTGGCAAAAGGAGGTTGCAAAAAGTATTTAATAAAACGTTGCCAATAATTATGGCCAACGTGTTTGAGAAAAGCATTTATTTCATAATGCGATTTACCCCCCACTTTCAATTATTTTACTTGAAATGAAACAATGAAAGGTTAGATTTTAGTGAATTTTTTGAATAAAAGATAAAAAGGATAAACGATGCAGATTTATTTTTACAGCCATCTTTGATCATATTTACCAGGGGTGCCAATAATTCTGACCACAACTGTATATATGTTTAATATTTGTCACCAGTGTGCAAATTATTCAATGCCTCAGGGGGTCGACTTTTTATCAAAGCCCTCTCTGGACTCTGGTCAGGGGCTGGAGCCCTCTCTGGATGCTGGTCAGGGGCTGGAGCCATCTCATCTTTGGCTCGGACCAAAAGTCTATTAGCCAGTGGGTCTCAAATGTCCTCTGCACAGGGACAGGAGACTTCGCTGGACTCTGGACGGAGACAGGGGATGTCACCGGGCTCTGGACGGAGACAGGGGACGTCACTGGGCTCTGGACTGGAGTGGAGTGGGGCGACTGAGGCTGAGTGGTCGTGATGTCCTCATCAGATTGGCAGATGGTAAGAGGTGAGCCGTTACAGTCAAGCACCCACTCCACATAAGCAGCAAAGCTCCCTCGAGGACCTTCCCCAGACAGCTTAGCCTTCGTCGAGGTGTACAGTCCAACATAGTAAAACGTGCAAAGGCAGCTGTCCTAGTAGTGCGTCAGGTAGGCCAGATCTAAAAAATACCTTGTGTGGTCCTCGAGGGAGCCGTCCCCTTGCTCCAGGCATAGGAGTTGAACAGCTGGCAAATCCATTATCTTCTGTTTTCACCTTTAGCTGTTCTTTTGTCAAGGTCTAGTCATCTGTAACATTAGAGGTACCAGGAACAGGATGAAGACTCAGGAGATAATAATCAAACATAAACTTTAATCAAAACTTCTCGAACTCAAAACAAGCAACGGGAATCCAACTTAACATAACAGTGACTAGACAAAGACTAAAGGTGAGGGTGGAACAGAAACAAGATGACTAACAAGACACAGCTGGGACAGATGAACTAATGAGGGTAACCAAGGAACAAACAAGTGGTGGGAAACTAAGACAAAGGAACACGTGACAGGATCAAGACACAACTGAAAGATCAACTAAACAGACAGACATGTGACAGTCACTTTATATATAGATATAACCAGCAGTGATTTACAGGTGCACACATATGTAAGTATACAAATATGTGTATCGAGCCTCAGTTGGTTTAAATCAAGTATGTGAAGGTGAAGATCGCACTCTGCAGCATATGGTGCATTTTAATTGGATATGTTCTTAAGCAACAAAATGGAGAGCTTTACACACTTATGCAGGGAATGTGTGAAAGTTTGTTGAAACAATGCTGTAAGACTTCATCGACCAGATTGGTGATTCAGTGGAAGGTTAGAATAAAATATTTGTATCTCTGCGTATAATTATCACATTTTGGCTGGAAAAATATTATTATTTATAATAATAGTTTTTTTTTATACATTATTATAGTCCACAAACACACGTGTACTTTCTGTATTCTAGTGAAAACTAGTTGTCTAGCTCTCTAGCTCTCACTGGATGATCCTCTAGTTCACATATCATTTAAAAAGGCAGAGTTCTGCTGGTCTTTTATGGTACTGCAGTGTGTTTGGTATTCATTGTGGAGGTGCAGTAAATGATGGAAACACAGACATGGGTACTTGTATATATCACATCTGTCAGTCCAGCATGACCTCAAGGATCATATCCATTTTCAAAAATCACAGCTGCAAATGCAAATCCAATACGTATTCATCTTCTGGACATGATATATGCATTCCTTTTAATTTTTTTTGAACAAAAAATCAAAGGCAGAGATTGGGGGTGGAATAGGAGCATGACTAAAGCCAGACTTGAACATGTGATTCGATATGCACAATGGCTCAGATGTGTGATTAACACAAGCAGAATTTGACACAGGATGACAGAATTGTTATTTTTGAATTGCAAACTCCCAATGACTACAAAGTGAGGTATATAAATGTATATAATGTATATAAATGCTGTTGTTCTGCTATTATCTCTTATTGTTTTCACAATTATTATAACAGTATGAGAGGCTTAATGTGTATGTGTGTGTGTGTGTGTGTGTGTGTGTGTGTGTGTGTGTGTGTGTGTGTGTGTGTGTGTGTGTGTGTGTGTGTGTGTGTGTGTGTGTGTGTGTGTGTGTGTGTGTGTGTGTGTGTGTGTGTGTGTATTAGTGCTGGGGAAAAATGAATCGTGATTAATCGCATACAAAATAAAAGTTTGTGTTTACATAATATATGTATGTGTACTGTGTATAATTATTATGTATATATAAATACACACACATGCATGTATATATTTAAGAAATATTTGCATGTATATACTGTATATATAATTTCTTATAAATATAATTATTTTATTAAAAATATAACATTTTTCTTAAATATATACATGCATGTGTGTGTATTTATATATACATAATAATTATACACAGTACACATACATATATTATGTAAACACAAACTTTTATTTTGTATGCGATTAATCACGATTCATTTTTCCCCAGCACTAATATATATTAATATATATATATATATACATACATACACACACACACACACACACACACACACACACACAGCATTTGCATTTGCCTTAGCAGTGCAGTGCACTTTCAGAAACCCTCCACCTTCCTCAGCTCCACCTGTGTAGATCTGCAACGGGTAATTCATGTACACTATATTGTACAGCAGCAGCATGTCTTACTTGCTCACAGCAGAGTGTTGTGTATGTTTGACAGCAGCAATAACCAGCAGCAGCATAGCAGATCTATTACGCCAAGACCAAACATATCAACATTGTCATACCAATCACCATGCTAAACACCCCGAGAGTTGTCATGACTAAAGTTTATTTCTCTTATTCAGAATTTAATAGAGTAGTGAAATCATCAGCACCAGGTCATGATGAAGTGAGGAAGGAAGTGATTGGAAGTGATTCTAAAACAATTTTTATAAGATTTGGATGGAGGGAAAGTTACCAAAAAGCTAGAAAGAGGCTTTAATAAATGCCAATAAGGAAACCAGGAAAAAATCCTGTCAGGATATACACACTGGACAGGAATTACGTGAATCCATAAAATAACTTTATTGGAGACACAGCAGGCAGGAGATAGCAGGTGAGTGACTCAAATTAGATAAATGCTGATGGAGAAATGGTAACTAAATTGTCTTTCATCTTACTTGTGAACCAGTCGAAGATGGCAGAGCTGGCTGACGTTGCACACACCTAAATAGACAGGTACTGAAACAGTTAAGTATTGCAGGTGGATATTTACGAGGCAGACTTGGAAACACGAGGAGAAAACACACTAATACACTTCTTGGGATCGTCAAAGGAGAACTGGAATAGCGCAAAGATTGTTGGGTCTTTGTCCTTAAGTGTTCAAGACTTGACGCTGACTGAAATTATGTGTGTGCTTATATGAGGTGCTTGATGAGGCGGGTAATAGGTAACAGGTGATGATGGTTAATACCCTGGTGATTAGGGGTATGTTTACTTGACAACATTGTCAAAACGATCCCTGTTCACACAAATCTGCAAAAATTACTAAAAAGGTTGTATTATGCATGCCAGGCTAGTCGTTGGAGATGTTGCTTTGTCAAGAAACACCCCGCAAACACTTAATACGCATGTGTGAACATGTAACACGCATGCGCATGACATCACCGTTTTCACAGATTCGCGATTTTGTTGTTTACATGGAGACGGTGAAGGTATCGTTTTCCAAATTTTGCACTGTGAAACTAATTTTCAAAAGCTTGCGTTTTCAGGCACCCAAAATATATATATATATATATATATATACACACCGATCAGGCATAACTTTATAACCACTGACATGTGAAGTGAATAACACTGATTATTTCTTCATCACGGCACCTGTTAGTGGGTGAACAAGTCAGCAAGTGAACAATTTGTCCTCAAAGTTGATGTGTTAGAAGCAGGAAAAATGGGCAAGCGTAAGGATTTGAGCGAGTTTGACAAGGGCCAAATTGTGATGGCTAGACGACTGGGTAAGAGCATCCCCAAAATGCAGTGGTCAGTATCTATCAAAAGTGGTCCAAGGAAGGAACAGTGGTGAACCGGCGACAGGGTCATGGGTGGCCAAGGCACATTGACGCACGTAGGGGGCAAAGGCAGGCCTGTGTGGTCCGATCAAACAGACGAGCTTCTGTAGCTCAAACTGCTCAAGAAGTTAATGCTGGTTCTGATAGAAAGGTGTAAGAATACACAGTGCAGCGCAGTTTGTTGCGTATGGGGCTGCATAGCTGCAGACCAGTCAGGGTGCCCATGCTGAACCCTGTCCACTGCCAAAAGCGCCAACAGTGGGCACGTGAGCATCAGAACTGGACCACGGAGCAATGGAAGAAGGTAGCCTGGTCTGATAAATCACGTTTTCTTTTACATCACGTAGACGGCCGGGTGCGTGTGCGTCGCTTACCTGGGGAACACATGGCACCAGGATGCACTATGGGAAGAAGGCAAGCCAGCGGAGGCAGTGTGATGCGTTGGCCAATGTTCTGCTGGGAAACCTTGGGTCCTGCCATCCATGTGGATGTTACTTTGATACGAACCACCTACCTAAGCATTGTTGCAGACCATGTACACCCTTTCATGGAAACGGTATTCCCTGATGGCTGTGGCCTCTTTCAGCAGGATAATGCACCCTGCCACAAAGCCAAAATTGTTCAGGAATGGTTTAAGGAGCACAACAACGAGTTTGAGGTGTTGACTTGGCCTCCAAATTCCCCAGATCTCAATCCAATCGAGCATCTGTGGAATGTGCTGAACAAACAAGTCCGATCCATGGAGGCCCCACCTTGCAACTTACAGGACTTAAAGGATCTGCTGCTAACATCTTGGTGCCAGATACCACAGCACACCTTCAGGGGTCTAGTGGAGTCCATGCCTCAATGGTTCAGGGCTGTTTTGGCAGCAAAAGTGGGACCAACACAATATTAGGAAGGTCATAATGTTATGCCTGATCAGTGTATATTGCAGAGTATCAGAGTGGTTTTAGATATGGTAGGGGAACAATGGACCCTATAATACTTTTGGAAACAGAAATAAGGAAAACATTAGTAAATAAAGAAGATGATAGCAGTGATTTTGGACATTGAGAAAGTGTATGATATGTTATGGAAATAAAGATTATTGATAAAGTTAGATCAGTTAAATATTTATGGAAGAATGTATAACTGGATCAAAGATTTTCTCATGAATAGAAATATAGAAGTAAAGATTGGTAAAAGTATATATAATAATGGTGTGGTAGAGAACAGTACTCCTCAAGGCAGTGTCATAAGCCCATTACTGTTTATAATTATGATCAATGATATATTTGCAAAAGTCAGTGGGAATTAGGAAAGTCTTTATTTGCAGATGATAGTTCTCTATGGTGTAGAGGAAGGGATATGAATTATTTTGTACAAACAATGCAAACTTCTTTAGAGCAAGTAGAGGAATGGTCTTTAGAGTGGGCTTTTAAACAATCAGTAGAAAAGAAAAGACTCAAATGATGTTCTTTATCAAAAAGAAAGTAAGAGAAGACTTGAATCTGAAGTTGTTTAATAGGATGCTAAATCGAGTCACAGTAGTGATATTTTTAGGTTTGTGGTTTCATAATAGACTGACATGGAAAGCACATATTGATAAGATAGTTGAGTAATGTAAAATCATTTTAAACATTATGAGATGTGTTATGATGAGAATGGGGTGCAGACAAAATGGCATTGAAAACTATATATACGATCAGATCAGTGTTTGATCATGGTGAAATAGGCTCTGCCTCTAAATCCCAGCTAAGCAGATTGGAAAAGATTCAGTCTCAGGCTTTAAGAATTTTGCTGTGGAGCTTATCCATCATCTCCAATATCAGCATTACAGGTAGAATTTGGCAAGATGCCTCTCAGTATTAGACAAAAGCAATTAGTTATAACATATTGGGTTAACTCGTCAAGTCAGAAGGATCATCATCTTACAAATCTTTTAGATCCATGTTTTAGTTTTAGTCAGATAGTAGAGAAGATGGTGAATGAAGTAGGTTTGAAGAAATATGTATGCTTAGAGTGATATGGCCATTGGTACCATTATGGATTCTTCACTATCCTAGTGTGGATTTATCTTTGTTAAAAGAAAGGCAAGTGAGAGGACAGAATGAATTGGATGCAGGTGTAGTGAAGAAATACATTAAGAATAAATATGGACAATATACACAGTTATGTACAGATGCATCAAAGGATCCAGAGAAAGGTCAAGTGGGAATTGCATACACTATTCCAAAAATATAAAAAAGGAATAAGAATATCAGATTATGTATCTATGTTCACAGGGGAGCTACTGGCTATAATGATAGTGTTATATAAAGTATATGATGTGAGACTAAAACATACACTGAACAAAATTATAAACCAACACTTTTGTTTTTGCCCCCATTTTTCATGAGCTGAACTCAAAGATCTAAGACTTTTTCTATGTACACAAAATGCCTATTTTTCTCAAATATTGTTCACAAATCTGTCTAAGTCTGTGTTAGTAAGCACTTCTCTTTTGCCGAGATAATCCATCCACCTCACAAAACGCCATCAATAAAATGCACCTGTGTTCGTTGTCCATAACATACGCCTGCCCATACCATAACCCCACCGCCACCATGGGCCACTCGATCCACAACGTTGACATCAGCAAACCGCTCATCCACACAACGCCATACATGCTGTCTGCCATCTGCCCTGTACAGTGAAAACCGGGATTCATCCGTGAAGAGAACACCTCTCCAAAGTGCCAGATGCCATCGAATGTGAACATTTGCCCACTCAAGTCGGTTACGATGACGAACTGCAGTCAGGTCGAGACCACTATGAGGACGACGAGCATGCAGATGAGCTTCCCTAAGATGTTTTCTGACAGTTTGTGCAGAAATTCTTTGGTTATGCTAACCGATTGTTGCAGCAGCTGTCCGGGTGGCTGGTCTCAGACGATCTTGGAGGTGAAGATGCTGGATGTGGAGGTCCTGGGCTGGTGTGGTTACATGTGGTCTGCGGTTGTGAGGCCGGTTGGATATACTGCCAAATTCTCTGAAACGCCTTTGGAGACAGCTTATGGTAGAGAAATGAACATTCAATTCACGGGCAACAGCTCAGGTGGACATTCCTGCAGTAAGCATGCCAATTGCACGCTCCCTCAAAACTTGCGACATCTGTGGCATTGTGCTGTGTGATAAAACTGCGCATTTTAGAGTGGCCTTTTATTGTGGCCAGCCTAAGGCACACCTGTGCAATAATCATGCTGTCTAATCAGCGTCTTGATATGCCACACCTGTGAGGTGGATGGATTATCTCGGCAAAGGAGACGTGCTCACTAACACAGATTTAGACAGATTTGTGAACAATATTTGACAGAAATAGGCCTTTTGTGTACATAAAAAAAGTCTTAGATCTTTGAGTTCAGCTCATGAAAAATGGGGGCAACAACAAAAGTGTTGCGTTTATAATTTTGTTCTGTGTACAATTATTTGTTCTGACTCAAGTTCAGCCTTAATAAGTATAGATGCTCAACATTCAGAAACAAGACAGGACATCCTGCTAGAAATCCTTCATTTAAAATAAAGGTGTCACGTAACTGCTCTGACACACAGGGTTGAGGATCCAAACGCAGTCTTTATTAAGGGATAATCCAGAATCATAGTACAAAAACAGACAGAGGGTCAAGACCAAGGCAAGCAGTACAAATAAACTAAGCAGGAAACACAGGCAAAACAGGGTAGTCCAAGAAACCAAGCAAAAGATCCAAACCATGAGACGGGGGAAACCAGAGAGAGAGTGCTCAGAGATGTAGTGTAGACACATACAAGACTTCGCAATCAATGACAGAGAACATATAACTTATCAGCGAAGCGAAAACAATCATGCTAAATGTTCGTGATAGATGGCAATGGACTAGATACATTCTTTTACATGTTATTAATTTTCTTAATCATTTATATATTTTCCACTATATGCTCTGATATGTTTGATTATTTCCAAATATAAGATCTTTAGTGTCTTAAGAGAATGTAAGTTTCCTGTAAGTAGTGTTCGTTGCTCTTATTTTGCTCTTCACTTATGCTTCTCCTTCTGCTTCGTATGTTCTACCTCTCCTTTCATTCTGCAAATATCTTACTTCTTGTGTCCTTCTTTATATTCTGATCATCACAGTCTTCATCTTAGATACAATACTTTGGATTTTATTATAAACTATTATTTATTTGATCAATTTGTTTGTCTCTATAATTTTACATTTTTACTTAATAAATATGTTATTCCTTACTCAAATTTGCTCTTTGACCTAATCATTGTTTGTCTGCCTGGATCTTATTGCATCACTAACCATTGAAGACTGTGAAACAAAACATAAGTCAAGTCAAGTCTAGTGTGTTTTATTGGGATTCCTCTATATATAGCGTGTATACATTGGAATGAAATGGCGTTCCTTCAGGACCATGCACTGTAAAAAATCTTTTGTTGACTCAACTGAATATATTTTGTTATGTTTTTGCATGGGTTTTTTTTTTTTTTTTTTTGAGTTTTTTTTTTTTTGAGTTTTTCTTACGTATTTGGATAAGTTAGTCCAAACCTTTAGCTTTCTGAACTTAAATTTTCTAGTCATAAAAACTTCACTTTAGTTGGTTGCAAAGCTGCTTTAATCAGTATTAATTGCATTACTATATTCATTTGTAAATTACATTTGATTTAGACTAAAATTATGGCAAATTAAAATCACAGCAACACATATCAATACACAATTACATTTATTGCAAAATCAAATACCTAAAACAACCACACAAAAAAAGGTATCTTATGCCTGCCTCAATATGTTTGCATCCAAAGTTGTGAGTTTAACTTATGCGTAAAATATATAAAATATTGCATAAAAAATTGCGAATAAAGCAGTGTTTCCATTCAGTCAGTCAAAGGTCAAAGAGAAGAAAATGATCACTTCCTGATAAACTGGTACTAAATGTCACTAGGAAAAGTAAAAGAAGCCACTATATTTAATATCCCAAAATGCACATAAAAATAGGTGGATGGAAACATAGCTAATGTATGTCTTGTGCTTGCCTCAGTTTTCAAATAAAGCAATTTGTTTTGAAAAATTAAATGAAACAAGCTCACCCCACAACATACATTACAAAAATGTCCTTTCTTCAGAAACTTCAGAACAAAGACTGTTAAACACCTCTGAATTGGCTTCATCACATTTTAATCCAAACTTAATTTAAGTTAATTTTAATTAACAATGTGTAAGCTCTCAAGCTTCAGTAAATGTATCAATGAACATAAACAGCACATATGCACCAGTGTTACACAGTGTCACATATGCATGACATTGTTTAAAAGCTATTTTATTGACGTTTATTAATGTCTGCGCAGTTGAAACACGGATTGTGCGATTACATGAGACAATACAGATTTCATACATTGTACTGTATCTTTGAACATATTCTCTGATGTTCATACATGTTTATTTTATGCTGTATCTACTAGTAAAGTGCAATATTCAAATGCAAAAAAGCAACAAAAACAACATTTAAACCACAGGCATATTAAAGGGATAGTTCACCCAAAAATTTAAATTACCCCATGATTTACTCACCCTCAAGCCACAAACCCTCATGTCCTGAATGTACGTAACTACACTCTCTGAGCTGTTTTCACTAGTGGTGTTAATTCAACACTTTAACTCTTTACTCCTTGAGTTAGGATTTTAGGTTTATATGGTGTGGTAAATAAGAGAAATAAATAAATGTGTTCATATCTATATACTGTAATTAGAGTTTGTTGTATAAATCAGCTGTACATAGTAAATTAAGTTTAGTTTACTGCAGTTAAAAAAAATGGAGTATAACTAGAGTAAAGCCTGCAGAAAATCTAGAGCAGTTGTTTCAACATATGTTTTTGAGTTAAAACAATTATACTTGTTATAATTTTCAGTCTAGTTGAGGACAAGAAAACTTAAAATTTCTTGTTGTCTGGACAATCTAGTGAATCTATCCCTACTGAAAAAAATTTGTTGAAATAACTAAATAGCTATATTTACAGTGTGGTGCAACACAGAACAGTACGCAAGTGCAAAACAATAAATACACAGGAAAATAGATACACAGAACATGGACTGTAAATTGTCAGCATAGACTGTAGCTATTTTGTAGTATAGCAGCACAAGTATAGCAGCAATACTGGTAGCAAAAAACAAGTTCCATAGTATAAAGTGACTGATACAGCTACTTTATGTAAAGTGCAGTGTGCAGTAGTACTGAGTCTTACTGGGTTATGTGTTCGACTAACTCAGGCATGAGTCTTACTGGGTATAGTGGTATGAGTCTTACTGGGTTAGGTGTTCGACTAACACAGGTGATTGTTGGGAGGCAGCCGGGTGTTGAGTAATCTGACTGCCTCAGGGAAAAAACTGTTGCAGAGTCTGCTGGCACGGATGCTCCTGTACCTTCTTCCAGGTGGTAGGAGGGTGAACAGTTGAGAGAGGGGTGAGAGGGGTCTTCTGCAATACTGATGGCTTTGCGGATGCAATGGTGGTTAAATGAGGTGCCAATAGTGGGTAGAGAGACTCCAATGTTCTTTTCCACTGTCCTCACAATACACTGTAGGGTCTTGTGGTCGGAGGCTGTGCAGTTCCCATACCACACAGTGAGACAGCTGGTCAGGACGCTCTCTATCATCCCTCTGTAGAAGGAGGTGAGGATGGGAGGGGGAAGTTTGGCTGTCTTCAGCCTCCACAGGAAGTGGACATGCTGCTGGGCCTTCTTGACTAGGCAGGTGGGGTTGAGAGTCCAGGAGTGGTCCTCTGTCATGTGCACATCAAGAAACTTGGAGCTTTTGACTCTCTGCACAGTTGTTCCATTGATGTGCAGTGGTGAGTGGTCCGCTTGGGTTCTCCTGAAGTCGACAATCATCTCTTTAGTCTTATCAACAATAAGATAGATTGTTGTCTCTACACCATTCTGTGAGCTGGTTCACCTTCTCCCTGTACGCTGACTCATCATTGTTGCTGATGAGGCCCACAACTGTAGTGTCATCATTAGCAAACTTGATGATGTGATTAGAACTGAACTTTGCAGCACAGTCATGAGTCAGCAGGGTGAACAGCAGTGGACTGAACACACAACCTTGGTGTTCAATGTGATGGTGCAGGAGGTGCCGATCCTGACGGACTGGGGTCTACTGGTCAGAAAGTCCAGGATCCAGTTGAAGAGGGAGGTGTTTAAACCCAGCAGGCTCAGCTTTGTTGTCAGTTGTTGTGGGATGATTGTGTTGAATACTGTACTAAAGTCTATGAACAGCATCCTTACGTAATTGCCCTTTTTGTCTCGATGGGTCAGAGACAGATTTATGGTAGCAGATATGACGTCCTCTGTTAAGCGGTTGGGACGTATGCGTACTAAAATGGGTCCAGTGTGGTGGGAAGACTGTAGTAGTTGGTAGTCATTCAGACAGGACACAAATTATTTATTGTCTGTAAGTTACTCATAGCCCCGTAGCTATCACTGAGGCCCCCTAGTGGGCCGCGGCCCACAGGTTGGGAACCACTGCTTTAGATGGTTTGTGTGTAACAATTGACATTAATTTCTATAATGTTAAAATTCTTTTTAGGATTAAATTGTGCATTAATAGGTTAAGCAAAACAAATGTGTTTATATCTGAGAGCCTTTGATACACACACTTAACTGCAGACACTGAAATGACATACACTGTGTGGTACAGTACAAACATTTTGAGCCACCATTTTAAACCACTTCCATTTTTCAAGCATATTAATTCAATCAATCTGCCATTTTATTCAAAAATATATTCCTTCGGCTTGACCATGAGTTCATGCCTGTCTCTCTTGGATTCAGTAAGATAACCTGGTATGAAAGCAGATGAACTGTGAGACTATGCAGAGCTGCGTTTCTCAAAAGCCTTATGAGCTAAGTTGTATATGAGAATATGAGTTTATGGTTACCAAATTGATCTTAAAATAAATATGGTAACCATAATGGAGATGAAAGCATATTTAAAATTGTAATTTAAAATGTCACATTTTATAAATCTCTCTAGATAATGCCTCTAGGACTGTCTAAGCTATGATTTTGCACTTGTAGTCTATGAAAAATGCATATAAAGTGCGGTTCGGCACAGAGTTACTCTCCTTCCATGTTTTTCCATTTTTGTAAAAGAGCTCAGTGTGATTGGAATATTTTCTCAGCACCAGCTAAAATACCCTCAACAGCTCATATGGTCAGTGTAAGTGTTGTGGTTTGTGTCCAAAGCTCTGGATTTATTGCAAAAATTAAAGAATAATCATGAGAGATGCGGAACAGAGCATCCTACCATTTGACAATAGACTTCCAATTAGTGCATTTTTCATGTTTTTTTATCCATCTCAAATGTTCTTTGACTGACCATAATAATCAATCCTGCTAAATAGAGCCAAAATGTGAGCAAAACTGCACAGCAGAACAAGAAATTCATTAATGTCTATAATAGTGTTTGCACATTGCAGTTGTTCTATATTATATGCACCTTATGTGTGATTTGTTTACTTTAAATTTCAGTTTTCTATTTGGTTTTAATGGCTAGAATGCTACTGTGAGGAATAACCAGAGACTATTGGTCAAGTAGCTCTTTTAAGGATGTGGTTGTACGTTTAATGAGAATTAATGTATTGTGAAAACAAATGGCTACGCACTTTTCAATGCTCACAAGCTGATTAAATGAAGTGCTTAGAATGGTTTTTCATCAAGTGCTGATCATTTATATGAACACTTCAAAGGGTTTAATCCCAATAGCAGCTCTATTAAATTGCCTAAAATACCTGAAAGACTAAATGCTTTATCTTTAGGCAATTTGTAATTTCTTGTTAGACATTGTGTTGGCATTGAAATTTGATATTGATATATAGTATTCCAGATGAACAGAGGTCTATCAACTCAATTTGTGCTAGCCTAAAAACATGCAAGTACACCAGTGAACTGTTGATGTGTTGGATAGGATCCTCATTGCTTGGGGCATCTGGGAGTCTGGGGCCTTGGGGCATGTGGCCAACATGTAATGCTCATTTACCTACTATGCTGGTGTTTGTTGTGAGCTTCACTTCAGTGTGTATATAATGTGTATCCCTTATCACTTTTACATTCAGTTAGAGGAAGAACAAGACCTGGGGGAGCAGATGCAATTGCTCCCCTGGTACGCATGAATACTAGCTGCGGCCATTTGCACACAACATTTCGATTTTCCCACCACAAAAAGACGCTTTGTGTTTTTCTTTCATGTTTGGCTATGTTTGACTGCTGAAGTGTGAGTAGAAATATGTTGCACTCAATGGAGGCATCTGGGCATCCTAAAACATAATTTAAGGATATAAAAATTCACTTCTGCACAGTAAAAATCCATCAAGTAATTGTTTTGCTTTAAAGTTAGTGCCACACTATCATGCAATAGGATGGTTTACTTAACTACTAGTTCAACCAGCAAGTTTACTCATCTGTTTATTACAGCATTGATGAAATTAGCCTTTGTTTGTTGAGAACATTTTAAATCAATTGTCTCCTAATTTTGACCCAACAAGCCTCATGGAAAGTCAGCTGGACAAACACTGTTAGGTTGCTGATTTGTTAAGACATGATCGTTCCCAGCTTGCTTTGCAGCTTGAATAAATTATATGGTTACTGTTGTAGGATAATTGTGTTGTTGCTGGATCTATTTTAGGCTGCTGTTGTTATTGTTAGTTTCTTGTCGTGTGCTTATGCTAATCTTTACTTAATGATGAATGTTAATGGTACTTCTATTGAGACTTATGTGTTTAGTGTTAAGGATACGGTGGCCGAGAGAGCTCAACGCGCTGCAACTGAAGAAAACACATGCAAATAGAAAAAACACCAGCAAATAAAGAAAACATCATCATCAGTTTGACAACACATGTGCTGCAAAAGTTCACAACACAACCAAATACAGAAACGCGCTGCAAACGTTCACAACACAACCAAATACAGAAACGTGCTGCAAACGTTCACAACACAACCAAATACAGAAACGCGCTACAAACGTTCACAACACAACCAAATACAGAAACGCGCTGCAAACGTTCACAACACAACCAAATACAGAAACGCGTTGCAAACGTTCACATCACAACCAAATACAGAAACGCGCTGCAAACGTTCACAGCACAACCAAATACAGAAACGCGCTGCAAACGTTCACAGCACAACCAAATACAGAAACGCGCTGCAAACGTTCACAGCACAACCAAATACAGAAACGCGCTGCAAACGTTCACAGCACAACCAAATACAGAAACGCGCTGCAAACGTTCACAGCACAACCAAATACAGAAACGCGCTGCAAACGTTCACAACACAACCAAATACAGAAACGCGCTGCAAACGTTCACAGCACAACCAAATACAGAAACGCGTTGCAAACGTTCACAGCACAACCAAATACAGAAACACGCTGCAAAAGTTCACAACGCCACAGTACACATACGATCAGGATTTTAAAATAAACAAAAAAAATCTCACCTTTCAGGTCATCGACCACACTGAAGAAACACTGAATAAGCGGTCCCAGCCATTTTATTAACCATTTTACAATTCTCAGGGGGGCTTGCGTGAAAATGTATTATTATTATTATTATTATTATTAATAAATTATTATTAAAAAATAATAATTTATTTAATAATTTACTTGATTTTATTATCACGGGATATGACGTGCGCTGTGAATCGTTGTCCATCATTTTGTGAGCAATTGTTGATAAAGACAAATGTCACGTCACAATATTGGAAAGTTTGGGTTTTGAATCATGAAGGCAAGTCAATGGATATCACACAAACAATGTGCAAACTTTGCGTTAGTTATGCTGGTGAAGAAGTCTGAAATCCCAGTCAATTATTCACTGCAGAAAGTGAAACTAAAAACTGAGCGATGAGAGCTGAATATGTTCTGATAATGGTATTTAACTTTAATTTATTTTCTTAATATTTCTCTTGTTGATACGTAGCCTAGTGAGAAAAAAAAATAGAAGATATGTAGGCTATTTCGTGTTAAGTTGTTTTTTTAAATGAGGAGTTAGCTAATCGCGTCGGTTATGCGGTGATGCCCTATGAAATTATTGCGGGGCAAATTAATTGTAATAGTATTAATTTAATTATAAAAGTAGCCTAATAATCAGATCATGCAGAGGGGGGCTTTTTTGGGGGGGCTGCTGGTTTTGCAGCGTGTTTTTGTATTTGGTCGCGTTGTGAACGTTTGCAGCGCGTTTCTGTATTTGGTTGTATTGTGAACTTTTGCAACACGTGTTGTCAAACTGATGAAGATGTTTTCTTAATTTGTTGTTTTCTGCATGTGTTTTCTTCAGTTGCAGTTGCATGTTGAGCTCTCTTGGCCACCGTATAAGGACCTATATGTGCCTTCCTTTTAAAATGAAAAATATATTTGTTTTGTCTTTTACTTTTTTTACAGAGTCTTGTAAGATGTCTTTTTAAGAGGCAATCAGTCACTTACAACTGCATAATAAAGAGAAAAAGTTTCCTTTTGTTGCTAATTGAAAATGTATTGAACAAGAGATCTGTAGAAATGTTTATTGGCTGAAAGAAACAGCATTTAATTAACAAACAAATTCAAGTTGGCTAAATACTGAGGGCAATTAGATTAATCTCTTGTTGTTATATTGATGTTTTTTAACTGTTTTTTTAACTTATGTGCAAAGCTAACCATTTTAGTTGTATGAGGAACTATGGTAAAAAGTTGAGAAAAGTGTAAAAAAAAAAATATTATAATAATAATTCAGTGGTTTCCAACTTGAATCAGATGTGTTTAGCCGCTACAGAAACCGCTGCTTTAAAGAACCCAGAAACTAGTACAATGAAAAAACTGTAATGTTATTTGGAGTAGCATTATTCTCATAATTCAATTATAGTAATTTAAGATAATAACCTTTTGTTTACCTTCCAGGTATTATCATATTAAATTCATTATTTCTGAAATTGAGATTTTATTTCTCTAATGGGAGATAGCAGACAAAAGACAGAAATACTAATGGTATAAACTGAAGCCTGTTCTATACACCAGCAATTCATTACACATATTTTAGAATCTCTTAATGGTTTAAAGCAATTACAAAAGAATTGTACTATACAGATTCAACTGATCATTGTACTCAATAAGTATAAAAAGTTAGCATTATAAAAAGGCAACTACTATAAATGTAGGTTACATATATTACAGCATTTTAAAGTCTTGGGACATAATAAAATCAGTTTCCAATGTTTTACAAGCTTTCTTTCTTGATTTCTTTCTTCTTTACTTACTTTAATTCATACATTCTGCAGTACATTGCCAAAACTATGTGGACGCCCAAACACTACACATATGGGTAACATTTAATTTCATATTATGGGCATCAATTCCTCCCTTTACTGTTATAAAATACTGGTGTTGGGTTATGAGGACTGGCTCACAGTTCCAGTTCATCCCAAAGGTGTTCAGTGGGGTTCATGTCTGGGATTTAATGAGTTCTTACACCAGACTCAGTAAACCATTTATATATGGATCTCGCTTTGTGGATTGTCAGCATAATAGGGCTCTATTTTACTAAAAACTTTAATCAGTGCATGCTTTGTTAAAGCACCTAATAGTGTTGTGTCTAGCTGAAATAGTCAAGCCTATTTACTAAAAAAGGGGTATCCCATACCTGTGGTCATGTACTGTAGTTGATTATTAATTCTCATACATTTGTTGCTCATGGTTTCAGTGCTATAAGGCAGGTGTTTTGTAACTGAATTAGTCTATAAGTTATTATTATTATTAGTAGTAGTAGTAGTAGTGGTATGTTAGCACATATATTCGACTATATGTGTGCTTGGAAATGAATATACAGTATTTTATGCTGAACTGCCTGATTATGTTTCCTAAAAGAGTTTCTGTAATGTCATACTATTTTGGTCAGGTCAGTGGGATCTCTTACTGAAACTGATGCAACTGTCTGACCAAGTACTTTACCTCTGGTTGTACTTTATTCAATGTCAGTGTGACATTTGGGGATGTAGCTCCATCTGCGAGATACCAAAGGGCCCTCAATAAACTAATGACTGCCTTACAATTCACATACTTGCAATAAAACCAGTGGTGCCCCTGTCTCTATGCAAAGTATGCAAACATGCGTAATGTCATTTCTAAATCATGTAGGTCAATAATCATGTATGCCAATAGTTTTTTTTTTGTTTGTTTGTTTTAAACTGTGGGTGACTTTTCTCCTGCCATGGTTGTCATTCCCACTATTCAGGTGTTCACACAGAATGTCATGCAGTGCTCTTTTGTCTTTTTTTATTAGTCATGCAAATCTCCAACTTACTGTTTCTTTGTTTTTCCTCCATTTTTCCGATTTACTACATTATAACAACTGATTATAATGACAACTGGGGTTTACATGTTTGTTAATGACTTTGAGTTATGTGTCCTGTGGTGATAACTCACAGTGCATTTGTTCTCTAATTGCAGTACAGTAATGTTGAATGTCACCATCATGTGATTTGTGTATGCAATGTTATGTACTGGTGAAATCAAGTATTTATATGAAAGCAAAAAGCAACAAATAAAAGAGAAACTGTGCGGTACGGCAGATGCAGAGTTGACCTGTTTATGGTTTGTGAGAAATAGTGTTTGGCTTGAATGGGCTATGTGATTATGAAGGATTCATGCAACAGCTAATTTGGCATGCAGATGTGAGGGACTAAATAAAATAAATACAAATTCCTCTCTGGATATTGCTCATGTGCCAATGATTACCTCTCCATGTGCACCCCTGGTCTAAACCATTACTCTTTCTTACCTTGTTTACCATAACCCTACATTTTGTTTTAAGATTTTTGTTTCTTGGATGGTTACTTGAATTTGTTAGCTGAGCAGACTGCAGTTAATGTTTGACCTGTTCTCTCACTTTTTGGCTTTGGATTGTTGCCTGGATTTATTTTGTATTAAACCATGTCTGCATTTGGATCT
The DNA here is from genome assembly GCA_039654105.1 of Coreius guichenoti. Taxonomy (NCBI): domain Eukaryota; kingdom Metazoa; phylum Chordata; class Actinopteri; order Cypriniformes; family Gobionidae; genus Coreius; species Coreius guichenoti. Next base: position 33,233,312 of record CM077169.1, read on the forward strand.
TGACACTGCCCATAGCTCTTTGCATGTACTGTAAGAAAGCTGATAGTGTGTTACATTTAGTGATAACTAGTACAGGGGTGCCAATCTCAGTTCCTGGAGGGCCAAATCCCTGCAGAGTTTAGTTCCAACCCTGCTCCAACACATATACAGTAGGTTACAACGGGGCTAATGGCGCCCTGGGGTAAAAGGTGCCTTTGATTTTATTTTCCTCTAAACCACTAGATGGCACAACTTTCCATAGCACTTTCCAAAACATCCGCTTTTCAAGATGCACATGGAAATTTGGCTGATCCTTGATGTGATTGCGGGCAGCAGCGCAAAGTTGATTCTGTGCTAATTTGATCTAATATTTTATGTTTTTTAAAATGTTGTAGATTTAGGTAGAAAATGAGAGAGTCGCTAAAATTATTGAATATATTTTGAGACAAATGTCTTAATGATTTTCTGTTTTGTTCAAGGTAATTAAAGCAACAAATTTACAATAACAGAAAAATATGTAAAAGTATAGTATTTGGGGTAAAAGGCGCCCCTGCTGTTGGGGCTAAAAGCACAATAATGATCAATAACATGATAATAAACAGCTAGCTGACTTTTCCATTTGTTGACATGACTAGGCTAGATTCAGAAGGTATGATATTTAATATTGTAACGTGTTAACAGTTGTCAGTATAGGGCTAGATTCGACTCTTAGGAGGATAAAAATGAATTTTGGGCCAAATGGTATGAAGCAGCTAATAGCCAGCACATTTATTGTTATGGGACAGAGACTCACAACAAGGATGGCTAGAGTGACAATGAGCTTTATTCAATGCAAATGTAGAATATCACTTGAAGGTGAGTATATATTGAAGTAGAAGAATGCAGGAGAATGGCGAATGGGAATACTATAACTGTGTTGCAGATGGTCGAGGAGGTCGTGGATGGCGAGGAAGATGGAAGCTGGAGCACACACCTTGGTGGAGATACTGGTGAGTAACGGAACCTTTGTAAATGGAGACACGGAAAACCAAGAAGACGATGGAGACATGAGGAATCAGGAGAAACAATGGAGAACCATAGCAAAAACTGGAAACAGGTAAGTAACACCAGGTAAGTGAGTCCTTACTCAAAACGAGACCAGACAAAGTGACAGAGTGAGGCGTGTGCTTATATGCTGCCTGAAGTGATGATGAGATGATGTGCAGGTGCGGGTGATTAGTATTCTGGTGATAACAATCTCTGTGACTGGGTGATGGTGGAGCCTGGTTGATCTCTAACATTTATTGTACATATAACATAAAAAAACAAATACTAGAAGAAACAAGTTAATACTTTGATATATTGTCCCAACACAACACTACTGAAATGGGAAAAATGTTATATTTAGTCCAGGTTGTGCATAACAGGTCCAAGAAACAAAGAAAGAAAGAAAATAAAGTGTCCAAAAGTCCTCAGGTTTCCTTAGCAAGTTGGTGTGTGTAGTGTAAAATGAATGCATATGTTTTTTCCCTACTACCCGGGTAGTGTGTGTGTAAGAAGTAACAGCTTAGCTGTAATTGAAAAGAATCCTTCAACGACAATCAGGTCCATGTTGAACGTCAGCAGGAGGCCCTTCACCAAATCACAGGTTCTGGCTTGCCATAAATCAAGCTCACAGTTGATCATGTCACTGGATGGAATCAGGCAAATAAAAAATAAAAATAAAAAAACAGTCAGAGTTCATAGAAATAAAGTCTCTGTTTCAGCCCAGTTTCGGCCAAGCTGTAGCTGTCGGACAGATGGCTTCACATTTGACTTTAGAATACTTTAGTATACAGTGGACTTCATGGTTGACTTAAAGACTGCAAGGTGCCCAGGTCCTGTGTCTGCAAAACAAGGCCAAACCGTCACCCCTCCACCACAGTGCTGGGCAGTTGGTATGAGGTGTTTGTGCTGATATGCTGTTTTTGGTTTTCGCCAAACTTGACGCTGTGCATTATGGCCAAACATCTCCATTTTGGTCTTGCCTGTCCAAAAGACATTGCTCCAGAAGTCTTGTTGTTTGTTCAAATGCAACTTGGCAAACCTAAGCCATGCTGCCATGTTCTTTTTAGAGAGCAAAAAGCTTTCTCCTGGCAACCCTTCCAAACATGTCATACTTGTCCAGTCTTTTTCTAATTGTACTGTCATGAACTTTAACATTTAACATGTTAACTGAGGCCTGTAGAGTCTGAGGTGTATGCATTTTGCTGGGACGTCCACTCCAGGGAAGATTGGAAACTGTCTGGAATGTTTTCCACTTGTGAATAATCTTCCTCACTGTTGAATGGTGGACTTCAAATTGGTTGGAAATGGCCGTATAACCCTTCCCAGATTGATGGCAACAACAATTGCTTCTCTAAAATCATTGATGTCTTTCCTTCTTGGTATTGTTTTAACACACACCTGAATGTCCTAGAACAGCAAACTGCCAAAACTTCTGATTTTATAGAGGTGGTCATGCTTGCTGATGATCAACTAATCAAAGACATTTGATTAGCAGTGCCTGATTGCTACTTAGCCTCTTAATTCCTATGGAAGCAGTAAGGGTTGATTAAGATGTTTGATTATATATATATATATATATATATATATATATACACACACACCGATCATGCATAACATTATGACCACTGACATGTTAAGTGAATAACACTGATTATCTCTTGATCACGGCACCTGTTAGTGGGTGGTATATATTAGGCAGCATGTGAACATTTTGTCCTCAAAGTTGATGTGTTAGAAGCAGGAAAAATGGGCAAGCGTAAGGATTTGAGCGAGTTTGACAAGGGCAAAATTGTGATGGCTAGACAACTGGGTCAGAGCATCTCCAAAACTGCAGCTCTTGTGGGGTTTTCCTGGTCTGCAGTGGTCGGTATCTATCAAAAGTGGTCCAAGGAAGGAACAGTGGTTAACCGGCGACAGGGTCATGGGCGGCCAAGGCTCACTGATGCACATGGGGAGCGAAGGCTGGTCAAATCAAACAGACAAGCTACTGTAGCTCAAATTGCTCAAGAAGTTAATGCTGGTTCTGATAGAAAGGTGTCAGTGTATTTGTATATACAGTATATATAACAGTTTAGGACCCAAGACCAGTTGTGAACAATGAAGACCAAGAGTCAGGAGTGCAATTAATCAAAGAGAAATTTACTGAAGAATAGTTTGCCGTTTCATCAGCAGAAGCCAGCTTCAAGTCTCACAAGGAGTTTGTAGGCCGCGTTCTCTTTTTCGTACATATAATTTCTCAACAGTTATACTCTTTTCAAGGTAGCTACGTCATTACTGCAGGTTGAATGATTCTGATTGGCTAAGAGAAAATAAATAGTCATAGTAAATTTCCACACATTGTCAGCTAATCAGATGCACGTCTCCATAGATCACTTGTTGACGCTTTCACCCCGGAATTAGGCACATAGTGACCTTCCAGTTCTACAGCAGGCGCCAGCTTGCCCAGAAAACAAGTCCACCCATTTCCTAGGATGCCCATAATCCACCTCCAATACTGATCTATAACACAGAATAAAGGTTGGAGTGTCAACTGAAAACAACATAGTTCTCCAAAACATACATACAGTGGGGAGAACAAGTATTTGATACACTGTCGATTTTGCAGGTTTTCCTACTTACAAAGCATGTAGAGGTCTGTAATTTTTATCATAGGTACACTTCAACTGCAAGAGATGGAATCTAAAACAAAAATCCAGAAAATCACATTGTATGATTTTTAAATAATTAATTAGCATTTTATTGCATGACATAAGTATTTGATCACCTACCAACCAGTAAGAATTCCGGCTCTCACAGACCTGTTAGTTTTTCTTTAAGAAGCCCTCCTGTTCTCCACTCATTACCTGTATTAACTGCACCTGTTTGAACTCGTTACCTGTATAAAAGACACCTGTCCACACACTCAATCAAACAGACTCCAACTTCTCCACAATGGCCAAGACCAGAGAGCTGTGTAAGGACATCAGGGATAAAATTGTACCTGCACAAGGCTGGGATGGGCTACAGAACAATAGGCAAGCAGCTTGGTGAGAAGGCAACAACTGTTGGCGCAATTATTAGAAAATGGAAGAAGTTCAAGATGACAAGCAATCTCCCATTAGTAACCATTAGTAACACACTACACCATCATGGATTAAAATCCTGCAGCGCACGCAAGGTCCCCCTGCTCAAGCCAGCGCATGTCCAGGCCTGTCTGAAGTTTGCCAATGACCATCTGGATGATCCAGAGGAGGAATGGGAGAAGGTCATGTGGTCTGATGAGACAAAAATAGAGCTTTTTGGTCTAAACTCCACTCGCCGTGTTTGGAGGAAGAAGAAGGATGAGTACAACCCCAAGAACACCATCCCAACCGTGAAGCATGGAGGTGGAAACATCATTCTTTGGGGATGCTTTTCTACAAAGGGCACAGGACGACTGCACCGTATTGAGGGGAGGATAGATGGGGCCATGTATCGTGAGATCTTGCCAACAACCTCCTTCCCTCAGTAAGAGCATTGAAGATGGGTTGTGGCTGGGTCTTCCAGCATGACAACGACCCAAAACACACAGCCAGGGCAACTAAGGAGTGGCTCCGTAAGAAGCATCTCAAGGTCCTGGAGTGGCCTAGCCAGTCTCCAGACCTGAACCCAATAGAAAATCTTTGGAGGGAGCTGAAAGTCCGTATTGCCCAGAGACAGCCCCGAAACCTGAAGGATCTGGAGAAGGTCTGTATGGAGGAGTGGGCCAAAATCCCTGCTGCAGTGTGTGCAAACCTGGTCAAGAACTACAGGAAACGTATGATCTCTGTAATTGCAAACAAAGGTTTCTGTACCAAATATTAAGTTCTGCTTTTCTGATGTATCAAATACTTGTTCTCCCCACTGTATAACATGTTCTTCTCCTCAGAGAGAAGTACAGGCAATATTCATCTTTATTCTTTAGTGTTTCAGTAAAAGGAAATAATATAAAATGAATAAAATATAATATAAAATAAATATAAATAAAAGCATATAATTCAGTCAAAAGGAATGAAACCAAACATTTAAGAGAACATTCAAACTAGAAGAAATCATTTAAATCATCTTAATATGTAGGAGGACAGATATTGATTAAGGCTTTGATTATAAATTTAATTAGGATTTATATATGTATATTAAAGCAGCAGTGGATTTCAGAATCCACCCCTTCAGTCCCCCCTGAGGCCAATTTGGGGTCCTAAACATCACATTTGGTCTAACAATTTAGGCCGCTTCATAATTTCCATGTTCCCCTGTCAGGTTATAATTTGGATAAAACAGAAAATCTCTTTTTTCTTCAAGGATTTAACTTTAACCATTATTAATCTTGGCTAATTTGGTTTTATCAGCGACTTGATTTATTACAAAACAAGTACATATTTATCCTCTGGAAGCCGTGCTAAATGAGCAAACACTGCTACTGCATTCCTGACATGTTAGGGGTGTGTGATACCTCCAAAATCCAAACACACGACAACCTGTTCCCTTTCAAAAGCTACAATCGATGCTGCGCTGCTTAGCGCATTGGGAACGTCTTTATCGTGACCAGCTGTGAATATAGTGTGTAAACACGTCAATGGAATTGACCTAGAGCTTTTATAGCCTCTGTTAGTGACATCATCAGAATGCGCCAGCATCAGAGGCTATAAATAGATGAGCCACAGGTGCATTGTCAGGTCTTTTGTCTTCAGAGGCCATTCTGTGTTGGTGTGCATCAAAAAATCTCTCTCTCTTTATCTGACTACAGATCTTTGTTAGGAGTTAGATTTCAATTGGCAGTGTGCAGATTTTCTCTTTGTCATCTCTGTCTCACAAGTGAAAAGAGTTAAATCAAAGAAAACCAAGCAGAAAAATGAGTTAACAACAAAGTAAGTGTAAGAATCGGTTTTACTGCTAAGACAAAAGCTGAAGATCCAACCCCCTGCAATAGAACAATAAAACTCACTAATCTGGAGAGAAGATCTCACAGAAAGAGTGTAGGACATCGGCCTGTCCAAACCTTCTCCCCCTCTCCCTCACCGACTCCCTTCCCTCTGATTCAAGTCACAGAATGCATATATACCACAGATGATGTATCTTGTTAATCTATTGTTTTTCCCCTTTCATGTGTGGTATCTTTTTAAAGGTCTCAGTGTGATTGGTAAAATGGTCTCAACTTCACTGCTTTCACTGGTAGGATGAGAAAGATTGAAACTTATGAGAATTCTGTTCTCCTTTTGAGTGGTCTCAGAAGATATCTGATCCTCTCCCCCGAAACCAGGTGTTTGTGTTGCAAATATTTACAACCCTTTTGTTCTGGTCTGGGTATTTAAGGAAGGGTGGCAGAGCTGCCATTTGGGAACATTCTGTAGCCAGAGCCCCCATGCAGTGCTGTGTCAGTGTCCAAGAGGCACTCACACACACTGTATGTACAGTGCCAGATATAATGACTCTTTGAAACTATTTTCATATTACTTTGTAATTGTAATTGTATTTTATATTTTTATGCTGAAAGTTGTGTACCATGGATTCGTGTTTAATTATTTTTATGTAAGTTCTGTCTGGCCAAAATAAATGTTAATCTTGATTTATCTTGTATTATTCTGAAATCATTATTCTAGTATGGATCAATGTGGAGTCCTTTATTTCCGCAAACCTTTTGCCAGAATAGATCAAACCGAGGACCCCATGACTGAAGCATGGAGCGCAGCATGCGGGATAATCCGATTTCTGACTATTACTGTATTAGCAAGTTGCAGCTCTCGTGTCTATTAATCAAATTACACTTTTTGTTGAGTAAGCAAGTGCGACCACTTCAAGGTAAAATATTCACTCTGCAATCCTCTGACTAATATCAGAACTGGCCAGTTTGTGTTCGTGAACGCGCGAATCGCGACACGTCTGTTTCTGTGCGATATCGGGTCCCTTGATGAACGAATATTTGAAAATAAGAGATACTAAGAAAAATCAACGATCCAAATGAAATCACAACGAATCATCAGCTGTTAAATTACAAACGTAACAAATTGAACGAAGTCACATAAAATTGGAGTCAGATCACTTTATTCATGAAGTCAGATTTAAAATTAGATGTTAATAAAATAAGTAAATTTAACAGAAATACTGAAAAGGCTTACACGCAGAATCCTTCAACCAAGCCGCTAGATTCTGTTTTTGGGCTAACGGATGGACCTTACATAAGCGCTGTGTCCCTCCATGTTCTTTTCCTATGCCAGAAATGGATACACACACTTACTGCTTTGTTTGTTTGGGGGAAGAGCACGCGGCTGCTGCGTTAGAGCAGGGCGAGTGCGAGCACTGTGAGTTATTCACAGTTGAAATGCTTTGTGCTCGTCTTGGCTACTTCCAGACCGCACCCATATTACCATCGCGGGGCTCCCTCAGGGATTTGGCTGACGAACAAGAGACAAGTCCATCCCTTTCGCTTGCTCGCTCACCAGATCTATATGTTCCCTCGTGTGATTCCGAAGTGCGCCCCGGTGCTTCTTCGGGTCATGCAGGGGACGATAATGAATCTCTTGGGTCTGCAGACTTCGAGCAGCCAACCCCTGAGCGTTCCTCGCACGACAATAAATCCGTCAAGGAATTAATCGAGGTGGTTACTCGCGCGGTGGCCAGATTACAGCTTGACTGGCCTTGTGAACAAGAGACCCCCAAACGTAGTAAGCTAGAGGATAGGTTTCTATCAAAGTCATGGAGAAAACCATATACATTCCGTGTCTTTGTGCTTTCGACGTCGACTTTTTCGACTATCGTGGGTGCAAAGTCGCGGGGGTATGCGGAGATGCCTCAGGTTGAAGAGACGCTCGCGAGCTATCTCTCGCCTGGGTCTGCATCTTCACTTAAAAGACCTACCCTCCCCACAAAGCCGTGTAGAACAACTTCGACTATCGTGGGAAAAGCTTATCAAGCTGCAGGTCAGGCTGGTGCTGCGTTGCACACTATGACAGTGTTACAGGCATACCAGGCTGACCTCTTAAAGGACATTACGATTGATGGGGATAAAAGATAAAGACCGCGTTTTTCTCATTGATTCCCCGGTTTCTCCCTCTGGCCTGTTTGGTGACTCGGTAAACACAGTAGTCTCCAGGTTCAGAGAAGCTAAAAAGCATGATTACATTTTTGTACAGTTCCTTCCTCACCGAGAGGGGAGGGGCCATCGGCTACCCAACCTCTCCCTGGTCCTTCAAGAGAAAGGGAGTTGAAAAAGCAGAGTGTGGCGAGTTGCGCTCCCCCTCGAAAAGACTGGGGGCCGGCTCGTCGCACTCAACAAACTCCCAGGGTGGACCTCAGGACTATTATTAATAAAAAGAAGTCCTTATGGTCTTGTGCCCAGTCTGGTGGGGGTAGCCCCCCCGCGGGACGGGGCGCGTCAAACATTTGCTTGCCCCTTCCTGCTACCCTCACAAAACCACTCCATCCCCGCCGCCTCTGGTGATACGGGGGGCAGCGGTTTCCAGCGAAATGTTATACGTTCTGTGTCTAAATCCTGCTACCATCCAGAACATCTAACATCCCCTCAACAGGAAGTGTCAAAATTATCACTCTCAGAAAGTCTGGCAGCGTGGAAACTTCTGCCAGGCGTTTCTGCATGGGTGTTAAGCACAGTTAAATTAGGATATTCATCGTCCTCCGCATTTCAACGGCGTGGTCTCCACTTCCGTGAAGCCGGAGCTGGCGCACGTACGGTCACAAGAGCTACAAACTCTACTCAACAAAGAGGCTATAGAACATGTTCCTCTTCTGGAGAGAGAGTTGGGCTATTACAACAGATACTTCCTTGTTCCCAAGAAGGGTGGGGGGTTGCGTCCAATCTTAGATCTTCGAGGCTTAAACCGTACAGTTAAAGCACTCAAGTTCAAGATGTTAACCGTAAAGACGGTCGTGTCACAAATTCAACATCACGATTGGTTCGTCACGATCGATCTGAAGGACGCATGTTTTCACATATAAATATTGCCACAACACAGGAAGTTCCTGAGGTTCGCTTTCTGGGACGAAGCTTACCAATTTCGGGTTCTTCCATTCAGCCTAGCCTTGTCACCCCGCACGTATACAAAATGCATGGATGCAGCACTGGCTCCATTACGATTCTGGGGCATTCGCATTTTGAATTACATAGACGATTGGTTAATACTAGCAAAATCGCGAGAGATGGCGCTTCAACACAGAGACATCGTGTTAGCTCATCTAGTTTCTCTAGGGTTGAGACTCAACACCAGGAAAAGTGTTCTTTCTCCTGCCCAGAGAAAGGCTTATCTAGGGATTGTTTGGGATTCGGTCACGATGCGGGCACAACTGTTTCCTGCTCGAACCGAGACCATTCAGCATACCCTGAGCAAAGTCAGGCTAGGCCAAGATCTCACTGTTCGTCAGTACCAAAGAGTGTTAGGTCTCATGGCATCAGCATCCACGGTGATCCCTTTGGGGTTGTTGCACATGAGACTGTTTCAGTTGTGGCTCAAAGCCAGAGAATTTAAGGGCCAATCCTCAACGGCAAATAAAAGTGGCGCGCCGCGTGGCTTCGTACACTAACTATGTGGTTCAGACCCCGGATTCTTGCCTTGGCTCCCACTCTAGGGGCACCTTGTCGTCGCAGATTGTTAACAGGGCCAGACAGACGCCTCCCTGACGGGCTGGGGTGCGGTCTTAAGTGGTCGTCCAGCCCAGAGATGGGCACTCGAGTTAGTGACTCGGAATCGAGTCGCACTCGAGTCGCATTTTATGAGACTTCAGACTTGACTCGGGATTCGACTTTAAATGACTTCAGACTTGACTCGGCAAAAAAGACTTGTGAATATTTTAAAAACAACTCAAGTCTTTAATCCTTATCTATCGTAAATGAAAAAAATTTAGCTTTATTTGAATGTTATAATATCTGCTTCACATGTACGTGACATGGTAGATCGGACCCTTGTCATAGAATTTGATTACGGATGTCCGTGTATTGCGCGTAAACTCCGAAATGTCATAAGAGTCCCATGAAACATGACAGGATCCATCGTGCCATCTCACATTTGGATGTATTACCATGTCAGATCGGCTAGATGCAAAGAATGTTTGGAAAACAATTAAAGACACCGGAACGTCATTTTATTAGACATCGCATCCACAAAGTTTAGTGACATTAACTCACACAGTTAGCTGTTTTACTGTGGTGTAGCTGGGTGGCTCTTTTGGATTGCCAGCCTGTTAAAGCATGAATAAAATCTAACCTTTAAACCTAGCACTACGTTTTACTTTTATCAATCTTTTCGCAGCTTTTCTCTCTCTTAATGTGTGTCTACGAGAGATAGTAAGATGTTAATCCATTTATTACTTAAAGCGCATATTTTAATGTATCGCAATCGGCATGCGTACAGTTTTCTATTGACTAGAAACAAATAGAAACGTTCGGAGGTTTGATATTTTCTGATAATGTCTGTCGTCAATAACAACGCTGTATAACAAATGTGACTGGCGCCATCTTGTGTCCACTCAGCAACTGTATTGAAAATGACTACTCGTCTTGTTGCCAGGACAATTGTTTTTTATTTTACATTATAATGGATTATAACGTAACAGGCTGGATGTATCTCTTACATCTTAGGACCTTTATTACAAACAAAACAGATGATAGAAAGGTCATATATTTTGTCTAAATTAAAAAAAATAAAAAAAAAGGTTTTTTGAATATGAGATTTTTGTTTTTGTAAGATATAAAATGACTTGAGACTCGACTCAGACTCCAGTGATAAAGACTTCAGACTTGACTCGGACTCCAGCTTAAAGACTTGTGAACATCTCTGGTCCAGCCCAAGGGGAATGGGAGGGTCATCAGCTCGATGGGCACATCAACTGCCTCGAGTTGATGGCTGTATTTCTGGCTCTGAAATACTTTCTCCCCCAGTTGAGGGGCTGTCATGTCCTAGTGCAGGTGGACAACACAGCGACAGTCTCTTACATAAATCACCAGGGAGGTCTGCACTCACGCAATCTGAACAGAATAGTGAGGCAGATTTTCCCTGGGCCCAGGACAAGTTCCTGTCACTCAGGGCAGTGTACATTCCAGGGCAATTGAATGTGGGAGCGGATTTACTGTCCAGACAGAAATTACAGATGGGGGAATGGAAACTCCACCCAGAAGTAATGAATCAGATCTGGACCAGATTTTACAAAGCAGAAATGGACCTCTTCGCCTCTTATCAGACAACGCAATGTCCCCTCTACTTTCTGAGTCACCCAGCCCCCCTGGGTTGGCCCAAAATGTGCCTGTATGTGTTCCTCCAGTCTCTCTGCTCCCGGGAGTTCTAGCAAGAGTTCGCCAGCAAGGGTCTTGCATCTTACTGATAGCGCCACGTTGGCTGAACAGAGTATGGTTCTCGGAGATAATATCTCTCCTCAACGGCTCGCCATGGGCGATTCCGGAGAGGAGGGACCTTCTGTCTCAGGCGGAGGGCACGATATTCCATCCCAGGCCCGACCTGTGGAACCTTCATGTTTGGCCCCTGATGGGTACCAAATGAGGGACACTGGACTTTCGCCTGACGTTATTGAGACCATTCTAAGTGCTTGGGCTTCCTCCACTAGAAAATGTTATGCCAGTAAATGGGGTGTCTTTGAAAGATGGTGTACGACACATAATGCAGATCCAGTCATTCCTGCAGGAAAAGTTGTCAGCAAGCACATGCCCCACCACTCTCAGGGTTTATGTGGCCACGCTTTCGACTTGCCACGCCTTGTTTGACGGGGTGCCACTCGGGAGACATCCTCTGCTCGCTCGTTTCATTCATGCGATTGAGGCCTTCCGTAAGAACCAAGATCCCTTCATGGGACTTAGCTATAGTCCTTGAGGGTCTGGTTGTGACCCTATTTGAACCTCTAGAGTCAGCGTCTGACAAACTTCTGACCCTAAAGATGGTTTTCCTTATGGCTATAACTTCCTTTCATTCAGAATCAGGGACATGCAGGCTCTGTCGATATTGCCATCCTGCTTAGACTTTGCCCCAGGAATGGTGAAAGTGATTTTGCATCCTCATCCTGACTACCTGCCTAAAGTTCCTTTTTTGACTGTACATCCTGTCACTCTTGAGACCTTCTGCCCTCCGCCGTTCTCAACACCAGATCAGGAGAAACTTCATAGACTGTGTCCAGTTCGTGCTCTTCAGGCCTACGTCCACCGCACTAGCCAGTGGCGTAAGTCAGAGCAGCTGTTTGTTTTTTGTTATGGGGGCTGTAACAGAGGTGCGGACGCCACCAAACAGACCATGTCACATTGGGTCAAGGATGCTATTGCTCTTGCTTATGAGGCGCGCGGTCAAGCTTTGCCAACGGGTCTAAAGGCTCACTCCACCAGGGGGGTCGCCTCCTCTACTGCTTTGGCAAGGGGTGCCCCCTTACAACTGGTTTGTGATGCGGCAGGCTGGTCTTCTCAGCACACATTCATAAAATGTTATAGTTTGGATGTTCATGCCACTCCGGGCTCTCACGTCCTTGAGTCGACATCACAAGCTAATGTCTAGGGCCTTCTTGCGTTCTTGTGAGCACACCTACACAACCGTAAGGGGTCCAGACACCTTCAAGCATGGCGGTGTGGGTATTCTCGTTCCCAATGCGCTAAGCAGCGCAGCATCGATTGTAGCTTTTGAAAGGGAACGATCCGGGTTACTTGACTGTAACCCTGTTCCCTGAATAAGCTGAACGAGATGCTGCGCTGCATTGCCGTGTTAAGGATGTCCCAGGACTGCTCTTCAAGACAAAATATCCTGACGATGCACCTGTGGCTCATCTATTTATAGCCTCTGATGCTGGCGCATTCTGATGATGTCACTAACAGAGGCTATAAAAGCTCTAGGTCAATTCCATTGACGTGTTTACACACTATATTCACAGCTGGTCACGATAAAGACGTTCCCAATGCGCTAAGCAGCGCAGCATCTCGTTCCGGTTTTTCAGGGAACAGGGTTACAGTCAAGTAACCCGGATAGTTCTGCTATCAAGTATTTAGCGACACATCACACATGCCTAGGCCAGACCACTGTCACCTCTCAAATGCCAAATACAGACATTGCCTGTAATCATAAATACCAAGATATATCATTCAAAAATAGGGATTGTGAATCCACCCCTTTCAAAACATCCCTTACAGACCTTTTTCGCGTTGAAAACACAATAGTGGTCTAACCAAAAATAAACAACGAAAAATAAGTAAGACAGATAATCCATCTAAGCACTTTAAGTCTCTACATAAAACATCCTTCAGTTTACAGTCTACACACATATAGCATGTACCTCCTTAATTGCATAACATCTTATACATTTCTTTTTCAAAAATAGAAATAAAAGAAAACATTCATATCATCCATCTCAATCATTATTTCCACTAAAACATAGACTTGTTCCTAATTTTATACTCAAGAACCATTTTGTTAAACTTTCTATTTGCAACAGACCCATTTTCACTCATCATAGCCCACATCATATTTAACCATAAATGAACATAAATCTAAATTTGTTAATGTTAAAAACATATCAAAATGACTAGCCATATAAATTCAATAATCTTGTTCACTCATCTTTATATCATGACATTATGGTTAATCATACTCAATACCCAATTATTTATGAAAATCACTTTTCACAGAATTTAACCGTACTCAGACTATGTTATCAGTACAACATTCAAAATCAATTCATTAGGGCTTCCTTTGAAATAAAAATTTTTTCTCAATGTCTTGTCCATTAAAACTCTTTAGGCGTAAGCTCCAAATGGCCAAAATCTTAAACCCCTTCATTCATATGTCATTTGGCAGTGATACGTATCTTCAAATACTCACTAGCTTTGTCACTTACACCAAAATTGTTATAATTTTACCAAGAACTGACAGATTTTCATAATCTTCCATATCACTTTATAAAATATTCAAATTTGGACTATAAGGCATCATCAATTTCTTTAAAGCTGTTTTTAAAACAATTTTGTATTTTGAAAAGCATTCATAGTTCATAATATATTAACTTAATTTGACTTCACAGGTGTTCATAAATCGTTCATAAATTCTGTCAGAAATGTTATTTTCAAAACATAAATTTTTGTGGCTATCTCTTTTCATTTTAACTAATTGTCACAGTATTTCTCTATCAAATAGTTAGTCTGCAGATGCAACAAAATATGATCATCATTGTCACAACCCACTTATCTCTACTGCTCTGCAGAAACCAAAATATTATATTACTCATATCTCAATCTCTAAGTCGAACAGACAGCCTTATAGCTGCTTGCTCCTTCAACCCGTATTACATAAATTGTAGTTCTTTATAGACATCTAATGTCATGACTCCAATTAATGGATGAAAAAAAAAAAATAAATATAAAACTTTTCTTTTTAGAGGTTATATTCCTTTGTTCGCCCTCCGGACTTTCATAAATGTGAGGGGGTCTCTGGATAATTTAGATAGTGACTTTAGCCAATTTGTCACTTTGTCTCTGCCGTCAAGTCTATAACATTTACGTTTACCATTTTTGATCATAGTTGACAGTAGCATGTCAGTTTCAAAAGCATGTCTGTTCATTATTAATTTGTTTTTAGAAAGTCAGCTGGGTTGTTTTGGTTCTGATATCATTGCTTTGTTTTGGTTCAGCTTTAGCAGGGTGATAACAGACAGAGTATCATGTCTGCCTCCACTCAAGCAGTCTCTCTCTCCTACTGCACAAATAATCTTTTCAACAGCCTCCTAAGACTGTAACTTAGACAAAATGTAATATTAAATTCATGACAATATAGAACCCTTAATCATTCACAAAGGTTAAACATTTAAATAACCATCTAAAATAAATTATGCTAGGAACATTTTTAAGGTTATTTTTCGTTTAAGTTACTCACTTAACCTTTGTTATCCAGACCTTCTCTTGAACTTCAAAAGCAGTCTTCATCTTTAGCCACCACCATGTCTTTGGAATTATCCTATGCCATGTCTAATGACCTGCAGGAGTGAAAACGTCTCGGTTACGTATGTAACCCTCGTTCCCTGAGGAGGGAACGGAGACGTTATATCAGTGACTGACGAAATGGGGGGTTCGCTTAGAAGCCTATCACCTTCGAGTTCTTACAAAACGAGCCAATGGCAAGGAAATGCCATGGGTCTGCGGAATTTGCATAGCGTAACTCCGCCCCACTGTGTGGGTATAAAAAGAAGGACACTGGCAATCTTGCATTGTTACCTGCTGAGGAGCCGAGACTGAACTCCCGGCCGTTCCAGCGGAAGTGGCAGAGGGACGTAACATCTCCGTTCCCTGAGGGTTACATACGTAACCAAGACATTCCCTTTCGTTCAGTCACTCCGATGGGGGTCCAATCTAATCACGCCACCTCGGCTGTCTTCCAATGCCCTGCGCAAGCTCCCTGTCGTGAGACTAGCACGGACGAAGGACTCGACTTAACACAGAAATACCAAGGTACACTGGGAAGCATATCCATGTGGAACATGCAACACAATGCCTGCCCGAAGGGAGGACTTACAGAATACACATATGTCCCGCGAGCGGGATGCATATGGATCACACTGGGGTATCCAGCCCGAAGGGTGGAATGTTTCAACCCCAGGGGTGGCAAGGGCTTACCAAGGGAAAGACACATGCTCAGAGAGGCTTACAGTGGAAATACACATGTGGGGGTTGCCCAACGAGAGAACCATGCACATGGAGGCATCTAGCCTAACACGAGGGCTGACCGAGCGGGCATGCACTCTGGTGTCGGCATCAACAGTGCTAGAGGAACTCAGGGCTTCAGAGGAGGAAACTCACCTGAGGAAATATCGCACGTATCCAGTCCGTGGAGTGGAATGGCGAGCAAGCGATGACACCGAGCAGGTCCTAGTTACTGGTTACTGGAAGCGAGTACACGGGAAGACACTGGCTCCACTCTGAGATTATAGAATCTCGCGAATGTATTGGGTGTCGCCCAGCCTGCAGCTCTACAGATGTCTGTTAGCGAGGCGCCATGCGCTAGCGCCCAGGAGGAGGCTACACTCCGGGTGGAGTGTGCCCTCACCCCTAGGGGGCATGGACGACCCTGCGCCTGGTAAGCCAAGACAATGGCGTCCACTATCCAGTGAGACAACCTTTGCTTGGAGAAAGCCTTTCCCTTCAGCTTCCCACCATAACAGACAAAGAGCTGGTCTGAGGTCCTGAAACACTGCGTTCTGTCTACGTAAGCACGGAGGGCATGTACTGGACAGAGCAGTGCCATGGCTGGGTCTGCCTCCTCCGAGGGCAGCGCTTGCAGGTTCACCACCTGATCTCTGAAAGGAGTGGTGGGAACCTTGGGCACATATCCAGGCTGGGGTCTTAGGATCACGTGAGAGTTGGCCGGCCCAAATTCCAGGCACGCTTCGTCAACCGAAAATGCCTGCAGGTCCCCTACCCTCTTGATGGAGGCCAAAGCGACCAGGAGCACTGTCTTCATAGACAGGAACTTAAGCTCCACAGATCGCAAAGGCTCAAAGGGAGCTCTCTGCAGGGCGGATAAGACCACTGCGAGGTCCCAAGAGGGTAAGAAAGGAGAACGAGGAGGATTTAGTCTCCTAGCCCCCCTCAGGAACCTGACAACCAGGTCGTGCTGACCCACCGTTTTCCACTCCATAAGGTCGTGGTGCACAGAGATAGCAGCCATGTAACCTTCAGGGTGGAAGGAGACAGCCTTCGTTCCAACCCTTCTTGGAGGAAGGAGAGCACGGACCCGATTTGGCATTTTCTGGGGTCTTCTCGGCAAGAAGAACACCAGGTGACGAAGAGGTTCCACTTCAACGCATAGGCTTGTCTTGTGGACAAAGCCCTAGCGGAAGTGATGGTAGCCACCACCTGTGGTTGTAAGATACTCAAACCTGCCATGTCCCGTCCAGGACCCACATGTGCAGGTTCCACAGATTGGGACGTGGGTGCCAGAGGGTGCCCCGTCTCTGAGAAAGGATGTCCTTCCTCAGAGGAATTGGCCAGGGAGGGACTGTCACGAGGAGCACCAGTTCGGAGAACCAAGTCCGGTTGGGCCAATGAGGCGCAACCAAAAAGACCTGCTCCTCGTCCTCCCTGATCTTGCACAGGGTCTGTGCAAGAAGGCTCACTGGGGGAAACGCATACTTGCGGAGGCCCCACGGCCAGCTGTGAGCTAGTGCATCTGTGCCGAGGGTTCCCTCGGTCAGGGAGTAAAACAAGCGGCAATGGGAAGAGTCATGGGAGGCAAACAGATCTACCTGTGCGTCGCCGAACTGTTCCCAAATCAGCTGAACCGTCTGGGGATGGAGGCTCCATTCCCCAGGAAGTGGCTGAAACCGTGAGAGCTCGTTGGTTGCACGATTCAGTTCTCCCGGGACATGAATGGCTCGATGTGACCTCAGATGCTTCTGACTCCATATGAGGAGATGGCGAGCGAGTTGCGACATATGGCGGGAGCGTAGACCACCTTGCCGGTTGATGTACGCTACTGTGGCCGTGTTGTCTGACCGGACTAGTACGTGTTGGCCCTTGAGCAATGCCTGGAAGCGGTGCAGAGCGAAACGTACTGCCAGCAACTCGAGGCAACTGACATGCAGAAGGCACTGGGGTCCTGTTCAGGAGTCCGCGGCAGCATGTCCATTGCACATGGCACCCCAGCCCGTGGCAAAGGCATCTGTTGATACAACAGCATGCCTGGAAACTTGTTCTAAGAGCACTCCGGCCTGTAGAAAGGAGAGGTTCGACCACGGGGTGAAGGTCTGACGGCAGGCCCGAGTAACTGGTACCCAGAGCGTGCCTGGTTGCCATGCCCATCTTGGGACTCGATCGCGAAGCCAGTGCTGAAGCGGTCTCATATGAAGCAGTCCGAGTGGCGTGACCGCCACTGCGGATGCCATATGCCCCAGGAGCCTCTAAAATAATTTCAGTGGAACCGCACTCTTGCCCTCGAATTGGCTCAGGCTAGTCAGCAGTGACTGCGCGCGCGCACTCATAAGCTGCGCGCACATGGCGACCGAGTCGATTTCCATACTGAGAAAAGAGATCCTCTGCACAGGGGAGAGTTTGCTCTTTTTCTGAGTTGACCTGAAGGCCCAGACGGGCGAGGTCTCGAGAGTGAGCTAGTGTCAGCCAGTCGTCGAGATAGTTCAGGATGCAAACCCTGTGTTGCCTGAGTGGCACAAGGGCTGCCTCGATCATTTTTGTGAAGACGCGAGGAGACAGGGCTAACCCGAATGGGAGAACCGTGTGCTGGTATGCCTGCCCCTCAAAGGCAAACCGCAGAAATAGTCTGTGTCAAGGAAGAATGGAGACATGAAAGTACGCGTTCTTCAGGTCGATCGCTGTAAACCAATCCAACGGACGAACGCATTCGAAAATGCGTTTGGCTGTCAACATCTTGAATGGAAGCCTGTGAAAGGTTCGGTTCAAGACGCGCAGGTCCAGGATTGGACGTAACAGGTGTCTCTCCTGGACCACAGCTGTGGACATCACCTGACCCAGGGAGTGTGGGGTCACCTTCGTCGCCCGGAGGGCGAGGTCAGTGGCGGCACGCAGCTCATCCATGAGCCCTGGGTCAGCTCTACTCTCGTGCATGTCCCTGAGCATCCTGGCCTGGTAGACCTGAAGGATGGCCATGGCATGCAGTGAGGCGGCGGCCTGCCCCGCAGCTCTATAGGACTTCACCACCTAGGTAGACGAAAACCTACAGGCTTTGGAGGGGTGCTTAGGATCACCACGCCATGTTGAAGCACTCTGTGGACACAGTTGCATCGCAACAGAGCGTTCAACAGGGGGGACCCCAGTGTACCCTTTAGCCGCGGCCCCGTCGAGGGTAGAGAAGCACCCAAACCCCCATTTTGTCAGTCACTGATGTAACTCGGAGTGACTGAACAAAAGGGAACTATGATAGAGACATATTAGTTTAATATCAACACATTCACTTTTTCAGGGATTTGCCATAATGCTGAATCAGAAACTTCTATACATCATGTTGCCGATATACATTAATACATTTTGTTCTAGTCTCCACAGAAATTAATGACAATCACCTCATGGTCTCAGCTGGCTCTTGAAAGCCCATTCCCATCATAGCTCTTTTCCTCAGGGTGTCCCCTGGCATTCAAAAACAAGCCATCCAATTAATGCGGTTTTTGTTGAGTGGTATGGAGCAACATTTTTGGGGCAGACTGCTGTAACTCTCACAGCGCATCCCCCGTTTCTGATGCTGTTGGCCTCACAGGCATCCGCTCCACTCTCATACCCATCTCACATAAAAACACCTCCCTTCAGGAGATGACCAGGTGCGGCAGTGACCCCCTGCCTTAGGTTGCCCTCTGTCTGACCAAAGAGGATCTTACCCGTCTTTGAGAAATCACCTCATGCACACTGGTAAACGCTCTTTCCATTACGAGATCTTTGACAATTATCTTCAACAGAATCAGGTGTTTTCTGGAGCTTAGGGAAGGTGCATTCAAGAGTCATCAGAGCCATTTGGTCTGCCTACTAGTGTTAAAACAGGGAGACAGGTTAATTACAGCACAATTGAATCACTAAAATCTATTATACATCTTCAAAGCAGCAACATAGCAGTGCTTAGATTATACATCATGTGAATTTAGTTAGAACACCATCCATTCAGTGTAATGTTCTGCTACATCTTTAACCGGAGCCATCGGTCCTGTACATGGTGGAGGCTAAGATCAGACACAGAAGTTACTGGTCATAGAATAAATTAGTCAAAAATTTCACTTTCATTTAAGGTCTGTATTTGAAGACCTCTTTAAACACATTTCGTTTTACTTGTAACATTTATTGCCCTCTTAATGGCAATCATTTCTTTTAACAAATCTGTGTCTATGATTTTCAACTGAAGCACTGTGCTTTACTATAAATATCTTATCACTTATGACACAGGCTCAGATAGCAGCTTTTAGCTGATTTTGAATGAGCGATAGAGACTCTGAGGCATTCAGGTACACTGTATTTTCATAAACTTTTAACATCAGACATTATTTTTTAACTCTAGCCCAGCTTTTAGCCAGAAATGACATGTGTTTTCGAATAAACATCATTTTATATTTGTCTTTTGCCCACACAATGAATTTAGAAATTACAAATTCTCACTCACACAAGTCATGGTGGGGGCCAGATTCAGATAAGCAAATTGTTTTATTATAGCTAAGCACAAGCTTATCTTTTGAAACCCAAACATCAGCTTCTAGGGTTTTCAACATATTAACACAAAGTGCAAGAGTGAGAGGGACAGGAACATATTTATTATTCATTTTTGTCATTTAAACCCTCTACGTCACTATTTATATATTTTTGCAACAGTGTTTTTGAGTCATTGTCTGTGATTTCACATCAACCTATATAAAAATTATTATAGATCTTTCCTTCAAAAGGAATTCTTTAAGACTTCAATCTTATGACCTTATTTTTATCTCGTTTCATTTACAGAATTTAGCCAGGTGGCCTGATTTGCCACAATTGCTACACCTTATGGGTGAGCGGTTATAGTTACGTGCAAAATGGCCCTGCTGACCACAATTAAAACACTATCTGGTGGAGCAACATTCAGCAACCTGTGTGCTCCAATATCAGTCTTGTTCCCAGTCTCTGGGGCAGTGTCTAAAGCGGCAACCACTTGGACAGTCTCAGAAAAGAGCTCGGGAGCAGATAAAACAGACAATGGCTTGCAATTCATGGCGCTATCTGCTTTTTCAAAAACATCACATTTGGTTATCAAATTGTACCCCTCAGTTACTTCTGGGGTTTTTCCTTCAGGGGTTACTGGCACCCCACCCATTTTACAAACCCATGAATATGCACAAACAGTTAGAAATTTGAATTTTTCTGGTTCTCTCTTTGTTTGTAGCCAGTTGCTGTTTAACTTTCCAATCAGAATTAAAACCCTGACTGACCATTTTCATAATAAGTTCTGCATATTTCTTTGAAGTGAGGGCTTCAGAGCAGAGCTCCTTACAGCGTTTGCTCTCTTCCTTCTCAATATCTTTATCAGGACTGATCATGTTACTCAATTTGTACAATCTTTGAACAACACAGTTTTGGCTTTTGCGTGATGAAACTGCAAAGTACACTATAAAAACAAAGTCACATATACTGGTCCACGCCAATTTGGGTCACAGCTTTTATTTTACTCAGGATCGTTCCAGATGCATCCCTGGCAAACAACCCTGTATCTATTATTATATTTTGATTTCTAAACTAATAACTTAATCCCTAACTGGGATGGAGATGGAGCAGGTTTGCGGTGCCTACTGGACCTTCAATCCAGGGACGTACTCCTGTAGGGGTGGTGCTACACCAATGCCCACTGGGGCCCCCGCTTGAGTACACTCAATTGCACTGTCTGCTGCCGTTAACTGTAACGACGCTATCAGCGACTTCTTATACTATTAAACTTTAGTATAATTAATCCTTACTCATCCTCATCAGGGTGAAGCTCTCCCGCTCTCCTTTTCCAATCTCCTCCATTCAGACAGCCCTAACCAAATAATAAAATCTTCCTACCTTGTTTGCTGATTTGCCAGGGGTGCCACCTAAGAATTATTGCCCACGCACTCTCTACAAAAACTGTTAGGGGACAGCAGTTTAGGACCCAAGACCAGTTGTGAAGAATGAAGACCAAGAGTCAGGAGTGCAATTAATTAAAGAGAAATTTACTGAAGAATAGTTTGCAGTTTCATCAGCAGAAGCCAGCTTCAAGTCTCACAAGGAGTTCGTAGGCCGCGTTCTCTTTTTCGTACATATAATTTCTCAACAGTTATACTCTTTTCAAGGTAGCTACGTCATTACTGCAGGTTGAATGATTCTGACTGGCTAAGAGAAAATAGATAGTCATAGTAAATTTCCACACATTGTCAGCTAATCAGATGCACGTCTCCATAGATCACTTGTTGACGCTTTCACCCCGGAATTAGGCACATAGTGACCTTCCAGTTCTACAGCAGGCGCCAGCTTGCCCAGAAAACAAGTCCACCCATTTCCTAGGATGCCCATAATCCACCTCCAATACTGATCTATAACACAGAATAATGCCGCACATACACAGATGCACAGTTTCTCCAAGGCTGGAGTGTCAACTGAAAACAACATAGTTCTCCAAAACATACAGATAACATGTTCTTCTTCTCAGAGAGAAGTACAGGCAATATTCATCTTTATTCTTTAGTGTTTCAGTAAAAGGAAATAATATAAAATGAATAAAATATAATATAAAATAAATATAAATAAAAGCATATAATTCAGTCAAAAGGAATGAAACCAAACATTCAAGAGAACATTCAAACTAGAAGAAATAATTTAAATCATCTTAATATGTAGGAGGACAGATATTGATTAAGACTTTGATTATAAATTTAATTAGGATTTATATACTGTATGTATTTTGAAGCATCAGTGGTTTTCAGAATCCACCCCTTCTATATATATATATATATATGTATATATATATGTATATATGTGCTGGGGAAAAATGTATCGTGATTAATCGCATCCAAAATAAAAGTTTGTGTTTACATAATATATGTGTGTACTGTGCATAATTATTATGTATATATAAATACACACACATGCATGTATATATTTAAGAAAAATGTTATATTTTTTATTAAAAATTATATTTATACATAAGATAAATTATATATAGTACAGTATGTACATGCAAATATTTCTTAATTACACACACATGCATGTATATATTTATATACACAGTACACACACATATATTATTTAAACACAAACTTTTATTTTGGATGCGATTAATATATATATATATATATATATATATATACACATATATACACACACACACACACACACATTACAAACAAACATCAATTATCTCTTTTTTTCTTTTTTTTTTTTTTACTTATTCTTACCTGAAAGATCATCATAGAGAAAATAATTCAACATTTTGCCTTTCAAAGTTTGGTGTCCTAGTTTTGACTCGCTCGACTACCTTCGCCCCAATAAATCATACTATGTTACAGAAAGAAAAGCTGCGTTTCATCATTTAATTAGCATAGTTTACACATGAGATAACCAGTTTACAATGAAATCAGTTTCCTTCACATTTCTACTTTTAACCCCTCTAGTACAATTGCCCATTCACGACTTATGTTTCCTTTATAAGTAATAATAAACAGCCAATATCCTAATATGCATGCTAATAAGCTACTAGTAAACCCCCTAAACTCCTAAAATGAAAATCCTAGAATCGCCCCTGGGGTGAGTAAATGATGACAGAATTTTCATTTTTGGGTGAACTGTCCCTTTAAGCAGTCATTCTAAACCAGTAATCACTTTTTTGACAATTCTGAAATATAAAAATGTTTTGTTTTTTTTTATTATTAATTTACTTAAATTATGACTATATTATTATTATGTAATTATTTGTCCCATTTGTATCTAAATATTTTTTTTTAAATGTCATAAACTTTATATGACAGGATTATTTATTATGTATGATTAATATAGCCTAGCTAAATGATAAATTAATAATAACATTAATTAGGCTATAATCTATTAATTAACCTGTCTAATGTCTAAAAAAAATATAATAATTCTGTCTGCCAAGCTCTGATAATGTATGGAATATTATATTAATATATTATCCATAAAAAAAAACAAAAAAACAATAGGCCTATACCTTTAGAAGCACGGATGTGTCTTTAAGTCAGACAGTCTGAGCAACTGAAATGCTTCTCTGCAAAGTGTGCAGTTCGCCTTAGGCTCATCATGAGTTGCTGGAAAGACCCACTGATACCTTTTTTCTATTCAGCCCTATATCTGGAGATCCTCTTGCGTTCAAACGGTGGACGCGAGCTCGACATGTTTTTAAAAAACCGCGCAAGTTTACAGCGCATGTTCTCGAAACTCCGTCACTATGGCAACAAAGCCGCTAAAACGCAATCACACGCAAATGAGCTTCTGTACTACTTATTGTGAAATTGATTTCTTTATATTTGCTATTAGTATTCTCCACACTGCAAAATTCTTATGTGTTTATTAACTATGTGTGGACCTATGTAAAATACGGGACAAATCACGTCCCGTATTGATTTGATACCGGACGAGTCATTTTGCCTCTAAATACGGGACGATTCCGTATTTCACGGGACGGGTGGCAACCCTACTTGCATTGGACCCAGAATATTTATTTTCTTTTTGTTAAGCAAAGTTTCTCCTGTCAACACGAACAATAATAAGAAAATAAAAATACTTTGTTTAATAAATGTCTCAGTTCGAGCTTGTTCCAACAGCCGCTCAAACTTCTAACAATCATGTTTCTGCATTTCAGTAATTGACACAACAGTGTGATATAATCACAACAGTGAACATCTCACCCGCTGACTGAGCTGACTCAAATCACATCCACCACCACATTGGCTAATGGGTTAATGACAGGGCTCTTAATTGACTTAACTGTGGCATCTAGGAATTTTTCTGTGTTTTGAGCGCAGCATGACAACTGACAGGTCCATTAAAGAGTGCATGATGCTCGCTTTGTGAAAGAGCACTCCACTGCAGACATGCCACAGCAAACTACCACAAGCTATTAGTTCTGACCTTTAGCTCCGCTGCTGTAACTAATACAGACTGCTGCAGTGCTCTGTTAGACCCTCTAATGCTGCTGATTCTCAGAAAAATATGAAACCTTCTTAATATCTGGGAGCCGCTAGTTTGATGCAATCTAAACTGTGTGCAGAATATTTTTTACAATATTTTAAATTGGTATTTGTTTGTCAGTAACAACAACAGTAATATTAGCTTATATTGTGATGAAATGTGTATAAATAACAGATTGGTAATACTTTTGAGGTATCATGATTAGCAGTACTTTTTTTATACAGTACATTGGAATCTCACAGTATTATTTAAGTATTATGTATTAACTATTATAGTATTTATTAATATTTTGAATTAGCTTTTAATTTTATTTTTTCAGGTTTAATTTTCATTTTAAGTTTTTCATCTGCTTTTTATATCTATATATTTTATTTCAGTCTTATTTTTCAAAACTGGTGATGTCTGTCAAAACCTGTCTGTCTGCCGGTTTTATTTTCATTTTCATGGACTTTTATGCTGAGTCCCAATTCGCCTACTTATACTATTCTCTAAAAGCATGTACTCTTTTTGTGAAGAAAGAAGAGTAGACAAGTTTTGGGACATACTATCACCTCATTAAATTGTGTCTTTAACGGTTGCTCTCTGTTGCTTAGTTACATGCATCCTGTCACTGTAAACTGGCATGTCAATCATCTTGTCACAGTTAGCATTCTCCACATTTCATTTCATTTAATTTCCTACCATATCAGAGAGAAATGTAGTAGCACATTGATCTGCCAGTTGCGGGTCTTTCATGCGGAGACTCTCCTCATATTAATGCATAACTATGCATTTCAAATTTAATGGCCAAATGGAACTTTAAAAAAATGTTTTTTGCAGATTAAATATAACACAGATAACATTAACATAAATATTTTATTACCTTAAATGTTGTTTATTAGTCACTCAAACCCCTTTATCTAAACCTCTCTACTTAACAACCATTGGTTGCGCACAACCGCCATGTTTTGTAGTTTTTTGAACACTTTTACTCGTGTTTGTAGTTTTACTCGTGTTTGTAGTAGTGAACCGAATCCTCCTCGAAAGCGTAATGGGTTGTGGGCAATATTAGCCGTTAGAGTGTGCATGGATCCACACCGGAAATAGTAGACCATCCGGGGACATATACTCTTTTCAACATACTATGCTATGGGACACACATTATAATCTCACATACTATTTAGGATGGATAGTATGGACATTGGGACGCAGGGCCAGTTTCTCTCAGTTACCTGTTTTCCTTTGTTCCAGTTTCTCACTCTTCGTTTGTTACCCTGGTTTTTGATTAATTAGTTGTCACCTGTTCGTCATTGAGTTCACTCACCCAGTGTATTTAAGTTGCTTATTTTATTCAGTTCATGGTATTGTTTGTGTGTTACACACTGTTACGAAGCCTTTTTACTTGTAGATTACTTGAGTTTGTTTTATTGATAAATCTTTTGTTTATTTTATTTGGAACTCTATCATCATCAACAACATCTGGACTAAACGTGACCCGGTTAGGGTTATGTTTAGTCTCATTTTCCCTGTTTCCCTGTTTTCCCAAGGTTTCCCATTTGCCTGTGTTCTCATTCATTGTTAGTTTCCATGGTTCCTGATTAATTTACACACCTGTTTCTAGTTTTGTTAATTATTTAGTTCTGTGTATATAAGCAAAGTTCCCTTTGTTCACTGTTTGGTCTTGTTTTTGCCAAGACTCCTGCATCTCCACTGGTCCCACCCTGCTCCAAGTTTCCTGCGTCTCCGCTGGTCCCGCCCAGTTTCAATGGGCAATTCCAATCAGAAGTGAGCATCCCTACTCACTCCGAAGGGCAGAACATGACCATAATTTATTAAATTACTTCCATGAAGTGACCATTGCATGTTCCCTTCGCTAACGGACCTGTGGAAGGGCCCTTTGTGAAGGGATTCAGTTGTTTACTTCTACAAATGGCGTCCCCTTCCCTAAGTGCCCTTCAATGGTGCAAAAATGCAGTTTGGAATTCGCCCCAAGTCTCCTGTGTCTCCAATGATCCCACTCAGTCTCCCTCTCCCACCTACTCTACAAAAGCAAGGCAGTCCTCCGGCCCCGCCTCTGCTGATTCCCTTCAGTTCCTCGACTCCTCCTCCATTTACTCCACTCTGCTGCATGGATCCTCTTTGGGTCTTCTGGTCTCCAGCTCTACATTGGGCGGTCGAGCCTGTCACTCTACCTCGTCCAGTCGATCAGTCGGCTTCACCTTGGCTTCTCCCTCCCTCGGTGCATCCTGAGACTGTCGTCCTTATGGCCGCATTGGGCTTCTCTCCGTATCCGCCTTGGTCAGTTGTCGCTCTTCGTATACGCCATGGACTTCTGGGCTTTCGCTGTGCCTCGTCCCTTCGCAATGTATAGTCTATTTACCTTTAAATACTGTTTATTTAGTCAAACTTTTTGTCACTGATTGATATTCAATTTCCATTTATACTTTAAAATTTTCACTTCAATCAACAATGAATTTTACTGTAGAATTTGACCACAAATGTACCATTTAATTTGATTTTCTCTGTATTTATAGTATAAACAGTTACGTATATGATTTTCTTTAACTTTTCTTCAATACTATATATATTCAAATATGAAGATATTATAGAAGAAATTATACTTTCTTTGTCACCACCATGATCTATTGACTCCATCACACAAATTGTAAAGAAATTATTTGGAACTTCTGAATAATTTTCCTTATTTTAAAGGGTACATAACACACACAGTTTCTGCCAATCTCATGTTAATCTTGAGTACCTATAGAGTAGTATTGTATCTTTCATATCTCTGAAGAGTCTTTAGTTTTATCATATTTATAAAAGACAGATACGCTGTACCGATTCTTTCCAAAAACAGCCGAATTCGTGGAGGCATGCAGTGGGCGGAGTTAAAGACTCACAAGCACACACACACACACAATACATCATGGCATTATCCCTGGATAACTTTCGATTTACTATACGTTTGTGTTGTTTACAATCATATGCACTTACGCGCCGATTGCCAACAAAACACAGACATTTGATGCAGTTTCACTCACCGCCTGCGGTTTCGACTCATGACCCGGAATAAACAAACACACTTGCAGAACTCCGTTGCTGCTCCGGAAAGACAAACTGCATCCTTCCTTAACGCTGGGTTATTTGGGAAGCTGAACAAGGTTATCTTTCTCTCACAACCAAAAACACACTTCTTTAGTGACATTGTTGATTTTGTGGTCTAAAAACAAAATGACAGCGCTGCCGACGGCTTCCGTAACTTGAACAAAGCTCGTTGATGATGGCCGTGCTCTTGCTCTCGCTCTCGCTCTGGTTGATGTGCGCATGCGCTCATCTGGGAGAAGTGCCCATACAAGGAATTCCGCCCTTTATGACATCATACAGGGCCATACTCAAAAAAAAAAAATCCAAAACTTATATGAATCCTGAAGGAGTGTATTTGGCACAGAAATACTCTGTCATACGTCCAACTCGTTTTTTAAAATTTTGGTCATGTTTAGCATGAGAATCCAACTCTTTAATAGTGTAAATAAGTCAGAATGCATGAAATAGCATTAGACCCCCCCCCCGGCAACATTAGAAAAACAAAACTGCTTCTGAATTTAATACAGTATATATACAGTATATACTGTGATGTGCAAATGTATGGTTATTTGGCAACACCGTCAGACAGAATATTTTTGTATCTGAAAGTGCTGAGTCATATTGAGTGGTAGGTGAGAAACAAGACACATTTTGTGAGAAAATGGAAGAAAAGGATACCAAGCGTATACACATTCATCCAAAATAATTCCTTGATACATTTTGTAGCATGTTTTGTCCCAGTAATAAACAATACGTGCTGTCAGATGTAATTTTGTGACATCTGTATCCCTTCTCTTATTTTAACACATAGGAGAAAATACAGAAGTTATCAGTATCTTATGAAACTCTTAATGTGTTACTTTTCATTAAGTTGTTAATAGTGCTGCTCATTGTGGCGTTCTGGGAATAGAGAGATGGACAAACTACCCACAGACTGTGAGTCATTGGAGAAATAAGCATTCGATAGCCAATTTTGCTGTGTAGCATCAAGGGTGCTTTTGGGTACAGCAAAGCAATTACCAGTCCAGCTGTGCCAACCTTTCTGCCGTCACAGGCATTCCTTTTCTGCTAAGGTTGCTTGGCTTCTCTTGCTGAAAGGTCAGTGGCCTGCTAGGTGAGTGCAAGCAAAAGTGTTTCAAAATTGTCTGACTGTAAGCAGACAAAACTGGCCCTTATTTTCCCATAACATATGGTTTGCTTCTATTCAGAGCTGCAGTGACATCTGAAAAATTGAAGTTAAGGGGCTGTTTACACAACACCGTTTTCAACTAAAAACAGAAAACACTTTTTATGCTTTTTCAAAATCAAATCAAATCAAATCACCTTTATTTATATAGCGCTTTTTACAATGGCAATTGTTTCAAAGCAGCTTCACAGTGGTAACAGGAAAATAATGCAACAGAATTTGATTCGGCTGTACAGCCGCTCTGGTGAGAACGGTGATGTCATCCAGCTCATTTCAATTATCATATAGTGTCAATGCGGGCAGATCAGTAATATAGTTGAAATTTAAGTGTCCCCAACTGAGCAAGCCAAAAGCCAAAGGCGACGGTGGCAAGGAACCAAAACTCCTTCAGGGCCAGAATGGAGAAAAAAAACCTTGGGAGAAACCAGGCTCAGTCGGGGTGCCAGTTCTCCTCTGGCCGACGAACAAATAGTGTATGATTATGATTCTGGCAACATTACAGGTCAGAAGTCATATTAGATCAATAGATATTCGAAGGATTATTCGAAAGATTGGAGTCGTCACGCCGGGGACGGGTTTAATGAGGATGTCGTGTCGATGCGGCATTTACAGGGGGGAGTTTAATTGACACGGTCTCTACAGACACTTCAGGGATATGGTCGTCATGTCCAGGCTAAGGTCCCCCATCTGGTCTGGATACGGCCCGGATCCGGCCGACTGCAGTAAACCTCGGGATAAACAGAGAGACTAACATTAGCGTAGATGCCATTCTTCTTATGATGTAACGAGTACATCAGGTGTTA
Source organism: Coreius guichenoti (assembly GCA_039654105.1). Classification (NCBI taxonomy): domain Eukaryota; kingdom Metazoa; phylum Chordata; class Actinopteri; order Cypriniformes; family Gobionidae; genus Coreius; species Coreius guichenoti. The sequence continues at coordinate 33,262,992 of CM077169.1, forward strand.
TGGGAAGTGTTCCCGGTTCCGGGTGACCTAGTTAATGCAGCCTAAAACAATCATTTAACTGATTTGAATAATAGAAATTAAAAATGTTTTATGTGTATGCCATAGTAAAGAGATGTGTTTTTATTCTAGATTTAAACTGACAGAGTGTGTCTGCTTCCCGAACAATGCTAGGAAGACTGTTCCAGAGTTTAGGTGCTAAATAGGAAAAGGATCGACCGCCTGCAGTTGATTTTGATATTCTAGGTATTATCAACTGGCCAGAATCTTGAGACCGCAATAGACGTGATGGAGTATAATGCGTTAAGAGCTCGCTCAAGTACAGGGGAGCTAAACCATTTAGTGCTTTGATCAGCAAGATTTTATAATGTATACAATGTTTAATAGGGAGCCAATGCAGTGTTGCCAGAACCGGGCTAATATGGTCATACTTCCTGGTTCTAGAAAGAACTCTAGCTGCTGCGTTTTGGACAAGCTGCAGTTTATTTATTAAGCGAGCAGGGCAACCACCCAGTAGAGCATTACAATAATCTAGCCTTGAGGTCATGAACGCATGAACTAACTGTTCAGCATTTTGCATTGAAAGCATGTGCCGTAATTTAGATATATTTTTAAGATGGTAGAATGCAGTTTTACAGTTTTTTTTTACAGTTTTGGCCGTTCATTTGAACAACAACGGTGTTTTGGTGGCCTGAAAATGCAAACTTTTGAAAACCTGTGAAAATGGTGACGGCATACACATGTATGTTTAGTCATGCGCGTTTGAATGCATATGTGCACGGGCGCATAGTCTTTCTTTACAAAGTGACATCGCCAACTACTTGTCTGGCATGCATAATACAGCGTTTTGTAGTCGTTTTCTTGGATTCGTGTGAATGAGGATCGTTTTGATAACGTTGTCATCTGTACAAAGAAAAAAACTTTTCTGTTTTTAGTACATCGCTGTCGTGTAAACTTATACCAGGTCTAACAAAGAACAAGCACGTTTTTAGAGATTTACAGATGGGCAAAAGCAGAATTTTTTTTTTTTTTCTGAATAGGCCTATTGTTTGTTTTTCCTTCTTTATAGATTGTGTTGTTTCAAAATATTCAACATTGACAGATCCAACTTAAGCAGTGCTTTCCAATTGTTTAGCTTGGTCATTCACAAGCTAGGGTGGAAAGAGTACTGAAAAAAAAAATATACTCAAGTAAAAGTACCATTACTTTCCAAAAAATGTAGTGTGAGTAGAGTAAAACAATACCAAAACACTACTTGAGTAAGAGTAAAAGAGTAGCTTATTTAAAAGTATTCAAGCGATGTGAGCAATGAGTACTGAGTTGCGGACCCCCTTATAATAAACACTGTACACTGCGATTTAAAAACACTTGCGGGAGTATTTTATGTAATACCTGCAACCTTGTGCCAAGATATAACGATATACAGATCATTCTAGTAAGTAGAAATCCAAAATTATAGAATTAAATACTGGTTTCTTAATTGAATTGATGCTTGAAACATGTGCCTACACAGCAGCCATGATTAACATCAGTTGGCACCATCTACTGTGCTTTGGTTAAAGTTTGCTATGTGCAGTTTGATTTGATGGGAGTCAAGAGACCAATTACTCTCTCCCTAGCCAATGGGATAATTGAATATGGCCACCATGTTGGATTTCCGATCTAGCGAGTGAGTACATAGATACTTCCGGTTGCGCCTGACGCCAGTACAGAGAGCCGGAGAAGGCGAAAATTATCTTTTATAGAATCTGCTATATCACTTAAAATACTACTAAGATCTATATTACCATTACATGCCTATGGCATTTGAGTCAGGTGAATGACCGAAATACAGTTTACTGTCCACGAAGAAAAGACTTGGACTCATGGAAAAGAATTGGATCCTAATTAAGCGTAATCAAGCTCCTTAATCACAGAATAATTTAGAGACCATCCAGGAACAATTGCTTCTAATTGCAGGAATGAGGGGGCGAGTCTTGATTAAATAGTGGGAGAGGTCATGGCTTTTGCTGCAGAATTTGGTTGATTGCAGGTTGGAATATGGGCAGGCTGATTGCGCCATGTAACAGTCAATCAGTCCTCGGGCTGCCGCGTCAGCGAGCTTCCGAGCGTATGCTAAAATCTGGAACAAAATGGAGGTATGGTTGGGCTTTTCTACTTTTGTCTGTGAATCATGCTCATTTGTGACCGTGGACCACAAAACCAGTCGTAAGTCGCACAAGTATATTTGTAGCAATAGCCAACAACATCGTATGGGTCAAAATTATCAATTATGGCGAATGGCACGGTGGATTGTGTTCACCGACAACTACTTTTTCTGGAAGTATTCCTGAGCTCATGTTGTGATTTCCATTACAGTAGCATTCCTCTATGTGATGCAGTGCCGTCTAAGGGCCCGAAGATCACGGGCATCCAGTATGGTTTTCCGGCCTTGACCCTTACGCACAGAGATTGTTCCAGATTCTCTGAATCTTTGGATGATATTATGCACTGTAGGTGATGATAACTTCAAACTCTTTGCAATTTTTCTCTGAGAAACTCCTTTCTGATATTGCTCCACTATTTTTCGCCGCAGCATTGGGGGAATTGGTGATCCTCTGCCCATCTTGACTTCTGAGAGACACTGCCACTCTGAGAGGCTCTTTTTATACCCAATCATGTTGCCAATTGACCTAATAAGTTGCAAATTGGTCCTCCAGCTATTCCTTATATGTACATTTAACTTTTCCGGCCTCTTAATGCTACCTGTCCCAACTTTTTTGGAATGTGTAGCTCTCATGAAATCCAAAATGAGCCAATATTTGGCATGACATTTCAAAATGTCTCACTTTCAACATTTGATATGTTATCTATATTCTATTGTGAATAAAATATAAGTTTATGAGATTTGTAAATTATTGCATTCCTTTTTTATTCACAATTTGTACAGTGTCCCAACTTTTTTGGAATCGGGTTTGTATATAAAAAAATAATTTTTGTAAGTAATATGCGTTGCTAAGGACTCCCGCTTGCGTGTCTCGCTTTAAGAGCCAGTAGTTAGCACAATAATTCTTTTTGCATACAAAATCAGAGACTTTACACATTCAGATCATGCCTCCAACATCCTTCTGTTGCGTTATTTTCACCCTTGGCTCTAATGAGTCTGCACAAATGGAGTTTACAACAAAAACAGCGCACATGCGATAACTGAAAACAAATGTATATTTCACGTGGCGAAAAATACATGTTTTTAAGGTTTTTTGCTCATAACTTTATGACAATTGCACAGATCATAGATCATTGCACATCACCATTTACAGCAGATTCTTACGACTAAAAAAGCAATCACGAGATATTACTTACGGAATGATGCAACATATTTGGCTAAAAATATTCCTCTCGTCTCACCGGGATGCAATGTGTGATCCAATGTTCCCGGAACCGTCCATGCTTGTTTTCCAACGTGGAATAACACAAAATAGGTATCATTTTAAAGCTTAGAAACTCGGCTTTTAATGTATCTAACCATTTTGATCAACTCTTAATAATGCTGAGTAGTCCCTATAAACCGGAGTGTACCGCCTGCCGGCGCCACCTAGCAACGAAAACATTAATAATCATGTTTTTCAAAAAGCCTTGAATTGGTGTCAAAACAGGTGTCATTTGAAAGCTTAGAGTCTGAACTGTACAATGCATGTAGCCAATTCTATTAACTCCTAAGTAGTGCTGAGTGATTTGCTGATAAATTGAAAAAAATTATAATTTTCATAATTTATTTAACTAAAAAGAAATATGTAGATTTCAAGTGGCATTTTTACTGCCACTTGAACATATAGAAAATGGCACATCATTATTTAAAGCAGATTCTCGCGATTAAAATGAGTCCAAAATCACAAGATATTCCTCATGGAAGAACGATTTTAAAAAATGCCCATTATGGCGCGTCAAGGGCAAAACAAAAAGGCTACCTTTGTTTCAAATGCTGTAACCTTTGATTACTTTATGCTATCACCACAAAATGTGATCCAGATGCAGCTCACATGTAGGAGAACTTTATTAAAAAGTAATTTTCCTCCTATATTATTGCCTTCCTGAATTATTGCAAGTCAAATAAGAAAGTTTATGTAAAATTATAATAAAAAATTTAATATATTTGTTTGTTTTTCTCAGCATGAGAATGTCCAATTGTAATGTAATTTATATTTTATAACATTTGAAAAAGTGTTCTATCAAACGATACCTACCTTAGCGATAATGATAGTCTCCTTGCTATAGTTTTGGAGTTATGAGTCTTTACTTTTGTGTGTGTCACAAACAACTCTAAAAATGCCTTCAGGTCTTTAAAGGCTTTAAAGATTTTTTTTGCACCCTCAGATTCCAGATTTTCAAGTATATATTGTTTAAAATATTATTAAGTAAAATATTGTTTTGTTTTACAGGTTTACTGAAATGATAAATGTATATGTATATATCTTCAGAATATATAGGAATAAAATACTTGGTGTATGTTGGTGCTGTTGAAAAGATTTCTGGTTCAGAGCATGAGAATTTTTTTTTTTTTTTTTTTTTTTGAGAAAAAAAATCCTTTAAAGATATGTATTTAATTTAAATCTTCAGACGCAAATAAAGTGTAATGCCCAAATAACGGAGTGTCTATTTACACTAAGTACAAATAGCGTGCCTTGTTGGCAAGCGCTATTTACACTAGCTCAACCCAGCAATGCCTGGTTGGGCCACACAATATTAAAAAAGAGGCATGTGTTGTAACGTCTGCAGTGGCGTAGTCAGCCTTTTGCCGAGCTCGCTCTTCTCCCTTTTCACCATCACATATCACATCGGATGTAATCACATAAAAATCAGTGGTGTAATGTAACAAAGTAATAATACTTCGTTACAGTACTTGAGTATTTTTTGGGAGAATCTGTACTTTACTTGAGTTTTTATATTTCTGTCAACTTTTACTTTTACTCCACTACATTTCCTACATAAAATGTATACTTTTACTCCGATACATTTTCCCAAAGCAATTTCGTTACTTGCTACAAAATAAATTCGGAAGACTGCAAGGAAGCACGTGCAAACAAGTGCTCGCACAAGCGCGGTTGACTGACACGTGAGGCTGCGCGCTGCACAGAGTAGGACACTTCAAAAACGAATTTAAACCGTAGACAACAAAACGGTATGTTAAACACTACGGTACATGTTTTCCTATCACTATAAAGTTATTAATTTGTTGACTAGATGCTGTATTAATGCCATCGAGGCTGAGAGGATGCTAATTAGTACCTCAAGCGGTTAAAACAACGTGACAAAAACACACGCAAGTCTGACCCAAATGTTTAATGTCACGTTTGTTACCATCTATTTGCATTATTTTATATCCATCTGGACGCTTTTATGCAGTCGTTATGCAGCGAAGTGGCATATTTGAAGCTAGTGACATGAGAAATCAAAACTGTATTGTCATGCAGCTTTATCGTCACTGTAACATATTTTGATTAGGTAATCATCAAGTGTTCTAAAATAGAAGCAAATAAAGTGTGAAATATACATATAATATACATATACTGTGTCTAATTTCAATGCTATGACTATGTGTGAAGATGGCCATCTTTAAGCATTACTGTTTGGATTTATATGAAATGGTAACATTTTACAATAAGAGACCATTTTTAACATTAAAATGGTTGATAAAAGTATTGTTCATCAACATTTACTAATACATTTTAAAGTTGTCTCTTACATTAGTTACTGTACTATGAATTAACATGAATGATCAAGGTATAATTAATATATTAAAATAAACAGTTTGCCATTTTTGTATTCAAAGAAAACAAAATGGAAGAAACAGAGTTAAAACTGAACACAATCTTGCACTTAAACTGTATAGAACAATTTTTAAATATTTTTTTGCTCCTTTTGTGTTTTGCATTTACTTGTACTGTTACTTTTTTAATACTTAAGTACGTTTAATATGAAAAAAATACTTTTCATACTTAAGTACAATAAACATCACATACTTTAAAACTTTTACTCAAGTAATATTCTAAACAGTGACTTTAACTTTTACCAAAGTCATTTTCTGGCAAGATATCTATACTTTTACTCAAGTGTGGCTTTCGAGTACTTTGTCCACCACTGATAAAAATAAAGAAAATGTTCTAAAAGTGGAAATAAAGTGCCTAATGACTGTTTAATAATAATAATAATAATAATAATAATAATAAAAGTATGTATTGGGTAGGGTTAGGAGTAGATGTAGGGAGGGCTTTTATTGTCCCATTAAGGCGGCATCCATTCAATAATTTTAATAAATATAATAATTTACACTCTGTTATTATTGCATCCTGTTAATGTACAACAATACTGAGGTGCAAATAGTATTTATCTGCCAAAATAAAGTATAGCATCTAAATACTATTTACACATTGCAAAGAACTGCTACTTTTACATGGTGTAAATAGAATATATTGCTATTTTCATTTAGTGTAAATAGCATCGCTAAGAAAATGCTGCTATTGTCACTTAGTGTAAATAGAATATATCACTATTTTTTTTTAAAGTGTAAATAGCCACTGCCAATAAACACTATACCCTCAGGTTGTGTTATATTATCACCAAATATTGGATTCAATCTTTTTGTCAAGGTCTTGTTTTTCAATTAGAACAGTTTTTTTGTTTGTTTGTTTTTTTAACTGACTGATTGTAGGTCTTATAGGTTTTATATTAGTCAAAAATGACCATCCATTGAAAATGAATGGGGGATAATGAAATAAGAGAAATATTTAGGCCTGGTTTTACAGACAGGGTTTAGATTAAACCAGGATTAGGCCTTAGTTTAGGACACTTAAGTAGCTTTTATAAACATGCCTTATAAAAAAAAAAAAAAAACATTACTGGTGTGCATCTTTAAACAAAACAATGGCATTGACATATTTTAGGATATGTTAGTGCAAGTTGCTGTCAGTTAAAACAGCTCAGCCATGCATTTTAATCTAGGACTGTAGGCATAAACTTGTGAAACTAGGGGTTAGTGTTCAGGACCATGTTTATCATGTTCATGTTCACATATTTACATATGTTTACAAAGATAAAGGCCTCAGACCTATGCATGCGTGGATATGCACACTCGCGCTACTGTGCTACACACACACACACACATTCATGAACACAAACAAACTATTTTGAGTATTACAGGCTTTCTTGTTCACAAAGATTAACTTTATCCTCAGATCAATGAGGCTCAATGAGGCTTACGATCAATCAGTTTAAAAAATAAATATAAAATCTGTCCTAATTGAAAGAAAACAAGTTGACAAGATTTGATGAGAGATTTATAAGCTATTTTTTTGTTGTTGTTGTTTTTGGTAGGCTATAGTAATTTTTGACCTACAAGTGTGACTTTGTTCCATTCTGTACAAAATAAAACCATTTCAAAACAAACTTCCTAGTTAAACATTAAAGCACACTAGTGTAATAAACAGTGCATTTTCCCCCCCCCCCATATTTTGTTGAATATTGACAAATTTATCCACAAATAATGTTTTTTTTTTTTTTTTTCTCACTAAAAGACTGAGGTGCAAAAGCTCAGATCATTGAGGCCTACGATCAATCAGTTCCAAAAAAGAAATACAAAATCTGTCCTAATTGAAATAAAACGAGTTGACAAAAAGATTAAATCCAATATTTGGTGATAATATAGCATAACGAGAGATTTACAAGCAAGTTTTAAATAGCCGGTCATTTTTGAACGGGAACACAAAAGATGTTACAGGGTTTTCAACACAGCACAAGGGTGAAATGTGTATATTGGATGTTTTCTTTCTACTAGCCTGAAACAAGCAAGAAAAATAGCTCTAAATCTCAAAATTAACCACTGAATGAAAAATATAATGGTTTTGCCTGTATAATGTCTTCAATTAATGCTTTAAATAATAGGCTGTGTTTTTTTTTTATGTTTTAAACATCATGCATTTCAATATATTTGATTGACAAAATAAATTAATGTACAAAATTTAAAAAGATGTCCATGTTTTCTACTTTTACAGTCATGTTACAACTCACTCCAGTAGTTTGTAGCAGTAATTTGTAGCAGACATATTTGGGAAAATTATATTGATGATATTGAGACACATAGCTCAAAAAAATAACGGAGTTACAGACCATTACAATTACAGTGTGTTACAACCATCCTGGCCTCCCCTACTAATGAGATCACATTAAAGTAGCACAAAGACTTTGAGAAAGAACTTCTGGTTTATTTCATCATTAAACTGCTTCAATGTCAGCACCTGAATCTCTCTAAGTGAGATAAATTCTCTACTTGAATTTCTTTAGGGATAGAAAAGACAATTTAGATGAGCCCTGTGTGATGAGCTTCCCCTTAGTTTCTTTGTGTGTGCAGAGAAATGAAGGACGACTATTAAAATGCTAAAATGTTCTTAGTTATTAAGCCAAGTAAATGAAATATATTTTTTTCATTGTTAAATAGAAACTTATGCACACAATGGACAATTCTTGTCAAAAGTTAGTGAATATGAATGGTCCCGAATGCTATAATATGCTGCCAACAGAAATATTTTTTAAAAGCTCAATCCCTTCAGCTGTGAATAAACGCTAAAATACTTATACTGCAAGATCTTCAGAAGCAAATTGTAGAAAAACTGTCATTATAAACTTTTTAAGGTGAAGTGTGCAAATTTTTCACCATTAACGTCACCACCAGAATTTAAAAAAGAAAAAGCTGTCTGCCAGTAGTCAACAAACAATTGCAATCCAAATTCTCGTCATTGCTTGAGCCAATAGGCCACAGTGTTTACTTTTGGGAAGAATCAATTTAGAAATTATTTACTTCTCATGGTAACTGTCTTCACATATGAATAAAAGAATACTTTAATGCCAAAAATTGCAGACTTCAGCTCTAAAGAGAAATAAAACTTACATCTTTTTATTTGTTTACTTGCACATAAACACATGAGGAAGCATTTAGACTGCACATATGTCGTCTTTTCTTTTATGTTAATTGATGTAAAGCTAATGACATTAAGTGTATTATTTTTATTGATATTTTTAAAAGCAGTTGCAAGGCAAATGGTAAAAGCTATGCCAGCCATATTAGTTCAGAGAAAGTCAGCAGAGGCGGCAGCTCATTAGTTTTTGCTACAGCTCAACTCCCTCACAACCTCTCCTCTGCTCCGAGAAATACTTAAAAGATCAGTTAAAATGCAAGAGGAAAGGGGACATATTAAAAAGCTAGAAGAATTGGGACACCCGAGGGATACAGAATCATAAAATCCATAATGAAGTGGGACTGTCTACTGTGAATGTGGAAAATAGGGACTTGATATGGACTTGGCACAGCTTCTTGTGGTGAACAGCACATTCCAGGGCCCAGTTTATGGCCGGGCCCCTCTCTATACGTAACAGTGGACAAAAGTTTGCTACATTTTGATTGGTTCTTGGTGGACTAACACAAACAAACTGTCCAACGGCATCAGATAAAGATGCTAGGACAACAGCCAGACACCTCTTAGAGGGCAAGAAGAAGACCCCTAGTACCAAGCCTGGGAAGGACAGGACTTCTCATTGGCCTACAGGCAGTTTCTGCCCTGCATCCATCATGAGACTAATCCCTAAGGTTTGAGCCAACCGTCAATAAAATTCTTTAGGAGTTTTTGGATGTAAGAGCAGTGGCTGAAACAAAGGGAGGCCACAATGATCTTTCACTTTTTGTGGAAAAAATGCCTTCAAGCCATTCTAGCGTGGTATAGAAAGCCTGCAGGAAGACTCAGCTCTCTCATTAATATTCAACGAGCTAAGCTGCTTGACTCGGATTGGATAACAGCTAGCCAATGAGAGCCTGGCTATCAGCATCCTTTACCGCAACAAGTAGAGGAACTTTTTTTACTATCGTCTGGAATCGCTGCAGAAATGGCTTCTTCAGGTATATTGCCATATATATATATATATATATATATATATATATATATATATATATATATATGACCCTGAATCTGAAGAGGAGACAGAAGCACCACAAGAACCACAACCAGCTCGTTTAGCCATGGATGTGTCTGAATGGTAATTTATGTGCAAGTAAACCATCAAACAGTTATTTATAAAATGTATTCGTGGCAATTGTCTTCTGACATTTTCACTTTTAAAACATTACACTTGGCTAGTGGCCAAATGTGTTTATATGACAAAAAGGGCTATGCCTGCATTTGAAGACATGGCTACTGCCTTAGCTAGACATTCAAAGACAAATAGCCTACTTGTAATTTTGGCATTACAGAAGCAAAGATGGTTTGAGCCTGGTAGTTTTGCCATTTTAAATTATAATTACAGCATGTTCTTATAGCTTATTACACAGCTCTTCAGAGTGCTGCAGAAAGTTCTATTCACATTAATGGGCCTTCCCAACGTTCGGAGATCTGTTAAATCTATATAATTACCGCTGCAAAGTATATAATGGCCGCTGTCAATGGCACCGGGTTTTGTGCTTTTGATTCACATCTTTCATATCATTCCGCAAGAAGTCCGTTCGCTTATTGCAATGGAATTTTATTGAAAGTAAAAGTCAGCTAGTAAGACGTTGCCATGCAACACCTGAAACTGTCAAGTTCTATCTGTGTGGCGAACTATTTATTTTGCCAGCGAAAGCCACGAAACGGTAGAAAAATCATTTTTAAAGACCCATTGTGTTAAGTTTCTTTTCTCGTTTTGGCAAGTAGCCGTATAATAAGCGGGATAATGTATTGTCCGCCGGTAATTATCGGAAAATAAGTCCCTTCAATGTGTCCCTTCAGACAGTGCTTGTGACTGAGGTGTGTGCTTGTGGTGATAAGCGTGCTGATCAGGTGCAGGTGCAGATTATGGCGGAGTGAGTGCAGGTGATGAGCAGGAGGGATGCTGGGTATTGTAGCCTAGAGTGTGAGTGAGACAGTGCAGCAGTGAGGGAGGACTGGTGCACTCGTGACATCTGCAGTGTTTCAATTTATTGTTTCAAGGACTGGAAAACAAGTAAAAAAAATTCATTTTGCAGTGTAGATTCATACTCATCTGTAAACTCATCATATTGTATATTTCATAAAATGCACTAGAAATGCAAACACTGATCTCAATGCAAACATGCAATAATTGAATAATATTATTTACTTTGTGATTTAATCTCACATGTGTAACAAAGAAGTGTTTTGCTGCTGCTGCAGCGCTCTGATGCCTTTCTCGTTCATGTTTGTACAAATGACATTGTGTTTTGCTCTTGGGTGATATTTTGTACTTGTCGAGCTTTGAAGATAATTAAAGCTGCTGTAAGTGATAATTTTTTTAGAATAGCATACATAAAATGTCACTTCTACCTGACAGACATCACTGAAATAGATGTACAGAGAATTCACATCAGTCTCTGTGACAGCCCTAGGCTCTGTTAATCACATCAAAAGAGAGTCAGGGGAGAGGATTATGCTTTTTAAAAATTAAAAAGTTTAGTGCATGCATTCATTTAATGAAGTGCATGTATTAATAACTTAATTTTGAAAGTCCTAAAAATAATATTGTTCCATAGTACTCTGTGGTACTGATGCAAATGTTTTTATATGTCCATATGTATCCATATATATATATTTACTTCCATTTATCAAAACAGCTTCAGTGTTGAAAGGAGTCACAGAATACTGTGATACTGAATAACAGATTCCTATTTTGAGAAACTAGCATTAGACAGATTTGAACAAAGTGAATAATGCAATACATTAATATTAAAAATGTCACAAACAAATTTCATGACCACTGCCATGTTGTTTTTCAGACCATTTTTACCAATTACCAAAGACCAATTACTTTATACTCCACAGAATTAACTGCTGCATCTCTGAGCAACACACACACACTGGTCTTGTTCGCTATCTTGACTCTTCATAGACGTAATGGTTTTTATACTGTACAAACTGTATATTCTATCCCCTTACACTAACCCTACCCCTAAACCTACCCATCACACAAAACTTTCTGCATTTTTACATTTTCAAAAGAACTCATTCTGTATGATTTATAAGCTTTTTCCATATGGGGACCTCAATTTAAGTCCCCACGGTGACACAAGTCCCCATGATTCTGTGTGCATTCAGGTTGAAGTCCCCACCAGGATAGAAAAACATGAACATGAACACGCACACACACACAGCATTACCAGTGGCTGAATTTAGAATAGCATATCTTTATATGGTAAAATAGTAAAGAGTTATATGCTAGTAACCTGCAGAAAGAGTTGCTGAAAAATCCCCAGCACAGCGCATGTGCGAGTAATTTGAGTGCTCAAAAACAAAAGGGCTAATAGTGTGCATACACCAGATGTGTCCATCTGCACTTACAGTCAGTAGAGTAAACTTTGAAAGGCTTGCATGTGTTCTAGATGGAGTGGATCATAGAAAATAAAGTATACTTCATTACCTGTATACCTAGATTTTTACGCATACGCTAGGCTAGGGTATGCGTACAGTGCGCATAATGCAAATTTCATTATTAGTACAACGTACCAAAAGTATACTTCCCTTGTCTGCCTTGCACTCCAGCTCGTGGACAGTGTGCGCAAAGTAATTTTCGTCATCAACATAGTACGCATGTACTGACAATGACTACTGTCTAGAATGCACAAAGACAATCAGAGTGATAGAAAACGTGAAAAGTCCCAGTGTTGTTGGACTGTAGGCCATCAGTGATCAGGGAACGCCGATCGATCAATCAAATTTGAGGACTGGACGTAACTGCTGTATAAAATTTGGGTCCCACTTTATATTAGGTGGCCTTAACTAATATGTACTTACATCAAAAAACAAGTACAATGTACTTATTGTGTTCATATTGTATTGCAAAACACTTTTGCTGATATTGAGGTGGGATACGGGTAAAGTTAGGGACAGGTGTGGTGGTATGGGTAAGTTTAAAGGGTTAGTTCACCCAAAAATGAAAATTAGCCCATGATTTACTCACCCTCAAGTCATCCTAGGTGTATATCACATTCTTCTTTCAGATGAATAAAATCGGAGTTATATTAAAAAAAAACCTGGATCTTCCAAGCTTTATAATGGCAGTGAATCGTAAATCGATGCGTACGGCGGTCCGCCGGAAATTAGTTATTTTAGTCTATAAAGTTTTAAATATGGATATTTTTCTTACTCAAACACGCCACTTCGCTTCAGAAGGCCTTTATTAACCCCCCGGAGCCGTGTGGAGCAGTTTTATGATGGATAGATGCACTTTTATGGACTTCAAAAACAAATCAGCCATTCACTGCCATTATAAAGCTTGGAAGAGCCAGGACATTTTTTAATATAACTCCGATTGTATTTGTCTGAAAGAAGAATGTCATATACACCTAGGATGACTTGAGGGTGAGTAAATCATGGGCTAATTTTCATTTTTGGGTGAACTATCCCTTTAAGGGTAGGGTCAGGTGTAAGGGAAGTGTCAACAGTGTAATTATAAATGTAACTACAGAAATTAATTACAGATGTAATTACATGCAGGTAATTTTTTACAATGTATAAACATGTATGTACACAATAAGTGCATTGTATAAAATTATTAATTTAAATGTTAGTACATAGTTGCAAGTATTTTCTTCTCTATTGTTACGTATATCTGAATGAAATGGCTTCTCGAACAAGAAAAAATGTAGGGCGGGACCAAGAGTCTGCCATTATCTTTCTGCCCAAGGCACTTAAACTCAGTTTGCTGTAAGGGAAATATGTCTGAAGTAAGTGCGAGTCTGTGAGTCATCTGCTAAATGATGAACAACTGACACACAGACTAGGCATAATCCTCGCTGAAAAATATGTGCAGTCATAAAGTTGAACTCTAACATACATTGCTTCATAATTCTCAGGCATATTTGGGCATTCTTCCAATGTTCCAAGAGATATCACACACACAACACTGGGTTTCTCAAGTAGACAACGTGATGTATTTCTTATACATCCTCCATCTTCTGGTTGGAAATCAATTGTGAGATCAATAATCTCTGAGCTTCCTGTTAACAAATCTAGCAGTTTCCAGTCTGCATTCATTTATGAGCCATCTAGTTTATTTATGTGTGGTCTGTAGGCAGATGGATAGCCCTCCTGCTCAGAATTCAGAATGGACAAGGAAATATGAGGAGAGAAGATCAGCCCACCCTACAAGGTATTAAAAGATATAAGAAAAGGACATTCAATTGTATAAAGAGATTAAAAAGTCTTCAAATACATTTGTTAGCTCACACATCAGATGGTTTTAATACCCTGCAGAAGTGGTGGCCGTGGGAGTTTGAATGGACTCTGTGCAAAACACATTAATGGTTGAGTAACATTAATTTTACTGCTAATACTGTTGAGAGTCATTTTTGCTGTAAATCAGGAAAATTCTGAATTAACAGTTGCAGGCAGGGAGAGGCTGGTAGTGGATACATTTCTGGGTTTTCATTAAAAATGCAATAAATGTCAGTGCAGATTGATTTGATAATGAAATAATGTTCGTTTCACAGTGAGCGCACTCTGAGCACAGGGCCCGAGCAAAACGCTGACACCGTCATTTTCTTGAGAAACCACACTCTTATGCATGAAAGGCCCAGTATGGTTTTAACTCTGCTAACATTTTTAGTATCCACAAAATTTATTAACCTGCCCTTTTTCTTTCTTTTTGGATGACAAAACTGGACGAAGCCAGTTGAATTTCTTGTTTAGAAAATGGTGGTATTTGTTTTTAGCTCTTTATTCCATCTAACATGTTCAAATAATGTTTCTTGTTGTGTTGTTTTTTCCCCTTATGCATTTTTGTACCAAATTTGTGGTGATTTGTGTTGGCAGTTGAGAATGCTTCAATACTTAATTGTTCACAGTTTGCAGTATTTGGGAATTCAGTTATGTCAATGACCATTTAAAAAGGATCTGTTATGCTTTTTTTAATATTCAACTTTCTTTAGTGTGCAATGTTGATGTTAGAGCATGAAAAAGGTCTGCAAAGTTAAAGAGCACAAAGTCCACTCCAAAGGGAGTTATTCTCTATATCAGTAAGATTGTAGTTTTCATCCGTACATGTGACTCCTCAGGAAGCGCCCTCTCTCCTCATTTCTTGCCTTTGAGATGAGAATTGAGAATTGAGAATTGAGAATTGAGATGTCCTTCAAGATGGCTTAGTTTAATTGGTTTCCAGGTCACGGGCTTGAGTACATAGGAACGAGGAAACATCAATTTGAGTATTGAGAGGCACCCTGTGTGTTGAAACTCGTGGTTGTGGTAAGAGGTCTGAATACGCTTGAAGCGGTTGAGCAATCCCAACACACTGGTCCAGCCGAACAATCAGAGCACATTGTGCTTTTCAGAAGGAGGGGCTTTAAAGAGGCCCGAACTAAACAGGGGTGCGTTTCCTAAAGCCAACTGGTCACAAGTTCCATTGTTGCCAACATAGCTCAAAAGAACTTGCAACCAGTTGGCTAACGATGCTTTTGGGAAACGCACCACAAAGTGTTCCTGACAGACTGGGAAAAGAGGTGCTGCAACAATGTAAAATATGTGAAAAATAATGTTTCTTGAACATTCAAACATGAAAACCTATTCTATTATACCCCCAAAACAAAATCAAGACTTTGTAAAAGGGTGTAACATGTATGGTCTATCTCCTATGTTTCACTGTGTTTTTAGTTCAGTCCTGTGACCTAGTTTTCCTGAGTAGTCATTAGTCATCTAATTCACCTGTCATCCATTCATTATCTTATTAGCTCCCTTTGTTTGATCTGTCTACTTAAGTTCTGAGTTTTCTGTCATTTGTTGTCCGTCTTCGTCTGAGTCTGTTTGTACAAGTTGTAGTGAACAGCAGACATGATGGCACCGGAGGTGCCCACTTCAAAACAGGAGTTCCTTTGTCCCACTGGAGGTGGGACCCTCAACGCTAACTAAAAAGTCTATGGTAATCAGGACTGCCAGAATGAGGACATCAACGTCCCATTGATCATGGGCTAATCTCATCACCAGTTGCCCATTGTTCAACTCTGACCTCCATGCCTCAGACCAAGGTGTTAACGCCCATGGACTACCGAGGGCCACCAAACCGGTTCTGGCTAGATCACAGCAAGAACAAAGAAATGCTCCAAAAGAAAGACAATCTCTATACACACATCGGCTTGAAACCACAAAAATGGACAGGAAACTGTAAGGAACATGTCCTATATGTCTCCTTACTCATCCAGGAAACTGTACACACACAGTGGAAACCACACCTGGAATAAGAGCCAATGTAATCTCACCCACTGACACGGAAATGGACATCTGGATGATACCTCAACCAATGTACATTCAAGTTGTGACGTCATGGGCGGACACTTGAAAGGCTACTACCCAATCAAAACGCTACAGTTGGAAGGCAGGAATCCCCTAGTAATTAGTAATCCCCTCCCTAACTGGAAGTAATTAAAGCTTTCCCAAGCGAACACACCCTTGTTCTGACTTTCTGACCTGACGAGGGAAGGAACAACAGCACGACCAAGGTAATACTCTTGCGAGTAAACCTTCACCTGCACGGACCTTCAAGCAGCCTAACTGCTCTTGCTGAGGACTTCGGCTCCAGAAATCAACGCTTGACCTGCTTGACTCTTGCCGTGGTAACCTTCAGTCTACAAAGGATCCTGTGGAGAACTCGGTGCAGCTCTGCAACTGTTGGAAAGCGATCCAGTCTACTCCCACTGCGAGCGGAAAGATACCAGTGGAAGACGTACCCCATCGCCGGACTGATCACCCGACCACGTGGAACGTAAATATAAGCTAACTAAACCTCTTCCAAAGGCCTTAGCATTAGGTTGTTGCTATATGAGATTGCTACTTGTGTAGAGACTGTTTATCTAGGGTCAGCGTATACAGATAGATACATTAGACACATTATCTGTATTCACAGTAAATGTTTATTTACTATTCCATACCAGCATCCAGAAAGACCATAATTGACTCCCTCAAAGACTGCTAATTACCAATTCATTGCTTCATCCAATCTGTTGCTCATCTACTTGCCATTTACTTTAACATCCATTTGTGTAGTAGTTTGTAGTTTCTGTTTATTGATTCAATTTTCTTAGTAATTTAGTCATTCTTTCTTAGTAGTTTAGTAATTTAGTGAGAGTGATATTTTACTCTTGTATATCTTTTTGTAAATAATTTTATTGCAAACTGTCATTCTTGTGTTGATAATCAGAGGCTCTACAAGCTCGCCAGAATCTCACTAAGTCCTTCAGATTGGTCAGATGATGAACTTCCTATAATTTATATAATTATAATTCAGTCAACAATCTTCCATGATTGTTCTTTAATGTCAAGGTGAAATTCCTTGGCTGGTGCCCCGTAATATAGGAAGGAATCATCTGACACTCTCACACTCACCTTAGGTGACGTGTGACTAAAAACTCAATATTAATATTTAAGACCGTAAATCACTACAAAGTGGTTATCTCCTGAGTTTTGTTATTAAAGTTTGTTCCCTGAACTATTCCTCATCGTGCGAGTTTATACAACCACATTATGTGACAAAGGGCATATGGCCTTGTGGCAAGCAGCGAGGCCGAGGGACCGTGAGAACGGGGCGAGGCCGGTGGCGTGAGTGATAATGAGTGTCAGCTGCGTGCCACACCGGTCTCGTGTCTCACGGAGGAGCTCGGATGCATAAAAGGAGGAGCGACGACAGTGAAGGACGAGAGAGGACCAGGCCTGGACTTGTTTATGTTTTATTATGTGTGTGCGCGGCAGCCGCCCATGAGGGGCTGCCTGCGTTACTTTCAGTTTGTTTGTTTATTTATTAAAGTGTTTGAATGTACGCCGGTTCCCGCCTCCTTCTTCCCATATCAACATACCTTGTTACAGGCCTCTTTAAGTCATTTTTGAGAAAAAAAAACTCATAATGAAACAAGAAACAAGTTTAGTCACCTAACAGCACAAGAAAACAGCACATTATGCGGTCCACATGCATGTCATCAATACAGCTCTCAAGATAATTTAATATGCGTTTCTTAATAAGCATATTTCACATTAAAACAGCTCATTTCTTTCAGGTTTTAACTACTTGTTTTAGAGCTTAAATGTTTGATTGCTTGTATTTAAAGTTGCCATGCCTACTAAACGTCAGCAATATTTTAAATGGATACATTTTTAACAAGAGAAAATCAAGTTTACTGCCACCTGCAATGATAAAATGATAACAGCTCTCATAAAACTATGCGATAGAACCTGAAAAAATTACAGCCATTCTGTTCTGCTTTTTTATCCCAGAGAAACCAGATAAAGGCATGTAAAACAATGTATTTAAAAACAGCACAACACTAACAGCACTCCCAGACTATTTGGCCTTTAAATTAATATTTCATATCCAATATAAATATTTAAGATTAAGGTAAGATGAATAAATATTTAAAATTACATTTCTTGCTATCTACAATAATTAATGAGCATTTTAAATTATTTCCTGTCTTGCATTTGTTGATGTGATGTCAAGATGTGTCTTGTTTAATCATTAAGTTTTTTTGTGTATTTATTGTAACAAATGCAGCTTTATTGGTTATCTTAAAAAAAGAAACGGAAAAGAAAAGAAAAAGAAGAAAACAGGGCACTATGAGTAGGGGGGAAAAAACCTGAAAACACAAACCTCAGAATATCATGAGTGATTTTTGAATTCTTTTTGTCTTGTGTATGAATTTATATAGCTGTACCTACATGTGGGTCCTTCCACTCCTTTCATGTGAGCAAATGTTAGACATTTAAATAAAAACAAAATCCTTTTTAGGCACTATGGATCAATAAATACAGTGTTAAAACTGTGCACTAATCAACAGAATTTAGCACATAAATAAATAAAAAAAGCCTGTCAAACCAATAAAAAAGGAGCTGCATTGTGTCACATAAGTAACTTTCTATCAGATATGAAAAGCATATTTAAAAGTCATAGCTGATAATTGTATATCTGGATATCTAAATGATTAATAACTCACTGTCACAGTTCACACACACATAGCCTATATATGATTATGAGCAAGACCTCACTTTAGAATGGGGAACATATTCAGACTTAGAAAGATTTGATTAGAAAAGAGTTGGTTGAACACTATCAACACTTAGTTCTGTGTGTTGTTACGTAAGAATAGACAATATTTATTAAATGTTATTAAGGGAGAATGACTAACATCAAAGTCCCTTTCAAAGAAAGTCTGTTCACTCAGCGGCCTTATTTGCAATGTCTCCGGCAGCTATTTCGGTCATCCAAGTCCTGTCCGAACTCACAATTAAATAACATATTTTAAATCAGCAACAAAATCTTACATGAACTGTTCCATAAATGTTGTTTCTTATGCTCAAATAGCATTTAAAGAGCGTATTTTTCAGGCTAGACCAGCCAATGCGCATGTGGAGTCCTAAGCAAGATCTTCTAACAGCAGCTGCAGTGATGCAATGACTTTACCAATCAGCGATTGGCTCTTTTATTTAGAAGGCGGGACCTATCCTGCCATATTGCGCATTGCAGTTTCTCCTATTCATAAGTAATAGGAGTGCATTGTCTTTGTATATCTATAATCTTTGCTAATATTGTGGTACTATGGCCGTTTAAGGCCAATACTGAGCAAAACATACAGTATTAACCCTTAAATGCATACCTCGGGTCTTTAGCGATCCGGGATGTCATTCACTACCCTCCTCCTCATTATTTTTTTAAAGTTAGACATCAATCTTCTTAGTATTCCTCAATCAATTCATTATAAACAATATAACAAGAAAAAAATTATAAAAGAATGCCTGTTTTTCCATTCATTTTTTGTAAAAATTGCATAGGGTCACTAACGACCCGAGGTGTGTAAGAGTGTATGTATATTTTTTTCTGCACAACAATAATTGAATCTTTAATGACGGAATAAGTGCAATTCACCTTTATTCCACAAGGTGGCAATGTCTGAAACACACTGATGAAGTGATGTTTTAGTGTTAATTTCGTCAGCTATTTTTTAATTTAGTCTCAGTCTTATGCCACATTCCAGGCAACCCGTAACCCGTGTTTTTCCAACCTTCTACCCGTAAAAGTGCACTGGAACGGCAGTCAAACCCGTGACTTCCCACCCGTGAGCTCGTATTAGATCGATGTACTCCTAGTTACGCGCTCTGACGTCACATAGCCCGCGAAACAACAATGGCAGCCCCTACGGATGCGGTGTTTATGAAAGTCGTACATGGTGAGAAATTGACTTTAGGACAATATAACGTTGGAATCAAATTAATAATAATATAATAATGATAAATAATACACACACGATTATGTATTACAATGTTATGTGTCTAAATAACGTAAAATAAAAGGTATAACAGCTTATCTTGCCTTATGCGCCGTTTTTTCTCCTCCGTTTCCCTCAAATAAGCAAGGAGTAAGCACCTTTGGCGATAGAAATGATTGTAAATGAGCATAAGCCCTGCATGGTCCGCCATGCTTTGTTTACATCTAGCTACCACAATTCCTTGTGCTCAGGCAGTTTGGCATGACTTTGCCTGGAACGCTGTAGCAGTGAGTCGTGGTTTGAAGTCGTAATTTACAGGCTCAAAAACCTGCCTGGAACGCAGCATTAGTCCTGTATCAAATGTGCTTTTTAGCTTTTATCATATTTAGTCAAACTTGTCCTTTTTTTTGTTTAGTCAAGTTTGAGTCGACTAAATGTCTGAGCATTTTAGTATAGTTTTCGTCAATGAAAACGTAGTCACATTTTCGTCATGCTGCATTGATAATCCCGATTATTTTGCTCAAAATTATAATCACAAGGATTGTTGTCATTTGAGAAATGTATTTATTGTTGCACTTTCACCGATAAGCACAAATCAAGAGAATGTCGACCTAGGCATGGTTTGTACCTCATCTAGTTTAATGATTTATTATAGGCTATTTGTCATATAGGCCTAATGGAAAAATAATAAACTTTATTTAATACATTTAATAAAGCACATATCACAATGTTAAAAAAAAAAAAAAAAGACTTTGTAATGTCACACATGAGCGATCTATGCTTGGATTTATTACAGTTCATCACTGAGAAGGTTTGATGGCATATTTAGTCGCACAAGCTGCTCGTGAATCGTGACAGAACACAGACCGACTGAATGACACTTTCATTTAAGTAGAACATCTCAAATGGTGATTGCTAAAATGCAGCCAGATCATCCGCGCGCGATAGAGAGATCGCGCGTGCACAGGGTTGCCAGATTGCAAAGTTTAAGTAAAATACCGGATATAATACGTGTTCTTTTAACAGAAAAGCTCTGATTGGGGGATTTAAATTATTGAAATCTGGCAACCGCAAGCATGACCGCTCGAACGCTCCTTCTTTTAATTTTTTAAACTACATTTTAGTCTCGTCTTTTTTTTGTCAACGATATTGCATGTTGATATAGTCACAGTTGCCGTTTAAGGACGTTTGTGTCATCTTGTCTTCGTCTTGTCTTAGTCATGGAAAAAAAAAGGTAGTCAACGAACATTTTTCGTCATATTTTCGTTAACGAAATTAACACGTTTCACTCATACTTACTGCAGACATAAAACGAACAGTATAATCTGCAAAACTTGAAATGGTTTAGCAATTTACTGCAGAGCAAGTACTGAACACAATCAAATATTAGTGTCACTGTCACTTGATGGTGGATCTGGTGAAGAAGCTGTCAGCGATCAAAATATTGATTTTGAAGATGCTGAAAATGATAGTTTTGAGAATATGTTTGAGATGGCGAATATGAGCCAGATGCTGAAGGTATGGGAAATGAGTTCTGACAAGGACAGTGATTATGATACAAAACATCTGCTCAAACTGAATCCTTCCAAGCTCCAAAAGGTAACGAAATATGCTTTATTTTATTCTTCTGTAATTGTTACTCTATTATCAGGAGAGTTTTATATTATCACGACAGGTAGAGATCCATCCGTGTTAGATGTAGATCCGGGTCGCTAAAGACCCGAATATGTAAGAATGATTGCCGAAACAGTCATGCATTTAAGGGTTAAGATCATAATTAATGTACAACTACCTTACTTTCTATTAATAAGCAGTAAGAGTTTAGTGAGGGAAAACTTTTAGTTAACCCTTAAAGACCTATTTTTGGGGCGCCTGACTTGCCTCTACTTTTCTTTGTTTTTCTCACCCATTCTAGCAGTTAGCATCAAGTGTCATATATCATTTTAAACAGGAGAACCTGAAGCTTCCATCAAGCTCATTTGAAGTCCCAATTTTACATTTATTTAGTCTGAGAATGGATTAATTTAATAGAATTTTAAGAAAAATGGCAGCAAAAATATGGTGTTTTTACTGTGAACTCAAACAGAACTTCATGAAGTTTGGATTTTTTCCTTTAGAAAGTTAGACTTGGTTGTTTTAGACTTCCAGATTAAATTTTGTCTACATGTAACAATCCCTCAGCAAGTTATAGCCATTTATTATAATATTATTCTAGCCGTTTTTGAGTGAAAACAGGTGTATTTTATTTACAATGTAGATGTGTCCAAAAAAGTTCAGGGAGTAAAGTAAGTAGAAAGATTGTTATATAATAACAGAACACTGAAGCAAACATTTTTCTTCAGAGAAATATATTATCATTTGAACATGAACAACAAATGTAAACAATGTAACAATTTGTGACAACAAGCCGTGCAATAAAATATACTGTGTAAATGAACAAACGGTGCAAATAATCTTCTCAAATACAAATTGAGGAAAATATACTGAGTGAAAATGGTGTAAAACACAAATTACATACTAATAGAGAAATATACTGACTTTTGTGCGCTGTGTTATGTGAGAGCGTGCTCTGCATGAGTTTATTTCAGTTTATTTTCATGCACGCAAATACACACCCACTTTCACATTAATTTTTCAGAGAAACGTGATTGGTGGTTCAAAAGACCAAACACTATGTTTATTGGTTGAGTTGATGACAGTTTCAATGAATCTGGGCGTGGGGGGGTGGGACTAATGATCAAAAATTGTTTCTGTTTGGCTCAGGGGAACAACCCACATGCGTTTCCTTGATGAATCAATGCTGCAGATTTTGATGACGCATCCACGCTCACTACGGAGCCTATGAATTATCAATTGCGAGAAATGTGATACTTCTGAAAAAGCTGAGATTCTCCTCTTTACGGTGCATTTTACAGCATGCAGATTGGATTAGCGGTTTAAAAGTTATTAAACATTTTAGAACGATAGTTATTTTTAGCCGCGGGCGGCTGTCTCGGTCTTTAAGGATTAAGAGTCTATTAGTTGTAGAATATGGTCATGAAGAATAAGGAATGTACTTTATAAGTATTAATAAACAGCTAAAATGCTAATATGATTGTTAAAAAGCAACTAGTTAAAGGGGACCTATTATGCTCCCTTTACAAGATAAAAATAAGTCTCTGATGTCCCCAGAGTGTGTATGTAAAGTTTTCGCTCAAAATACCCCACAGATCATTTTTGGGGGGTGTGCAAAAAGCCTTTAAATGCAAATGAGCTGGTGCTCCTGGCCCCCTTTCAAGAAGAGGGCAGAGCTTCAAGAGCTCATGCTCCGGCATACCGGCAACAACAAAACAGGACAATCTCACGCACTGAAAATGTCAGAAATTGTCAGTAGCGGTGTTCAGCCTTATATGTTCGAACCGGAGTCAGACAATGATGGAGAAACTCAATAAGAAGTGACACCATGTAGAATACAACAGGACGTTTCTGAATGGTTAATTGATTAATTATGTAATTGATGTGGCGTTAACTATCTTCGAGTCATCGATTAGCATGTTCCATCATGATACTCTATAAATCACTGTACAGGTGCTTGTGTGGGAACTGCTGTAAGATGGCTACAGAGCCAGAAAATGTATGCTGCGTGGAAATAGAACAGGTATAGTTTAGTTTAATTACGTTTATAATCTTGCTTTTATGACATGTTATTGCATTTGTGTCATGTACTGTATTGCAATAAAGGTGAAAAGACAGATGCGACAGCTTGAGCAGACTCCCAAATGTATGACTGGCCATCCTGGACTGGAGACTGTTTGTTTAAACGTCTCTTAAGAACACATGTAACATTTGGCGCAGACATTGTACAACTCCAGCTGCTACAGCGAGGTAGTGGTGTGCAGCAGAGCCAATATCTGTATCTATATCTGTAACAATCTCAAAATTATTTGTATCTGTATTTGGATAAAACTGGAAGTGGGCGGGGCTTGAGAAGACCGTTATGTCTATGGTTTTACATCTGTTTTCTTCGTAGTTATCACTGAAAAAATATGCCTTATGATTTTCTTACCTCAGCAGAACAGAAATTAAGGTTTTGGAGGAAAACTTTCCAGTATTTTTCTCCATCTAATGCAAATTAATTGGTGCCCAATGTAGACCATTTTGATGGTCCAAAATCCAAATTTAGGCAGCTTCAAAGGCTCCACACGACCCCAGCCGACAAATAAGGGTTTTCTCTAGTGAAACAATCAATCATTTTAAGAATTAAAAAATATATATATGTATATATTTTTAACTAGAAATGCTCACCCTGGTCCAGCTCTGCATAGCGTGTTCACAGACGATATATAGTATAATCAAAAAGACACCAAAAAAGTAATTGTTCCTCAGGCCTGAAATTGCCCGGTTGCTTTTTCACAAGTCTCTCCACAGCCTTCACACAAAGCTGTGACACAATGAATGTGTTAGTGTTTTACGATTCCTCTCCCACTGTGACGCGATTCTGCTCAATTTATAATTCAGCAATTCTCGCCTCCACAAAGACAGTTTGCCTATACCATGGTGCAAGGCGTGTGTGGTGACATCTCGAAGCCTCCTTGCACACATACACCTTTCCCAAAGTATCTCAGATGAGTTCTGTGGTCTATAAAGGCAATATGCACAGTAAAACCAGTGATAGGTGTTATGCATGCAACAGCTGTGTATAGTGTGTGTGATATGTGCTTTGTTTGAGATGGCACTGATCCACCCCCATCACGGAGGAGGCGTGCAAGCTGTGATCTCCCCTCATGCCTTCTCAAATACACACACACACACACACATTAGGTGGGAGTTTTGAGTGAGAGGACATTGCTGCAGTTCCTGTCTAATCCTCCAGAGATACGCTGCACTTTGTGCTGTAGAAAAGTGTGGATCGGAGGCTCACCAGGATCAGATAAGCCCTCTATTAGACCTGCTGGAATGGGACCACCTCTGTGACAGAGGCCGGTATGAATGCAGTTTTCCTCCTGAAATGAAGCCCATATAGTTCCTCCATGAACTCATTATACGGCCCTTTCATTGCTTCGTTTTCCTTTAAAAGGTGGGATTACGGCCATTTGTAAGGCTTACTTAAATATTGCTTTGCAGGCAAGTCAAGCATGCACAGGATGGTACATTAGGTGCTTTCAAATGTCGAAAAAAGGTTGAGTGGGGTGTGATATATGGATTACAGTTTATTTAAGAGCTTGTGTGCTTTATCAGTTCACATGGCAGCGTTTATAAACGTTTCATAATTGTGAC
Organism: Coreius guichenoti; assembly: GCA_039654105.1. Classification (NCBI taxonomy): domain Eukaryota; kingdom Metazoa; phylum Chordata; class Actinopteri; order Cypriniformes; family Gobionidae; genus Coreius; species Coreius guichenoti. The sequence continues at coordinate 33,288,493 of CM077169.1, forward strand.
TAATGATCCCCCTGTTCTGCAAATTCTCTTGCCATTGTAACTTAATAGCTCTCCTCAAACATCAATAGTTTGCGTGTATTTCCTTTGTTCTCTTCAGCAGGACATTTTTATGTATGGACAGAGTATTTCTTCATGTGTCTTCGGGGCTCTAGCAAGGACAAAATGTATCTCAATGCCATATGCTTTTAGTACAGTGCTAGATCTGCATTTCAGCATAAGAGTTTCGAATGAATAAAACATTTCTTGATATATTGTTGTATGGTGATTCTTTCAAGATACACAATTATTTATTACGCCTACAAATACACATTTCAGTAATTGTACTGACAGAAATCTGTTAAAGAATAAAAGTTCCCCCTCATTGATTAATGAAAAAAAAAAAACTTTCTTCTTGGAAAATATTGCACGTTTTATGGTCTACTTTTGGTATTTCTGGGAGTTTAACAACTCCTGATCACCATTTTCAGTAAGAAATTAATTATTTTATTAAGTAAGGATGCATTAAAGTGATCAAATGTGACAGTAAATATATTTATAATGTTACCAAAGATTTTCATTTTAAATAAATGTTGTTCTTTTAAAACGTATTTCTATTAAATCAAAGAATCCTGAAAAAAATCTATCACAAAAAAATATCAGGTAGCACAGCTATTTTCAACATTGATAATATTAAGAAATGATTCTTGAGCACCAAATCAGCATATCATAATGATTTCTGAAGGATCATGTGACACTGAAGACTGGAGTAATGATGCTTAAAATTCAGCTTTTCCTTCACAGGAATAATTTGCATTTTAAAATATATTAAAATCGAAAACAGTTCTTTTAAATTGTAATATTTTTTAAATATTACTCTTTTTACCGTATTTTTGATCATATGAATGCAGTACAATATATATTTTAAAAAAAAGGTCCGTTTCAGAGTCATGTGTGATAGTTTGCTAATCCTCTGGGACCATGCTAAATCAGCCTTGTATTGCACAAGAGCAAAGAAAAGTAATCAACAGAACCAACAAGATGTCTGACCTCTCTCTCCCTCCCTCTGTCTCAGTCTGAAATAAATTAAATGTGACATAAGTGAGAAAATACACATCACGGTGACTTGACATTATTACCAATATGAAAGCCTCTCCAGGCAAGTTTCATTAGGTCAAGGTTATTACAAGTGTGCTTTAAAGAGTGTTTTATCCATGGTTGCACTTTCCTCACAATAAATGAAGAATGAGTTACTAGACACTAGATATGATGTTAGATACCATCCCACCTTACATGACCCTTAAATTCAATTCAGAAAAAAAAAGAAGAAATGGAAAGGTTACTGTCACCTGGCTGGAGAAACGCATTGTTCTGAGGACGTCTTGAACGGTTGGAATATTCTATGAAACAGGCGACATTTCCAGTTTTCCATGTACATAACTTGAAAAGCTGATGGCAGCTTTTAGTGTACCGTTCAAAGGTTTGAGGTCAATATGATTGACTGATTGATGAAAAATTATATTCTTCTATTTAGCAAGGATGCATTAAATTGATTAATCAAAGAATCCTGAAAAAAATGTATCATGGTTTACAAAAAAATATAAAGTAGCACAGCTGTTTTCAACATTGATAATATTAAGAAATGATTCTTGAGCACCAAATCAGCATATCATAATGGTTTCTGAAGGGTCATGTGACACTGGTAATTGCCTTCACAGGAATAAACTGCATTGTAAAATATATTAAAATCCAAAACAGTTTTCCATATACATAACTTGGAAAGCTGATGGCAACTACTGTTCAAAGGTTTGAGGTCAATATGATTGATTGATTGACTGATGAAAAATTATATTCTTCTATTTAGCAAGGATGCATTAAATTGATCAAAAGTGACAGCAAATACTTTTATAATGTTACAAAAGATTCCCATTTTAAATATAAATGATGTTCTTTTCAACTTTTTATTCATTAAAGAATCCTGAAAAAAATGCTTTCCACAAATATATTAACCAGCACATCTGTTTTAAACAATAATGATAACAGGATTTTTTTTCTTAAGCACCTTAATGATTTCTGAAGGATCATGTGACACTGAAGACTGCAGAAAATTCAGCTTTACCATCATAGGAAGTAATTACATTTTAAAATGTGTTCAAATAGAAGACACAAATGGCAATATTTGTGTGTATAACAGTAAATTAAAAATGAATGTGAAACTTGTGTTTTCAGTAGAGTATTTGAGAAAGCATAAAAAACAGGAAAGAAAATCAGACTCTCAGCTTGTGTCTCTGTCAGAGGCATATACCCATCAGTAGTTCTGCTAAAAGCTATAGTTTCCTCAGAAATGGCCTTCAAGCTGAGGAAGGTAATGGGCTCTGGGAAAAGCCAGATACCAAGGTGTACAGAAGGGTCAGTGCATATGACAAAACTTCAAAGCAAACCAAACCAGGAGAATAGCCTTGCAAAAATATGCCCATATAAGGGGAAAAAAATGGAAAGTTTTCTTTCAAAACAACATTGTGCCACTGAGATCGCCTGAATTGAGTTTTCTGAAGGAGGTCCAACCTTTAGTGACCAGTGATAACAGAGATACAGTGGTGGGGGACACATGTGTTTCTGGTTCAGTGGGTTGATTGGCAGCCGGCGTGGAGCTGTCCGTGGTGCTGATTTTGTTTGGCTGAACTCAGTGCTGGTTCTGAATGGACAGCTTCAGCCTTTCACAGGCTGCCGTATACTGTTTATCAGCCTTTTAACCTGTAATTGTAAGAAGTAACACAGACAAAACACATTTCCAATGAAAATCTACTGATGTGTTTCATGCTGAATGAATTACCAGATACATTTTTACTAGCTTTAGCTGTTATCTATGCTAAAGCTGCCAAACACTGAACGGATAAACAGAGATGTGGAATACTCCAGAAACTCTGATTAAATTATCATTATCTCTCAATACAGACTCCAAAGAGACTGAGGGTCAAAAAGTTCTAGCTTTCTTTGAGATAGCGACCTCAATACATCAAGCCGCTTTTTGATCAGTTAACATACCCTTGAAAGACAGCTCGAACTGGTTTCTCCCAGAGTATTGCATCTGTCTGGTTTGCTTGTTTGTTGGGGCCTGATATTGATTTCCACTCTCATTTAGCAACAATTCAGCATGTAATGAAAGCTTCAAGCCTAGGAACTATGTAATGAGTGTATGATTATGCCTAAGACCTGCTCATTGTCTGCTTGGGAAAGAAAGCAAAAAAATTATCAGGTGAGAAGAACAACAGAAAAGAAGACACTGAGAAAGTTTAGGAAAGTGATTTAGGTGCAGCTTCAAATAATTAAACCACCCAAAGAACATATGAAACACGAATCAATTCACTGAACAGTAACTGTATTCATTGATTTGTTGTTTTCTTTCTTTCTTTCTTCACTTTGATTCAAGTTCAATATGCACTTAACACTTTGCACAAATCACAAGAATATCGTTTGCCCCGTTTTTTTTTTAAATCACCAATTGAACACCAGGTATTTCGTTCAACAATAACAATCAAAAAGAATGGAAAAAAAAAAAACGTGTGTGTACAGCAGTCCTGAATGTAATATGAATGTATTTGTCTCAGTTCAGTGTCTGTGGATGTGTCTCAGTTCAGTTTGTGTGGATGTGTGAATGCCTACAGTATTTGCAGGAATGGACTCCTTAAAACGAAGTCCTCGGATGACGCAATCACTCCGTAGTGAAATCCAGCGCGGCTCTCTCTCACTGTGCAAATCCAACACGATCACCGAGTAGTGATGTTCGGTTCTTGAACGAATCGTTCTTTTGAGCCGGTTCTCAATAAGTAACCGGTTGAGCCGGTTCATTAATCGAACTGAATCAAACTTTAGTTCCGGGTTGATGACGCAAGACGCAAAAGCCGAAGTAGCACGTCCGACTAAAAAATGAACGGAAAGACCCTGTTCAAACATCTGTCGAAGTTTGCCGAGGATTACCGAGGGCTCAAAAGGAACCGAACGAGCCGGTTCAACCAGTTGTCGAAGTTTGCCGAGGATTACCGAGGATGATTGAGTTGGCGACGCAAGTCTGAGGCACGCTACTGGAAATATGCTTATTATGACTACTGTTATTAAATAACATTTTATTAAAACCTGCAAAAACCTTTCTGTCGAGAGATTTAAATACATTTTACTGTAGTTTATTGTGCATGGAGACTATATTTTAAGTTGTTAAGCGAAATTTATAAGTTTATACGACTGGTTTATTCTTTCTATATAGGCTACTTTAGACGTAACATATCCGCGTTTGTTGATCAGTGCCTGTAATGTGTACTGTAGTTGCGCAATTTTCAGTCGAATCCGACGTGAAGGATAAATGAATTAACTGTGAACACAAACACCATTAACTTAAGTGAGTGAACGGCAATATTCAGCAAATGCACTCACGCAAATAACTTTATTCGATTGTTTCAATATGCATTGATACAGATTACTTTATTTGAATGTTTCCTTGATATAACATGACACTGATAAATGCATAAAAAAGCATAAAAGAAATGCATAGTGACATCATTGCATGAATCGGCTTTTTGAACCGGTTCATTGAGCCGAACTGTCCGAAAAGAACCGGTTCGCGGAAATGAATCGGACTTTGCATCACTATCACCAAGCGCTGAGACAGTCCGAACTCCTTGAGCTTGCGATGCAACGTCCAACCGCTAATGCAATAAAACAGTTCAGACACCCATTTAGAAAAATATTGACGAAGATGGATAAGAATAACGATAGCCACACATGTGGCTCACATCTCTCTCTTCAACGAGCTGGCGTGCATGTGACATCAGCACCCATCACCGAAATGCATATAACATTAATAACTTTTAAACATACAACATTATTTCATAACATAAATGTGCAAACGGGTTTAACAAGTATACAAGTACAGTGGAAACACTTTACATGTATTGTATTGCACACTTTATACCCGATTAACGAACAGCATTAACCATCCACATTTCATTATATGAACAAACACATACTTAATATTTATGAAAATATGAAACAATAGTTACTTACCTAATGCAATAAAACAGTTCAGACACCCATTTAGAAAAATATTGACGAAGATGGATAAGATTAACGATAGCCACACATGTGGCTCACATCTCTCTCTTCAACGAGCTGGCGCGCATGTGACGTCAGCACCCATCGACTCACTTCTTTATTACTTATTTTCACCCCTCACGAAAACAAAATAAATAAAATAAAAATAATAAAACCACATGTCTGAACCTTTTATGCATTAGGCAAAAAAAATAAAAAAAAAATAGAAAAAACAATACATGAAAATACATAGTAATACAGCCTCAATTTTATGGGTGTTACACATGCAATATTAAAAGTTTAAATAGTTTAAAAGTTTATAGTCAACATCAGTGTTGTTATCGTTGACAAACTATTAAAAATAGTTTTCGTTAACTGAAATTAAGCTGAATAATAAAATATAAATATTAGATAAAAAACAAACTTAAAAAGCAAACAAAAATAAGAAATTATTGCTTTGGGAAATTGGAAATTGAAATAAAATAAGTTTAAGTACTAAATTAAAGCTAAATAGAAATGTTAAAAACACACTCATAACAAAAGTACTACAATTCAAACTAAACAATCAAAAATAAAAATATAAAACAGTTTTAGTACTGTCAAAAAGGAATCGCTGGGTTAATTTTGTATGTGTATTTTTCTTCATACCTCTTTTTACAAAAGTAACACACACACATATACAATAAGTCAATTTATATAAATATTTATAGACATATTTTATGTTTATAGTTTTATATGACTTCACTAATAAAGCGCTCTATGCACATCATCTTGCGAGGACATTATAATATAATTAAGTCCACATGAATTCAAAATGTTCCAGTGCAATTTGCAATAAGCAGTCTGTTAAATAAAACTAAATTCTAGACTGTCATCAGTTTAGATTTTTTTTTTATCTGCTGCCTTAAGACATTTTTCATTTAGTTCGCTTTTATCAAGTGATATCAGATCATGCAAATCATGCCATGAAGAGCTAAAAGATTTTACAGAGATTCATTAGCGTTTGATTCATAAGAATTTACCAGATTAGACATTAGGAATCCAACTGAAGACATTATTTAATGTCACAGATCAGCCAGGCTCTCTCACTTCCACCACACAGCGACCCCTGTCACCAGAGTACTGATCACCCGCACCTGTCATCAATCACCTCATCAGCAGTGCACTATATATTCATACAGCTCACCTTCAGTCCTTGTCTGGCCTTGTACTAGGAAAGACTCATTTACCTGATCGCCTTGGTTTTCCCAGCGTGTGTTCCTGTCTCCCTGCGACTTCATCCCAGAGTGTTGGCTTTCGTTATTTACCTTTCATCCTGGCTTGCCATCTCTCACCGTTATACAAGTGCATCTTCATCACCCCATTCTCTGCCCTGTGTTCCCAAATAAAGTGTGTGTTTGGATCTTCACAAACCTTGTCCAGTGTGTATATCCTGACAGGTAACCTTATTTCAATGGACCACTTTAGACATTCTACAGACTAGAAGTAACTTTGCAATTACAGGTCAACTTATTCCACTTACCTAAACCCTAACCGTACAGTCTACTAATACTCTAATGAGTGTAGCGACTCGGCTACGTATGTTAATAAATTAAATTAGCTCAATAAGGAATTATGGGTATTGATATTTAATTAATCCTTCTGCCGCGAAGAATAACTTTCTGAACTAGATAAAGTATTCAACGATATATGCAGGCTTGTAGCAAGATCTAAACATTGACAATCAAACGTGGATACAATGGTTTTAATAATTTATACTACGAATACATACAACTAAATGAAGAATACATATATGTACAGAATAATGAAAAGTAGAGAGAGAAAGAAAGAAAGAAAGATCCGGAATGGCAATTTCACAAACAAGTAACCCGAGAGAGTCAGCAAAGAATAATATCACCTTAAACAGAGGCACAAATCTTAAATGCATCTAAAGCTCGATAGAATTTATACTTGCATGGGTTTCTTTGTGCTGAGTATAAGAGGATGCGTGCGAGGCTTCTCAGAGCATTCTTTGAGCTGGAGCTTCTCTCTCTTCCAGAGATCGTGTCGCCGATCCGCGGGAAGTTTGAAGGTAGCTTGAGAGCGAGTGTTGCCGAAAAGGGGAGGAAGAGAATATCGTCTCGTCTGAGTTTTTAGGAAGTTGACTGAGCAAAGATACGCTTGTGTTATTGTCCTTTAAAGCCCATTAACATATGCCCATCTTTCCTGAAATGGCCAATCATAGGTGTGGACTTTAGGCGGGAGAAAGTCCCTTTGTCTTGGTTTACGACCTAATGGCATGTCCTTATGATGATTTCAGAATTAGTACAGTTTTACTCCCAAGGGTGCTAAACATACTAATGAGGTTAGAGACATAGGACGAGATAGCGATCGCTTTTAAGTTGCCAGGGCTCTTCGAGGTGTTGTCTGCTTCGCATCGGCCAAGCCATAAAGGTGCCAACAGGGCAATTTAGCGTAGACTTAGTGGCACCAGGACATTAATTTATATGCGGCTAAAAGCTTTCTGACGCTTAGAGCAGAATCGACTCATCATGATCTAGTCCAGAGCCCCCAGATGCTACAGTCCCCCTTTTCGTCTGACGAAGTTTGTGTGACATCGTCAGACGACAGTCATCATGATGGACAGATGGCAGGTGGATCATGATGGTCGGGTGGCAGGTGGTTTCTAATTGTTTTCAGCCTGGTTGCTCAGGCTGAGAGTCCATCTCGATGAGGTTTGGTATGGTCTCTGTCTTGGTACCTCTTTTCCGTGGGTTTCGTTTGAAACCTAGGGGGAGAGCCACTGTGCTCTTGGTCATGGACTCTTGCATCTCATAGACCCTTTTGAACAGGATGAAGGCCAGGCCCAGTGTCAGGGTGTAGCCTATTGCTGTAGAGAGGCAAAGTGCTGTGTCGGCAGCGGTCCAAGCTTGGACAACAGGGGAGTTGGTCAGCATGGGCAGCCGGGACAGTGTTTGGAGGGCCGTGTCGATGGGAGTAATGCCAATTAGCTGGGACCCCCTTTCCTCAATCTTGAGTTCCAGTTCTGGATCTAGAGTGAAGTTGTGATTCTTGAAGAAGGATGGGATTTCCAGCTCTGACCAGTACTCTTCACTTGGGAGGTGGTACCATGCCAGATCATCGAGGTGGAGGATGGCACCTTTTGGTACTTGAATCCACATTCTCTGGTTGGGCAGGCTGATGCGGTGGCAGTGTCATGCTGATCGTAAGTCAGGGTGGCCATACGAGTGGGAGTGTTGACAAGCCACCGGTCACCCACAAACTCAGCTCGAGTTTCAATGACTTGGGTGCGAGACGTGGCCTCGGCAACCTGCAGATTCCTTCAGTGTTGTCCCTGAGGAATGGCTTGCTAGGGCAGAGGTAGTGAATGTCCTTGGTCAAAGTACACATACGCAGGTTTGGGGCCAGGTACAGCTGTGTGTTGCTGCCGTGGTAGGCCACCACATCGGGGGTGTGTATCTTGATATGGGTGTTACCTTGCCAAAACCCAACATTGACCATGTCCTTGAGTCTGTAGATGTTGTTTGATTCGATGATGGGTAGATTCAGGAGAAAGGCCACCTCACTTTGTTCAGGGTCGACGTGCAAGGGGATGGCACTACCCAGAGAATAGGCGAGGTGTGCTTGAAGAGGATCGGCTGGGCTGGTAGTGGCGGAGGCCAGCACTGTTTGTACAAGGCTCGGGGGCACCAGATATGGTGGAATCCTACCCATGGCTAAGCTGTCAATGGAGGAGCTCACCTACCGCAGTATGTCTGTCATCAGGGCTGTGACCAGCTGAGTTTGGGCAAAATCATTTTGGAAAACTGAAAACAGTTGTCTCATTGAGTTCACAGTTTGGTTCAGCAGGACACTGTGAGTATTGAGAACCACCACAGTGCCTTTCAATGATTTGCCGATGGTCTGCAGGGTTGCACTCTGTGTTGCGAGCTGTTCTCTCAGCTGTGGGATTTCAGTCTGGATTTCAGCTACATGCCGCCTTAAAGTGGCTAGGCTCACTGCATTGATGCTAGACATGCCGATGTTGAACAGGGTACCGACGGCAGCGGCGGCTCCGAGCAAAGCTCCCAGGAACCGTTTGGTGCGGCGGTTGTGTCCAGTTAGCTCTGCTTGCGTGACTGTCATTTTTCCCAGTTGGGTGAGCATGTGCTTGATGTCAGCTTCTGCGTGAATGAGGGCATCCTCTGTCCACCATGCACCTGCCCAGCTGTACTGTGTGGCAGTGCGGGGATAGTGTGCTTGGTAGACGTTGCTAGGGTCGAGTCGAACATACACTTTCTGGGTGTGGGTCCTGCAGTATGTGTTTAGGAGTCCAGGTTGTCCCCTAAGTACAATGCCTGATGCTGGACCTCGTGACAGGATATCTGGTTGCAGTCGTCCTCTGGTGAACTGTAGGCACAGGACAGTGAGCCACAGCAGCATCCTGGTACAGAAAAAAGAGAGATGGGGAGAGAAGTGGTCGATCAGCGAGGGGTGTCCTTGGTTGGTCAGGACAGTCTTTTTGCTGTGAGGTCTGCAACTGAGTTTAGCTTGCATTGGCCCCTCCCGGTCTTTCTCTGCCAGTAGCCACATGTCTTTTGACTTGATTGCGGTGGACCCATTTGAAAATTGGCTCTTTCTGTCCACGGCTCAGTTGGATTCGGTACGCAACCGGGGAGAGTTTGTCCACAATCTCATAAGGTCCTGTCCAGTGGGGCAGGAATTTCTTCGACAGCCGATGGGAGGCTGTTCGGGGCGGCTGGGCGAAGCTATAATACCAGACGCTGTCACCTACATCCAGTTCCTGGTGTGACGCTTTCCAGTCATAATATGCTTTCCGGCCTTCAGCACTCTTTTGAAGCTGTTACTGGGCGAAAGCAAAGGTTGTTCTCAGGTGCCGGTGGTGTAGGCTGTGACAAGGCTGGAGTCATCTGACATAAGTATTTTATCACCTACCAACAAGTAAGAATTCCGGCTCTCACAGACCTGTTAGTTTTTCTTTAAGAAGCTGTATACCTGTATAAAAGACACCTGTCCACACACTCAATCAAACAGACTCCAACCTCTCCACAATGGCCAAGGCCAGAGAGCTGTGTAAGGACATCAGGGATAAAATTGTAGACCTGCACAAGGCTGGGATGGGCTACAGGACAATAGGCAAGCAGCTTGGTGAGAAGGCAACAACTGTTGGCGCAATTATTAGAAAATGGAAGAAGTTCAAGATGACGGTCAATCTCCCTCGGTCTGGGGCACCATGCAAGATCTCACCTCGTGGGGCATCAATGATCATGAGGAAGGTGAGGGATCAGCCCAGAACTACACGGCAGGACCTGGTCAATGACCTGAAGAGAGCTGGGACCACAGTCTCAAAGAAAACCATTAGTAACACACTACACCATCATGGATTAAAATCCTGCAGCGCACGCAAAGTCCCCCTGCTCAAGCCAGCACATGTCCAGGCCCATCTGAAGTTTGCCAATGACCATCTGGATGATCCAGAGGAGGAATGGGAGAAGGTCATGTGGTCTGATGAGACAAAAATAGAGCTTTTTGGTCTAAACTCCACTCGCCGTGTTTGGAGGAAGAAGGATGAGTACAACCCCAAGAACACCATCCCAACCGTGAAGCATGAAGGTGGAAACATCATTCTTTGGGGATGCTTTTCTGCAAAGGGGACAGGACGACTGCACCTCATTGAGGGGAGGATGGATGGGGCCATGTATAGCGAGATTTTGGCCAACAACCTCCTTCCCTCAGTAAGAGCATTGAAGATGGGTCGTGGCTGGGTCTTCCAGCATGACAACGACCCGAAACACACAGCCAGGGCAACTAAGGAGTGGCTCCGTAAGAAGCATCTCAAGGTCCTGGAGTGGCCTAGCCAGTCTCCAGACCTGAACCCAATAGAAAATCTTTGGAGGGAGCTGAAAGTCCGTATTGCCCAGCGACAGCCCGAAACCTGAAGGATCTGGAGAAGGTCTGTATGGAGGAGTGGGCCAAAATCCCTGCTGCAGTGTGTGCAAACCTGGTCAAGAATTACAGGAAATGTATGATCTCTGTAATTGCAAACAAAGGTTTCTGTACCAAATATTAAGTTCTGCTTTTCTGATGTATCAAATACTTATGTCATGCAATAAAATGCCAATTAATTACTTAAAAATCATACAATGTGATTTTCTGGATTTTTGTTTTAGATTCCGTCACTCACAGTTGAAGAGTACCTATGATAAAAATTACAGACTTCTACATGCTTTGTAAGTGGGCAAACCTGCAAAATCGGCAGTGTATCAAATACTTGTTCTCTCCACTGTAAGCACAGATGTTGTTTCAGTTCATTCATGGCATTTGCTTGAGCTTCTGTCCAGACGAATGGGCAGTCCTTCAGAAGAGCAGTTAGTGGTCGTGCAATGTCCGCATAGTTCTCGATGAACTGCCGTGAGTAGTTGCACACCCCAAGAAAGCTTCGCAACTCTGAGACATTGATGGGTGGCTTGATGTTCTGAATGGCTTGGATACGGCTGGATTGTGGTTCAATGCCCCGTGATCCAATGAGTAGGCCCACGTAATTGAACTTGGTTCGACACCACTGTCCCTTGTGGAGGGCAATTTTGGCGCCAGCGGTGGCTAATTGGTTCAGAACGTGTCCTATCTCTTTCAGGTGGTCAGCCACTGTTGTGCTCTTCATGAGAACATCATCTACGTAGATGAGTTTGCCTCTCATTCTGGCGTCTGGGCATGCTTTGTTCAGGAAGATGTTTAACTCGGCTGGTGAGTTGGCATAGCCGAACGGGCACCTTGTGAAGGTATACTGTCGGTTGCCGAAGGTGAAAGCCAGCTTGTGTTGATCTTCTGGATGCACTGGAATGGTCCAGAATCCTGAGGCCACATCAAGCGTAGAGAAGATTGTGGCTCCTCTGATTCTGGGTATTTCCTGCTCCAGCTGGGTCATGGGCCATCGTGACAGTGGCACCTGTTGGTTCAGTTTCCTGTAGTCAAGGGTGGGTCGCCACTTGCCGTTTGGTTTGAGGACGGGCCAGATAGGAGCAGAGTAGGTGCTGTTGCATGGACGGATGACACCTTTCTCAAGCATAGAGTCAACGATCTCCTGCACCGGTTCGTGTGAGGCGATGGGGATCTTGTACTGCTTGACGAAAGTGGGAGGAGCATTTGGGTGCGCTGGGATGCGCACTGTGTGGAGGTTAGTGAGACCACAGTCTAAAGAGTCTTTGGCAAATGACGCTTTGTATTTGTAAAGGACTTGTCTGAGTTTTTGACATTCTGCATCATCCTTTATGGCGTCTGCCTCTTTCAGAATTTGCTGGACTTGCGTCTCAAATCCTGCATACGGATCCTCTGTTGTTGTGTCGTCTGTCGTGTTGGCAGTCAGAGGTGCAGCACTGTCATCAGTCTCGCAGGCAGGCTGGCTAGTGACTGTGTATACTGCAAGATGTTGGTACTCTGTCAGCTCTGTTCTGCACACTTGATCCTTGATCTTTCAAAACTTCAAAATTTGGCTTCCAGAGTGAGTCCAAATTCCACACATTCAGGTGAAGGGTGGAAGAAGCCCAGCGTGTGGTTTAGTGTTTGACCACATCGCATGTTGAGCCAAACAGCAACCCCTTTTGTGTAAGCTGGTACTGCAATGTCCTGTTCGTTGATTAAGGTACAGACTTCTGAAATGGTCTGGCCTGACAGGAGGTTTTCAGGGTTGACAGGAACCACAGGGGGCTGTGATGTCTGTGGGGCCCACACCACCTCACTGATAATGTCCACATGAGCCTTGAGGCGAATCAAGATGTCTGCTCCTATGTAGACATTATGTGGCGGGTCTGGAAGGACCAGGAAGTAGTGGTTGAGACACCGGTCATTCCATTTCACGTTTGAAGTGCAGATGCCCTTGGCAGTTACCATGGTTGATAGGCAGGAGTCCAAAGGGAAGCGGGTGCGCTTGCTTGCAGACGTAAGGTCTGGTGTGTCTTCCATGAGGGCTTTGAACAGTGCTAGACTGATGGCTGAGTTGTCTGCCCATAGTGCGAGTATGATGTCTGTAGTTGTTACATCATTCAGCTGGAGGTCAGTCATGACCTTGGGGCAGTGGGAGTCAGAGTCTATGGTGAGTTGAAAAGTGCAGAGTAGCGAACTTGAACTTTGCTCTGGTACTGAGATGGTGTTCTCGTGGCTGGCTGCGAGATTTCCCGTGACCTCTGTGGCCTGACAGTCTGGCTCAGGTGATCTGGGTGGCTGGAGAGGCTGAGGTTCTCGTACTTGAGCCCAAATTTTCAGCTGTCTGAAGTCCAATAGGGGCTCGAAGCGGTCTAGCAGATCTTTGTCGACGAGAAGGGGGTATGTGTCCATTGGTAAGATGTACACAGGGTGTACCAAACTCATTGGACCAATCATTAGATGGATGGGAGCTATCTGTTCAAGTTGGATCTCATTTTGGCTGTATGACTGCACATTTAGCTCACATTTTTGCGATTTCAGAGTTCGATTTTGTCTCTAAGCTTCAATTCAGAGTCTGTCAAAGAGTTGGGATGACATCAAAGTGAGATCAGCTCCGGTGTCGACCAGGGCTTCAAGTCTCACCTCATTCTCCAATGTGATGGCTAGATAGAGTTTCCGGGCCACTCCCTTTTCGATCAGATTTCCCAGGAGTCTTGGTTCTGGAGTTTGTGTGGTGATCGATAAGCAGTTAGGGATGGTCTCATGTGGCTCGTTAGGGAGGCAGACAACCAAAATAGCACTTTCTGGTACTTTGGGATTTTGGTTGCTGGCGTGATGACTTGTGTTGGATTGTTCAGGAAGTACAGCTGTCAGCTGAGGTGATCGGGCGACGCTGTCACTTGGTGAGGAGGTGTCTGGTTCTGTAGACTGTGGCTGGCGGGCAGTGCTTTGGGTGCTTGGTTCGGTCGGAGGTCAGTCAGGAAGGATGTTGGGTGCACTTACACTTAGTCATAAGGAGTCTGGCCTGTCCTTCTTGTCTCCCTTGCAAGGTTTTTTCTGAATGAGTTCTTTTAGAATCCTCAGGATCTCTGCTGACTCAGACGAAGCTGCACTGTTTTGCTCTGGTGAGTGCTCAGACTTGGATTTGTTCGGGGCATGTCGCAATTCGTTCCGCTGCTGGCTGTCTGGGCTGGATGCTCTGGCCGATGAAGGTCGGCCATTTCTGGGCCGTCGGCTGGCATCCCACGTGGCTCCACCCTTTGGGTGGTTAGAAGGACGTGGCTTGTCCCAGAATCTTTCAGAGCGCTGCTCTGCTCTCTGCTGGCTTGGAACGGTCTTGACTCTCTGTTAAAAAGTCTGTCACTGTGGTGTTGCTGGGCGCCCTCTAGAGCCAGCTCTGAACGATGATCAGAGACAGGGCAAATTGTTGGGTTTTTTTACAGTCTTTTCAGAAGCAGTCTTTTGCTTGGCATAAGCTTTATGGGCTAAGTCCCGTAGCTGTTGGGTGGACATGCTACGTGGGCAGGCCAGGACTCCTAAGTGATGGCTTACTGTTGGATGCAGATTTCCAAGGAATAGAGTTTTGAAGTTGAAATCCTCCTCCATACCTGGCTCGTTCTGTGCTCCAAAGTAGGCCCGTCGGAGTCGGTTGTAGTAGGCCTGTGGGGTTTCAAGTCGGCTCTGTCTCAGGTCAATGGCACTGATGATCCCTTGGTCTGAGTCAGGGTCCGAAAACTCTCTAATCAGGGCCTGCCGCAGCTGCTGGTAGTCCAATTTGACAGTCTCGGGTTGCCAATCGAGGAAACTCTGTACCTCACGGCTGGACGTACCTCGGAGGAGATATAATCTGTCCCATGTGGTCACATTAGCCACAGTTTGCAAGTGAAAGCCTATGTCCTGCAGGTAGGCATGCATGTCGTGACCTCCTGCAGGGTTTGGGGTGAAAGTTGGGATGTTTCTGGCCAGCTTGTAGAGTTCTTGGGGAGCCATGGCGTGACTAGGGGCACAGATTTTCTGGACGGGCTCCCACCCCTTTGCTGCTGATGGGAGCTCTTGGAAGCTGGTTGGTGACATCTTGAGCAGTGGGCTTTCACCCCCCTTTTGAGCTCGGAACTCTTGACTGGGAGGCATGGGCCCACTTGTCAAGGGAAACTCTGTGGTGTGTGTTTCCCCTTGCTGGTCACTCTGCAGTCTGTAAGCATACTTCAGTTCTCTGTGAACAGTTTCAAGTTCCTCTTTTAAATAGTCTTTTTGTTGAACCAAATCATGGATCTTGGCACGGGCCGTTTGCAAGTGGTTTTCACAGGCTTTGGCCTTGCCGTACCTTTCTTTCAGTTCAGTTTCTGCTCTTGCTAGGAAAGCTTCACCTCGTTGGAGTTTTTCCTTTAGTTCCTCTCTGGATTTTTCCTCCAACTGCTCCCTGTGCTCTGCCTCTACACGAAGCTCTGCCAGTGCATTTTGAAGTCTCTCCACTTCCTCCTGAAGCTGTGAGTCCGTTTCATCCTCTCTCTAGACGACTCTGCACGTGGGCCTGGTTCCTCTGGGCCTCCTCAGCCTGGAGCTTCAGCGCTGCTGCTTCTTGCTCCAGGTGGATGTTGCTCTTTTCGCTGAGCCGTGCCTGGACGATGAGGTTGTGGGTGAGGCTCCCGACGATCTTGGCCCATTCTTTGTGGTTGTAGTTCTGGGTTGGATCATGGGCCATCAGCCGGTTCAAGTCGTCGTCCAGCTGCTCTTGGCTCAGGTGCTGCAGGTCACCGGTGGCTTTAGGCAGGAATGCAGTCGTCATGGCGCTCAACCAGGTCTCGACATGATCCCAGTGGGCGGTGGGGCTGGATGAACGGGACATACTGGCTCACTGTAGGCAAGATAAAGACAACACAAAAGAGGCCAATGCAAGTCCGTGCAGGGTTTAGCGAGCTACAGCAATATGTGACTATTTCATTTGTGTGTGTCATTTTCACTAACTGGTGCAGACAGTTAGTGAAATCTAGGCCGGGCACCTATTGTCTTGGCCGTGAGTGGCCAGGTGGGGCCGATTTATGTGGGTGAGTGTTGGATCTAAATAACGATTTTGACAGTGCGGTAGCCTAGTGGGTCATTTAATGACACTGGCTGCTTGTTCGTCAATCTATTATTCAGCTTTCCTTGATGGCTCTCATAGGTTCTGTCTTTAGGTGAACTGAAAGAAAACAAAACAACCGAAAAGCAAATAGAACATAACAAAATAACCAAAAATAACTAGAAGAAAAGGCATGAAATAAAAATGAAACAAAATGAGAACATAGAAAGAGATAGAGAGGAAAAAGGGTCTAAGCTTACTACCATTGCTAGGGTTATGACAGGGCCACACGAGTGGGAGGTGCTGTTGAGCTATAAAGCCTAGGGGGATGGTATGGCTTAAGAGAGGAAGGTTGGGCCAAACACTTAACTGACCGGGGAATATGTATATTCTATGGCTTACAATAAGTGAATGGGCTTACCTTATTTACTATGCCTGGTGTGAATTGGGGTCAGTGGTGACAATCAGTGGTGAGGTCAATCTCACCGGCAGTCCCGGACACTCGACTGCGGTTATCCCTGGATCCTCGTCCCCCTGGTACCACGGTGCGCCCACTCAAATTTGGGTAGGTTTGTTTTGGTGATTTCAAATAGCAACAGCGTTTACCAGAAATCGCTTACCTTAATAATGGAGTAAATGAAAACTATTTCGAAGGAGCAGAGGATTCAAATGAGCTGTGGTTCAATTGTGACTAAAACAGGAGACATTAGATTGTGCTGGTTTTTGGATTCAAATTAAAATTTTAAAAGGTGATTATGCTCAATTATACATTCTGGAAGCAATATTCATTTGTAGTCAGATTTTTTTTTTAATATGAGCCCACCCAATAATTAACCAAATTCCCATAAATAATGTGGCAAGGAGGTCTTTAAATGAGAGCTTGATGGAAATAATGAGGATTCCCCATGGAGGGAGCTCTCTGTTCTCTGGGCAGGGAGCAGGGGGTGGGCATCAGGGGTTCCTGGCTAAGGCTGACAGGTTACATATGGGTCTGATAGGTTGACAAGATGAGCCTCAAGTTATTTGGGGAATGAAAACGGTAGTATTTAAAGGTGCCTTTAACATCCCACACGAGGTGACACTGGTATTCTTATTGTGTCACTCATTATATTGCTGTGGAGATTAAAGACAGACACAGTATAGGTAAAATGGAGCACTTCTGTTTTATTTTAAATGTTTCATTTCAAATATAAATGGAGAGGGAGATAAGTGAGCGAATAGGGCAATAGTCAGTCTGTATTAGTAGAGATTTCTGCAGGTTACAATGTTAGACCAGTAGGCGTCGACACCTTTTTTGTGAGTGAGATAATTAACCAATTCATTCAAAATGCTGATTCATTGAAAAGTGATTATGAATAAGTTATTGAATCCTTCACTCAACCGATTTGCTCAAAAACAATTAATTATTCAGTGTGTACTATGTACTGGAGCATTTCTACTGCTTATTTGTTTGGAACAATTTTTGTTGATGAAGAAAAAACATATAAACTAGCTGCCAATATTGTGCCTAAAATGTAAGCATCTAAATAATACTTTTTTTTTTTCTTTTTTTTTTAGTATAACAGAAATATCACCCAATCATGCTGCGAGATCATGCTTTTTCAAGCTTTTGCTTAAAAAAATGATTCGCTGTTTTGAAATGTCTGGAGGTCACAGCAGAAATATGTATAATTACACCTTTTACAAACCAATTGCAAGCATAATCTGTTAAATATAATAATTAAATACCATTTAATATGAAGTTTCAGTAAAATCTGTGTTCTTTTATTATTATGTAGAATTCATTAAAGTGATGATGAAAAAAAAATGAACTTACATTATAACCCGAGGCCCAAGATCAGTTAAAACCATTAGACATTAATTCATGGGTTCACCAAATCAACGGAATCTAGCGATGAACCCTTGAAACCCTGTTTCAAAATCAAAGTTCAAAACAATAACAAAGCCTTGTTTGTTTGGCGAAAGTTAAAGGGCACCTATTATGCAAAATTCACTATTACATGGTATTTGAACATAAATGTGTGTTGGCAGTGTGTGTACACAACCACCCTATAATGGTAAAAATCCACCCACTCCTTTTTTTAAAATCCCCATAAATCATAAGCAGTGTCTCAGAACAAGCCGTTTGCAGATTCTGGGCAATGTGAAGTCACATTTTACAGGCCCCGCCCATGAGTGTTGATGGACACTGATAGACCCCCCCCCCGTCAGAGAGCTGTACAAAGTCCACCATGTTTATCTCCTTGCCAGAGCATTTAACAGCAGCATTCAAGTAAGAAATGTGTTCTTAACTCTTTCCCCGCCAAACACGGAATTTTCCGTTATTTGTAAGAAAACGCTTCCCCGCCAAACACGGAATGAGTACAGAATCTCCTGATCAAAACACAGGCGAAGAAGACGCAAAAAAACAAGCGATCGTATGTAAGCAGATGCATATGTAAAATAATGTGATCATCAACATTGAACAGCATATAAATCAAAACTGATAATGTTACTGAATGAAATGTCGACCCAGAACGAGCTATAGGACTGTGCAAGCATTAGGGGTGTTGATGGACTCGATCTACTCCATCTGTGTTTGATCACCGTTCTGAATCCGATCTGAATGTAGTCTTTGACAAAAATGAGATTTTCTCAGCTTTTTGTTCAAAATGTTGCTTTTTTGAAGCAAAAGTGTTGATAAAAAAGGAATGCATGAAGCTAGAATAAAACAATTTTTTTGTTGTTTAAAAGCAGAGGATCTGCTCTTTCTTTTGATATATTGCATGCTCATATTCATACAACAAAATATTCTATGGGCCATTACATTTTTGTGAAAATTATCAAAAACGCTGGCGCTGGCTGGCAACTTTTTTTAAAAAACGCTGGCGGGGAAAGAGTTAATAAAGCTACTAAAGTTCATTCAGTCAAGAGCAGTGAGGGATTTTCTGTTTATCTTTTGATGTTTGATTCATATTAACAGCATATATAGCAGTAGGTACTGTATATTACACTGCTGTCACTTTAATACACATATCTAATATACACACGGGATTTCTGTTTGCTGCATACGTGCACAGACATAACCAACTGTTTTCATGTGAACTTTGTGTGTTTCTGACATAACCTTGTGTGTATTTGACAGTTTAATCGCAATAACACATGAAAGAGAACTAGTTTAATACTCACGGACGCACGGACATCCAGCTCTCTGTGCGCATGCGTCGGGTGTGTGTGCTCAAGTTGAGAGTGATATGGCTTTAAAACATGCAGATGATAATATTTCATGATGACGAACTGCAATATCACGTGAGCGTGTCCGCCATTGAGATGATCATAACCAAACAGATGTGTCATGTTTCAGTTTTCATGCCGTGTTCACGAGCTGTGAAGGCTGCGCCCTCTGGGGTGGGGAGCAGCAACTCATTTGCATTTAAAGGAGACACACACAAAACAGCTAATTTTTCTCAAACCCAAAAATTGGCATTTTCAAAATCGTATATATTAAATGATCTGTTAGGAATTTTGATCTGAAACTTCACAGACACACTCTGGGGACACCTGAGACTTATATTACATCTTGTAAAAAGGGGCATAATAGGTGCCCTTTAAGGCTCAGGGAAGAAGGCAGGAATCAGCGAACGTTTAACATAAAACTTATTTAAAAGGACGACTGCCACTTAAACTAAAACAAAAAATCAACATAAATAGTACAGGCCTGGTCCTCTCTCATCTTGCACTGTTGTCACTCCTCCATTTATCCCTCCAGAGCGCCTCTGTGAGACTCGAGGTCCATGGCTCTCGGTCTCGTCCTGCTTGCCACATACTGATTGAAAACAGAAGATTCATAAATGTTTCGAAGCTTCATGAAGCAGTGTTTCGAAAGCGCCCATCACTACGTGCTGCCACATTGTTACTCCAAAACTTCTCAGAAATGGTCTAAGCCATTAGACTGGGTAAACCCAGCCTGATCTGCTGGCGATTTGATTTCGCCCTGCAACTCAGTCTGGAAACCTGTACATTCATTTCTACTGCTTCTGTTACACTTTTGCGGGAACCAATCACAGACTGGCTTATCCACCTGGCGCGCTATTGGCGGGTTTAACACGATGACAGATAGAGAAGCGATGGGTCGTTGCTTGTTGATCACGCCTCTTGTGGTCTGATAGGTTGAAGGACTATCCAATTGCGTACAGAGTCCAGTGATAGCCAGACAACTAAGCCATAGTTGCTAGTTCTAATGTGACATTTTTGGTATATACCGGGGGCTTGGACGCATCA
Source organism: Coreius guichenoti (assembly GCA_039654105.1). Lineage (NCBI taxonomy): Eukaryota > Metazoa > Chordata > Actinopteri > Cypriniformes > Gobionidae > Coreius > Coreius guichenoti. The sequence goes on from CM077169.1 coordinate 33,308,792, forward strand.
TATGCTGAATCCGTGTTCTAAGAAAGTAGTTGCAATGCACACACAATAAATGTCTTTGGGACACTGTACATACTTGTCTAGTGAAGTATTGTACACTCTTGTAGCCCGAGATTTAATATTACTCCATATATTCAGAATTTAATGTCACATTTCGTTTGTGCATAGCAGTAGAACTGCTGCTGAAATGGTGTGTTGGCCGGCATAAATCATTTAAATATTCATCAGAATGATTTTATTGAAAAAACATATTGACAAAGATCACATAAATCCTTGTTTAATGCTAGACAGGTAGTAATCTAAACTTTGAGATCAATTTTCATCGATTGCTCTCATTATGATGAGATCTTCTCAACTGTAATCTGGTAATGCGGTGCGGCTTCTCTTGAACAGTGAGCAAGTAAACACAGGTTGAAATGCTGCTATAATTGAGCCATAACTCAAGGTCTCTATGCAGCCACTAATAGAAGTTGTTAAACCTCATCACATCCCACAGATAATAAGAATTAAAGCTGGAATGAAGTTATTAAATGTCACTCAGCTCACTCATAACTTAAAACACTGTTCATTTACCACAAAGACAAATTGGATAGAACATTATTTGGTTTGATTCATGGAAAAAAAAATTGGCACATCATTGTAAATTCAGTCAGCTAGATCTAATATATGTATTCTGTGTTATCAAGGGCACAACATGAGGTAAAACAGTACAAGAGTTTGGCATCATTAACAATTAATCACACTTCTTAATAATTGCTTTGCTCTGGGCATATTATGGCTCAACTTAGTGTTTAGTAACATCTTGCAGAAAGATCAGGATTAGTCATTCTATTAAAGGCTTAGTAGACCCAGAAATGACAGTTCTGTCATCATTTACCTACCCGTAAAAAAAAGGGATTTTCACGGTGCTCTTATATAATGCTCACATAAAGCTATCATATGGCTTCAGAAGAGAAGGTGCTCGTCCCCTGGTTCCCATTCTTTCAAAAGAGCAGTGTGAACATTAATCTAAACTTCTCCTTTTATGTTCCACAGAAGAATGAAAGTCAAACAGTTTTGGAATAAAATGAGGTTGAGTAGATGATGACAGAATTTTCTTTTTCTTTTCTTTCTTTTTTTTTTTGTGAAATATCCCTTTAAGTTCAGATGATGATGATAGGTGATGAATGTATTTAATATTCTGTTTGAAAATGACTTGACATAAAAAGATTTGTAGCTGCAAGGGGAGCATTTCTGCACATTAGATTTACCATTTTTTAAGAAACGATCAAAAGTATGACACTTCATAAGCATGGTTGAAGTAAAGAGCTTGAGTCTGTTTTTATCAACCTTAGAGAATTAAAACTAACATACAAAATCTATTATAACAAGGCTCAAAGCTTCCAGATGAGGGTGACTCAAAGAATGTTGCCAATGTGCTCATTGAGGTGTAAAGTCGGAACAAAACAGCCAGTGCACCAAACATACAGAGTATTAATGAAGGGTTTGATTCTGCTGTAAGTCACACGGAGACTCACTCAGGCTATATCTGTATGACAAATGAGTTAGTTTAGAGTATCAGACCGTCACTTCATCTGAGATCCTTTGGGCAATGTGTGGCTGCACGCACAAACACGCCTGTGTGTTTTGATTCTCGCATGTGACTTTTCTCCCTTGAGATATTAACAGGAAATTGCTTCTCTGCTCAGAAAGCACTTAGCTGCATTAGATGGCATAATAGACTTTGCCAGGGAGAAGGCAAGCACACTCTTATTGATTGTGCCTACTGGACAAAGTTGAGACCAATTCACACTCTGAATAATTCATGTCTCCATTACAAACATTGCCCTAATTGTAATAATGTTTTGACTTGAAATTTCCAGAGATTTGTGGCAAATTTTTGTATATCCACACATTAGCAGAATACAAAAGCAGGTGCAACAGATGGAATAATAGCCTGCATTAAAATAATGAATGTGGTCTAGCCTACGAAGCTAACAGAGGGTTATAATGATCTTCCATTTCTTGGCATAATTAAAAATCAGAAAGCGCTTTATTACACAGTCGTGCTTGACTGGTTCACAGTTCACTCTTCGTTGCCCTCTGCATAATCGTCCCTCGGTCCTGGCCTTATAAATGCATGTGAAATTAGGAAAAGCTTTGATTTGATGCAGAAACACAGAAATCTTTTCTTAAAATAAAGGGTAACACTTTAGAATACTGTTCCATCATTAATAAATAACTACACTGGAACAAATGAGTAATGCAATATTAACATTCGGTATTTTAGGGTTCAATTCTCACTTTTAACTAGTTGCCTATTAGCTTGCATAATACTAGGATATTGGCTGTTTATTAGTATTTATAAAGCACATATCAGTGCTTTATTCTGCATGACCTTATTCTACATCCCTTAATCCTACCCACTACCTAAACTTAAATGCTACAAAAACTACCTTACTAACTATTAATAAACAGTAAATTAGGATTTTTTTTTTGAGGCAAAAGGCATAGTTAATAGTGAATATGTGTTCCCCATACTGAAGTGTTACCTAACATTCTAGTAACTACTATTAACTAACAAGAAACTCTGATTAATGAATTAGTAAGTAATAGTGCTCAGTTGAATGTGGTAGTTCACTATTAGCTAATCAATGACTACTGTCTTTTTCATAACTCCCAGAGGACTACTAAGAACTATTATATACAGGTTCATACTTTAACATGAATAATGCATAATATATAATTAATTCTAAAGTAAAGGTAATAGTAACCCAGTAATGACTGAAGTGTTACTACATCCTTCTAAAGGAATTACTAATTATTTGGATCAGTATTCTAAAGTGAAAAACATAATAACTCTGTAGTAATTACTGAAATCATTGTAAACTGTTGAGGTTTTTGTAATGTTTTGGATAGTAACACTTAAGTAATTACTAGTGGGTTATCCTGATCTTCACTTTAGAATACCGATCCAAATCATTAGTAATTACTTTAGAAGGATGTAGTAACACCTGAGTCATTACTATCCAAAACCTTACAAAAACCTCAAAAGCTTGCAATGACTTCAGTCATTACTACAGAGTTATTATGCTTTTCACTTTAGAATACTGATCCAAATAATTAGTAATTCCTTCTGAAGTATTTGGTAACACTTGAGTAATTACTAGTGGGTTACCATGATCTTCACTTTAGAGTTAATTATACATTATGCATTATTCACATTAATTATGAACCTGTATATAATAGTTCTTAGTAGTCCTCTGTGAGGTATAAAAAAATAGTAGTTATTGATTAGCTAATAGTGAACTACTCCATTCTACTAAGCACTATTACTTATTGATCAGAGTTTCTTGTTAGTTAATAGTAGTTACTAGAGTGTTAATACTGCATTACTCACTTGTTCCTGTGTAGTTATTCATTAATGACAGAACAGTATTCTAAAGTGTTACCAAATAAAGTGAAAGATATACAGTATTTTTACTCTACAGGAGAAGGCAGATTATCTATTGCAATTCCTTTATTACTCAACAGTCACAGTCATCTAATTCAGGGCCAGAGCCCAAGGGGGCTCAGTAAACTCAGCATACTTTTACCATACTTTAATAATAACTTCTTTAAAACCTAGAAAGGCTAAAGCATGAACTTTGTGATCACACAGCAACAGTGTGAATGCGATCGAAGACTCCAGGCTTTCAAAAGAGGTGCAGAGCTCTGTGCAACAAATAAAAGGCAATGTAATCATTTTTCATTGTTATTAAAATATGACTCTATCTCGGAATTATACTTCCCTAGGGAAATATTGAATTGTAAAAGCTTGAATGAATTATTTATATTTGGTAGCAGCGGGAGCATAGCAAACAGGCTGGCTCATTGCCCATAACAGGCTGATTGACCAATTGTGGATGCAGCCTGATCCAGAGGTATTCTACACTGTTTCTTTAATCTTAAAGCCAAATTGGTCCCTTCAGCCACCTTTTTGGGTCTTTACATAATTACTCATTGTTAAGATAATAATCTGCTATTGGAAACCATGCATAATAATATTAAAAAATATATTGAACTTTAAGTATTGTAATACTTTGTATGTTTTATTAAAATAAAAATGTTACTTTCAAATAAAAAGCAATTTACAGTGCTGACATTTAGATTACTTTGATTTGTATTGTGCTGCATTATAATAAGACCAAATATGATTGTGTTTTTAAATTACAATTTATTTCCTTAGTCTTTAATTTACTCGAACACTGCATAACTATTCTTAGGCTTTAACAATAAATATACAATCGTTCACCTCTAAGGCATTAACAGTATTTCTCCTACTTTTCCTCTTTTTTTTTAGTTCGTTTTTTAAGTTATATCTATTCATAAGACTGGCCTCATGTTAGTCTAATTCAAGCATTTTGCTTATGCTGCACTATTCACCGTATTCTATTATTTTGACATAAAGTTATATAAATGTTTTCTTCAGTGCACATAGATGAGAATATTCCATTTATCTACTAAGTGTGATTTCCTTTCTATAACTCTGAGTTGAGAAAGTAGATCACTGAGTGCTACGATTGTGCTTGCAAACTTTCAGGTTTCTTCCCATTAGGCCTGTTTGTTCCATTTACAACACATTACCACAAACAAGTTATTTTGAAGGGGAAAATAACTGTCTGTAACCTGGATTTTTCTCTTGGAACAGCAGATTTCATTAGTACTGAAGGGCGAAGTTTTAGGTGGAAACTTTGAATTGTCAGCATTTGCATTAATAAAGAATAAAATCCTTTAATGTCTTGCTGCAGTGATCTCATGAAAGTTGGCCTGGGGTGGAATATAAATAAACCCCAGGCTAATAAACGCTGCCACTTCCTTTTTTTACAGTTGCACGGCATTCAAAACATCAAGACATGGATGTCCAGTATAAAAGGGGGGAAAGATGAGGGAAATTTTTCTGAACAGCTGCAGAAATCAATTGTGAGTCAGTCCTTCTGTCATGCCTTTATGGTATCTTCACCTTCTGTTGATATTATAATCCAGCCTGGCATGCTGAACTAACTAATGGTGGGCTGTGCTGTTTATAATGACATTTGTGACTTTGTGATTTAATGTTTTCTATATATCTCAATCCTGGTGTCCAAACCCAACCCCCCACAGGTCTTTCTGAATATATCAAATGATTATCTGTCTTCCCAGAGCTTTGCTGAACTTGCATTTTATTTGTAAGCCAGCCATTACATATTCAAATTCAAGTTTTATACACTGCCAAAGGGACAGGAACCTGGTCAGAGATGCATGACTGTGTATGGCAGAAAGTTGCCGCAATAGAAAGATCAGATCAAGGACATCTCTTTAAGGCACTTCATCATCCACAAAAAACAGAGCAATTTACTAAAGGACAGTTGTACCGCAAGCTGTTTTGATTTGTATATTTTGTTTGCCGTGCAACTCAACGAACAGTGAGCTTAAAGTTCGAGCAATAAAACACCATAAAACAAGTCTTGTGATTCACAGATAAACTTTTGGCCTGACATGGGAGCAGTCCAGTATTTATGCAGTGTTACGTTATTAATGTATGGAAGCAGTGGTTCAAAGCAGGTCTCAAGCAGAAGGCTTGGCACTATCTGTGTTGTAGTTTCACAAAGTGGACATCATGAACTAACTCTGCCTCAGTAAATTATTCAAAGGTTTTGCTTACTTGTATAAAATTACTTACATTTATAGATGCCATGTTTTCACTTTAAAGGGATAGTTTACCCAAAACATGCTAATTTACCCTCATGTTGATCCATATCTGTGTGACTATATAAAAGAAGATATTTTGCAGAACTAAAACAATAACTTAGAAAAATAGCATAGGCTTTAACAAAATAGACATTTTTCAGAATATCTTCTTTTGTGTTCCACAGGAGAAAGAAAGTCATACAGGTTTGAAACGACAGTGGAGTGAAAAAAAAAAAAAATTGTGACAGAATTTACATCTTGGGGTGAACTTTTCCTTTAAACTGGCAACTAAAGGACTCTCTTCTCTCTTTGACTGCAAGATGTGAAGTGATTGACAGGGAAAACAGAAGTTTTGATGCAAACTTTTCAAAGTGGCTGATTCAGCTTCAGCTCTGCTGCATTGAATACTGCATCAGCTGGCAATGGCCCTATCTAATTCAAGTTCTCCCATAGGGCCAGGCTTCTGCCCTGCCTCGCCGCACCATCGTTCACTCCTTCCCAAAGGTTGAACCTGATGAAAGACCCCTCAGCCAGGGCCAGGACCGGAAATCAGCTTTAATCAATCCTATTTTCTGTACTGCATCATTATTATTCTTTTGATGCAGGGTTGGATTTTTACAGGCTGTTGCGGCCTATAAATAGTGGATTTCAACTCTGCAATGGATGCGATGACCCTCTAATCTCCAGGCTTTGTTCATATTCCTAAATTCATGTACATTCCCAGAAATTCCACTTGACCTTTGTAGGGGTTTATGAGAGGATAAAATGTTTCAGTGAGCATGGAACATACAGTAACTTGAACACCACAGATAGTTTCACAGAAGGGTGAATTTAAGGTTAATGGCTTGCAAGGAAGCAGATAGTGTGCACTGTAAACACTGTATTTATGCATAAAACAGAAAATAAGTCATGCCGATTGACACAGGGAAGACAGAATGTGGCTTCTCAAAACTTTACTTCGTAATGATCTTAGTGAATTTAAATTAGTTCACGTATTGATGTGTCAGGATGTAGCCTAAAGTAAGGTAAATATATGGATTAAAAAAGATACAGCGCACTTGAGTTTACATTTCTGGTTGCTTTGTAGTCTAAAATACATTGGCAATGAGGCAAAATTATGTGTGAAAATTAAAGATGCAAAGTTAGAGCCATGCAAATTGTCATCGCTCTTGTGCTCTGAATTGTTAATGGAAAACGGAATCAAATTTGAAAGGTAAATTTACTTTTTTTGAAAAATAAATTAAAACTCATTGAAACTATTTAAAGTGTTCTATTACTTCACATATAATTTCATTGTCTGCATCTACTCAGTGTCATACCATACTTCAATTTGTTTTTTATGCCTTTAAGTTAAAGGACAGGGTTCGTACAAGGTGCTTAAAGTGCTTGAAGTAATTTGACTTTTTGAAATTTAATTCCCTTGAAAACAGCCATATTTATGAAAAGGTACTTGAAAAGTGCTTGAACTATTGAAAAACAATGAATGTGAAATTAGTGTTTAATTTTATTGATAAAACATTAACAGCAAAATTAATGCTGCAGCCTGTCTAATATATAGATATAGAGCCATTTCGCATGGCTATGAGAGTGATATTGCTCATATAAATATCCAAGTATATGATACAGCTTTCATTCTTCAGGTCAATCACATATTCATGAGAAAAAAAAATTCATTTTGCATAAGGAAAGCGATCTTTGTCATAGTACCCTTTCAATGGTTAAAGTTACCAAAGTCATTGCATGTGCTATGCTTATTTGTACCATTTTGTTTTATTAGTTTATTTTTTTATTTATTTACCTTTTTTAGAATTTGAAAGATAATAAATATATTGTTTGATAAGTGAGATCTCTGATTGTTAGTCCTTGAAAACCAAAAAAGTCCTAGAATTTAATTTTACAGTATCTGTAAGAACCCTGAAAGGAATTGTTCAATTCTGTCATAATTTTCTCACCTTCATGTGATTCCAAACCGGTATGACTTTCTTACTTCTGTGGAACATAAAATAAAATATTTATAAAAAATAAAAAAAAATGTCTCCAAGTTTTGTTTTTTGTCTTGTTTTTTTTTTTTGGTCCATACAATGAAAGTCAGTGATATCCATATTGGTTCCCAACATTCTTCAATATACATAAAAAAAAATGTAGAAACAATTGTCACTCAGAAATTGCTAGAAAATTTCACAAAAAATTACAACAAAACTGAAAATGAAACTGAATTAAACGTAAAATTTGGAAGTAGAAAGATTGAAATAGTATTTTCTTGTAAAATGTATTTAAATAATCTTTGTTTTACAAATTCTAAAAGTTTTTTTTTTTTACAGTGTATCATCTTCTGCGTTCCACAGAAAGTCATGAGGGTGACATGAGGCTGAGTAAATAATGGCAGAATTTGGGTGAACTATCACTTTAAGAAAGCTAACAACACGGTCGTCTTTTGCTTACCACAGTCTTAGAGAAATCTCAAACTGTTGAGATTAAGTCATGGCCGCATTGCTGCATCATTGATGTGAAGTTAGAGGGAGACTCATGAAATATTCCTGACCATAATGCTCAGGTGGCTCTAAGTTTAGTGACAGCCACAGACAGGTCTAAGAAGTTCTCAGCTACCCTGTGGGCCTGGAAACGCAAGACACAGAGAAGAAGTGACAGCCTATCCGAAGGCTACGCCGGGGCATCCTCTCTGCTGAAGACGGCAAGTTCCGTCACGCTATGTGGCCAGACACTTAAAGGACAAGAGAATGAGAGTTTTGTCAACAGTGAGTGTCTGTTTCTCCCTTGGAAGAAGTATCCAAACAGTCTTTGTTGTCAAATAGGAAGGAAGTCTGGATTTACACAGCATTAAGCCGGTTGATCCTCAAATCAAGTCCCCATTTTAATTTTTATCCTTTCAAATAGATTGCGTTTTCAGAAGGATCTCTCTAGCTGCAAATTTATCTGTGGGTTCAAAGAAATGTGGTACTTTCATCCCAGATCTAAGTCCAGTTCTTGCCTTGGTCACAAATTAAAATTCAAACATTTTTTCCCATCAAGCAACCATGCAAGTCCATATTGCACTGCCAACAAATTTAACATCAAGTAGAACATGAAATGTTTGAATTCATAAGCGCTGCACAAACTTTCCACACTATGTATGTGTACTTTGAATCCATTAATCAAGCAATTTGACCTTTTTTAATCAAACAATGGCTCACCAGCCAAAAGTCTTTAGTGTAATTCTTCCAAACATTATCATATTTGAAGTCCTCTATAAAAAGATCCAGTGCCCTTAATTCAAGACATTAATTTCCTTTCTATTTCAGCCAGTGTTTTAATTATTAATTTATCTGCATTAAGGTCCTGCCATATCTAACTATTAAGGGAATGACACAGGCATCTTAACTTCCTGTAGCTCTAAAGTAACTTCCTAAGGGTCCTGCCATTCCAGAGTGTGAGCCTATGTGCACACATATGCCTATGCACTATTTATTTGAGAGAGTTCGCTGTATGTGCAGCTCAGTCATTGTGGCTGAAGATGTAACTGTGTTTAAGAAGTCTGAGGGGAGAAGGGAAAGAGAGTTGGCTACTCACTTTAATGTTTAGTAAGGAGCCAGTGCTGTCATGGAGGTCATGCAGGTCCATTTTAATTTATTATTTTGGGTAGGTGAGCAAAAATTCAATTCTCAGTACACATTCACCTATGCATCTTTAAGGAGGTCTTCAGGTAATGCTGAATTCAGCTCAGGAATGAAATTCTTTCCCGTTATTGATTCCATACTCCAATCCTGTAGAGAACGTGACAAAATAAAGAGAAAACAATACATACAGGTAGTAATAAGACTGCATTTATTTAATAAAAAATGCAGTTAAATATTTTTAAAATATTCCTGTGATGGCAATGCTGAATTTTCAGCATCATTACTCAGTCTTCAGTGTCACATGATCATTCAGAAATCATTATACACTCCCTGAAAAAAAACTGTCAATAGAGTGGTGCAGGTATGACGTCACTTTGTAGGCCAACCGGCAGTTAGCATCACATTGGTTCCCTCGACAAAAAACCCAATAGGATTTTCCCATAGGCTTTTGGATTATCGCTAAAAACAAGCTATGTGATGAACTTTTACATTTTTTTTTACTATAAACAGACTACACCACGGTCCCACGACTTCAACGTCACCACCACTAAGCTTCTGACAACTCTTTCAGTTATCTAAAAACATTTTCCCAGAAAGTTTAAGTTAGAATAGTTTATAAAAGCTCAATTATAAGCATAACAAGGCTGTAAAAGCGGACTGAGTTTACCTGTTCGATGTGATGACGTTTAATAATCTTCCTCATCAGTTTCATCTCCTTAGCATCCCAGATAGCCTACAGGAACTCGATGTTGCAACAGAAACTATTGACTCTCTCTTTTCCAGCACTTTAGACACAGTTGCTCCCCTGCGCTTAAAGAAGATTAAAGAAAATAGTCCAACGCCGTGGTACAACGAGCACACCCGGGCCCTTAAAACAGCAGCCAGAAAAATGGAGCGCAGCTGGAAGAAAACAAAACTGGAAGTTTTTCGCATTTCGTGGAAAGAGAGCATGATTGCATACAGAAAGGCTGTAAAAACTGCTAGATCTGCTTATTTCTCGACTCTTTTAGAAGAAAACAAACACAACCCTAGGTATTTATTCGATACAGTGGCTAAATTAACCAAAGATAAAGCTTCAACTTCTGATGTTTGTAAACAGCACAGCAGTAATGACTTTATGAACTTCTTTACTTGTAAGATTGATAATATTAGGAAAAAAATTATAACCATGCAGCCGTCTACTACAGTATCACATCAGACATTGCATTGTAGTGTCACTGAGGAAAAATTACATTCATTCACTGGTATAGGAGAAGAAGAATTGGCTAAACTCGTTAAATCATCAAAATCAACAACATGTATGCTCGACCCCATACCGACTAAACTACTAAAAGAGATGCTTTTTAGAGGTCATAGATCCTCTTCTTAATATCATTAATTCATCCTTGACATTAGGATATGTACCGAAAACTTTTAAGTTGGCTATTACTAAACCACTTATTAAAAAACCGCAACTTGATCCTACAGAATTAGTCAATTACAGGCCAATCTCAAATCTACCCTTTCTGTCAAAAATACTAGAAAGGTCCTCACAATTATGCTCCTTTTTAGAAAGAAATGGTATCTGTGAGGATTTCCAGTCAGGATTTAGACCGTATCATAGTACTGAGACTGCTCTCATTAGAGTTACAAATGATTTACTCTTATCATCCGATCGTGGTTGTATCTCTCTGTTAGTGTTACTCGATCTTAGCGCTGCACAACATTCTTTTGAATAGACTTGAAAATTATGTTGGCATTAGTGGAATTTCATTGGCATGGTTTAAATCATACTTATCTGACCGTTATCAGTTTGTAGCAGTAAATGAGGAGATGTCACACCGATCACAAGTTCAGTATGGAGTACCGCAGGGCTCAGTGCTAGGACCGTTGCTTTTCACCCTGTACATGCTACCACTGGGAGATATTATTAGGAAGCATGGCGTTAGTTTTCATTGTTATGCTGACAATACTCAGCTCTATATTTCTTCACGCCCTGACGAAACTTACCAATTCACAAGATTAACGGAATGCATAGCTGATATAAAAAATTGGATGACTAGTAATTTCCTGCAACTTAATTCAGAAAAAACTGAATTTTTAATCATTGGACAAAAAAACTCCACAAGTAGTAACCTAGAATACTGTCTAACACTTGATGGCTGCTCTGTCAAGTCCTCGTCGTCAGTTAGGAACCTGGGTGTGCTCTTTGATAATCTCTCATTTGAAAGCCACGTTTCTAGCATCTGTAAAACTGCATTCTACCATCTTAAAAATATATCTAAATTACGGCACATGCTTTCAATGCAAAATGCTGAACAGTTAGTTCATGCGTTCATGACCTCAAGGCTAGATTATTGTAATGCTCTACTGGGTGGTTGCCCTGCTCGCTTAAATAAATAAACTGCTGCTTGTCCAAAACGCAGCAGCTAGAGTTCTTACTAGCACCAGGAAGTATGACCATATTAGCCCGGTTCTGGCAACATTGCATTGGCTCCCTATTAAACATCGTGTACATTTTAAAATCTTGCTGATTACTTACAAAGCACTAAATGGTTTAGCTCCCCAGTACTTGAGCGAGCTCTTAACGCATTATACTCCATCACGTCTATTGCGGTCTCAAAATTCTGGAGAGTTGATAATACCTAGAATATCAAAATCAACTGCAGGCGGTCGATCCTTTTCCTATTTAGCACCTAAACTCTGGAACAGTCTTCCCAGCATTGTTCGGGAAGCAGACACACTCTGTCAGTTTAAATCTAGACTAAAAACACATCTCTTTACTATGGCATACACATAAAACATTTTTAATTTATATTATTCAAATCAGGTAAATGATTGTTTTAGGCTGCATTAACTAGGTCAGCCGGAACTGGGAACACTTCCCATAACACCTGATGTACTTGTTACATCATAAGAAGAATGGCATCTACGCTAATGTTAGTCTCTCTGTTTATCCGGAGGTTTACTGCAGTCGGCCGGATCCGGGCCGTATCCGGACCAGATGGTGGACCTTAGCCTGGACATGACGAACGCATCCCTGAAGTGTCTGTAGAGACCGTGTCAATTAAACTCCCCCCTGTAAACGCCGCATCGACACAACATCCTCATTAAACCCGTCCCTGGCGTGACGACTCCAATCTTTCGAATAATCCTACGAATATCTATAGATCTAATATGACTTCTGACCTGTAATGTTGCCAGAATCATAATCATACACTATTTGTTCGTCGGCCAGAGGAAAACTGGCACCCCGACTGAGCCTGGTTTCTTTCTCCATTCTGGCCCTGAAGGAGTTTTGGTTCCTTGCCACCGTCGCCTTTGGCTTTTGGCTTGCTCAGTTGGGGACACTTAAATTTCAACTATATTACTGATCTGCCCGCATTGACACTATATGATAATTGAAATGAGCTGGATGACATCACGGTTTTCACCAGAGCGGCTGTACAGCCGAATCAAATTCTGTTGCATTATTTTCCTGTTACCACTGTGAAGCTGCTTTGAAACAATTGGCATTGTAAAAAGCGCTATATAAATAAAGGTGTTTTGATTTGATTTGATTTGATATAATCTCCTCGACAGCCTCTGCAGTCCCATTTAGCCACTTGTTAGCAAACGCCTTTTTCAAGACACGTTACAGCTTAAAAAATCACGAGTGGGGTAATACTGATATATTTTGTTGTAGAATAAAACGTGAAAGTATCTTGAGCTTGTGTTCACCACAGACCTTATTTCAGCCATTTAACCAAAACCCCACTCAAAAAAACGGGACGATTGAACCGAAAGTGCTAAATGCTAACACGCTTACGCAAGTGTTTTGGCCTACAAAGTGATGTCATACCTGCACCACTCTATGGTGCGATACCCTCTCACAAGGTAGTAATATTAGGTGCTAATATGTAGTGTTTCCACCAAAATATCATGGTTTCCAACAAAATATTAAAGAGGAAAAAAATGTTTTCAAAATTGATCTCGCTCTCTTTCGGCTGCTTCCTGTTAGGGGTTGCCACAGCGGAATTATCCGCACAGCCGTTTGGCAGAGGTTTTACGCTGGATACCCTTCCTGACGCAACCCAGCACTGAGAGTGCACTAACTCGTGCAGTGCTGGGACATACTCGTACACTCACTCCTATGTGTCATTTACTGTATCCAATCCATCTAACCTGCATGTCTTTGGACTGTGGGGGAAACTGGAGCACCCAGAGGAAATGCTGACATATATATATATAAAAAACACAATAAATATATAAAATATAACCAGTGACCTTCTTTGTTTTCATCAACATTGATAAAATATTTGATAATATTTCTTGAGCACCAAATCAGCATATCAGAATGATTTCTGAAGGATCATGTGACACTGAAGACTGGAGTAATGACTGCTGAAAATTCAGCTTTGTCATCAAATGAATACAGTACATTTTAGAATATGTTAAAACATATACAGTACATAAGCTCTCTCTCATTCATATATATATATATATATATATAGTAACTTGACAAATCTCAAGTATTGACTGGCATACACAGCCCACACACTCAAAGCAGCTTTGCTCGACTGCAAAAACATATTGTAACGGATCGCTGAGAGAAGAGGCTGAAAGATAATCCACTTGCACGCACACTTTTAATTACAAGACTCCACATGAAAGTACAAGAACTTCTGACCCAGAACACCAATACGATCCACCACGGAGAACAGCATAACAAATACATCCAGATACCTACATTTAACAACTAGCAAACCATGATTGAAAACCAAGACCTTAAATACACAGAACAATGAGTAACTAATTGACTGCAGGTGTGTGCAATGAAGGTAACCATAACAACTGATATGACAAGGAGGAGAGACAGCGACTAAACAGGAAGAGAACATGAAAACAATGAAAACAGAGAAAGCACTTCAACATAAAAGTCCATACAAAACAAAAGACACAAAACTGGGATCGTGACACATATAATATAACAAGCAGAAACCAGCTCTTCGCTGTGGCCACTTCTGGTTTATCATGTGGTCTGAACTTGCATTGTATAAAATCATGGATGGCTTTTCTTGGCTAAAATCAATTTTGGTCAATGCATAAAAGAGATTTGGATGATACACTCCATTGCACAGGCTGCAATTTCACAGTAAACAACAATATAGTGCATGTGCATGTGATAAGACATCAAATGCACAGATGAAAGATCACGGAAAGCTCTTTCTGCTTTCATGATGTATGAGTATAGATTGCACAAATCATCCACTCTGAGTGTCTGAAGCTCTATCAGAGTAATCTTTGGCTTTATAAGACTAAAATATCAGCACACACCATCAAAATCTCATCATTTATTCTTTGTTCTTTAAAATAAATAATCAGCTTTATTTTACGGTGATTTTAGTTTAGGTAACTGTCCAGGTCTCACGGTTTTTAAATAATGTAGTAGATTAATGTATATGTTAATTTATGTATTCATTTTGAAGCAAGCGGATATTAAATTAAAAAAGCCAATTGACATCCCAGGCTATCAAGTGAGACCAGGCTAGTTTTTCAGTTCAGGGTTTAATTAATGGCCCGTAGACCTTGTCTTAAACGTCTAGCTTGACTGACTCTGCAGATGCTTCCAGTAGGTCTGGAGGGGCAGACTGTCTTCGAAATAACAGACATTATCTCCTTCTACATTTAAATGCTGAAAATCTCTTCTCCTGAGAGGAATTTTCCATGCAGGTGGGTGAGACACTCATGAGGTGTCTTTGAAGGCAATACTGCTCAGCCTGTCACGAATGGTTTGAAATAAAAAAAAAACTGGACTTAGACCTTGGAGGTTTTTGGATTTTAGTTTATGTACAGAATATTAGCTTTAATGCCACTCAAATGCTAGTGTACTCCTAAAATGTACACTGTTTCTCTTCTGGGGAAAAAGGACCAAAAATATTGATGACTATCCATGTTTGCTTGATTGGAGTGGATGTTGCAAGATTTCCAACATTATCTTTTAGGGTGCCTCATGCAGGGGACATGGATAATGGGAATTATGCCTGTAGGCACATTCTGATTTGGAAACCTTGATCTCTGGCAGAGAGGCAGAGTCTGTGCAACACTGCTCCCTACAGGCCTTCAGATCAACAGCCTGAGGATTACTTGAAAGACACCTCATGTTGATCTGTGGTCTTCACAAGCTGCCTGTTACAAGCTGTGATCCACAAGCTGCCTGTTAAGTCATCAGCCCCACAAATCTTTTGTGAATTCCTGTGATGCACATGTAGTTGGTAATGAAGATCACAGTTCAGTTCATAGTTATTCTGTATTCCTGTGTCATTCATTGCACACTTTAAACACATTCAGGCATATCATAAATGCTCTTGGGAAAACATTGTATCAATCCTGATCTCACAGGAATGTAACACTTTCCTTTATCCTCTGCTTGGTTGTGGCCAAGAAAAGAAAACTAAAAAAAAGTCCTAATTTTTCCAGTCCATTCAGTCAGAGCCAATGTCTATATTCCTGCTGGGATCCGATCAGCAGCAAACACGGGCTATTATTATTCCATGTTAAAGCATGTGGTCTTGTGGCCCTGGGTTTACACCTGCGTCACTGTAACACATTCACATTCACTTCGTGTTTTTGTGTGGGGCATGAAGAGGGAATAGAGGGAAAAATGAATGAGAGAAATGTGCAACAGAGCTGTGATTCTTGAGAAAACAAAGTGTTGAATGTGTTGAATGCTCCCTTTAATAAAGGACATAAATTATAAAATGTGTGAAAGCACATGTACAAAATGATAATTATACACAGAGTGAAACTGTTTAAATCACTTTATTCAGTCAGATTTACTGAAAATAAAGTGTTTGTGTGCACTATATGTGTAACTTCCATCATGTTTGACACTCTATGTTCACTCCATTATTTTATGTTGCTTCATAAAAGCCTGTATTGCAAAAAGAAAAAATTATCAATCGGCCAATATTTGCCTATTGTGAGATTATCAGTATTGGCCGATAATTTATGTTAGTGAGAAATCAATATTAGGCCTTATTTGGTATAAAGCTTTCCCTTCACACACATATAGTGGTAAAAAGAATAGTATGCAGACTTTTTTTATATCAGTAAGAAGAAAAACACGTTTTTTTTTACAGTATAATGATCTAGAATTGTATGTTTTATCTTAAATATAACTATTTCTGTTTTTGAGAGGTTAACCCTGCCTCGTTTAAATGTTTGAAAATGATTAACAGTTGATTAACAGTAATTAAATGTAATCAGTTACATTACTTTAATAATTGAAATAGTTACACTATATTACATTTTAAATAGGGCAACTTGAAATCTGTAACTTATTAAATTTCCAAAGTAACCTTCCCAACACTGTCAGTATGTAATGTGTCCAGCAGCTGCTTTAAGTACTTACAGTGCATCTCATCCTCATGGACTGCACCAGATTTGCCCGTTCTTGCTGTGAGATGTTACTCCACTCTTCCACCAAGGCACATGCAAGTTCTCAAACATGTCTGGGGGGGACATATGGTTACACGTGGTTTGGCACTGCAAGGGTGATCAGCTGTCCTTCCTGTCTCATGTAGCACTGTTTTAGGCGTCTTCCATCATGGACATTGCAGTTTATTGCTCTGGCCACATCTGCAGGCCTCATGCCTCCCTGCAGCAGGGAAAACAAACATTGTTTAACCCTTTCAAGCGTGAGTTTAAAATATCCTAGCTGACTTCCCAGAGTGAGTTTTTTTAAGGCGACCGTTATTTTAGAATGTTTCACCTTACTGTTTCCATGGCAAGGCGTCACGCTTGTCACATGACTCACTGTAGCCAAAATAGTGCTGTATGACAGATGTATCGCTTTTATTTCGTTTTTCCTTTTTTTATTCAAAATATTCACAAACTTGCTTACCATGTCATCAACTATCTGATATTACGATTCTCAAATACGTGTAAGTGAGTGTGTTTTGTCGTTTAAAACCCTTTATAAATGATCTTGATCTTGATCTATAACGTGAGATTCATCACGTGCATTCATCAGTTTCTCCTGAAATACATGTAAGTAAGTGGCCGGTGAACTGGGAGAAGAATAGAGTAAACTTTATAGTTACTTACACTATGTGTATCTGATATGAATACGTCTGTAAATTATATTTGAATGCATTGTTATTGCTGCTTCCATAGGAACCAGTGTATTTTACAAACTCTAAATGTATTGTTTTACTAGTACTATATGTATTTAAATGTTTGAAACCTAAAATAAACATTATGTGGTTGAAAACACTGCATAACTGTGATATGACAAGGGCTGTGCGCTTCTGCCACTGGCTCAGCACCAGCCAAAGCGTGAAAGCGCAGTTTGAATCTGGCAGTTATGTCACGTCACTGAACATTCTAAATCCCATATGTGGTACCGTACTCTCAGGGGCACAGAAATAAAAATCCCATATGTGGGACTGTACCGCTCAAAGGGTTAAATACTTTCAAATAAAGAAGCTTCACTGGATTTAAAAAAATTATCTTTAAAATACAGTATCCTGAAAAAGAGATGTTTATCCACTGGCAAAGCTGGCAGTGGAATTTGGAACTGATAAAGAGATATTTTTTTATATTCAATTTAAATATACATGTACTAAATATATACATATCGTGTGGTAGCAATAGAGACAAAATCCAGCAAAAATGTAAACATTACTGGAAAAAAAAAAAAAAACAACCTTGCACCTTCGTAGACAATCTCTGGAAAACCAAATTCTTTCCCTTTTTTATGTAGTTTCTGGAGACAGATAAACATTTCTGTTATTCCACTAAGCGCAAAAATAGATTCTAGATTCATACTCACTGGCAACCCAAACAGATGCCGCCAGTGCAGCTGTCATAACATGCATGGTACTGTTTTTTTTTTAATAAAGTTATATTACACCTAAAATATTGTTTAGACTCAATGACCAATCATTGTGTTTGTAGTTAAATAGCTCTATTTTGCAAGCCAAACGAGACAAACTAATAGAGAGATTAGTTAACATTCATCATAGGAGATGCTTCCTCAGGTTCAATGTCGATAACATTTTAATAGTTAGCAAACATAGTTTGCACTGAACTGTTGTCCTTTTCTAATTTCTGGATGAAATGATTTTTACATTTCCAGCACTGGAAAGCATTTTTATTACTCGCCTTGGTATCAACTCTCAGACAGGTTGTAGCCTAAAGCTTTCAGCAGCAATGTGGATTGATGTAATTGGCACCGGTGCGCTGCAAATTCAAACAAGAGAACCAATCAAAAGCATCAGAATAGCATCGCTTTACTACACAGCCTTTAAATGGCAGGAGGCATTGTGCACATCAAAAACAGGCAAAGCAATTAATATTATTCAACATATCCTAGCTTTTTACAGAAAATATTTAGATGTAACCCCCTTTGTAATCGTTAAAATTTTCATAAGTAACTGTAATTTAATTACACATTTTTTTCTCAGTAAATGTAACGGATTACAGTTACATTTATTTTGTAATTAAATTATGTAACTCCGTTACATGTAACTATTTCCTCCCCAACACTGCATACTGACTGTTACTTTTGATATTTGATATGTGCTTATTTGTATCTTTAAATAGGCCTAAGTTCTGAGTATTGTGCTGTTATTTTCCAGCTTGTTCAAGTTTATATGCTTAAAAGTGAACCTCGGTCTGAGAAATTTGTATCTGGACTCATAGCTCTCTAAGCCCAGGCCTTGGGGTAGAAAGGAAACCTTTCATCACTTGTTTCTAACCTTGGGAAACAACAGATAAAGATGTCACTCTAAGCTCCCGCCAAGAGGAAAAGTCACCTGATAAAGTATGCAATATCTGTCAGCCTCCGGAGAAAAACAGAGGATGTTAAAACCAATCTCAGTCCACTGCATTCTTCCCACTATATGAACATAATCTTTTCAGCTCAGAAATGTCAGCTGCAGCGATGCAAGACATGTTAGCTGGTGGCACAGCTGCCAAAGGAAATTGATAAATTGATTAACATCTTTTGCCTAAAGTTACTGCAAATTTTGAATAGGAGATACATTGTTCTCTGGCAGGTGAGGTTGCCCCAGTTATTAAAGACTACACTTATTAAAGACAGACGAGTGCACATTAAGGGTATTTTCACCAGATTGTATCAAACTGTTTCTTTCTTGTCTTCACGATTTTCACATGAGCAAATTTGCATAGTCAAAGAGCTCTGAATTATTTATTTAGGATGGGTTATGTGTTACTTCAGCAACACAGAACCCATCAGCACAAGGTACCACAGGCATGTAAAATGTAAACTACTAACACAGAAAGTACCAACACAACAGCAAATGGCATATGTTCTAAACGTTACAGAGTGTAACAGTCCGGAAGTAAAAATTTCATTCATTTTCTTCATAGGGGAATTAATTTTTTAATGATTACTTATTAGAAAGGCTTACTCTGAGCTTTGAGGTTGTTAATCGGAGCATCAGCCTGCTTTTTTTCCTTATTTTTTAAATAATTGTGTTTAACAGACGAATTAAGAAATGGGACACCACTGCTACATCATTACACGTCATCATACCCCGTTTCTTTTATTAGTGTCCTGTAACATTTAACCAGTATGAACAGCAGTGAAGTGCTTATATCTAACAGAAATCAGGCGCGAGCACCATTTGATTTTCCTTATAGAAACGGGTATTAAAAAACAAAAAACGGCTCCTTTTTCGGGTTTTTAAAAAAAAAATGAAAAACAAGAATTCAGCTTGATTTTTCGTTTTTCGTTCAGAGGTAGAAAATTAATAAACGGCTTGACATTCGATTTCTAGACGTGGGCGGGAATTACACGCCCCTTTCTGCTGATTGGTCAGCCAAAGATCAAACTGTTCCATCATCAGTTCTTCCTCAGTTCCGCACAGCAGAATAAAAGTCCTCCGCTGCTACAGCTGTATGGCTTCTTAACGCGTGTATTGCAGCTACATTTCATCTTTTATTCATCAAACAACCAGACTAACGAATGGCTCGACACAACCCGTACCGGGGCAGAGCCTAGACAGGGCTTTCTTCTGTCTAGATATAAATTCACATACACTTTGCATCAGCTGGGTATGGCAGGATATATGACTGCTTTCATAGCCTACCCTAGTTGCCCAGTAAAAATAAATAATTTAAGATACAAATTAATATAATTAAACACTAATAAAAAAAGGAAAGAATAATGCGTTGACATGGGTAGGCTATGTAATGGGCCTATAACGTTCACGCAAGAACTGTCATTCTGACTAACTGACAACCGGAGAACAACAGAGATGTTAAAATATATACTCTTCTGAGTTTTATGATGTAGGCCTTGTGTTTTATTAAAATTTATTATAATTGATATCTCAAAATGATGCGCTTGTGCGCGGAGCGAGCTGCTGCGCACACACACAGGACTACAACGCAAGATTTTCACATAGCCTATGTAATAACTTGCCATTTCTGTTTGTTTCTTACCAAACCCTACAGTAGGCTATACCTTCAGAACGCTTGGAATATACGGCAAGTTGCATAGGATTATTTTACAACATTTGCATCCGCTTAAAAAAAATAAATGGGCAAATGCGAGCAAATGTATATATATATATAAATATATAATAATAATTATTATTATTATAAAAAAATAAAAAAACACAGACAACCAAACATTTAAAAAATATTCTGCTTAATTTAATTGGTCTTTTGTACAATGGTCAATGGTTACAATTGGTCTGTTGGGCAAGTAGAATGCGCATAGCCTACATGTTAGTGTTTATAATGTTGTATTTTATTTACCCGTATTTTATACTATTTCTGTAGGCTAATAATAAAATGCAGTTTTTACATATGCGACGCGCGCGTCTCTCTCAACATGTGACACGCAGGTGCGAGTAATTTTCTGGCAAATAGCAACGGTCGATTATAAAAGTTGCTGTAGGCTATTAATTCAAAATTCATAGGATGGAGACCATTTGCACACAGACACACACACACACACACACACAAAACAAAACAAAAAACATATTGTGTTCATTGCTCCCACTGCTGAATCACTGTTATAATTAGGCTATGGGGTCCTTGTAAATTTAAAATCCACTTATGGCTATACGCATGTAAGAGAAATAGGCTAGGCTATTAGGCTATAAGTGTTTATTTCATAAATATGGATGTACCTCGCATCTTCTCCCGTACACTGTCCATTAGTCTACTTCTTTGGCCTGTTTTGTTTGGATGGCCAACTCTCAAAATCTGTGTGTGAAAGCTGCGGGACGCGCTGGACAGCGTGGAGAGAACGCACATGATGTGCTTTGGAAGTTTAGTTGGCAGAGAAAATAACGCAACGTTTTGTTTGACATCAGTTAATACTCAATAATAATGAAATAAACTCAAAAACAAAAGGTATAACTGATGCGTATTTCCTGAACACTTCAATACTGGTCTGCGCTTGACTGCCGCGTTTATCTGCTTATTTAGTTTATTCAGTTTATTTAACCCATCGCAATTTAGGTTATTGGAACTGTGTGAACTGTTGTTCTCCGGTTGTCATTTAGTCAGAATGACAGTTCTTGCGTGAACGTTATAGGCCCATACCCAAGTCAATGCATTATTCTTTCCTTTTTGTATAAGTGTTTAAAATATTTAATTTACAACTAATTATATTAATTTATATCTTAATTAATTTATTTTTTAAAACACTGGGCAACCGGGATGGACAGCCGTCATCCTGCCATACCCAACTGATGCAAAGTGTATGTGAATTTATATCTACACAGAACAAAGCCCTGTCTAGGCTCTGCCCCGGTACGGGTTGTGTCGAGCCATTCGTTAGTCCGGTTGTTTGATGAATAAAAGATGAAATGTAGCTGCAATACACGCGTTAAGAAGCCGTAAAACTGTAGCAGCGGAGGACTTTTATTCTGCTGTGCGGAACTGAGGAAGAACTGATGACGGAACAGTTTGATCTTCGGCTGACCAATCATCAGAAAGGGGCGTGTAATTCCCGCCCACGTCTAGAAATCGATTCAAGCAGTTTATTCATTTTTCTACCTTTTTTTTTTTGTTTAAAAAATAAAAAAAACGAAAAAGGAGCCGTTTTTTGTTTTTTAATACCCGTTTCTATAGGAAAACCAAATGGCCAAAAGATACATGGACCTCCCAACGTAGGGGAAAGGGACGGGCTAAGGGGTAGAAATTAGATTGGGCCTAAGACTGTCTCAGATGATTGGTTATCTTTTGTATGTTGCCTTATGCTAAAGCTTGCATCAATCTATACTCCATACACTATAATGACAACTTAGAAAATTTATTAAAAAAGGAAAAACTGAAATAATTACATTGCATAAGTATTCATACCATTAACTCAGTACTTAGGCCCAATCCCAATTCTATTTTATACCCCTTCGCCTTCCCATACCCCTACACCTAGCCGTTCCCCTTACCCCTTGAAACAGAGTGGCAAGGCATAGGGGTGAAAATATCCCCCTAAGAAATGGGACACCACTACTATACCATTACACGTCATCATACCCCGTTTCTTTTATTAGTATCCTGTAACATTTAACCAGTATGAACAACAATGAAGTGCGTAGGCTATATCTAACAGAAATCAGGCGCAAGCACGTTTAACAAATTGCTCACTCCCAACGTAGTTTTGCCCTGTATTTGGACTTAATAAAACGGCGCTCGTTTTCAGTTCAAAAACG
This sequence comes from Coreius guichenoti, assembly GCA_039654105.1. NCBI lineage: Eukaryota > Metazoa > Chordata > Actinopteri > Cypriniformes > Gobionidae > Coreius > Coreius guichenoti. The sequence goes on from CM077169.1 coordinate 33,331,749, forward strand.
TATGAGCCTTCGAGTTTCCTAAGACGATACAGAACATACAAGACTGATGAAGCCGCTTTTCCATCTGGCCAAACTGTTCTCTTTGTTTATTAACTGTTCCATTCCGTGCTGATCCGAGCCGGCTGGTACGGATATGGTTTCGTTTTCTACTGTGGTGCTGCGATAACGGAGCCTTGGTAACGCAAGAGTTTACAGACTATACGTGATGTAAATATTGACTGCGTTATGAAGGATGACCAGATATATATTTTTAACTATTATTAATTTGTGTTCACATCATTTAAATAGTGCGTTTAGCAAGCTACGGAGAAACTGGCAGCCAGGCAACACAATCGATCCCGAGTGGCAACATCACTACACACATTCTAGCAACGAAACTCCTCATACCCCTTCGTTCGAAGTGTGGTCCTGAACAATCTTCGTTTGAAGGGCTATTTGGCCCTTCCCCTTACTATGGAAGCCCGTTTCCGCCACTTAATAAAAAAATAAAAAGAGTAATTGCGACTTTTTTTCTCACAATTGCGAATTATAAAGTCAGAATTCTGAGATATAAACTCGCAATTGCGTGATATAAAGTCACAATTCTGACTGAGAAAAAAGTCAGAATTGTGACTTTATATCACGCAATTGCGTAAGAAGTTAGGTCACCTTTTAAAAGCAACCTATTTATTACTTTCCTTCCTTTGAAATCAAACAACTGTGTTTCTTGTTGCATCAATAGGAAGATAATTACAATGAAGTTCCAAGTGCCCAACCAAAGGGAACCCTAATCACCATAATGGTGAGTTCAAACAAAAACATTTTAGGAAAATCAACATCAATTTATGAAATCTACTTATGTGATGTTCTCTCAAAATTTTCTGTTGTATTGACAATTCAACATTCAAGATGACTTTGGGAAATGAGTGAATGCAGCTAGAGAAAGATAACTGCAGAAGTGGAGGAAATTAGTGAAAAGTCTATTAAAGGCCCAATATGTAAGATTTTTGTAATAAAATATCCAAAAACCACTAGCACAATGTGATATATTTCATGCAGTTGTGTACTTACATCATCCCAAAAGTTCCCAAGGATTTAAAATTTTAAATAATGGCTCGTCCCTTGTCATTGTCGCCAATCAATGACGTAATATCCGCGCATGTAGAAATCATGGCAACACACGTGGACAAATGCGGAAGTGGTGGTTATACAGCATCTAGCACACTGCTAATTGGCTCATTGGCGAGTACAGAAAATCCCCAAAAAATGTAAACGTAGATCAACTGAGGCAAGCAGGCTTTGGGACAAATGGAGAAATAAAACAAGGATCAATATCGGCGTGGCGTTTTCAAGATGGAGTGAGCTTTGCGACAAACTTGGACATGACAAAGACTCCGCTCTCGCATGTGTTTTAATAGACAGGTAAGCAAATATGTATTATTTATTGTAGAAGTAATAGTCATGTACAGATGATTTTAATAGATATGAATGAAGGTACAGATGAAGATACAGATATGACGTGACAGCTGATAATGCATAGGTAGATTCACTTGACAAACTATCAAGTGTTCATAATTGTACATAATTCTGTGTGAGTTATGCTGATTAAATTACGCATACAGTTATATTGCACTTTGTTTGTACTTCAGTAACACTTTTTATCAAGTCTGGTGACCAAGTCTATGGCAGTGAAATATGTGTTAGTATGTGTTGCACAAAAATATTTAGCCATTACTTGCAAATACTGTGGGTTTGTTCAAGTTTACTTTTAGTATGATTGTTTTAAAAACGTAAAACTGCGCAGCATTAACCCACCAAATCATTTGACAAATAGTCACATATTAGTATCAGGCTAATATAGCATTACATTTCACGTTCCTTGCAGCTAATTCATTACCATGACATAAAATAGTGTGATCAAATGTACAGGTAATACAAAAACTAATTCATTACCTCATCCGTGCACATGATTTGTGAATTCCATATATCTCCGGATGGTGAAAACGGCATCTCCCATCGTTCCACTCTCCTTCATAGCGTCATCAAGCTTCGCCTGTGTTATTGTTTTGAAAATGTGACCTCTGCCGGCAAAAATGTACACATTGTGACTTTAAAAATTGCCCCACCTCAAAAACTTTTTTGCCCGACAAAATGGCACTCAAACCAATCAATTAAAGGTGCTGTATGTAAGAATGACAGCTAGTGGTACTGCAGTCCAAATTCAAAATATTGTTTGCCCTGCCCCCTCCTCCTCAGACTTGACGCTCACGCGGGTTGCCAGTTTCAGGACACACAACAGGAACGAGTGCAATTGACAATGGAAGGCGAGGAGACTTACACACTGTAAGTTGATGAATTGAATTATCCGCGTTTTAATGTGCTTTTTTAGAGTTTTAGATGGATACCGAGGCTTTTTAGGTCGGGTATAGAATCTGTGATCTCTGAGCCAGTTTGTTTGCCGGCTTCCATGGCAGCAATAGGCTGTGTTTTCTGCCAACTGACAACCTGTGGTGTCGAAATACTATTGGGTAAACTGGCAGCGTGCGTTATCGCACAGACCAAATCAAAAACAGACATTCCGACACGGAACGCACATTTTGAAGAAAAATAACTGGCTGTAGCATTGTTTTTCAGAGAAATGAGTATCTGAACTTAGCATGTTTCCTAAATATCTGCAAACATATTATGGTATTTGTTTGCTTTAGTACAGTACTTTAGCACAAAAACTTACATACAGCACCTTTAATCTTAACTGGGTAAACCAGGCATATGTGAATAGTACAGATCACTAGATTTTTACAATTAAGTTAAGACAATAAGTAAAGTTAACTAAAAAGTGTTAGTTAGAACAACTGTTGGATTTTACAGTGTAGTCTTAAAGCTCTGGACCAGGGTTTCACTAAGGATATCTCTATATTTTCCTGTATTGAGCTTTCTTTTTACCCTGACGTGTCCCCCAGTCCTGTCACTGAAAAACGTGCACAGAATGTTGCTGCCAGCACCATGTTTTACGGTTGGGGTAGTAGTGCTTCATTTTTGGTCCTATTACTTTTTAGTCTCTTTATTTCCCTCTGTCTTCATCTTCCTTTGCTTGGTTGTTGATAAATTTTGCATCCTCCAAACTTATAAAACCTCTGTAAGTTCACGCTCTCAGCTTCCCCCTATGGTCTGCCTGGTGTGAATGCACAAAATGATTACCAGCAGAAAGTGTGATTAGTTATACACAAAGCCGCAAATCGCTGCCCCTGTTTACAGAGAGTCCGATTGTCAGTCTGTAACAGAGATCTCTATGATATTTCAGGACGGTTATACAGTTATAGCCAATTTCTGTGAGTACGATCATTTTGTGGACATAAATGAAAATGTAAGAGAAAAAATGCTTACAACAACAGTCAGTTGCTAATCATGCTTTCCCCAGTGAAAGTAGGTTTGAGCTGCATTTCAATGTGAAATACTTGAGGTGTACCTGTATTCTGTTTAATTTGACCAGTGACGTAGATTCTCCTTTCAGGCTCCCCTAGTCTGAAGCAAAATTAAATGTATAAAGGAAAATGTTTAAATAGACATTAATGCCATTTGGTTCCTACATATAATAAACTTATATATAATGTTTTGAATGTGTTTTTGGTTAGTCTGTGTCAGATGAATAAAATGAAAAAGAAAATGCTAAAATCGAATTGGAAGACTTGGAAAGCCGTTCTCCTTGACATAAAAGAAATGAAAAGCATAAATTTTTTATTGTCTTCTCCATCTCTGAGTGAAGGAATGTATTGAACAATGGCTGAATATAGCCCAAAATCATTTTCAGTGTCCGTTACTGTACATTCTTCATATCTATTGTATAATAGTTTCCCAGGGTATAAATGTTTCCCAGGGTCACTCTTCTATTGCATTGAAGAGCTGTGAGTAAATATGAAAAAATAACCAAGAATATTTTGATCACCTTCTCAAATTGCCCAGAATTCATGCAGGGACATCCGACACTGAGAGTTTCTTTAAGTAATCACATTTTGATTGCAAGCTACCTACAGATGAATTATTCTCCTGCAAACTCTTCAAAGTGCTCCACTCATAAATTATTTAATGCGCTGTAAACTTTTTATGTGAGTGTCCATAATGGCAGTTTTATCAAAACCTGCTGTTAGGACAGCTCCTTTGAAGTGAACTATAATCAAATTCAAGTTTTTGAAGAAATGTTTCACATAAAGTTGTTTATACTAAAAGCTAGGACTACTTAAAAGAATAATTCGCAGCCAAATTAAAATTCTATCATTTACTCACTCTCATGTCACTCCTATACTTTGGTAATACTATATAGCTGCATCCGAAAGCACAGGGATACTAAGTTTGACAAAGAACTTATCTCACGACCATTAAAAAAGCATGTTTTTAATATCTGAACGTTGGTGAAAAGAAAAAACAACTTTTATGTCAAAACTTTTACTTATATTTCGTTCTACCCTGATGAGTCCCCCAGTCCCTGCCGGTAAAAAACACCCCCACAGCATGATGCTATACCACCACACTTTTCTGCTGGGATGGTACTGTGCAGGTGCTGAGCAGTGCCTGGTTTCCTCCATACATGAAGCTTGGAACTGAGGTTGAGAAACTGACCGGAGAGTCTTGTTTCTCATAGTCTGGGAGAGTCCTTTAGGTGCTTTTTTTGCAAATTCCAAGTAGGTTTTCATGTGTCTTCACTGATGAGAGGCTTGAGTCCCAGATTTTCTTAACTCTTTCCCCGCCAGTGTTGTTTAAAAAGTTGCCAGTCAGAGCCAGCGTTTTTGATCATTTTCACAAAAATTTCATGGCCCCCAGAATATTTTGTTGAATGAATATATGAACATGCAATATATCAAAAGAATCTGCTTTTAAAGGGTACATAACACACACTGTTTCTGCCAGTCTCATGTTAATCTTGAGTACCTATAGAGTAGTACTGCATCCTTAATATCTCCGAAGAGTCTTTAGTTTCATCATATTTATAAAAGACAGATACGCTGTACCGATTCTTTCTGAAAACAGAGTTTCTGAACTCGTGGAGGCGTGCAGTGGGCGGAGCTAAAGAGTCAAGAGTGCACACACACACACACACACAAAATACATCATGGCATTATCCCTGGATAACTTTCTATTCACTATACGTTCGTGTTGTTTACATTATACGCACTTACATGCCGATTGCCAACAAAACACAGACATTTGATGCAGTTTCACTTCCCGCCTACGGTTTCGACTCAACAAATAAACACACTTGCAGAACTCCGTTGCTGCTCCGGAAAAACAAACTGCATCCACTGTTTCCTTAACGCTGGGTTATTTGGAAAGCTGAACAAGGTTATCTGTCCCTCGCAACCAAAAACACACTTCTTTAGTGACATTGTTGATTTTGTGGACTAAAAACAAAATGACAGCGCTGACGACGGCTTCCGTAACTTGAACGAAGCTTGTTGATGGATGTGCTCTTGCTCTCGCTCTGGTTGATGTGCGCACGAACTCATCCTGGAGAAGTGCCTATACAAGGAATTCTGCCCTGTATGGTCCCTGGATTTACAATCTCGGCCATACTCGAAAAAAACTTTCCGAAACTTGTTTGAATCCTGAAGGAGTGTATTTGGCACAGAAATACTCTGTCATACGTCCAACTCATTTTTTGAAATGTTGGCCATGTTTAGCATGAGAATCCAACTCTTTAACAGTGTAAATAAGTCAGAATGCATGAAATAGCATTAGACCCCCAACCCCCCCTTTATGCAAAATGTTTTTTTTTTTTTTTATAAGTTTGTAAGTTTTCTAACACATGCATTCTTTTTTTCAACACTTGAATATGGGCACATTTCATAAAAAAGCAACATTTTGAGCAAAAAAACTGAGAAAATCATGTTTTTGGCCATCAAAGACTACATCCAGATCGGATTCAGAACGATGATCAAAACATAGATGGTGTAGATCGAGTTCATCAACACACCTAACGCTGCATTCACAGGGGGCGTCAGTGTCGAAGCTTGACAGAGGGCATGTCTGAAGTGACAACAGCCAATCATATTACTTTTCCTGTGTTGCATGAACGCAATTGGCTAGCGTCTGCGCTAGGGTATTTACATAGGCAATCTGATTGGCTGACGCCTGCACTGGCGTTTGAAAAGTTAGAAACTTTTCAACTTGCACTGAAAATTCCGTGTTTTGCGGGGAAAGAGTTCATTTCTTCATTTAATTTTCTTTTAAAATGAAAACTATATGAACTAATAACCTGGCAACATGAGATAATATACTAATGTTAGTTAATGTTTTTAATTAAAATTATTATTAAATGATACAAATTGTATCCACCTTATTTTTAGTATAAGAGCAGGTGGCATTTTCACCTTGAAGTGTCAGTTGTGTGACTCGCTTCCATTTATTTAAGTGGTACAAGAATGGTCTGTTATACTGCTTGATGTTGCAAACTGGTATTTGTTGTCATACTATTTGAACAATCATAAGCACACTCGTTTAGCACAAACATTTTTACTAACTTTGTTTGAATAACTTTGTTATTCTTGCACATTCACAGAAAATAGCTTATGCAGTGAAATAAATTGGATATTTGGTCCCTGGATTGACTGATGGTCCCTCATGGATGGTGGATGGTCCCTCTGTAAATTGAAATTCCCTTGGATTAGGCTAATCATTTATTATTATTATTATTATTATTATTATTATTATTATTATTGACCAAAGTATTTGGATAATATGACATGTTAATTCAAGTATTTGATATTTTCGCTTGTGTATACGTGACTTTTAAAACGCCTGCTTTACAACTGCATTTCCCATAATACCTCGCGGTGTGACTGTTCCGTTCCCCATAAGGCTGTTCGCCCTCTATCTCTAGGCAGGAAGGTCGTTGAGAGTCAGATTTAGGTCGAGCAGATCTCACACTTAAGCAGTACACAATGCTCGGACAAGCCGTGCGAAGATTCGCCACCTCTGCGGTTCGCTCCAGTCACTATGCGGAGGGACCAGGAAAGGTGAGGAGATTTGAGGATATGATCAAAATTGGTCGGTTTTTGTTTAAATCTTCAACGCCTGTATGAGTGATCGGCACAGGCCTGCTGTCCCTCTGAAGCCCGACCGGAGGTCGTTTTAAGTGTTTAGTTGAAAGTGATCAGGTTGGTTTGCACATATCGGCGGTGAAGCTTATATAAATATATGTATTAAATGTTAAACAGTTATTGTGATGGATCGTTAAAGGGCTGAGTGCAGAAGTTTCCTTAGCTTAGCTTAGCATTTTATCAGGCCACCGCGCCTATGTACGTTAACCGCTTATTTTACATAAAGGTAGATATTCAATGATTTTCAGTATGTATGCATTCATGTACTTTTATTTATGATTTAAAGGAGGTGGACTTATGTAACAATAGTGTTTAATGTCCTTGAATTGCCATTAGTGCGCCTGCTGCTTGATATAACGTTAGTGTCTTTATCCCACGGTCATGGAAAAGCTGGAAATAATCATGGTAATTTCTTTTGTTAATATAATTTTTGTAGTTATGTTTGACTCTTAAATATATAAATTGGCAATACATTGCTTATTGTAATTATCCCAATAAAGTATTATTGTTTTTAGTCGAACTAGTGACCAAACGACTGCAGAAGTTCTTGATAGTCATAAACTTGATAGTCATAAGGAAATTATAGTTGTCTACATTAATTTTCCTTAAAATCAACAGACATTCTACTGACTGAGTAACTTTGCAACTACATGTCAACTTATTCTAACCCTACCAGTCTACTAATACTCTAGCACTCTTGAGAGTTAGTAGACATGTAAGTGCAATGTTACTTAGTCAACATAATGTGTTAAAGGGACCATCAAAATAAAGTGAAACCATTCTCAAAATAAATGTATTTTTGCAGAACCTGCCATTCTCAGTAGACAACAAGTGGAGGCTCCTTGGCATGATGGTGCTGTTCTTTGGCAGTGGATTCACCTTCCCATTCATCGTTGTCAGGCATCAGATCCTGAAGAAATGAAGCTCCTATCAGTCACACATTGTAAGTAGCCTATCTATGCACCATATACGCTCTGAGCACAAGTACTTTATGACTCTAAATGACCTTTAATGCTCTTTATCTCTATTAAAATTTGAACAGTCACATTGTGAACCATTCCAAACAGTATTCAATAATTTAGGGTGCCATTGTTTATTCTCCTCTTACACTGCTCCTTTGTGTTTTGTTTTTTTAGGTCAGTGTGATTCTTGTGCAACACAGCTCTCAGTTTCTTCTGGTGTGGATCCTGTAATGTTATTGTAAATAAAATGACCAATTACATTTACTATGATTTTTCTCCTCCTTTATCCCACGCTTTCCTGAAACTTAAAAGCATAGGTTGGAATTACACATGATAAAATATTCTCCTTTTAAATATTTACAGCGATTGAATCCCTCCAGTATTTTGGAATTTCTCTATCTATTAAACAACTTGCTATTCATGCTAGTTTCATTTAAACTTAGTATGTCTTTTTTTTTTTTAAACGATAAAATGCTTACTTGAAATATTAGTTCATCAGTACTGAGTAACATACGATGAAAACCTGTGGAGATTTTAGATGTTCACATATGGTTTTATGCACATACAGAACTCCAGGAGAGCTCTCGGTGAGAATAACAACAGTGTAATTACAACATACATAATATTACAATGAGAATGTCAGCTGGAATTTTAGATATTCACTAACAGCTGGGAAGGTGTTTGGTAGGGTATTGTGTTCCCTCCACACTTCTCAGCTTTATGCCTCTGCTCCTGAATTTCATATATGAACCCATTATAGTTCAATTAACCTTCTACTGCCAAAAGCTATTAATATCTGGGAACAAAACAACAGGGAGGGAGACTTGCAAAGTGACAGGGTAATATTGGAAAAGAACTTGCATTACAAGTTTTATTTCACTGGGAACTGGCTCATTCGAGTTTTATATACATCATTCAAGGCAATGTGACTTGCCTATTTTTTTTTTTTTTTTTTTTTTTTTTTTTTTTTTTTTTTTTTTTTTTTTAAGACCAAAGGGGTTGTAATAGAAATGAGCTGTAAAACTAGCTTGTCATTCAAACCATCCTGTTCATATACAGTTTGGTTGATTGGATTGTGCTACTTTTCAGTGCACAAGATCACATGCAGTTGGTTCTTGCCACTACTTTGAAGTTGGTTTGTGATGTGAAGTTTTTTTTTTTTTTTTTTTTTTAATTTTGTTATCCCTTAGGAATTGTAAAAGAAACATCCTACATATGAACATACAGTATTCCCCACACACCCCTTATGACAATTATGATCAAAAACTCTAAGGCCCAGTTTCACAGACGAGGCTTAGATTAATCCAGGCTTAGGCCTTAGTTCAATTAGGACATTTAAGTAGCTTTTATAAATGTCAAAACATTACTGATGCGAATCTTGAGCCAAAACAATGGCACTGACATATTTTAAGATAAGTTTAGTCCGGGACTAGGCTTAAACCTGATCTGTGAAACCGGCCATACATTTTGTAGAATCAGCACTATTTTTCCATTTCAATGTTTAACACTTTGCAATAAGGTTCAATTTAGTTACAATGAAATATCTCAACATTTACTAATACATTATTAAAATCAAAAATTGTATCTGTTAATATTATTCAAGGACCTGAGCTAACATAAACTAGGAATGAACAGTTGTACTTTTACTAACTAATGTTAACAGAGATTAATATTGTTACAAATGGTATGCTCATTGTATTAGACCTTATGTAGCCCTGCCCCTTTTCAGCGCTGCACTCGTGTTCTGTCTTCCGGTTTGTATTTCCACAGCATGAAGGTAAGATCTTATGGATTTATGAATGAACCGCTCATTTTAGAATCTTCCCGGTCTACTGACATTTATGACATCCGCTTCAAACAATGCAATGCACATGATAACTTTAGTTAACTCTAAGTAAATCCACTTCACCGACTAATTAGTCTTTGATGGCAATGCCATAGAAATATGCAGAGCTACCGCAAGAACAGAAGTTCAGAGTCTGGAGAATAAAGTTATAACTTATTGTTACCAATTATTTTAACGGTAACACTTTACAATAAGGTTTCATTTGTTATCATTAGTAATGTATTAACCAACATGAACTAACCATGAGCAATACATTTGTTAATCTTTGTTAACATTAGTTAAAAATACAGCTGTTCATGTTAGTTTACAGTAGTGTTGTTGTACTCGAGACCGGTCTTGGCCTTGTCTCTGTTTCAACCACATTTGTACTCGGTCCTGTCTTGGTCTCAGACTTCGAGGCCTCTGGATTTTGTTTCAAGACCATAACTGCTGGGATATTACTAAATTGCTGGTGCGTTGTCTGATATATTTATTAACATCATTAATGTGATTGGATGCAAAATTTGCTGATTCAGATGCAATCAATAACTTATTTCTAATTCGATTTATTTATTGTGCTGGTTCAGAAATTAACGAGGCATTGTGTCAAAAACGTCACCAAAATGAATACAAATGCTCACGAAATTCAAGATATTGTTGCAAAAAAGTACTTGTACGAGATTGGGGTTTTTCTATTATAACGTGATATAATTAAGCAATATCACAAGCGCAAGAGAGCTGTTAAGGAGTGCTGGTCTGGGGTCTGTACCAGTTGAACAAACTCAGGGATTAGTTTCCAACCAATCCAATCAGGCTTTGTTGGTACCATGATGCTGATCATCAACTTTCTCTGTCAACTCAGGCTTTGATCCTGGGTTTAGGAGATAAGGTGTGACATTAGTAGAATATTACAAGTGCAAGTAAATGTGACGTTAGTTTATATAGTTGATATAGGCATAGAACATTTTGAACATTTAAGCTCATATGTAGTCATTTTTATAGCTTTATCTAATGATTCTAACGCTTATTTATATGTATATTTATATTTATTTAAACAGTGCTTAATAATAGATAATCTAAAATTGTACATGTGTAATGGATTAATGGATATATAAATAATATCTAAATCATACAAAATTATTATTATGAATAAGCATTGATAAAAGCCAGACTGTTTTGTCTTTTAAAAATCATGTGCTATACAGTATATACTGATCTTTAATTTGGAGTAGAAACAGGGGGAGTGACTTTATTTCATCAGAGATGTGTCAGTTTTCTCACAGCTGATTGGTTCAATTTCAGTTTGAGATCTCTCACCTGGAACATAACCTGTCCCGGAGCAGGTTAGCCATGGTGCGCAAGTTACTATGGCGATGAACACTGCTAAATGCCAAACCACTTTCATGGTGCCTAAAGCTCGGAACGCACCAAGCCGACACCGACAAACTAGTTGCGATGAAAGCAGACTGCGGGGTCGGCTGACGCTCGACACCCGACGGCCAAGTAGCACATCCGTTTACCTTTTCGTACCAGCAGGTGGCAGTAGTCTGTTTTCGTTACTCAAAGCGGGAAACCGGAAGAGCTACAGGGATACAAAACATAAACAAAGGTGCCTGAAAAAGCAGCTCAGAATCTCGCTCACCACAGACGGATTTGTGATATTTCAGAAATGTCTGACACGTATCGGAAGGAGAAATGCAAACAAATGAGAAGAGCATTCTGTGTGTTCCCTCTTGACTTCGTCGTTTACTTGCTTCGTCACTTCCGTTTTTTCGTCACTTCCGTATTTTTTTTCTCGTGCACTGGTTCGCTAGCTGAACAGCCAATCAGAATGATCAGATGGCCCGACTGAGCGACGAGCTCCGACGCAGACGAGGACCAACTTCAGCCGATGGTGCGGAACACACTGAGAAAACTTAGTCGGCCAACGCACAAAAACTGCCCGACGGCCGACTGTCGGCTTGGTGTGTTCTGGGCTTAAAACCCAGGGTTGGCACAAACTAAACTGAAACATACCTGGCTAGCCACCTAAACCGGCTTCATGGTATAGGCCCCTGGTTTTGGTCTTGTCTCGCCCTGCCTTGGTCTTGGTCTTGGTCTTGGTCTTGGTCTTGTCTTGGTGTCAACACACATTGGTCTTGGTCTCGGATTAGGTGGTCTTGACAACAACACTAGTTTACAGTGCATTAACTAATGTTAACAAATACATCTTTTGATTTTAATGTATTAGTAAATGTTGAAATGAACTAACATAGATTAATAAATGCTGTAGAAGTGCAGTTCATTATTAGATCATAACTAACTAATGTAGTTAATAATGTTAACTAATGAAACCTTATTGTAAAGTGTTACCATTATTCACTTTTGAGTTGTCTTTATATTCCTGTGAGAAGGCTCACTGTAAACTTTTGTTTTATGTTGTAAACGTTATCTCTACTGACTGTGACTTTCAAAGACCTCTTGGTTTTCTGGCTTAGCGTAAGCGTTTATGTATCATAATACGACGTCCTTGAGAACAAAGATGCTATCTTTGCCAGTGCCAGAACGCTAAGGTCACACAGAACAGGCCATTAAAAACCAGCCATCCCTAAATCAAAGTCTGCCAGATTGTATGATAACTCTTCCCTGGACACGGGCTCTGATTAAAACAAAGCAGAGCCATTAAAAATCTATTCCATAATTGTATATTAATGTTTAATGATTTTGGACCATCATGCAGCACTATTAAAGTTAATGTACCATCAAATTTGCCATAAGCAACGAAAGCGAAGGCAACAATAAACTGTGCGTGTTAATTTTGGATAAATTTGTATTTGCTCCAGCTTTGAACAGAATATTAAATTCTAGTCTGTTTAATGGAAAGCTACCATTTTACCTCTGGGCTTTTTATATCTTTTATATGCTAAGATGTCTGAATGGTTCTAACTTTTTAGGTTAATTGCCAAAATAATTAGTTGTTTAATTGCTCTTAGGTTGTATTTGCTATACCTGTACCATGCAATGACTTTCAATGGAGAATGGGCATGCTAGGTCGTAAAGTGTTTATACCGGATCACATTCAGATTGAAATGAGGAGGGAAGCATGTCAGTTTTCAGATGTGGGAAAGATGCCTCCAAGATTGTAATAGGTACTTGAAAGGATATCACATGGCTTGAAGGGATATTTCGCCCATAATTGAACATTCTGCCATCATTTACTTACTCTTGTGCCATTTCAAATCTGACTTTCTTTCTTCTATGGAACATAAAAGAAGATATTTTTTTTATTTTTCATTCTTCAAAATATCTTCTTTTGTGATTAGTAGAAAAAAGAAAGTCATGAGTTTGTAACGAAATGATGGTGAGTAATGATAAAAGAAAACTCTCTTTAATTGTATGACAACACAGTCTATATTTACAGAGCCCCCAAAGGGACATGGTGATGGACAAAATATGAGATCACTACTGGAATTTATGAACAACAGCAGAACTGAAATCTTTCTGACATTATTTTTATGATGTTACTTGAAGGCAGGGTAGGTGATTTATTCCAGAAACATTTTTGTTATGCTGGTTGAAAGTCTCTTCACATCCTGATAGCAATCACTAAGTTAAGTGGTCTAAATGTATTTATGTTTATTTATTGTCTGTGGGACCATAAAATGTTCATCCAGTCAATCAATCAATCAATCAATCAATCAATCACCTTTATTTATATAGCGCTTTTTACAATGCCAATTGTTTCAAAGCAGCTTCACACTGGTAACAGGAAAATAATACAACAGAATTTGATTCGGCTGTACAGCCGCTCTGGTGAAAAAAACCATGATGTCATCCAGCTCATTTCAATTATCATATAGTGTCAATGCGGGCAGATCAGTAATATAGTTGAAATTTAAGTGTCCCCAACTGAGCAAGCCAAAAGCCAAAGGCGACGGTGGCAAGGAACCAAAACTCCTTCAGGGCCAGAATGGAGAAAAAAACCTTGGGAGAAACCAGGCTCAGTCTGGGTGCCAGTTCTCCTCTGGCCGACGAACAAATAGTGTATGATTATGATTCTGGCAACATTACAGGTCAGAAGTCATATTAGATCTATAGATATTCGCAGGATTATTCGAAAAATTGGAGTTGTCACGCCGGGGACGGGTTTAATGAGGATGTCGTGTCGATGCGGCATTTACAGGGGGGAGTTTAATTGAGACGGTCTCTACAGACACTTCAGGGATGCGTTCGTCATGTCCAGGCTAAGGTCCACCATCTGGTCCGAATACTGCCCGGATTCGGCCGACTTTAGTAAACCTCGGGATAAACAGAGAGACTAACATTAGCGTAGATGCCATTCTTCTTATGATGTAACGAGTACATCAGGTGTTATGGGAAGTGTTCCCGGTTCTGACAGACCTAGTTAATGCAGCCTAAAACAATCATTTAACTGATTTGAATAATATAAATTAAAAATGTTTTATGTGTATGCCATAGTAAAGAGATGTGTTTTTAGTCTAGATTTAAACTGACAGAGTGTGTCTGCTTCCCGAACAATGCTGGGAAGTCTGTTCCAGAGTTTAGGTGCTAAATAGGAAAATGATCGACCGCCTGCAATTGATTTTGATATTCTAGGTATTATCAACTGGCCAGAATTTTGAGACCGCAATAGACGTGATGGAGTATAATGCGTTAAGAGCTCGCTCAAGTACTGGGGAGCTAAACCATTTAGTGCTTTGATCAGCAAGATTTTATAATGTATACAATGTTTAATAGGGAGCCAATGCAGTGTTGCCAGAACCGGGCTAATATGGTCATACTTCCTGGTTCTAGTAAGAACTCTAGCTGCTGCGTTTTGGACAAGTTGCAGTTTATTTATTAAGCGAGCAGGGCAACCACCCAGTAGAGCATTACAATAATCTAGCCTTGAGGTCATGAACGCATGAACTAACTGTTCAGCATTTTGCATTGAAAGCATGTGCCGTAATTTAGATATACAAACCCGATTCCAAAAAAGTTGGGACACTGTACAAATTGTGAATAAAAACAGAATGCAATGATGTGGAAGTTTCAAATTTCAATATTTTATTCAGAATACAACATAGATGACATATCAAATGTTTAAACTGAGAAAATGTATCATTTTAAGGGAAAAATAAGTTGATTTTAAATTTCATGGCATCAACACATCTCAAAAAAGTTGGGACAAGGCCATGTTTACCACTGTGTGGCATCCCCTCTTCTTTTTATAACAGTCTGCAAACGTCTGGGGACTGAGGAGACAAGTTGCTCAAGTTTAGGAATAGGAATGTTGTCCCATTCTTGTCTAATACAGGCTTCTAGTTGCTCAACTGTCTTAGGTCTTCTTTGTCGCATCTTCCTCTTTATGATGCGCTAAATGTTTTCTGTGGGTGAAAGATCTGGACTGCAGGCTGGCCATTTCAGTACCCGGATCCTCCTTCTACGCAGCCATGATGTTGTAATTGATGCAGTATGTGGTCTGGCATTGTCATGTTGGAAAATGCAAGGTCTTCCCTGAAAGAGATGACGTCTGGATGGGAGCATATGTTGTTCTAGAACTTGGATATACCTTTCAGCATTGATGGTACCTTTCCAGATGTGTAAGCTGCCCATGCCACACGCACTCATGCAACCCCATACCATCAGAGATGCAGGCTTCTGAACTGAGCGCTGATAACAACTTGGGTTGTCCTTGTCCTCTTTAGTCCGGATGACATGACGTCCCAGTTTTCCAAAAAGAACTTCAAATTTTGATTCGTCTGACCACAGAACAGTTTTCCACTTTGCCACAGTCCATTTTAAATGAGCCTTGGCCCAGAGAAAACGCCTGCGCTTCTGGATCATGTTTAGATATGGCTTCTTTTTGGACCTATAGAGTTTTAGCCGGCAACGGCGAATGGCACGGTGGATTGTGTTCACCGACAATGTTTTCTGGAAGTATTCCTGACCCCATGTTGTGATTTCCATTACAGTAGCATTCCTGTATGTGATGCAGTGCCGTCTAAGGGCCCGAAGATCACGGGCATCCAGTATGGTTTTCCGGCCTTGACCCTTACGCACAGAGATTGTTCCAGATTCTCTGAATCTTTGGATAATATTATGCACTGTAGATGATGATAACTTCAAACTCTTTGCAATTTTTCTCTGAGAAACTCCTTTCTGATATTGAACTATTTTTCGCCGCAGCATTGGGGGAATTGGTGATCCTCTGCCCATCTTGACTTCTGAGAGACACTGCCACTCTGAGAGGCTCTTTTTATACCCAATCATGTTGCCAATTGACCGAATAAGTTGCAAATTGGTCCTCCAGCTGTTCCTCCTTATATGTACATTTAACTTTTCCGGTCTCTTATTGCTACCTGTCCCAACTTTTTTGGAATGTGTAGCTCTCATGAAATCCAAAATGAGCCAATATTTGGCATGACATTTCAAAATGTCTCACTTTCAACATTTGATATGTTATCTATATTCTATTGTGAATAAAATATAAGTTAATGAGATTTGTAAATTATTGCATTCCTTTTTTATTCACAATTTGTACAGTGTCCCAACTTTTTTGGAATCGGGTTTGTATTTTTAAGATGGCAGAATGCAGTTTTACAGATGCTAGAAACGTGGCTTTCAAATGAGAGATTGGTATCAAAGAGCACACCCAGGTTCCTAACTGACGATGAGGACTTGACAGAGCAGCCATCAAGTGTTAGACAGTATTCTAGGTTACTACTTGTGGAGTTTTTTTGTCCAATGATTAAAAATTCTGTTTTTTCTGAATTAAGTTGCAGGAAATTACTAGTCATCCAATTTTTTATATCAGCTATGCATTCCGTTAATCTTGTGAATTGGTAAATTTCGTCAGGGCGTGAAGAAATATAGAGCTGAGTATCGTCAGCATAACAATGAAAACTAATGCCATGCTTCCTAATAATATCTCCCAGTGGTAGCATGTACAGGGTGAAAAGCAACGGTCCTAGCACTGAGCCCTGCGGTACTCCATACTGAACTTGTGATCGGTGTGACATCTCTTCATTTACTGCTACAAACTGATAACGGTCAGATAAGTATGATTTAAACCATGCCAATGAAATTCCACTAATGCCAACATAATTTTCGAGTCTATTCAAAAGAATGTTGTGGTCGATAGTATCGAATGCAGCGCTAAGATCGAGTAACACTAACAGAGAGATACAACCACGGATGGTTGGTCCGTGGTCGGATGATAAGAGTAAATCATTTGTAACTCTAATGAGAGCAGTCTCAGTACTATGATACGGTCTAAATCCTGTCTGGAAATCCTCACAGATACCATTTCTTTCTAAAAAGGAGCATAATTGTGAGGACCTTTCTAGTATTTTTGACAGAAAGGGTAGATTTGAGATTGGCCTGTAATTGACTAATTCTGTAGGATCAAGTTGCGGTTTTTTAATAAGTGGTTTAATAATAGCCAACTTAAAAGTTTTTGGTACATATCGATATAGAAGAGGATCTATGACCTCTGGAAGCATCTCTTTTAGTAGTTTAGTCGGTATAGGGTCGAGCATACATGTTGTTGATTTTGATGATTTAACGAGTTTAGCCAATTCTTCTTCTCCTATAGCAGTGAATGAATGTAATTTTTCCTCAGTGACATTACAATGCACTGTCAGATGTGATACTGTAGTAGACGGCTGCATGGTTATTTTTTTCCTAGTATTATCAATCTTACAAGTAAAGAAGTTCATAAAGTCATTACTGCTGTGCTGTTTACAAACATCAGAAGTTGAAGCTTTATCTTTGGTTAATTTAGCCACTGTATCGAATAAATACCTAGGGTTGTGTTTGTTTTCTTCTAAGAGAGTCGAGAAATAAGCAGATCTAGCAGTTTTTACGGCCTTTCTGTATGCAATCATGGTCTCTTTCCACGAAATGCAAAAAACTTCCAGTTTTGTTTTCTTCCAGCTGCGCTCCATTTTTCTGGCTGCTGTTTTAAGAGCCCGGGTGTGCTCGTTGTACGACGCCGTTGGACTATTTTCTTTAATCTTCTTTAAGCGCCGGGGAGCATCTGTGTCTAAAGTGCTGGAAAAGAGAGAGTCAATAGTTTCTGTTGCAACATCGAGTTCCTCTAGGCTATCTGGGATGCTGAGGAGATGAAACTGATGAGGAAGATTATTTACAAAGCAATCTTTAGTCGCAGCAGTGATAGTCCTGCCATATTTGAAGCGAGGGGACGGCTTTCAATTTCAATGGTATCAACATTTATTCCATGTGACAGTATTAGGTCTAAAGTATGATTACGGTGATGAGTGGGTCCTGACACGTGTTGCCTTACTCCAATAGAGTTTAGAATGTCTCTAAATGCCAATCCCAATGCGTCTTTTTCATTGTCTACATGGATATTAAAATCACCAACAATTAGGACTTTATCTGCAGCCAGTACTAACTCTAATAGAAAATCCAGCAAATTCTCTGGTAAAGTCTGTATGGTGCCCTGGTGGCCTGTATACAGTAGCCAACACAAATGTCAAATGGGATTTATCAATTTCACTACATAACGTTACATAAAGCACCAAAACTTCAAAGGAATTATATTTGAAACTAGACTTGTGAGTAATACTGAAGATATTATTATAAATTACAGCAACACCTCCCCCTTTACCTTTCAGACGCGGCTCGTGTTTATAACAGTAATCTTGGGAGGTGGACTCATTTAAAGTAATGTAATCGTCAGGTTTTAGCCGGGTTTCTGTCAAACACAGCACATCTAGGTTATGATCTGTAATCATATCATTAACAATAAGTGCTTTTGAGGAAAGGGATCGAATATTCAGCAGCCCGAGCTTTATCATTTGATCATCTGTATTATATCTGTTGTTTATTTGTTGGACATCAATTAAATTTTTACCGTTGAATGGTTTTGATGTTTTTTTGTATTTACTAATTCGTGGAACAGACACAGTCTCTATGTGATAATATCTAGGTGAAAGAGTCTCTATGTGCTGGGATTTATCTGACTTCTGTGACGTGAGACAGCTAGCAGGCGGTCGGGTAAGCCAGTCCGTCTGCTTCCTGACCTGCGCCCCAGTTAGTCAAGGTTTAGCTCTAAGACTATGTGCCAAATTACTAGAGAGAAGAGCGGCACCATCCCAGGAAGGATGGATGCCATCTTTTTTCAACAGGTCAGGTCTGCCCCAAAAGCTTTTCCAATTGTCTATGAACCCTATGTTATTTTGCAGACACCACTTAGACAACCAGCCATTGAGTGATGATAGTCTGCTAAGTATCTCATCGTACTTACGAGTTTACACACCTCTTTAATGTTAATTTTGGTGATCTCCGACTGGTGAAGTCGAACATCATTAGTGCCGATGTGAATAATAATCTTAGAGAATTTACGATTAGCATTAGCCAGCACTTTTAAATTTGCTTTGATGTCAGGCACTCTGGCTCCCTGTAAACATGTGACTATGGTGGCTGGTGTCTCTATTTTCACATTCCGTGTAATAGAATCACCAATAACTAGGGCACTTTCAACAGGATTCTCAGTGGGTGCATCACTGAGTGGGGAGAACCTGTTTGATGTTCTAATCGGAATGGAAGAGTGGTTTTTTGATCCGCGACTATGCCGTCTCACCGTCACCCAGTTGCCCTGCTGCACGGGCTCTACAGCCGGAACCGAACCCAGTTCACTAAGCTATTCGCATCCAAAGCAGTGTCTAAAGCTGTTACATTCTCACTACTCTCAAATAAAGTCTGGATGCATGTCTCTAATTCTGAAATCTTCTCCGTCAGCCTGACTATCTCCTTACATTTATCACATGTGAAGCCCTGTTCGCCAACGGAGAAAGATATACTAAACATGAAACATGCAGTGCAAGTGACGATGACAGGAGAAGAAGACATGGCTTACCGTATTTGTTGATTAATCCAACTTACCACAGTTGTTTGATGGAGTCTGTTTACTAATCCAACTCACCACAGTTGTTTAATGAACTCAGAAAACAAGAGACCCGAGTGCAGAGATGGCAAGCTAACAGGCTAGCGAAATGCTAACAGTGCTGATATTGCTGATAGTGATTTAGATTAAAAGATAGCGATGTCAGATTTAATGTGGTAGGCAATATTAGACAATATATGGTGATGGGTAAGTTATATTTAGCAGTTTAAACAACAGGGAATTATATTAAATAAAGATTCAAAAGCAAGCAAAGCACACGCGAGCACAGCAGGCAGCAGGACAAACAGGAGCTCGGTCCGAATGCAATGATATGATGTCCTACCTACCTGTCAGTGTGTATTTCCATACCTCCGGACACCCTGCCCGTGCAGACATCACGCATCATCAGTGTGTTTTATGCTACGCAGAATTAGATTGAAGTCAGTCACCGAGCACCGCAGCCGCCTTTTACAGTTCCTCCTGAACCAAAACAACGAGCTTATGCTGCGTTCACAACATAACAACTGTAATTCGTGTCGAATTTATGCGTTTCATTGGCAACACTATCAACGCCGAAATTAGCAGGTGGTACAGGCCAGTGCTCTTTAAGTTGTTTATCCACATTATTATTGTAATATTATGTGCTTTGAGACATGAGGTATTTTAACGCCGTCTCGTGACGCTTTTGTTTGCTCCCTGCTGTGGCGTTCATGTGTTTTTTTAAGGAGGCGTGGCTTTGGAGATGCTCTGAAGGGAGGGTGGGATCTTATGCTTTAAAGCTAGCTCGCTATTGCTAGCCTTTCCGAAAATTGCCTACCCTACCTTTAACGTACATTATGATAAATATTTTCTTGCCATAGATAAATTATAATAAATAAATCTAGATAAATATCTAGATTATGTTCATTACCTGTCTAGTGATGTATTTTTATGCTGAAATATAATGAAAACGGTTTGTATTTAAAAAAAAAAAAAAAAACATCTATCAAGTGTCATTATGTGTAGTAAGTTGGGTCTCTTGATTTATGTTTCACGCTTCAGAACTTCCGTTAAAAAAACATAGTGAGTATCGATGCTCCCTGGTTTTCACGGTGCATTGTGGGACTTTTTAGGATGCAAACGTTTTTAGTGCACTGGAAGAATTTTAAGATTAAGGCAGGCCTTAAAATGGCCAACTCACTGATCAGTGTCCTGACTACTGAATTAGGGAGATGATTGACATGCACTCATATTTCAATGCTTTTGTGTTCCTCAAAAAACATTTGCGTTCTGCTGAGAAATTTTGTTTTCTCTCGCAAAGAACACAAAAGTTCTGCAAAGTTTCTTGGGGGAACGCAAAACATTTAACGAACTTTCTTGAGGGAACGGGAAACATTTGTGAGAGAAGGCAAAAGCACTGACAAATAATTTTTCCTCCAATCTCATGGTTTTTTTTCCCTTTACCATGTCCTTTTGGGCCTTATTACGTTTGCCGAAATAGCTGTAGTGTAAATTTAGAAGATGAAAAACTAAATACCAGTGAAAATGAACCCTTTCATGCATGGTGTCCACTACAGTGGTCAGATATTTGGAAGCCATTTTGAACCATTTAAGTTTTAGTACCATGTCCCAACCACAAAGTTGCGAACCCCCAAAGCGCTGTCTACGATTCCATTTAATTATTGTCTTTGCATCTCTGTTGTTTTGAGATATTGCATCATACATTCAAAATGGCACAGGAAAGAGGAGATGCAGCAAGCACCAAGTGTTAAATCCTTTTATTCTTAGATAACCAGACAGGAACAAAAAATATTTTCAGCTAAATAAGATGTAACAAATACTTTTATCCAGATTTTAATATTTTTCTTGTACATTTTTTTTTCTGTGACAGAAAATACATCTGTCCACTTCAGTGGACGTCATTCGCCAAAGGCTATATTGTGCTTATTGGGCCTATATTCAGATTCCACCTTATTTTGTATATTTTAGTTAAAATTATGATATGATTTACACTTGAATAGTTTTATTAAACAGCAATATAATTTTTTTTATAATTTATTTCAAATTATAAATTTGAAATCTATATTTATTTATTAGGTCATATAAAAGTGTAGGCATATACTTATTTTATATATTTCATAATTATTTTATTAATAGTTTTAATTGGTGGAAGAAAGTAAATCAAATGAGACTAATTATGATACTGGTTTTAATTGGTTTCAAATAAAATGAGTTCCCATTCAGTCGACGTTACGACGTTTCGAGACCTAAAATATGTTTTTCAAATGTCCTCTCTATTGTTGTTGTTATTTAATGTGTATTCATACCATTTGCTCTGAGTAAATGTTTTAAAAACATGTTTTTTTCAGACCAAACAATGAGTTCTATTGAATCACTTTTTATACCGTTGATGCATGGTGTCCACTGCATGGACAGATATGTAACTCCCTCAAAATAAAATATATTGGATATTATTGGCATGATTTTTCACTTGTTTAAAAGTAAAAACAAACATTAAAAAAAATATTACTTTGTGATTCAATAATTCATGCATGATGGGGTTAAACAAAAATGAACAATAACAACAGTGAATGTTATCTGACATGTCTCGCTTACTCTCACATGCTGTGCTGTTAGTTTTTTTCTGTAAGCCTAACAGGTGGGGAGATTTTACTGACACGAATATCTGGGATATATTTGTTTGCATTGAGGTTTTTTTTTTCCTCTGGCATTCAGTCTGAAAATTCAAAAAGTCACAGTTTGTTATGCTTGCAGTGTACATAAGCTACAACCTGTTTTTCTTGTGGCATTAGTGCTTGGTTGTTCCAGGAAACATTTACATGCTTTGCCAAATGTGCAAATTTCTTGGAAAACAACAACAAAATAAAAAGAACATTATGAACAAACAAACAAAGCAAATAAAGCTCAGAGTTTAGAAATTCCTGTGAAATAAAAATGCATTCTCCCAAGATTTATTCAGATTGAATAAACAATATCTGCAGGTTGACAGCAACCAGTAAGTTTGGAAAGAAATAAGACCACAATTATGTTTTATTAACAAAGTTCGGGAGGAGCATGTTCAGATAATCAACCGGAGGAGCACATTTAGTTAATCAACTCACACTTAGTGTGCTCTGGGTTCAGGCCAAATTCCGAGCTCGGAGCCCTCCCATGGATAGCATGCCAAATCACATAACCTTTACTCTATAGGCTGAGCCTCTTGTTTTGTTTTTGTTTGTTTTTTACAGATGAATCTCCGTACAGAGGCAAACAACATGAAATGACATTTCTTGCATTTCTTTTAGACTTTCATCACAGTAATTATAGGTCTACCAAAAAGAAATATACATCATTTAGCTTTGAAGTACAGGTCATTGACATTTTTTTCAGAAATACCCAGACTGCTGTCAACCATTAACTGCTGTGCTTCAAGATCTCATTAAGAACACAATTAGATACTTTCCTTAAGTTAATTGATCATATTTTCCTTTGAGTGAACAGTTTATTTTCCATTCATTTGCAGCAGTACTTGCTGAGTAGCCCACCATAAAATATTTTCAACATGTAGCAGCTTTAGAGGAAGTCTTTTTATGATGGCTTTCTTTTGGGGTATCAATGTTTTTTTGTTTATTTTTTTTAAATGGCCTAAAGGTGGACGTATGTCTAAATGCTAGCTATATTCTCACTGAAAAAAATGTTATGTTGACTTTACTTAATTTTATTATGTCAAGTGGTTACACGAAATAAATGTATCTAAATCCAGATATATTTTTTTAAGTTGAGTGTACTTATATAAGTTGAGTGTATTAAATCTCTTTCAGTAATTTCAGATTAATTATATTCATAATTTTAGCTAAACTATTTTGAATAGAATTTACTCATTTTTTTATGTTCAGTACACTAAAATTAATTATGTGCAACCAGATCAATTTAATGATTAATTTCTACATAGTAGTTTTTTAATCTCTTATTGTATCTTAACTTTCATTAATATTCAGACAAATAAAGCAAACCCAGTATTTTCAACTCTAACTTTATTTTTCTGATCCAAGAGATAGATTTTTGCTCTCCCAAACAAGAGTGCCAGTAATGTAACTCAGTAGTCACCATTTCTCAAGTTGCTTTCTTATAACAAAATGCCCTAGTATCATCCATTAACATAAAATACATTGTACCATTTGTAACAAAAACAAATGAACCAGCATAGCTGGAAGACAGCAAACACTGAGGAACTTGTGTGAGATTACATTAAACTGCAAACACTTACATTGAGTCAATATCCATTTTTTTCACAAAACAAGCACATATTTCCAGGACTCAAGGTATTCATTGAGTAAATATTCCAAAACATCCCTAGTACAGCTTTAAATGTTCACAACAGTGGCTGTATACATATATCCACACACATTACTACAGTCCACCACTCACTTTGCAACATCTTCTACAGCTGCATTTCACATCATATTAAATGTGCTTTATCACTTCCTAAACACACAATAACAATGGGTTCACAATAGCAGCTGAAGAAATCCTACAGTCCAGCAATGATTTTGTTCTTTAGTCCAAGGACTTTGGGGGAAAGCCTTTCTCCATCCATTTTCAAGAGCACTTTTTGAATGAATTCATAGGAGTATTTCAGCTCTTTGGGGTAAGCCATGTTCAGTACATAGATGACTCCCAGCATCATTGCACATGCTTGGGCTACAGATCCAATGTTGTCCAGAATGATTTCTCCTTCAACATAAATGCCAATGTCATCATGAGCTCCAATTTCTCCACCCTCCTTGTTGATGACATATACGCCCATGGTGGATTTCTGCAGGTCTCTCAGGATGTCATCTCCTTCGATGTCCTGTATATTTGTTGAATATAGGTGACCAAAAAAAACATGAATTTATGTAATAGATTTTAATGACCTGAAAATATTTTTGTCAGTTAAATAAAGGTTCATGTGAATTAACAAATCACAGATTTTTGTTTTTATGGCATTGTGGAAAATATCCAAACTTTTCTGCAAATGGAGCAGAGACACAGAAATCAGAATAGATTGAGAGATGGACTAACACACTGTTGGTTTTGGTCTTTTAATTGAACAATAAGAAAAATAATGAATAAAGCCTGCCTTATCGTTTCAAGAACCAAACTGATGGTTTAAAATGTTTTAGCCAATTAACGAAAATCTTCAAACACAGACAAATGTACATCATCCTGTGACAACATCCATGTTGTTTTACTTTTCAGGATTTCATTTCCTCAACACAAAGTTTGTCAGAGTCTGTTAATAATTATTGAATGTCAGAGTTCTTGAATGCACCAGGGTGTGTTTAGAAAATGGTACCTGCTTTGAAAACTGTGCAGCAAATTGTTGATTTTTATACAAATATTCTCAACCTTATGGCTACTTATTTGGTTAAAATTAATTTTCTAAAATTGATGCTTTGGAAAATGGTCAGCGGTAATGTTAATGCATTTGTCATCAATGGGCTAAAACATAAAAACACCAGTATGATCCTTACGATCCTCTGTAGTGACATGCTAGAGCATTTTTCAAGTTTTGCATTAGTTGATTTAAATAAACAGCAGGCTTCCACACTATAATAGCTCTAGACCCCAAAACACGACAGCATGTAGACAGTGATAGGACTACAGCTGCCATAGTTGTGGTGTCAACACACTGATTTTGTTATGCATCGGGCTTGTTTTTGTTTTTGGTGAGTGCCCCTTTAAATCACATTGTGAAAGCCATTTTCTTCTAACTAGTGAAAGTGACATTAGGATCTAGGATTAGAAAACATTTTCTATAATACAAGACATAGTACATCTGACTGACAAATGCAATTACGATGACTTGCCTTATTCTCCCGAATGAGATGTCCATCATCCTCACCAAGGTAGATGCAAAGTGCCTTGAGGACTGCTGCCCTTTTAAGATTGATGTCACTTGTAGCCTGTGTAATGTACAACTAGTAAAATATAATAAATAATAAAAAATGTCTTGAAACTGTAGAATATTTCAAACCTGTGGTAACCTCAAAAATATATGACTTCATTATACATTCTGTAAATGGACTGCCCTCTTTAGCTAAAGAATGTTAGTGTATTGTGACTTAATTTTCATAAAATATCAGGTCTGAATGTGTAGGGCGATAGCACTATTGTAACTTCTACTTATTCAGGGAGGTTTCACTGAGAGCAATGGTCTCTTCTTCACTGTTTACACCTAGAAGCTCCTAGAAAAACTAGTCAGATCTGCTGGCTACTGAGGATTAAGTGTCTTGCTCAAGGCAAAATAATAAAATGATATATAATATATATAATAATTTATTATTAAATAATAAAACAAAAATGGATAAAAACAATGATAATAAAATAGACATGTTGGAAATAAAACAGTATGCTAGCATTAATAAAAAGCTTTTTTTTCTTAAAGGTAGTTTTGTGAAGTGATTTAAAAAGATGTCACTGATTGTGCAAGCCTCAGATGATCCTGGTCACCTTTATTCTTGAGCCAGGACTTAGGCCACATCCACACAACTACGTTAAAAAAAAAAACAAAGTACATTGGGCATGCGCGTGCCAGTGTAAACATGAAGCAGATGTGTACTCCGCAGTTACTGAAGATTTGGCGAAAGAAGAAAGTATACTACAGACGAAGAACGATACCAGAGATTTTCTTTGCATGGACAGACAACGAGGTAGAACTGTTACTGAAAGTAACACTGGAGTACAAAGTGACCGTGGCGGCGGGAAACAGACTGGCAGTCGTTGCAAAGCAAATATGGCGACATTCACAGTATAAGTGTTATTTGCACAGTACAAAATGTTTTAATAAAAATACCAAAACAAAAACACTGTCAGTAGCAAAATGTGAGCGTCTGTCTCATCGTTTTTGAAGTCCTGCGTTTTTGCCTGTCCGTAATAAAACACTACCATGGAGTTTAAAATGAAAAAGGGTCAGCAGCGTTTTCAAACTTCTCCGTTTTAGGTGTTCGCATTAGCAGTTCAGTCTGGACGGTAGGTGCAAATGTACCAAAAGGCCTCCGTTTTAAAACAAAAATGTAGTAGTGTGGATATAGCCTTAGGAACCTTGCCCCTTACAAATAATCAAGGCTGGCACTAGACAGGTACATTTCAAGTTTCTCCACAGTGTATATGATATTTTCTACTACAATGTAAAAACATGTTTACCTCTTGCAAGATCGCCAGATGTTTGGCTAGTTTTTGGCCAGAAACACCTCCCTTATTCTTGAAAATAGATGTCAGCTGGGGTAAATGGCTGTCCAACTGAGCCATGAAGGTTGTTTCAAGTGGGATTGTTGTTATGCGCTGGAATTCAGTATTTATCTATTACACACAAAAAAAAAAACAACAACAGAAGACAAAAAGCACTGTGATCAGCCATCGGTGTAATGATATTTTGTAGCTACTATATCATTAAAAGATATATTCTAATTTTCACCTCATTATCCAAGACTGTCTCTGATAGCATGTGTATTGGTGTAGAGTGTGTTCTAACCAGACGTATTGCTATCAATCAAGGGTAATGGCAAGAAATCAAAACTGGACCAGCAGCCTGCATCCTTATTTAAACCTTGCCTCTCATTGTAAATGAATTATGAGGTGCGAAAATCGCTTCCTGTGTGAAAAGGCCTTAAAGAGGTGGGCCCGGGCACGGTTAAGCCGGAAAGACACGCTTCTAGTGTGATCGCACGGAACTCGCACATAAACTCCACTGTGCCGTGTGAGAGAGAGCGCTTTTCTCAAAAGAGTGCAGTGTTTCCTAGAGAATGAAAGCATAACCGTGGGGGGACAATCGTGCTTGGGCACAGTACAAGGCAACCGGGCCTAGTGTGAGTACGCCCTAAGAGTAACAGTGTCTACACATGATCAGTGGCAGGTTTACTTTGCACTGCTGTTAGTCATTACTGTTATAGAAAGAACAAATACACAGAAGCACGCCTAGCAGGAAGCTAGACATGAAGAAAATGTCTGTGTGTACTGGTACTTTTATAGCAGCACTTCTCTATGAATTATATGATGACAAAGTACCAGCGTTGAGATCCCCCCCATAAATAAAGAACAAAATGTATACCACACAGTTACAGAACATTTTTATATTTTTCCTTAGCAGCACTGATGTGATCAGTATAGCTGTTAAGTTGTATGTTAAATGCACTGTGTCTAAGATGTTGTTAAATGCACTTACCAAAACAATATGAGCTCCCCAAAGAATTAGGTTTTGGTCCACATCACACCAAGACAATCAGATATGAGAATAACCTGCAACAGAAATAAAAATGAGCAGGAATTAAAAAGATAAATCGTAAGCATGTTGAGGAAAAAAGTAATTGTCCAATAATCACAAACTTGTGTCAGCACAAAACATGTTAAAGCCCATGACTCAAATCAGATCACTACAAACTAATTTGTGTCGAAGTCCAAATTTTAATAATACCTTATTACTATAAAAAAAAAATATCCAACAAATGGCACATTAAGAGGGCACTTCCACCCTCTTAAGGTGCCGTTTGTTGGATATTTTTTTATAGACAGACAGACATGGATTAGCTGGTCCTCTCGTGTCATCTGCAAAGCTCCTGCTAGTTAAGTTATGAAGCATTTGCATGCTTCTACTACATGTACTTCCAGCTTCCACCTTTACGTTTTAAGCTTTGATAAGGCGAGTCGGATACCGTCCACGAGGACTGCTACCCATGCCGCTACCACGAAGTGAAGAGAAGCATGTTTTTTTTTCCTTCCCGCATTCCGCGAAGACATGCCTCTGATTGGCTAGTGTTCGTTGCCGTTGGTTAGGTTTGCGCAAGTGGAGTGACAGGCTTTGAAAAATTTCACGGTCGGTCGGAACCAGTCAGCGGCAGAGTAGGGGCGGGTCTACGCGAAATACGGGTGTGAAAAAAATACGAACTTTTAAAGAAACGGTAAAGGAGAGGACCCCAAAACACCCACACACTTACCAACCCACGACTTTTATTTATTGTTACTTAATAAAGCACAATCTGGTGATTATTTTTGCATTTCTGAAACCCGCTCCTGGCAAACACTTAAGACTTAACTCAAATTGCTGCTGCTGTCTGCCCCGCTCCGCGTTGTGTTTTGAATTAACGTTAACGGCAATTCAGGCACCTAACTTTACCTAGGACTGCCATTATGTAGAAGCATAAACTCTTGCCGTCAGTGCACATTAACCACCTTTTACCATGATTTCACAGGTGTATTTTGTCCCAATGTTAACACATTGAAAAGATTAGAAAACATGCTTACAGCCAGTCAGGAATAACGTTAATGTAACGTTAGGCTTGGCCAGTCTAACATACAAGCCTAGACAGCAAGGAAGGTGAAGCTACAATTAACGTTAACATTCGTAAAACTTTTTGCTTTTATTCGGCTTCCACAAACTAATAAATAAGTCTAACAAGACAAACACTGAATTCACCACGCATTTACACTTAACTGACTAACCTTACACAACTCACGTTAAGCTAGTCGCTGTAACGTTAGCTAATGTAATTTATATATTAAAAAAAAACACAAACTTATAGCATTAGCTAAACACATATTTTTTTTCTATCAAATATTTTAAAGTGTAAACAGAACCCTGTTTAAGTAACAAATATAACACACCAATGATTATAAATTGCTTACTTACCGAAAATGCAGAGCTGGATGCAGCATGCAAAAGGGTGCACATGCGCAGACCGGACAGTATATGGAAATTAAATTAAACGTATTTTTTTCTAATTACTTTAAATTGAATGAAATTAACTTGTTTTATACAAGGGCAGTGTATTTGAAAATTAATAATAAAAAATAAGTAGGATTAAATAACACATTAAAATCAGTGAAATTAACCAGATAAAAACATGTAACATTTACAAGGGGTCAGAATCAGTTTTTTCAGTCAGCTATAATTGTAAAGTAAAGGTTAACAACATGCATGGTATTGACTTTGGATGCTGTTACTTCTTAAAACACACTTTACTGATTTGAATTCTGGTTGGGAGACATTATAATGTTTACTTTTAAAACTACCAGAGCCTAATGAGACATAGAGAAGGTGGTGACATATCTTTCCACTAGTAAATAGGATTGGCTGAGAGTATATAACTCTCCCATTATGCCTTTTCTCTGCCACAATGTTGTTTTTGCGTGGAGTTTGGGGGCTGTTTGTGGATCATTATATGTTCCTTTTCGCAGCTGCAAACTCTCTTTCCCACCCACGGACAGAAATAGATGTATCTTGAACCTGACGTCTTGATGGTTCTGAGGTCTCATCTGTTTGTTTCTACCTGTGGCTGTTCGTGCATTGGCAAACATCATCTGGCCTCTAAAATACGCCCTCACAAAACAAGTCACCAAGTCCCAGATGCAATATGTGTTCCACTGGAGTGGTGGCAGACACTTGTCTTTATTATAACTCTGTCCTTCATGCCACAGCAGTAAAATGCGATTCTTTCTCAGTGTTTATCAAGTACATCTGACCTTTTAATGAAAGGTAGATTTACTAAAGATAAATCGTTGTGCCTGTGAGTCTTTCAATAGGATTTGAAATTGTTTGAAATAACATAAAAGAATGTTGGCTATTATGTTGAGAATCATAACCAAATGCGAAAAGGGGGACAAAATAAGAAAATTACAACTGCACTCTCAAAAAAAAAAAAAAAGAGTACAAAATTGTACCTTTTAAGGTACAAGTGGCCGTCACTGGGGTGGTACCCTTAAGGGTACATTTTTGTAAACAATGGTATAATTCTACCTTAAGAACCAATTGTGTACCTTTAAAGGTACAGTTACACGTTTTGTTCCCCAAAGAACAAAATTGTACCTCCACTGTACCTTTTTTTTCTGAGAGTGTGTGCAGTGTACCAAAGGTGTTTTATGACTCAACATTTATTTGGTTTTCCAAAAAAAAAAAAAAAAAAAAAAATTATAATAATTTGAGTTTCAAAAACAGAATATTTTTTTCTTTTCATGAGAGTCACAGCCTGAAGAGCTCATTCCACCCTAAATCACTGGGTGGAAAGGCTTCACAACTATGTCAGTGGATGCTATTGACATCTATGCCAGAGATATTTCCACTAAAGAAATTGTATATGATAACGTACAATGAGGAGAGAGAGAAACAAAAAAGATAAAGAATTTTCTAAAAAAGCATTTTGAAGCAGGGTGAGATTTAAGAGCTATACCTATATTAGATGTTGCCTGATATGGAATGCTGCATAATATATGAAGCCAAACCGGAGGAGAGCTTTGCATCTCAGCAGAATGATTTTGTTCGAAATAAAACCTTTGGAGAGCTGCTGATGATGCGGATCGGCCTGGTATTCAAAATTGCTAAACTTACTCTTTGTCTTTCTCAACAATTTCAGTGACTGACAGTTTTGTCACCCAGGCAGTTCACTGATGACAACAGTAAGCGCTTGTCATTGTTGCAATTTGCAGCTCCTACTGCTGTCGTTTGTTTCTGCCTTGACATACACAACTGCAGAAACACAACCAATTGCTGACACTCTTATTTCAGTTATTGTTTTCAATTCCTGTGCCCTTTTTTCTTATTGTCATCATCATCGCAGAAGGTTTATTTCACCTGAAAGACGCTGCAGTTATGGCTTGTTTGAGTTTAGATGGTCATGTGTCTTCCTTTGGGATTTTGTTGTGAATAGCATGTTTCTATAAAATCATTGATAAATGAAAGAGATTATTCCTGAGGCTCATTCCAAAACAGTGGGTGTAAAAACAATAAAAGATAGTTCTTCCTTGTGAAACAAAACATAAAACTTTAGTATTTATATAACTTCATTAATCTGGCTGGCACTTTTATTATATTTTCACCATTATAAAACACTTTAATCAGGACATCCGAACAAAACAAATTCTATATAAGTGCAGTATGTTTCTCTTGACTGTTGTATGTGTCCTTTCGTTTGTAGTTGACTTTGTTTTATCTTTATCAATGTCATTAAAAAACAACAACAACACACACACATTGCAATCTGCACAGCATGGTGTCTTGTCTTGCAAAGAGGACAGTATACTCTATCATTTTAAAGTCCTTCATTTGCCACCAGAACCTAGGAAATGCTACAAAGACATTGCTCGTCTTTCCCTAAAGTGAATGTGAGATTGATATAACACAACTAATAATGTTGTTGAACCAAGACTATGCAATGCACGGATGAAATATCCACAAAGGCTCTGGACTTCTGAGGCAGAGACAGTTCACTTTAAATCTCCTTTCACTGTAAATTGTTTAAAAAATCACTCAGCCTTTATCCAAAGTCCTTGCCTTGTACCACGGTTCATACTTAAAAAGTGAAATGGCATTGAACTTGATTTCAGAGATTCTCTGATATAATCACAGCTACACTATTTTAAAGTGCTCCTATTATGCTATTTTAAAGGTTCCTAATTTTGGCTCCTACAACAGGTTTACATGCATCAGAGGTCAAAAAACACTTTCATTTCTCATAATATACATTGCACATCACCTCATTTTTCAATGATTCTGAAAAGACTCCTCGGATGAATCAGTCTCTCTAAATCCCTCCTTTCTGTCAGCTACTCTGCTCTGATTGGCCAGATGGCCCAGTCTGTTGTAATTGGTCTACCGCATACAGCGCGTGTTTCCATAACTGAATTTAAGCTCAGGAGGCTTCCTCAGTCCTCAGCGATTGTACACATTGTAAATACAGTAACGATCAATCCGAGTGCGAGTCTGATGATGAAACATCGGAAGAACCTCCATCGCAAGGAAGACTTGAGCAGGACGTTTCTCAGTGATATACGCTACTCATTTTGAGGTACATTATGAGATGTTGCAACTGTTATAATTCCTCACCATTGTCATTAACAAGTGTATGTACATCAACAAACTGATGTGTATATTTCTAATTTATTGCGGTGCACATGTGGGAACTGTATCAATAACTGTGCATAGCCAAGCGCTAACGTGAATGACTGATGTAACATTAAAGTTTGTAAAACAAATTCCTCTATCTTTACTATAGTAAGAACGACAGACAATCTGCATTAATAGACACAGTTTTAGGTAATAGTGGTTATTGTTAGACAGTGACAACTGCTGCAAATTTATATTTTACCCATTTCAGTCTTATGTAGCTCTTTAATGTACTCGGCTTATACTGAACAAATGCTTAATAGACTATGTGAAAAATGACAAACAAGTTATATTTTATTGAATTCCATTTAGTTAAGTTCCAGCCTCAGTGCCCCACTCAATTAGTTTTGAATAATTTAATTAATTGAATTTATTAAATTGCTCTCCAGGTCTCGACAATTTGGTTCCTGATGGAAGACTACTTCAACTTTTGTTGCAATGCTAATGGATTTTCAAGATCCTTAAGCTTTGGGTGGATTTGCCTTATTGTAGATTAGCTATGTGATACGTCTCTCCTTCCTGAATCGTTTTGTGTGATTTTTGCACGGGTGGGCATGAGAAAAGGGTTGTGAGAAGTTAATTACTTTTTATAGAGGCCAAAAATTGTCTTCTGCATGAAACTGATTTAGAAGACTAATGCTTTAAATGACTCTTTCTTTTTCAGTCTCACAGTAAGTCAGGCTGGAATTAACCATTCAGTTTTAGTCTATGATAAATGGTCTGTGTTCTGTAATTCTGAACTTTTATTAAATAGATGAATCATTACTTCATTAAAGATGTATCCATTGGGTTGAGTAGCAGATTGAATAAGTATTGAATAGCCTTTATGCCATCTCTGCCTCATATCAGTTCATCTCTTTCTGTCCAAGTCTCTGAGATATTGGGTTAATAAAATATCCAGGCTTTTTTATGTCTTTAAGAACAATCTGAAGAAAATAGAGTCACTGGTCTGATCATATGCATCAGCGGTTCGTTAATTTAATTTTAGCTAGAGTTGGTCAGACTCCCTCAGGGGAAATAGTTGACATGAGAAAATTAGATCCAGGTTCAGCTGTGCTGCTCCCCAAGTCTATATTTAACCTTAAGATCTTAAAGAAATACTAGAGAACCTGTGAGCAATAGTAAAAAGCTGTTACGATTCACAGAGTGTTCACTGGTCCCTATTCAAAGAGGGGATATACGTAGCAGTTTACTGTGTAAATGCATACTTTAATTTCATGAGTTCAAATTTACAAATAATCTGATATAGTAAAAGAGTATGCATATTTGGCATGCTGTCCAAGGGAAGGGCTCTGAGCTCTGAATTTGGCCCGAACACAGAGTACTCCCCCCCGTATCCCTGGCTGAGAGTGTGGAGTCGGGGTGGTGGAGGGATGCAGAAAACTGTCAAGAAACATAGGTGGACATAGGCCTCCTCTCGTGCTGATTGGGTAGATCATTTAAATGTGTTCCTCCCAAACTTTGTTAATAAAACATCATGGGCCAGATTTACTAAGCTTGCGCCAGCGCAAACCCTCTTTTGGTGTTAAAAAAACTACTGTCAGGATTTACTAAAGACACACAGTTCAAAATTAGCGCTGAAAAGGCATGGACAGTTATTTTTGCGGCTGACTTTATTGCATATGCATATGTAGGAATTTCCATTTAAGAAGCAAAATTTACTGGTATTTGTGCCATTTACCGCCCCAAAAGTGCATGCCTTAAATCAGATGCTAATTTGCACTGCACTTGATAGATTGCATTGGTCATTATGGAAATGATCCCGCTGCGTCTGTGTTCTTTAATTGCGCGTCGTCAGTAGATCACGCGCTGAACTTTTCACTCCCATCGACGCTATTTTTGGAATTGCCCTCTCACACTCATTTGCCCTGTTTGGTAAATCTGGCCCCAAATACAGCTCTGGAAAAAATTAAGAGACCACTTAACATTGATTTCTCAATGTTAAATGGTCTCTTAACTTTCTTCAGAGCTGTATATAAAATGTATGCAATACATCCATGTGCATTTATATAAAATATATTTTAGGCCCTACATTTAAATATAATAATATTTAATATAAATACAGATATCATAAACATAATTTGCATACTTGCAACCCTTACATTTTTTAGCATTTAGAAATGCGAGACATAGGGCAGGGGAATAAGCAAAAAAGCAAAGTCATAATACTTGAACGCAAACACCTCTGTCCGCTTAACCAACGCTCTGCCAACCCATGGTCTACATATTTACCATGCTCTCTTGTATTGGTATGGAGGCAACAAACGTCAGTGCTCAAGTGGGTGTAGCAAGTTAGCTCAAAGGGGAAATATTAATAATTATTCATAACTCATTATGATTATTTATTATGAATATTTGACAATTTACATTAACATTACAATCAATCCATCAGTTCATCCTGTGAATCCTCAGTATTGATTATTAATTAATTCTAAGAGAAGCGTATTTTTCATGGCCACAGAAAAATAATTCTTCCTTAGCATTTACAGCGCTTAGAGCGTGTAACAAAATCGATCATTTAAGTGACAATTTATTTGCAGGCAGGGAGTCAGAACCAACATATATTGTACACAAGTTTTATTAAAGGGCATATTGCAGGTTAGAGCCCCCAGTGAGTCAATGTATAGAATAATAATTTAGGAACTAGATTTTCTTTAAAATATACTTATAAATATGCCACTAAGGCTTCTGGAGTCGTTTTAGTGAGAGAATTTTACTTCCGCATCTAAAAATGCCAAAAACGGAAGTGACGTAACGGGAGGGAGTGCGGTCAATTTCAACAATAGGAAAACAATGGATCACAATGACAGTTCGGACGCTGAGGAAATTGTAAATGTTTACAATTATGACAGACAATTAGGGACAGGCCAGGATTAGACAGAACAATGATTAGAGGAGACAAATTGAGTTGTGTGAGGAGAACCAGTGGCGAACAGAGCAGGTGTCTCGGTGAGAGACCAGTGTTAGCTTATAGATATATACACGTTAACACGGCTCAGATCACAGTATGGTACAGATTATTATCATGTATCAGGCAATAGCAAAGCTGGTATTGGTCATCTAGAAGTATTGATACTTACCAATAACAGAAACTAATAAGCTTTGATCAGGCGTATGTCACACTCGTTAATATCCGTCCACACTAAACATTACATGATACAACGTTAGCGGTTTCTCATCACGACTGATTTGGTAGTTAGCAAATGTTTAAAAAACAAGATTTACGGTGCACAGTTCACGTTTTCTTCGAGCTGCATCTCTGACGGATCCGTGACCGTCACATCTCCCGCCGCCGGCCGAACCACAGACAGACAGTTTTATTGTTGTATGTGTTTCATGTTATCCTTTATTAATTAAGATGTTAATTATGAGTTTATTTCGTGCCGATTCACAGATAGTATGAGGATGTATATGACGCCATGAGTATGTAATTGAGTGAACGTGAATGTACATACTTTGTATTCATCGTACTTTGATTCACGTAAAACAACGGCAAAGAAGCATCGCATGTGGATGTTTATTCATTTAATATCATGCTTTACATGAGTATTACAATGTTAAGCTCCATCATATCGCCAGGATGATAATCCTCCGGTCTAAAGTGAACGCTACACACCACCGCGTTTTTTGAAGCAGATGCAGAAGTGAAGTCCCGTCTCTTTACCGGCACAAAACGCCACCCAGGCAGGTTTCCTAATTTTGTTTTTGTTAGGAAACCTGTACACTCGATGTCCTGACAGGCTGGACACAATAATTTACCATGACGATGATAAATTGAAATAGAAAAACTACTGAAAACACACTGACTCCTACTGAATACCAACCTATTCTGCACTGAGCCAAACGCAGAGCCCGGCAAACGACTCCCTCTCATGACGTAATATGGCGCGATGTTGAAAAAAAAAGCGTTTTTTTACAAACAATCAACGAAACGGTCACTTTATCTACTAAATTTGTACCCTTATGTCTTTTTAAAACATTTTAAATCCTGCATTAACTTTTCATATGGTATTTTCATACAAGGTTATATATTAATTTTGAAAAAAAATTAACCTGCAATATGCCCTTTAACTAAATCACGAACACGCTAATCTAACAAAAACGCATACACACAAATCACACATACATGGGGTAGAATGGAAAGTGACTGAAAAACCAGATCGGAACAGAGGAATGAAGCTATGGAAAAAGAGTCTAACACCTGGGAGAACCATCAGTTATGACTGCAAACTCCTTTGTTTGAACAAAGGGGTTCACAGCTTTAACTAACTAAACAGCGATTTTGTATATCGTACGTTACTTGCATTTGCCTGAGTGGTTGAAGAATGTCTGGACATACTGTCGCAGGAGAAAGTCTTGATAGTTCGGTCCGATGGTGTTGCAGTTGCAATCGATTCCTTCCGTGTTGAGAGAAGAAGATATGATGAACTTGCATGGTTAGTTCGACTCCGTCATGGACAAGGAAGCTGCACATGGCTTGATGCGTGTGTAGGCCTGCCAGCCTGGCCGGCTTGGCCAGGTGGGAGCCAGCAGATGCTGCGTGTCGGCCGTAGGTGCAAGAGAGTAGGTGGATCTGTGCGTCTCTCTTTAAAGTCTGGGAAAGGTCACACCTCTCAGGGTTGACTTGACCAATGAGGAAGGCCAAATCTTCCAAGCGGGAAGATTCCTCTGTTGGAGATTTTATGGCTCTTTGTTTCAAGCGTGCTCATTTGCATGTGCAGCTGGATTGGTTGCCGATGAAGAAACTATTAAAGATTCTTGTAAAACTAATATGTTGCGTAGCTATCGACACATCATATACACAATCATTTCAATCTTCAAAGTACAAATTTATAGAGACCAAACATGGTATAGGTGAGGTTACACTGACCATTGGTTCTATCATGGAATATGCATAAAACAAAAATATCATACAGAAAACACTACATAAGACAGTACTAATCATACACACAATGTCCTGGGGTGCATGTTCATTTATCAATTTGTCTATAAATTAATGCAGGAAAGTCGGTTCTAAGGACCATGGATCTTTCCTATAGCGATTTCGGATGCAGCCATGGTCTCAGCCTCAGACGTCACGCCCACGGACCATTGGCTGTACGTCTAATGCATATGGCACACTTATCTGGAAACACTTCAGGAGTTTCGAAGTCATCATCTGATTGGTTGAATTCTACAGGATGTCCACGAGACGTGTGTGTTGCATTCTTTAACAGTCCGCCTGGAAACAAATGCCGCGACTCCAAACTCCCTTGACCAATGAAAGCTGCGATAGACCTTCTGCTGTTAGTCTGATGGTCTGGCTACGCAAGACTACCGCAGGCAGAAAACAAAAGAATAGGAAGTTTCATCAGCAAAACTTGAAATGGCTCAGCGATTTACTCCAGAGCAAGTATAACACAATCAAATATTAGTGTCAATGTCACTTGATGTTGGATCCGGTGAAGAAGCTGTCAGCGATCAAAGTATTGATTTTGAAGATGTTGAAACCGATAGTTTTGGAGAATATGGTTAAGATGGAAAATATGAGCCAGATGCTGAATGCACTGGGAAATGAGCTCTGTTGAGGACAGTGATGATGGTATAAAACATCTGCTCAAACTTCAGAAACTGAAACAGAAACCATTAAAAAGTAACATGCCCATAATGTTTGCAAAATGCTAAAATAGAAAATCGCTTCACGTTTGCATAACCAATAAAAAAATTAAAACATTAAAAATTCAGAGAAGAAATAACATTTTCATAACTTTATAAGAACACTAGCAACACATTCTTAGAAAATGTTTTTGTTATCTGGTTTAGCAATACTACAGAAACTTTATTGTCCCAACACTTCAAAAATCTATGTGCTTCCCACTAAGACATACCACCTTTAAAGTTCTACAGTATCTACAGTAGGGTAAATAGCTTACAATGCATGGGTTTTCTTAACATCACTGTTATTTGTCTGATCAAACAGGCAGCACATGTGTCATGGTTGTCAACTTTGAATGGGAGAAGAGATATCAAAAGTCTTGAAGACAGACAATCTAACACACCTAGTGTGAGGTCCCCGGCGGACAGCGAGAAAGAGTTCAGGGATGGGCCATGGCCGAATGAACGATGGGGGTCCAATCTCTCAAAAGCACTGAATCAAATCATTGCTTCCAGCTGCAGAACGAGATATGTGGAGTGTGTGTATGAGGCAGAGAAAGAGTATGTGAGAAAAGGTGACAGAGTGTTCTTCTTGATAAAGTCCTCAGATGAAAAGAAGCTAGGCCCACTGAGGACTTCCATCTGTGTGCTTCTTATAATCTTAGTCTCCACAAGGAATAAAGGAGAGATAGCATGTGAGAACACAGAATTAATAGAATGGGGGAAATAAAATGTAGAATGGGCATGTGGCATTTGGAAGTGGTTACATTTTTCCCCAAAAAACACAACACACATTCTTATTGAATTTCCAAAAGGGTGAATTCCTTGTCGGAGCCATAGTTGTTTACACACAACACAACTGCTTTTCCATTGTTTTTCTATGTGTACATGCACTAGACGGACATTTGACCGTTGCGCTCGTGTCTTTTGCATTTGTTTTAAATCTGGTGTGTCTAGAGTGTAACAGTCAGGTTCCAGAAGTAAAAACTTCATTCAAACATCTGTTGAATCTGCCAGCCTGTATTAGTTCAACTTACTTTTAAAATAATCGTGTTTAACAGTGGAATTTGTGGTGAAAAACTACATTACCCATGATGCTATACAGACTATTTCATTAATGAGTCGAAACCAGAAATGGTCTTATTATCAGGAGATATGATGGTCTGTGGCTCTACCATTGGAGAAAGCGTAATGGCTTACTTGGATCACATGTGCCTTGATAACCAATCACATTACAGCCTTGACATCATTGAATTTGTTGTTTTCATACATAAATGAGCATAGTTATTATTCACCTCATAGCTGGTGGGCTTTGTTCGTGGTTATAACGTTTTATAAAAAGGTCACGTCCGTGACGTCGGTGGAAGTACCGACCCAGTGCCCAGTGCCGAAAAACCCAGTGCCAACTTAAAAATTGTCCGACATTGTTGTTTTACCTTTATTTTTGTAAAGAGCCTTTGATTTAGTCTTTGCACGTTCGTTTTAACACTGGGTCGGTACTTCCACGTACGTCACAGACGTGACCTTTCCGACGTGATGACGTCATACCTCGTGAAGAAGCACAACACCGAAGTCGCACATTTGTGGTTAAAAAGTATATAAATCTTTATTTTTTTGGAAAATGACCGATGGTTTCGCTAGATAAGACCCTATTCCTTGGCTGGGATCGTGCAGAGCCCTCTGAAGCCCTTTAAAGCCCTTTGAAACTGCATTGATTTGGACCTTCAACCTGTTGGTTGCCATTGAAGTCCATTATGTGGAGAAAAATCCTGGAATGTTTTCCTCAAAAAACTTAATTTCTTTTCGACTGAAGAAAGAAAGACATGAACATTGTAGGATTGAAAATAATCAAAAATATTTGATATTTGAAATTGAACAAAGACATTTGCTTCACTGTTTTCAACCCCCATCTTTCTTATCAGAAGGGCCATTTGGAATTCCTAAAGACAATGAGATGCTGAAGGCCTGTAGGCCAAAATGTGTCACACCTTTAGTACAGTGGGGGAAGTTTGGTCTGATTGGTCAGTTTGAATGTCTCACATTAGGGTTTCAGTCACATGGTCAAGGAACAGATAAAAAGAAGATGTAACTGTTGCTCTGCCGCTTCTTTTATGCTCTCTCTCTCTTGATTCTCTGGCTCTCTCTCTTCTTGGGGGCCTTCTCTTTGGCTCTTCTCTTCTTTGCTCTCTTCTTCTCTTTGTCTCTTTCTCTCTCTCTCCCTCTCTCTCACTTTCTATCCCTTAGGTAACATTCTATTCATGCTGGGTACGATAAATGGTATACGTTTTTATCATCTCATACATCTATTTTGAAACTATTTTAAGTGTAACCATAACCAGATTTTGTCATTAAATCCTTTCTATTACAAATGATGTGCTAACTAGTTTTGATTTGGTATTGACTTTGAAGTACTATTGCAATACAATATAGTCACCTTCTAGCAACGCTCTCCCACATATTTTGCTATTGTAACTGCGCTTATTTCCGTCGTTGGTATAAGTTGCAGTGGGTGGTAAAGACGAGAAATGTACAGTTCTACCATCTTGCTGATAACGTTTCTTTAGTCATTCGGCAACCCTGCAGCCTGAACCTCTGTAGGCGACCCACCCTTACAACATCTTGGATGAGATGGGGGTGAGTAAATTATCAGGAAATTTTCATTTTGAAGTGAACTAATCCTTTAAAGAAGACTTTTAAATCCCTATGGGAGAAATGAATGGAAAAAATATTTCTGGAACAACACCACTAAAAAAGTGTGCAGGCACTGTCTATTAACAGCCACAGATTCACTACAACCAATAGTTATATAGGTCACAATGAAACAGAAGATTGTGTTCTTTTGTTCTGGATACTATGTTCTGTATGAATCAAATTGATTATCATTAGTGTCATCAGTGTGTCTTGATCTCTGTATATCTCTCTCTCTCTCTCTCCCTCTCTCCCTCCCTCCCTCCACCTTAAAATCTAGCACCTCCCCTTCATTTGCCAGACCTTTTCTTCTCGGTCTCAGAGGGAGAGAACTGAAGAGGAGGAGGGTTTTTCTGTGTGCGTATGCAGCAGAATGTGACTGAAGTGCTGACTGCTTATACCAACTCAGGGAGGACGATATGCGCCGTTGTTCAGCAAAAACATCAAAGTTTGTTTATCACCTCCCTCGTCCTTGATATGAAATCACAGAAATTTACTATTGTGTTTTCTTTCTTGCTGTGAGCTCAAATAGTCCATTATCTGCTTTTATCACAATTCAGTTTTTCAGAGTATGTTCACCATTTCATCTGAAATCATGAGATTGTCTGTGTCTCAGACTCTTAGTTCATTTTATTGTTTTGCAAAATCTAAAGGTTATTTGAGGTTCATTTTTCTCCCTAAGGTGCTTGTTTGCA
This sequence comes from Coreius guichenoti, assembly GCA_039654105.1. Classification (NCBI taxonomy): domain Eukaryota; kingdom Metazoa; phylum Chordata; class Actinopteri; order Cypriniformes; family Gobionidae; genus Coreius; species Coreius guichenoti. Next base: position 33,373,410 of record CM077169.1, read on the forward strand.
GCAAAGTTTACATCTCAAGAGAGAATACTATCTTTTGAACAGGACATTTCACATTGTTAATTTATAATCTCAAATCTTTATTTTAAAAGCAATGCATGATTTCTATTCTATTAGTGGCACCAAATGCAAATGCAAAAATTATGATTGTTTCTTAACTGGATTCTGGTTCATCTGTGGCCTTTGAGAGAGTTTTCTGTGAAGGCTATGCAAATCACTACTGATCAAACATATAAATAACTTCAATATAATTTATTACCAAAACATGTTTTTATATTATACACTTCCAAACACAGATGATCTCTCCCTGATATTTTTATATAAAAAAAAAAACAATTCATTAAATTTGACTAACATATACACTCACCTAAAGGATTATTAGGAACACCATACTAATACTGTGTTTGACCCCCTTTCGCCTTCAGAACTGCCTTAATTCTACGTGGCATTGATTCAACAAGGTGCTGAAAGCATTCTTTAGAAATGTTGGCCCATATTGATAGGATAGCATCTTGCAGTTGATGGAGATTTGTGGGATGCACATCCAGGGCACGAAGCTCCCGTTCCACCACATCCCAAAGATGCTCTATTGGGTTGAGATCTGGTGACTGTGGGGGCCATTTTAGTACAGTGAACTCATTGTCATGTTCAAGAAACCAATTTGAAATGATTCGAGCTTTGTGACATGGTGCATTATCCTGCTGGAAGTAGCCATCAGAGGATGGGTACATGGTGGTCATAAAGGGATGGACATGGTCAGAAACAATGCTCAGGTAGGCCGTGGCATTTAAACGATGCCCAATTGGCACTAAGGGGCCTAAAGTGTGCCAAGAAAACATCCCCCACACCATTACACCACCACCACCAGCCTGCACAGTGGTAACAAGGCATGATGGATCCATGTTCTCATTCGGTTTACGCCAAATTCTGACTCTACCATCTGAATGTCTCAACAGAAATCGAGACTCATCAGACCAGGCAACATTTTTCCAGTCTTCAACTGTCCAATTTTGGTGAGCTCGTGCAAATTGTAGCCTCTTTTTCCTATTTGTAGTGGAGATGAGTGGTACCCGGTGGGGTCTTCTGCAGTTGTAGCCCATCCGCCTCAAGGTTGTGCGTGTTGTGGCTTCACAAATGCTTTGCTGCATACCTCGGTTGTAACGAGTGGTTATTTCAGTCAAAGTTGCTCTTCTATCAGCTTGAATCAGTCGGCCCATTCTCCTCTGACCTCTAGCATCAACAAGGCATTTTCGCCCACAGGACTGCCGCATACTGGATGTTTTTCCCTTTTCACACCATTCTTTGTAAACTCTAGAAATGGTTGTGCGTGAAAATCCCAGTAACTGAGCAGATTGTGAAATACTCAGACCGGCCCGTCTGGCACCAACAACCATGCCACGCTCAAAATTGCTTAAATCACCTTTCTTTCCCATTCTGACATTCAGTTTGGAGTTCAGGAGATTGTCTTGACCAGGACCACACCCCTAAATGCATTGAAGCAACTGCCATGTGATTGGTTGATTAGATAATTGCATTAATGAGAAATTGAACAGGTGTTCCTAATAATCCTTTAGGTGAGTGTATATATATATATATATAAAATTATAAAGTAGAATTGTTGTGCTGGGTTGCTTCCTCTGATGGACCACTATTATTTCCCAAAAACTCCTACCACCTTTTTCGCCTTGTCTTCCATATTTTAGCATTTAAAAAAGTTACATACTTCACTTTTAAATTACATTTCTCAAGATCTATCTATGCAAAGTAATCCATCCAAAAATACAGCTCTTGTAATTATATGAGCTTCTCTAGTCCTGCTTTCCTGCCCATAACATGAGAGCCTTGTTACATGAGGAAATTATGGGCTAAATGGACTTTTAAGAGGGTTTTCTAAGTGCTAAGATGGACTGGGGTCTTGTCCTGTCACCTTAAGTATTTAGCACTCTCTGATGGACGCTATTTGGGTTCAAGCTACACCACTTTACATTGAAATTACCATTCTGTAAGCGAGCCCTTTAGTTAGAAGCTGTTTCCCCTCCCCTTTACTGTCAACCCCCTTTTTGAGCATAGACGTGCAGAAAACAGCATAAAACATTTATTTTATTTTATACATAATATATATTTTACAAAATAATTTTAATCTAAAAATGCTATAAAATCAAAGCCATATATCTACCCAAGTTGTGTTCCAAATTTGAAGTTGATATCACAAAAATTGCACTGTACCGAAAATAGCCACCGAGTGTAACCCATATTCCATTGTTTTTTGTTTTTTTTATGTGTTCTTCTGTCACAAATTAATCAATTTCTGTCACAATATCACTTCTATCACAAAACAATCACCAAATATGGAACCTTGAGTCTCAGATCTTTCTAAAGATATGTGTTTTATCAAGAATAGAAAAAGTTTTGACTATAAAATTGTGCAGTAAATTTTGTAATATGAAAAAAAAATTATTTTGTAATTTTGTAATATGAAACAATTTAAGTACTGTTTCCATGGTAACGCAATGTCCGATTTCAAAATGGTCTTCACAGGATGAATACTGAGGGTGTAAGCTTTCGAATGGTACCTAATTTATGATGATTAATAAAACATGTGATAGGAAAAAAAGGAAATAATAAAACAGCGTCAAGCATTCAGTTTTTGTTTGAGAGTGTTTCCAAAGAGATTGTTAAAGCGCTGTTTTGGTACCAACACCAGACATCCTATTGAAAGAAGACCAAAAATGATTCTTAGCTTGTCCTGCATTTCCCTATAGGATTATTCTAAATCAGAGGCACTTCCTTTGAATAACAATCCAACGTCAATCCCAAACTGTTATCCCAAATCAAGAGGTAGCACAAACTTGAAAGGATAATCTCCCCAAATACAAAAGACAGAACAACTCTTCAGTTTTTTGATGAAAGTAAAAACAATAAGTCCAATGACACATCAGCTTTATTCAACTTTGAGTCTCATCATACACTATATTCCCAAAAGTATTGGGACACCCCTCTAAATCATTGAATTCAGGTGTTCCAATCACTTCCATGGTCACAGGTGTATAAAATCAAGCACCTAGGAATGCAGACTGCTTCTACAAACATTTGTGAAAGAATGGGTCGCTCCCAGGAGCTCAGTGAATTCAAGCATGGTACCGTGATAGGTTGCCACCTGTGCAATAAGTCCATTTGTGAAATTTTCTCACTACTAAATATTCCACGGTCAACTGTTAGTTGAATTATAACAAAGTGGAAGCAATTGGGAACAACAGCAACTCAGCCACGAAGTGGTAGGCCACGTAAAATCACAGAACAGGGTCAGCGCATGCTGAGGCGCACAGTGCGCAGAAGTCGCCAACTTTCTGCAGAGTCAATAGCTACAGACCTCCAAACTTCGTGTGGCCTTCAGATTATCTCAAGAACAGTGCGTAGAGAGCTTCATGGAATGGGTTTCCATGGCCGAGCAGCTGCATCCAAGCCTTACATCACCAAGTGTAATGCAAAGTACAGAGGTGTAAAGATGCAGTGGTGTAAAGCACGCCACCACTGGACTCTAGAGCAGTGGAGACGTGTTCTCTGCAGTGACGAATCACGCTTCTCTGTCTGGCAATCCGATGGACAAGTCTGGGTTTGGCAGTTGCCAGGAGAACGGTACTTGCCTGACTGCATTGTGCCAAGTGTAAAGTTTGGTGGAGGGGGGATTATGGTGTGGGGTTGTTTTTCAGGGGTTGGGCTTGGCCCCTTAGTTCCAGTGAAAGGAACCAAGGCATTTTGGATTTCATGCTCCCAACTTTGTGGGAACAGTTTGGGGATGGCCCTTTCCTGTTCCAACATGACTGCGCACCAGTGCACAAAGCAAGGTCCATAAAGACATGGATGAGCGAGTTTGGTTTGGAGGAACTTGACTGGCCTGCACAGAGTCCTGACCTCAACCCGATAGAACACCTTTGGGATGAATTAGAGCGGAGACTGCGAGCCAGGCCTTCTCATCCAACATCAGTGCCTGACCTCACAAATGCGCTTCTAGAAGAATGGTCAAAAATTCCCCTAAACCTTGTGGAAAGCCTTCCCAGAAGAGTTGAAGCTGTTACAGCTGCAAAGGGTGGGCCAACTCCATATTAAACCCTACGGATTAAGAATGGGATGTCATTAAAGTTCATGTGCATGTTAAGGCAGGCGTCCCAAAACTTTTGGCAATATAGTGTATAATACAGATGCTATATGACAAATTTCTGGAGAGATTATGAAAAAAACATCAGGCCTGAAGTCCAAATCGCAATCCGCAATATTGTAGCATGAAAGTTGCAGCTATTTCACTACAGAAATAATAAATGAATGTTAGGTATTTGGTAATGCACTCTATTCATCTTTTTGAATGCTGCTAATGGCACAAAACACACTGCATGAACTCTGCAAATTCAAAAGGAAGCTTAATTTAATATCAATCAATCAAAAGCTACTGTTCAGTGACTTTAGTGTAAGAGCAGAAAGAAGTGGTTTATGGAGGGGCAAACAGCATATGAAGGGAGAGAGATCGCTCCGCATGGTTAAAAGCCCCTCAGCATTGGAAACGTGTTTGTGTGTGGGTGTACAGTTTCTGATTTGCACACAATGGCTCATCAGTTCCTGGGTTACAGCTCCTGTTGTAAGCTATTAATCACATTATGCATGCCTAATGACGTAAAAATAATTCAAATCATAGAAATGACCATTCTGAAGCTACTGACAAAATAAAACATCATTTACTGTATTTATTCATGCGTTTTGTGTGATATTCATCCCACAATCTAATGGCTAGTCACAGAGGAAATCGGAAGTTTTTCATCAAACCAGAACCAAGTTCACGAAGAACAGAGCAGAATAAGGAAAAAAACACAAGAAAAAGGTTTTGAAACCTGCTTTAACCTCTTAAAGGGTTAGTTCACCCAAAAATGTTAATATCCCATAATTTACTCACCCTCAAGCCATCCTATGTGTATATGACTTTCTTCTTTCAGCCAAACACAATTGGAGTTATATTAAAAAAATATCCTGGCTCTTCCAAGCATTATAATGGGAGTGAATGGTACCTTAGATTTTGAAGCCCAAAAAAGTGCATCCATCCATCATAAAAGTAATCTATATGGCTCCGGGCGGTTAATAAAGGCCTTCTGAAGCTAAGTGATGCGTTTTTGTGCGAAAAATATCCATATTTATAACTTTACTATAATCACTGGCGTATGCGAGTCGAGTTCCCAGCGGAAGAGTGACCTCTGACCCGACACATGACGTATTGAAAAACACGGAAGCGCAGAGGATAGAGCAAAACAAAACACCGGTCACGAATTAGAAGTCTTAAATGAGAATTTTTAAAGAGAAATTCAGAGGAGCTTGAGTTTGTTGCCCAGCCCTATTTGTTTGAACTCTCACGCTACTTCTACATCCTACGTCATGCGTTGGGTCAGAGGTTTACTGGCTTCCGGTAACGGCCGTACCCGAGTCGAGTTCCGGCGGAAGAGTCGAGTTTAAACTCTCATTTAAGACTTCTAATTCGTAAGCGGTGTTTTGTTTTGCTCTATCCTCTGCGCTTCCGTGTTTTTCAATATGTCATGCGTCGGGTCAGAGGTCACTCTTCCGCTGGAAACTCGACTCGCATGCGGCTGTTACCGGAAGCCAGTGATTATAGTTTATAAAGTTATAAATACATACAAAAACTCATCGCTTCGCTTCAGAAGGCCCTTTATTAACCACCTGGAGCCATATGGATTACTTTTATGATGGATGGATGCACTTTTTTGGGCTTCAAAATCTAAGGTACCATTCACTCCCATTATAAAGCTTGAAAGAGATATTTTTTAATATAACTCTGATTGTGTTTGGCTGAAAGAAGAAAGTCATATACACCTAGGATGGCTTGAGGGTGAGTAAATCATGGGATAATTTTCATTTTTGGGTGAATAATCTTTAACAACGCTCATGCATGAGATGCTGAAAAAGCAGCGAGAAGCAATGCAACGTTGAAATATGTCCGTCTACGCTCTGGCACATGTTTGCAAACAAAAACAATTAATATTAGCTCACAATGCATCAGAATAGATAATAATAACTGTTCTCAAGTTTTTTAAGGCGGTGTGTCCACCCAACTGTGGGCACTTGATGTTCCAAGCATTATTTTTCATATTAATATTGTAGTAGGCCGGGGATGTCATCTGGAACAGTCTTGGATACATGGAGACCAGCAATATGAACTTCTCCTCCATTGTTGTTTGGTCATTGTACAAGTAGAATGTGACTGCTGATCCCATGCCTCCTCCACTGTGAATGAACGGCTGGGTAAAAGTTGTCAGTGATGAATAAAGTTGGACATTTTTCAACTCTTGGTGACCAGAAGGGAAAAAAATTATGAAGCAGCGAGAAGTGGTGAAACTGTCCAAGACATCCCTATAGTGCAAGCCATAAGAGAGCTTTACAACAACTAACTGACATCAGAGCTTCTGTTTAACTGGCATTGATGTCTGGGGAAATGTACTGTACCAGTGATTTCAGAGGTGTTGGGGCTGATTGAATTAGTTTCATTGCTTGGCATTGGAGCCAAGTCAATGTCAGGCACCTTTGTCATATCAGCTTAATTAAATCAATAAATCACCCCTCGGGGTCCCTAATTCAAGACACACAATTCAGTTCAGTGCAACACTAACTTTATGAATTTCCCAGGGAGACAGAGCAAAAGAGTCATTTCAGTCCCCACTAAAATTTTTCTTGTGGTTGAAAACTGTAAACAGGATTTATGCATTTTAATTAAGCGTTTCTAGAATTACCTTTATTTACGAGTACAGAGGCCAGGCTGAGGGAATTGGTCCATTACTGGTGTCTGGGGACTCTAGATTTTTCTTTCTCTCTCATTGTTCCTACAACATAAGGACACAATTCTTGCACGGCTATACATGTTACACATGAGCAAACATCACATTTAAATCTGAATGTCATTGATTTGTAAGGCTGCGGGGTTCTGGTATAGCCAAATCTATGGATCAGGTAATTGAAAAGGCACAAATTTGGCAGGAAGGATGGAAGCCAAGGCTGCAGAAAAATGCTCAGAGAGAGAGGAATGAAATTGGAATTAAAGTGGAAATCTGGAAAAATTCAGCACAAATCTCTCACACGCCACAGGTGACAGTATATGCGATATATTGTATATCTGTAATGAGGTGAAACTGAGGCTAACACGTCACATTTAATTACGGCCTGTCAGAGTTCGCTGCAAGTTTAGTCTTTTCTGTGGCATTAATGGAAGATGCCATATTAGATAACTATATAACTTTGTGACTTAAGTTATACTGAGATTTGGTGATAGGTTTATTGGGAAAGCCATTGTCATTGTCCTTCATAATAAAATATTCATAAAATTGCTTTCCCGTCGCTTTTACTGCTGTACTCTGACTGTCTATGGCTTCTGTGGGAATATATCAGTACGTCACATAAATGAAAAGACACTCGCTCTTTATCAGGAGAACTGAATTATCTGTTGTTTGGATGACTGAACTGCCTTTGTTATGGCCAGAGGGACCCCTGCTGGAGAGAGTTGAAAATGTTTATTTTAATTTTTTTAGTGTGTGTGTAGATAGATAGATAGATAGATAGATAGATAGATAGATAGATAGATAGATAGATAGATAGATAGATAGATAGATAGATAGATAGATAGATAGATAGATGGTACCACAGTAATAACTTCTGATTTCAGCAGGCTCTTGCTGTTTTGTGTACGATATGGATCAGATAGTCAGTGAGTGGACCATAATCACTCCTTGGGAGTATTTACAATATGGAATCATGTTTTGAATCATATTCTTTAGCTTTCTGTAAGCACTGACATTTTTAGCTGCCTCTGGGGAGTTTAAGGCATTATTTCCTGTAAAGCTGCTTTGGAACCATGTGTATTGGGAAAAGTGCTATATAAATAGATTTAAATTAAAGTGTGTAAAATGTATGTTTCAATGGACAGTAAAATCACGTCAAAAGCCTTCATTCCTGTACTAATTTAATGGTAGCTACTCATTTTATGTTAATGGGCCTGTAATACCACTTTTAACCAAACGAGGGCAACACAAACACAATTTTGTATTCGTGTCACTTTAGCTTCCTGTGTTATATGGCTCAGTTGATCTTAAACATGACTTTTCTTAATGGCTAATGGGACTGCAGCTGCTAAAAGGTCAGCAGGTCATGGAATTAACTTCAGTTCATGAGTTAAATTTATCAAAATCAGGAATATTGCATAAGTTGTTAACTAACATTTCAAAAATAAAATAATAAAATAAAATAAAATAAAATAAAAAACAGCTTTAAAACCTGATGGCCACTGTCACAGAAAAATGTATGGAAATTGAATATTAAAAAAATGAATATATTCCTATTTTATATAATAATAATAATAATAATATATTTGTTTAATATTTCATAAATGTATATAATAATATAATATTTTATATTTACAAATGAAAGAAAAAGTTTACTATTTAGAAAAGTGTGTGACCCTGCACACAACATCACCACCACAATGCAGTCTGCAAACTAGGGTTGAATGCCTCGAACAGGATGTGCACATTTTAATGGAATCCGATGTTTCTCTTGTTCAACTAATGAACTAATTTGTCAGAGGCTAATAAAGCCAATGCGTTTCACTTTCTAAGCCCTAAGAGTAGCTTTCAGTAAGCTTGTTTGTTTATTTATCTTTTTTTCATCTCACTGAATAGGTCAGTACTTGGAGTTCAGAAATGAAGCAGGCCTAAAGGCTTCTGAGCCAATCTAGTTTTTTTTTCTGTTTTCATTGTTATTGTCTCTCATAAAGGAGCTCTTGGAATGTGGTTGCCTGAGGGCATTCAGTGAGAAAGCTAATGAAAAACTTGAGTGGAGCGGACTAAACATCCGAGAACATACACTACAGACTTACAAGAGAACAGCTTGTTTCTGAACTGGCAGGGAGCCCGAGCCTTTTTGATACATGTGACATTAGAACAGCATAAATGATTCTTGACACAGACATGCCTTGTATGAAGCCTAATATGGGATTGTGATGATTCTGGTTTTGTTAATGAGTGTATGTGTGTGTGTTTTGTGCAAGCAGAAGGCTTGCATTGGCCAGCAGTAGGACAGCAGTACTCTCGCAGGGCTCCTTTGCAGGCAGGAGTCACAGATGGGCAGCTGTCACGGACACTGAACCTCATCAGAGCCACAAATGCTTCCTGCAACCAACCGTCCAGAGAATCTGCACTGAAGATACTTCTCTTACTTTCCAGAACAACGAACAAGTTTTCTAATGTAGGTCAACAGAGGAACATATTATGTTTTTCATGTATGTTCCAGCAAAATATGTTTGTTTTTTTTCACAACACAGCAAGTATTTGGAATTGACAACCATATTTTATAACAGGTGTGACTCCCAAACTGTCCTGTTCACACTTACATACCGTATTCGAGTTGTGACTGTATGAACCAATGTCAATCACCTTTTTTGTTCTCATGCTAGACATACAGTACATTTCACCAACTAATGATGTTGACGTCCATAATGCTGGCAAATCTTATAGCAGTTGGCAAGAAAAGAATCCAGGTAGTCCAAAACACACATTCAACCCACACACAGAATCACATTCAGGGTTGCCAGGTTTTCACAACAAAACCTGCCCAATTGCTACTCAAAACCAGCCCAAAACAAGCCTTTCAAGCCTTTCAAGCCTTTTCGCGTTTCAGGGGGGTCCCCCGGTAAAAATTGTGTTCCGGGGGGTTAAATCTGCCTTTTTTTTAGCAGGGTTACCCTGCTAAAATTTGCATTCCCGAGGCTAAATATCACATTACTGGGGTCGCTTCAACCCGCGGATATGAAAAACAGCCTGCGGCAACAGTGTTAAAGTAGCCCAAAGTAGCAGGAAAACTTGGAGACTTGGCAACACTATTGTAATGTATGTTTTATAAAATGTATCTTCCAAATAGTCAGTTTTATTTTTCAATGAGTCGGCATGAAATAGTCGGCATTGCGACTATTGTGATGTATATCTGAGTAAAACAGCTTTTCGAACAAGAAAAAAAAATAGGGCGGGACTTGATTTTGTCCATCAGGAATTGATTGGATTGTTGGATTGCTAGGGTTAGGGTTAAGGTGGATGCTGTGATCTCATATGTGCGACAGATTGTCCCGCTTTCGCGCCAGTAAATACATCATCACAGAAGAAAAGAGATGTCGCTGCAAGAGGGAGGGGAAGTTATTTTGATTAAAGATTGTGAGGGTACATGAATTAAAAAAAAAAAATGACAGATAAATAATTTTTAATAAATATACTGCAATATTCCATGAAAAAAAATGACAAAGAATTATAAATTTTTATTTCATAGTGACTTTAAGAATGAGCTCTAGAATGGTTTCACTGATACCACAATTAAATGATATGGAAGCCCGTTTCCGCCACAATTGAGTAAAAAGATATAATTCTTTAAGTCATAATAATGAGAAACTTTCTCATAATAATGACTTAACATCTCATAATAATGAGAAACTTTCTCGTAATAATGACTTAACATCTCATAATAATGAAAAACTTTCTCGTAATAATGACTTAACATCTCGTAATAATGAGAAACTTTCTCGTAATAATGACTTAACATCTCATAATAATGAAAAACTTTCTCGTAATATTGACTTAACATCTCATAATAATGAGAAACTTTCTTGTAATAATGACTTAACATCTCGTAATAATGAGAAACTTTCTCATAATGACTTAACATCTCGTAATAATGAGAAACTTTCTCGTAATAATGACTTAACATCTCGTAATAATGAGAAACTTTCTCGTAATAATGACTTAACATCTCGTAATAATGAGAAACTTTCTCGTAATAATGACTTAACATCTCGTAATAATGAGAAACTTTCTCGTAATAATGACTTAACATCTCGTAATAATGAGAAACTTTCTCGTAATAATGACATAATATCTCGTAATAATGAGAAACTTTCTCGTAATAATGAGAAACTTTCTCGTAATAATGACATAATATCTCGTAATAATGAGAAACTTTCTCGTAATAATGACTTAACATCTCGTAATAATGAGAAACTTTCTCGTAATAATGACTTAACATCTCATAATAATGAGAAACTTTCTCGTAATAATGACTTATCTCATAATAATGAGAAACTTTCTCGTAATAATGACTTATCTCGTAATAATGAGAAACTTTCTCGTAATAATGACATAACATCTTGTAATAATGAGAAACTTTCTCGTAATAATGACTTAACATCTCATAATAATGAGAAACTTTCTCGTAATAATGACTTAACATCTCGTAATAATGAGAAACTTTCTCATAATAATGACTTATCTCATAATAATGAGAAACTTTCTCGTAATAATGACTTAACATCTCGTAATAATGAGAAACTTTCTCGTAATAATGACATAACATCTTGTAATAATGAGAAACTTTCTCGTAATAATGACTTAACATCTCATAATAATGAGAAACTTTCTCGTAATAATGACTTAACATCTCGTAATAATGAGAAACTTTCTCGTAATAATGACTTATCTCATAATAATGAGAAACTTTCTCGTAATAATGACTTAACATCTCGTAATAATGAGAAACTTTCTCGTAATAATGACTTAACATCTCATAATAATGAGAAACTTTCTCGTAATAATGACTTAACATCTCATAATAATGAGAAACTTTCTCGTAGTAATGACTTAACATCTCATAATAATGAGAAACTTTCTTGTAATAATGACTTAACATCTCGTAATAATGAGAAACTTTCTCATAATAATGACTTAACATCTCGTAATAATGAGAAACTTTCTCGTAATAATGACTTAACATCTCGTAATAATGAGAAACTTTCTCGTAATAATGACTTAACATCTCGTAATAATGAGAAACTTTCTCGTAATAATGACTTAACATCTCGTAATAATGAGAAACTTTCTCGTAATAATGACATAATATCTCGTAATAATGAGAAACTTTCTCGTAATAATGAGAAACTTTCTCGTAATAATGACTTAACATCTCGTAATAATGAGAAACTTTCTCGTAATAATGACTTAACATCTCATAATAATGAGAAACTTTCTCGTAATAATGACTTATCTCATAATAATGAGAAACTTTCTCGTAATAATGACTTATCTCGTAATAATGAGAAACTTTCTCGTAATAATGACATAACATCTTGTAATAATGAGAAACTTTCTCGTAATAATGACTTAACATCTCATAATAATGAGAAACTTTCTCGTAATAATGACTTAACATCTCGTAATAATGAGAAACTTTCTCATAATAATGACTTATCTCATAATAATGAGAAACTTTCTCGTAATAATGACTTAACATCTCGTAATAATGAGAAACTTTCTCGTAATAATGACATAACATCTTGTAATAATGAGAAACTTTCTCGTAATAATGACTTAACATCTCATAATAATGAGAAACTTTCTCGTAATAATGACTTAACATCTCGTAATAATGAGAAACTTTCTCGTAATAATGACTTATCTCATAATAATGAGAAACTTTCTCGTAATAATGACTTAACATCTCGTAATAATGAGAAACTTTCTCGTAATAATGACATAACATCTTGCACGCACGCACACACACTTGTTGGTTGGATGGTGTTGTAACCGACAGGGAAACAGTGAGTTCTGCTGCCGAACAGTTGCAACAGAAATATGAGGTTGTGATCGGGCAGCAGTTTTCATTCAACCGTAAATATAGCTTATACTCCTGTAAAAATGATATTGTATGTTTCAATAAATGGCGCATGTGACAAATTCAACCAGAGTAGCCTATTTAATCAATACCAGAATCAAAAGGAGCTTTATTGCCAAGTAGGCTATGTTTGCACACACAAGGAATTTGTTTTGGTGACATAGGAAGCTACACAGAGACAACAGTACACAGATAGTAAAATAAAAAATAAATAATAAAACTAAATTAATAAGATAGCACATATAATGCTTGCTGCCCGCCTCGCTTGATGTGCTGGAAGCTGCTGCCCGCATGTGCAAATTGCGCATGCGTGGATTGTCATAATTACGAGAAAGTTTCTCATTATTACGAGATGTTAAGTCATTATTACGAGAAAGTTTCTCATTATTACGAGATGTTAAGTCATTATTACGAGAAAGTTTCTTATTATTATGAGATGTAAAGTCATTATTACGAGAAAGTTTCTCATTATTACGAGATGTTAAGTCATTATTACGAGAAAGTTTCTCATTATTACGAGATGTTAAGTCATTATTACGAGAAAGTTTCTCATTATTATGAGATGTAAAGTCATTATTACGAGAAAGTTTCTCATTATTATAAGATGTTAAGTCATTATTACGAGAAAGTTTCTCATTATTACGAGATGTTAAGTCATTATTACGAGAAAGTTTCTCATTATTATGAGATGTTAAGTCATTATTACGAGATGTTAAGTCATTATTACGAGAAAGTTTCTCATTATTACGAGATGTTAAGTCATTATTACGAGAAAGTTTCTCATTATTACGAGATGTTAAGTCATTATTACGAGAAAGTTTCTCATTATTACGAGATGTTAAGTCATTATTACGAGAAAGTTTCTCATTATTACGAGATGTTAAGTCATTATTACGAGAAAGTTTCTCATTATTACGAGATGTTAAGTCTTTATTACGAGAAAGTTTCTCATTATTACAAGATGTTAAGTCATTATTACGAGAAAGTTTCTCATTATTACGAGATGTTAAGTCATTATTACGAGAAAGTTTCTCATTATTATGAGATGTTAAGTCTTTATTACGAGAAAGTTTCTCATTATTATGAGATGTTAAGTCAATATTATGAGAAAGTTTCTCATTATTATGAGATGTTAAGTCAATATTATGAGAAAGTTTCTCATTATTACGAGAAAGTTTCTCATTATTATGAGATGTTAAGTCATTATTACGAGATGTTAAGTCATTATTGCGAGAAAGTTTCTCATTATTACGAGATGTTAAGTCATTATTACGAGAAAGGTTCTCATTATTATGAGATGTTAAGTCATTATTACGAGAAAGTTTCTCATTATTATGAGATGTTAAGTCATTATTATGAGAAAGTTTCTCATTGTTATGAGATGTTAAGTCATTATTATGAGAAAGTTTCTCATTGTTATGAGATGTTAAGTCATTATTATGAGAAAGTTTCTCATTATTATGAGATGTTAAGTCATTATTATGAGAAAGTTTCTCATTATTACGAGATATTATGTCATTATTATGAGAAAGTTTCTCATTATTATGACTTAAAGAATTATATTTTTTTACCCAATTCTGGCGGAAACGGGCTTCCATAAAATGATCTGTGCAATGCTTACAAAAACATATTAGCTTTTCTTCACACAGAGAAATAGAGCATGCAGTGTCTTTAGTAAAAAAAAATGACATAAAATAACAAGAACATGTTTTCACGCAAGGTCTGTCATTTATATTGACCATAATCAATGTATTTATTAAATGTGAAGAAATATTCAGTGATCTCAGAGTTTCATTTCTCATTTTGATGAAGAGAATTTCAAGACAAGCAGTTTAAATTTGGATAAAAATAGCCCATGTATTGCCAGTAAGGACAAAAACATGCCTTGTGATCTGTAGGCAAATCAACATCTTCTCTAAAATGTGAAAGCTGAGACCTACAACAGGTGTTTTGATGAGTCATTTGGCCATAAATTACAAGAGAGGCCAAAACATTAGCTGATTAATTGAGATTTAGTCAGTCATAAGAGGAGTTCATCATTACCGTTTTAATGTGGTATACACAAGACTTGCTCACTACAGTGTAAACACATTACTTCTGGATGTCTTGCCTATTCCTTTTGCTTATTCAATTCCAAAAAAAGGGAAGAGGAAGTGTGTTCTATTTAGTGTCCACATGTAAATTCCACCCTCAGCAAAATACAGATTCTGCCCTTTCTTATCAGAGAAATCTTGTTAAAATGCTTGCTACGACAAGTTATATAAGCTCAGTGCTCAAGTGCTGTTGGTCATTAATGCTTCTTCAGTTAAGCGGTTTGCCTCAAGAAGGGACAGGAATGATAAATGTGATTTCTCATTGATCAACCTCACTTTTCAGCCATTTGAAAGGACACACAGATGTTAGTCTGCAGTGAGTGGCAGTTTTCTCCCTGCTCACAACAGAAATGTTGCAGGACCGTGTGGGAGCAACTGTACACTTTTTATTCAACATGGTTTCTTGTCAGCAGTGAATTCACAACACTTTTTACCACAATTTTGAGTAAATTCTTGCCACTGGCACAGACAAATGTAAGCTTATATTTACAGGTTACACTGTAAAAAAGCAGCACTATTACTTTTGCAGTAACACTTTAAAATAAGGTGTCATTTGTTAACATTAAAGGGGGGGTCTAATGATATTTCATGCATTCTGACTTATTTACACTGTTAAGAGTTGGATTATCATGCTAAACATGGCCAACATTTCAAAAAACGAGTATGACGGAGTATTTCTGTACCAAATACACTCCTTCAGGATTCATATAAGTTTCGTAAAGTTTTTTTTTCGATTTTTTACGGCCATCATCAACGAGGTTCGTTCAGGTTACAGAAGCCGTCGGCAGCGCTGTCATTTTAGTATTTTATCAAGAGTTTTCTATAGTGCTGGTTTCTGTGTTTTATGCATGTTTATTGTTTATTCGTGCGTGTACCTACAGAAGGTTGACTGTTGTTACTGTGTTAATGTGCTGATGTATTTGTTGTTCTTGTTGCTCTGCATGGCTTGTATCCTGTGCTGAGAATCCTTTTTTTTTTTTTTTGATGTTCGTTGTGATGTCCTGTCTTGTAAATTTCTTTTATTTGTCATTTTAATGGTTTCTAAAACATCTTGCCAAAGGACTGCAGTTGAAAATTAGCCAGCTGGCTAACACTGGCACATTTACAGAAATGTTGATTAATGTGTGTTGTCCTTATAAATAAATATATAAAATATATATATATACAATGTCACTAAAGAATATATATATATATATATATATATATATATATATACAATGTCACACCAAAAGCGTGTTTTTGGTTGTGAGGGAAAGATAACCTTGTTCAGCTTCCCAAATAACCCAGCGTTAAGGAAACGGATGCAGTTTGTTTTTCCGGAGCAGCAACGGAGTTCCGCAAGTGTGTTTATTTGTTCCTGGTCATGAGTCGAAACCGCATCAAATGTCTGTGTTTTGTTGGCAATCGGTGCGCAAGTGCATATAATGTAAACAACACAAACGTATAGTGAATCGAAAGTTATCCAGGGATAATGCCATGATGTACTGTGTGTGTGTGCGTCATAGGTGTGTGTGTGCTAGTGAGTGACTCTTTAGCTCCGCCCACTGCACGCCTTCATGAGTTCAGCTGTTTTCGGAAAGAATCAGTACAGCGTATCTGTCTTTTATAAGTATGATAAAACTAAAGACTCTTCGGAGATATGAAGGATGCAATACTACTCTATAGGTACTCAAGATTAACATGAGACTGGCAGAAACTTTGACCCCTTTAATTAATGCATTTGCTAACATGAACTAACAATTAACAATATTTTTACTATTCATCTTTGTTAAGATTAGTCACAATTTCCCCTGTGTCTTGTGTGTTTTGTGTTCAAGGACCTTTATATTGTATTTCTAGTTTCCTGTGATTAGTTCCTGTTTCCTTAGTTTTTTTTGCTCCCTTGTTAGTTTCCATAGTTACCCTTGTTAGTCTCCATGACAACTAATTTTCTACACCTCCTGTTCCTTGTTTACCTCTTGTTGGCCACTGTATAGACCTATATACTACCCCTGTTTCAGTCTTTGTTGGTTGGTTGTTGTCTTTACATCACATTGTAAAGCTGTTGTGGATTATTCTCGTCTTTCTTGTTTGAATTCTTGCCGTCTGCCTTTCCCATTTTGGATTATCTACGTTTCTGTGTTTTGTTAATAAATACTGCTGTGCTTAGATTCTCACCTCCCCTCTTCTCTGCTCACCGTGACAGTAGTGTCACAATCATGTCTTGTTTAGTTTCATTTTCTTGTTCTGTTTAGTTTCATAGTCATGTACTGTTTAGTTTATTTTTAGTTACTGTTTGTTTTTTTTCTGCACAACAATAATTAAATCTTTGATGACTGAATAAGTGCAATTCACCTTTATTCCACAAGGTGGCAATGTCTGATACACAATGATGAAGTGACGTTTCACTCATAGTTACCACAGGCAGAAAACAAAAGAATAGGAAGAATCATCAGCAAAACTTGAAATGGCTCAGCGATTTACAGAGCAAATACTGAACACAATCAAATATTAGTGATGGTGGATCTGGTGAATAAGCTGTCAGCGATCAAAATATTGATTTTGAAGATGTTGAAAATTATAGTTTTGAGAATATGTTTGAGATTGCGAATATGCGAAAGGAGCTCTGACGAAGGACAGTGATGATGGTTTAAAACATTTGCTCAAACTGAACCCTTCCAAACTCCAAAAAGTAACAAAATGTGCTTTATTTTATCTTTCTGGTATTGTTACTCTATTATCAGGAGAGTTTTATATTATCGCGACAAGTAGAGATCCATCTGTGTTAGATATAGATCTGGGTCGCTAATGACCTGAATATGTAATAATGATTGGCCAAACATTCATGCATTTAAGGGTTAAAAGAGTATTAGTAAATGCTGACATTATAGACTAAGATTAATAATGCTGTAGAAGTAATTGTTTATTGTTAGTTCATGTTAACAAATGAACCTTATTGTAAACCAATTTTGCTCATAATTATAGGGAGGGGGATTTGAACAAACCCCAAACACTGAGTATTACACTGTAACTACTGTATAGGATCTTGTCTGTTACCGTTTGTGATATGGATATGAATGAAACCTCAAATTGTGCGACTTGCACTAGGGTTAATGGTTACTGTTCTTGCAAATGCCATTTGCACGATAGACAATAAAACAGTTGAAAAATACCACATAGATCTGATGCAAGGGAAGCTTGAGGGAATGGTCTTTTTTTAAACTTTGGCTATAAACAACAACTCACATTATGCTAACACATTAGCATGATGAAGGAACATTTAGCAGAGTCAAACACCACTATATTTTCTAATTATTCATTGCATTTAGTAGATTAGGAACATAATGCTTCACATATGGTCAAAATGTCGTGAGAGTATGTCTATTGTAACAACATATTGTCATACGCTATAAATACAACATAGGCATATTGAGGGAAATTTTAAACGCACAATTCATGTCCTCTCACTCCATGAACGTCTGATGGAAGCGTATTGATCCAGCTCTCTCATGAGTGGCTTTATTGAATCATCTTGAGAAGTTCTGTGATTGATCGACTGCAAAAATCACTGTTAGCATCACGTGATTTTAACTCACTCCGTGGTTTAGCTTTGTTGTTGGAGATTTCACAAATGATACTCTACATCTACTATTGGTGGCATTATCAGTGTAAACATTTCTTATCTTGTATAAGAAAAGACGTGTCACCAAATATTGTACTCATGTCACTGTAAAGTACAATTAGCATTAAGAATGGTCAGCACTGAGTTTTGACTATATGAGTCAGATTATGGAGAGGAGGAGGCCAGTTCAGAAAATGTCTTCTGGGACTTTCTATAATTTACAGTCTGCCTTCCTGTGGACTCAATGTGAGTTGACAGCAGCCATAAGAAGCTCATGAATAAAACCATGGGTGCTTAAAAGCAAGAGAGGATTCACAAAGATTGTGAATTGCATGTTGTCACTGGCCAAGGGTGATGGGTTGTATGTTTTGGGGTTTTGAAAAAAAGAGATGAGCTCAGTTAATATCTCATAAAGCAAGACTCATGTCCTTGACTTTTCTTATTTCCCTCCATTTCCTAAAAAAAGCTTGAGTAAAACCTAAAGCAGTGTCAGCAAACATTCATAAATGGGCTCACTGAAACCTAAATCACACAAATTTAATGAGAGTTTTATGCATCATTGTTGAACTGTCTTATGCTATATAAAATGCATATACAGTGGGTTCCAGAATGAGGCCACTACTTTTGCGCTCTTTTTTTAATGTGGTACAAAATTTGTATTACAAATTACATTAACCCTTAAATGCATGAATGTTTCGTCAGTCATTAGGCCTATTACATATTCAGGTCATTAGCGACCCGGATCTATATCTAACACAGATGGATCTCTACCTGCCGCGATAATATAAAACTCTCCTGATATTGCAGTAACAATTACAGAAGAATAAAATAAAGCATATTTTGTTACCTTTTGGAGCTTGGAAGGGTTCAGTTTGAGCAGGTGTTTTATACCATCATCACTGTCCTCGTCAGAGCTCATTTCAGTACATTCAGCATCTGGCTCATATTCACAATCTCAAACATATTCTCAAAACTATCATTTTCAACATCTTCAAAATCAATATTTTGATCGCTGACAGCTTCACCAGATCCACCATCAAGTGACAGTGACACTAATATTTGATTGCATCAGTTTTGCTGATGATTCTTCCTATTCTTTTGTTTTCTGCCTGTGGTAACTATGAGTGAAACGTCACTTCATCATTGTGTATCAGACATTGCCACCTTGTGGAATAAAGGTGAATTGCACTTCTTCAGTCATCAAAGATTCAATTATTGTTGTGCAGAAAAAATATACTTACACTGTTACACACCTCGGGACGTTAGCGACCCTATACAATTTTGACAAAAAATGAACAGGAAAACAGACATTCTTTTATAATTTTATTTTTTTCTTATTATATTGTTTAAAATGAATTGATTGAGCAATACTAAGAAGATTGATGTCTAACTTAAAAAAATTAAAGAGGAGGAAGGTAGTGAATGACGTCCCAGGTCACTAAAGACCCGAGGTATGCATTTAAGGGCTAAGAATAATATTTTGAGTGAAAAAAATGACGTCTTTTACCCTTTTACAGGGTCTCCTTGTTACAGTGTAATTATTTAAGAACTGAGTAATAATAATGAACTAAATGTACTTACTGTAGGGTTAGGATTAGGGTATGGTGAATGTAATTATTCATAATTTACAGTTATTACTACAGTAACTACATGTAACGTGTAACAAAGACACTGTAAAATAAAGTGCAAAAATGGTACTATTGCAGGATCTCATGTTTTTTAAAAGCAAAAATGAGTTCTGTGTGATCGGCTCCTTACGCTTGTCACTCAGAAGTCAAAAACATGTTGTCAAATTGGACAGATAGTAAAACCTCATCTGGGCAGATAAAGAAATATTCAGTTTAAAAGGTAATTTCCAATGATTGACACCCCAGAGTTTAGCGGTATTTTCATGCTAATGTGTGAATGGTATCTTAACTGTAAAAAAATGGCAGAATCACATTGTTTGTGTGAACAGCAGATATGGAAAATTTTAAGTATTTCCTATTTATTATACATGCTAACTGGCATTGTTTTACATTTTTCAGAATTCTAAAACTTTCTGTATATTTCCAAATGTAAATCATTAAGTGGTCTCAGAGTTTGGATCCCACTGTTTACATAAGCAGATAACATTCATTACGGCTAATTTAACGAATGCTTGTCATCCTGCGGAAGCCCTTGGGACTAAGTGCCTTGTTCAGGGCTACAGTGGTGATAGGAGAGCTCAGTATCCCTGAACACTTTTCACAATCTTATTAAGATTCTATATTGTCAATCCCTGTGGCTCCAATGTGTCTTAACAAGCAGCAGATATGAATACCTCATTATATCACTCATTATGTCTTTTTTGAATGTACGCCAGTGGAATGAAGATTTCAAGTGTGCTACATCACAGAGTCTCGTCTGAGGCAGGGATTATAGATTGAAAACATCAATGCACATGCTGCTAGATTACAACATGACATTTGATTTATGCAAAATATATGTTTAAAAATTCATTCATAACCAATCATGACTTCTCTTTTAAAATTACATATTCAGATGATATTAAAAGATGAATTGACCATGGCATGTGGTTATTCTATAATGATCTATAATGAATGTTTGAACACTGTTGTGCTCTTGTATTCACTTAAACTCAAATAGTTAATCTATTAAGCAAGAATCATAAATGCTTTATTACTGATGCGAATATCTGAATGACGACTAATGCATATTAACATATTAACTGGAAGTGATTACAGCAACAACAAAAAAGTAGCCTACCGAAACAACTTCTTGTTTATTAAATATTGTTAAGTGCTTTTGAGACTGTGGGAAAGTAAATATAAAACAAAGTTTGCAACCAATTTCACTTTCATAAGATGATGTATTTCAGTTCCAAGGATCATGAAATGTTGGTTTTACATACCAGAATAAAGCCAGATGAATGCAAGGGGAAGGGATGAAAATTAATCATCATCCAAAAAGGGAAGACATTTCAGAGGTGGATCATTTTGATGAAAGAAAAACAAAGATATATTATATAAAGTTTTTTTGGTAGCACTTTATTTTACAGTCCTGTTCCCCATATACATACTATGTACTTATATTATAGTAATTACAATAACTGGGTAATAACTACCTATCCTTAAACCTAACCATAACCCATTTAGTTACCTTATATTACCCAATACTTTCTTAGGTAAGTACACTGTAAAGTACACATAAGTGCATGTATTGTAATATAAAGTGCAACTGTTTTTTTTTTACTTGGGATAATCATGCACAATAAGACCAGGAATGTGCATTAGGAAAGTAAATAAATAAATATTCTGTATCTATTTTGAATTTATGTTGACTGTAGAGCTTTTATGCTCTGATGATATCATCCAGCTGGCATTATTTTTCAGAAGCCTGTCGTCCATGAGAGCCTTTCAGTCTGCCATGTTATGGATATCTCAACCTAGTAAATTTTAAGAGGAACAGGTTCCCAGAGACGAGTCCTCATGCAGACTCTCTGAATGTTTTTGTCAGTCTTGCCACGACAACCCCAGACGGGAAGAGAGGTAAGCTGCTCATGCAATGCTGGTATAAAATCATCTGTAAATTGCATTAAAGCTGCTGTAGGCGCAGTGCCATAAAATGCATTTCTCAAAGTGACAAAAGTCCTTCACTGTGTGTGTGTGTGTGTGTGTGTGTGCATGTGTAGGCTATGTGTGTAAGGATTTTGTTATAGTTCTAGACATTGATTGCATACTAGAAATTGAATTAAGGAGAAACAAGACACAAACAGGGCTGGCAAAACTGATTGCTACCAACATATAGTGTCCTTATACCCTAGAGTACGTATAGACAAAAGTATTGAGGAAACCTGACCAGTACACCAACATGGACTGTAATATCATTGCATTCTAAATAGATAGACATTAATATGGAGCTGGTCCCCTCTTTGCAGCTGTAACAGCTTCCACTTTTCTGGGAAGGCTTTCACACACCATGAACACACACACTCGGAGCAGTGGGCAGCCATTTTTTTTTTTTTTACTGCGGTGCCTGGGGAGCAATTGGGGGTTAGATGCCTTGCTCAAGGGCACCTCAGTTGTTCATTCATTCCCCCCACCTACATTTCCTGCCGGCACTGAGACTCGAACCTTCGACCTGCGAGTTTTCCCAGTCTTGTTTGTGTCAGTATATTGTATATAGTATACAGTATGTTGTTTTATTAATAGTGCTGCAGCATATGGCTATCAGTAAATGAGCCAAACGTGTTTATATCCACACTTCTGAATTACTGTCACTCTTAAAAATGATTTCTCCCAGAATAGCCCAATCAGCCATGTGTCATTTAGTGTGACAAAGCTCTGTTGTAATGATTCTTGAACACCATATAAATTAGATATGTTATGTGCTCAATATGGTAATAAATTTGATTATCACACACACAGTTGTCACGACCTGTGTGTTTAGTTTCTTTTTTATGTTATTTTAGTTTGCATTCATCAGTTACCTCTGTTTCCTTTGTTCATAGTTTCCCGCCAGTCAACGGTTGTCATGGGGCGTATTCCAAACGCCGTTTTTGCACCCTAGAAGGGCACTTTGGGAAGGGGACGCCATTTGTAGGAGCATTCCAAATGAAAGTGAAAAAATAAATCCCTTCATGAAGGGCCCTTCCACTGGTCCGTTAGCGAAGGTAACATGCAATGGTCACTTTAAGGAATTTAATAATTTATGGTTATGTTCTGCCCTTCGCAGTGAGTAGGGCATAGGGATGCTCAACGCTATCTCACGACCAATTCGTACATATTTGTACGAGGTGGCTAATTCGTACGACTTCATATGAATTCGCACGATTTGTCTATACTGCAGTGATGGGTAGGTTTTAGGGCCGGGGTTAGGGGTAGGTCATTCATACGAAATCATACGAATTGACCAACTCGTCAAATACATACGATATAGCAAAAATCGTACAAATTCGTACGAGTGAGGTCGTACAAATTTATACGAATTAGACACCTCGTAAAATACGTACAAATTGCCGTGAGATCGGGTTGGGATGCTCACTTCCGACTGGAATTTGCCCCATGGACACTCACTTAATCATCACACCTGTTTGTTATGTTGTCATTGTAACTGTGTATTTAAGTTCCTCTTGGTTTTCAGTTCATTGTCGGGTATTATTGTGTTATGCTGTGTTCTACACACTGTCACGCTGTCCTTTACATGTGGATTACCTTAGTTTGTTTGTTCAATAAACCTTTTGTTATCATCATCTGGACTAAGACATGACAACAGTATCTTGTTCTACTTATTTTCTCAAAAATAAACCAGAAACAATGTTTTTAATGAAATCTATTGGTGTCTTTGTTTACAGCGAAACAAAATATGTTCATATTGCATTTTATGTGATAATTAAAAGCACACCACTGTCAGAAATGATTTTCACTTTCTTTTGAATCATGTCATTTTATTAAACTTAATTTTACAGGCCAAGTTCTCCTTGCTTTTACAGTTTTTTTTACACTAGTCATGTTGTTATACAGCCATACTTTAGAGAGCTCTCTGTGTGCCCTATAAATATTTCATGAAGCCATTGCAAGAGCGACCAAAGATCTACAAGTAATTGCCGACCAATATAAAATAAGAACACTACGCTATGTGTACCCTGAGGTGTCCCAGCAGCAAAGCATCATGGGTGTGTGCCTGTTTGCTTCTCCCAGTCCCTCAGGGGAATTCTGATATAAGTCCATATATTTTCTAGCACATGTGAGTCAAGACAAGAATGGGACGACCGAGACAAACTAAGAGAGGGACTGAGGCTTCAGATGCCCAATTAAAAAAAAAACATCGAAGACAGACTATGCAGTATATGTGTTGGGTAAATCTGACATGGAGGTGATTTAACAGGTGAGTAGCAGAAAAAATATTCTGGTCATGGTCTTAAGATCACACTAGCATTGAAAAGGTTATATAGAACCTTCAAGGAATCTTCATATATAGAAACTTCTAGGGCTTCCCCTATTTCTTAGAATCTTTTTTAGCCAAAGTGTTCTTTAAAATTGAGACAAGAACCCATATGGTATGTAGAATTGTTTTTTTTTTTCAAAGACTGTACATTCAAATAGAAATACAGTATATATTGAAACAGATCTGCAGGATAATGATGATGATGCAAACTCATTGTCTATGAGTTGACCTTAATTTGTCCATAACCAGAATGTTTCACCAATGTGTATGAAAGCACTCCTATCCTCTAGCACAGTGGTTTTCAAACCTGTCCTGGAGGCACCCCAGCCCTGCACATTTTGTATGTCTCCCTTATCAGACACACCCAAATTTAGTTCTTGCAGTCTCTACTAACGAGCTGATGAGTTGAATCAGATGTGATAAATGAGGGAGACACACAAAATGTGCAGGGCTGGGGTGCCTCCAGGACAGGTTTGAAAACCACTGCTCTAGCGTATTGAGCTGACTAGAAGACTGCTTAAACATTCATGGATTTCCTCATTTTAGGAATATAAAATTTACATAATTTATTTTTAAGAGCACTGACTGCTTTTGGACATTTTTCCCCTACAAGACTTTCAAGAAGATAGTGATAATGCTAAAATTCTTTAAGGACACCTCCTGACCTAGACATTTTATGACACGCAGGCTGCTTTAAAGTTTTATATTAATGTAGAGAAAGATTCTATCTAACTGTAATGATTTTATACGTTTGGGTGTAAAGTTCATGTTGGATTTTGTAAAAAAAAATTCCGATCAGGCATAACATCTAATATTGTGTTGGTCCCCCTTTTGCTGCCAAAACAGCCCTGACCCATCGAGGCATGGGCTCCACTAGACCCCTGAAGGTTTGCTGTGGTATCTGGCACCAAGATGTTAGCAGCAGATCCTTTAAGTCCTGTAAGTTGTGAGGTGGGGCCTCCAGGGATCGAAATGTTTGTTCAGCACATTCCACAGATGCTCGATTGGATTGAGATCTGGGGAATTTGGAGGCCAAGTCAACACCTCAAACTCATTGTTGTGCTCCTCAAACCATTCCTGAACCATTTTTGCTTTGTGACAGGGTGCATTATCCTGCTGAAAGAGGCCACAGCCACCAGGGAATACTGTTTCCATGAAAGGGTGTACATGGTCTGCAACAATGCTTAGGTAGGTGGTACGTGTCAAAGTAACATCCACATGGATGGCAGGACCCAAGGTTTCCCAGCAGAACATTGCCCAAAGCATCACACTGCCTCCGCCAGCTTGCCTTCTTCCCATAGTGCATCCTGGTGCCATGTGTTCCCCAGGTAAGGCACGCACACGCACCCGGCCATCCACGTGATGTAAAAGAAAATGTGATTCATCAGACCAGGCTACCTTCTTCCATTGCTCCGTGGTCCAGTTCTGATGCTCACATTCCCACTGTTGGCGCTTTCGGCGGTGGACAGGGGTCAGCATGGGCACCCTGACTGGTCTGCGGCTATGCAGCCCCATACGCAACAAACTGTGATGCACTGTGTATTCTGACACCTTTCTATCAGAACCAGCATTAACTTCTTGAGCAATCTGAGCTACAGTAGCTCTGCGGTCTGTTTGATCGGACCACACGGGCCAGCCTTCACTCCCCACATGCATCAATGAGGGAAATTCTCTTCACCTGTCAGTGGTCATAATGTTATGCCTGATCGGTGTGTATATATATATATATATATATATATATATACAGTGGGGAGAACAAGTATTTGATACACTGCCGATTTTGCAGGTTTGCCCACTTACAAAGCATGTAGAGGTCTGTAATTTTTATCATAGGTACACTTCAACTGTGAGAGATGGAATCTAAAAATCCAGAAAATCACATTGTATGATTTTTAAATAATTAATTTGCATTTTATTGCATGACATAAGTATTTGATCACCTACCAACCAGTAAGAATTCCGGCTCTCACAGACCTGTTAGTTTTTCTTTAAGAAGCCCTCCTGTTCTCCACTCATTACCTGTATTAACTGCACCTGTTTGAACTCGTTACCTGTATAAAAGACACCTGTCCACACACTCAATCAAACAGACTCCAACCTCTCCACAATGGCCAAGACCAGAGAGCTGTGTAAGGACATCAGGGATACAATTGTAGACCTGCACAAGGCTGGGATGGGCTACAGGACAATAGGCAAGCAGCTTGGTGAGAAGGCAACAACTGTTGGCGCAATTATTAGAAAATGGAAGAAGTTCAAGATGACGGTCAATCTCCCTCGGTCTGGGGCACCATGCAAGATCTCACCTCGTGGGGCATCAATGATCATGAGGAAGGTGAGGGATCAGCCCAGAACTACACGGCAGGACCTGGTCAATGACCTGAAGAGAGCTGGGACCACAGTCTCAAAGAAAACCATTAGTAACACACTACGCCGTCATGGATTAAAATCCTGCAGCACACGCAAGGTTCCCCTGCTCAAGCCAGCGCATGTCCAGGCCCGTCTGAAGTTTGCCAATGACCATCTGGATGATCCAGAGGAGGAATGGGAGAAGGTCATGTGGTCTGATGAGACAAAAATAAAGCTTTTTGGTCTAAACTCCACTCGCCGTGTTTGGAGGAAGAAGAAAGATGAGTACAACCCCAAGAACACCATCCCAACCGTGAAGCATGGAGGTGGAAACATCATTCTTTGGGGATGCTTTTCTGCAAAGGGGACAGGACGACTGCACCGTATTGAGGGGAGGATGGATGGGGCCATATATCGCGAGATCTTGGCCAACAACCTCCTTCCCTCAGTAAGAGCATTGAAGATGGGTCTTCCAGCATGACAACGACCCAAAACACACAGCCAGGACAACTAAGGAGTGGCTCCGTAAGAAGCATCTCAAGGTCCTGGAGTGGCCTAGCCAGTCTCCAGACCTGAACCCAATAGAAAATCTTTGGAGGGAGCTGAAAGTCCGTATTGCCTAGCGACAGCCCGAAACCTGAAGGATCTGGAAAAGGTCTGTATGGAGGAGTGGGCCAAAATCCCTGCTGCAGTGTGTGCAAACCTGGTCAAGAACTACAGGAAACGTATGATCTCTGTAATTGCAAACAAAGGTTTCTGTACCAAATATTAAGTTCTGCTTTTCTGATGTATCAAATACTTATGTCGTGCAATAAAACGCAAATTAATCATACAATGTGATTTTCTGGATTTTTGTTTTAGATTCCTTCACTCACAGTTGAAGAGTACCTATGATAAAAATTACAGACTTCTACATGCTTTGTTAGTGGGCAAACCTGCAAAATCGGCAGTGTATCAAATACTTGTTCTCCCCACTGTATATATATATATATATAAAATTTCAGTGTATCTATTAAGGCACAGACTGTGGCACATATTGTATAGAAAAAGATTAAAGTAAAGAATATACACTTTTAAAATAAAGGTTCTTTATGGTTCCATGAAGAACCTTTAACATTATGCCACCTGGCATTATCACATTATCCCCGACTGAGCCTGGTTTCTCCCAAGGTTTATTTTTGTCCATTATGCCAACTGATGGAGTTTTGGTTCCTTGCCACTGTCGCCTTTGGCTTGGCTTGCTTAGTTGGGGACACTAAAATTTTAAACTAAATATTCAAATAAATGTTCAACTAAATTACTGATCTCCCCGCATGGTCACTATATGAAAATTGAAATGAGCTGGATAACATCAACGTTTTCTCCAGAACGGCTGAACAGCCGAATCAAATTATGTTGCATTATTTTCCTGTTAACACTGTGAAGCTGCTTTGAAACAATCAGCATCGTAAAAAGCACTGTATAAATAAAGGTAAAAAAAAATAAATAAAAAAAAACATCTATGGAATCTTTTCATTCCACAAACGGTTCTTTAAAGTGGTTCTTTAGGTTATTAAAATGTTCTTCAAAATGATTTTGTATATTTTTAATGTTAGTCATTGCATTACAAAACAAAATATCTAACCAAGTGACATTTTTTTTTGTTATTATTTTTGACATTTTGATTTATAGACATAGAAGTGGGGGGTGGCAGACATAACATGACCTTCTTGACCTTACTGGTTGTTGCTGGTATACAGACTATGGACATTTGTATAGCAATTGTGGTGCAAGAGATGCCACTAATCTAGTCTCAGCAAAAAATAATCTGCATTCTTGCATTATATCCGATTGTCCTCAATACCTTCAGCAGTGACACACGCACACACACAGAGAAAGATGTCCATAATAACAAAGTGAGGGGCTGGTACTCATCAGCAGGTGCTCGTGCTCCTCCACTTGGCTAACACT
The DNA here is from genome assembly GCA_039654105.1 of Coreius guichenoti. NCBI lineage: Eukaryota > Metazoa > Chordata > Actinopteri > Cypriniformes > Gobionidae > Coreius > Coreius guichenoti. Next base: position 33,402,072 of record CM077169.1, read on the forward strand.
CTAAGATGGACGATTAGCTGCACCCTGCTTTGAATCTCATTATCATGGGTCTGGCAGACGCCATGGCAGCAGCAGGACAAAGAGCCATCCCTCTTCCCTACAAATCATCCACACAACACAAGCTGGCTTCCCACAGCGCAGCCCAATCACACCACTGAGACAACACAGCTTTAGTTCCTACTTTGAGCACAAAAGAATGAATTATTACAGTGTACAGCAGAGGATGATTATCTTACAGAATTTCTTGACAATATGTTACAATGTTCTGACTGCCTAGGGAAAAACAATGTAGAAGATTAATGTATAGGATTGCTAATATATTTTATATATTATAATTTAGAAATAATCTAAAAGGGTCCTAATGGGATCCAATAAAAATCATCTACAAAATCAGTTCACCTATGAAACGTTGCCACAGAAATGTACAATGTACAGGCTGTGTTCATATCAACATGACAGAGGCAAGTGTCTGGTTACCTGACATTTGAGAAATGTCATTGAGCTTTATATAGTGTCTTCTGCACTGAAGGCAGATATGTTTTGACTATAGATGAGGAACAATGAACACAGATGCATCTGCAAGCCCTGCAAGTTCCCATGGCTACATCAGATCATTGCCTGATTACTTATGTCCAGCAACATCTCTGCCTCCTCTCAGGCACAGCTGTGAAATATGGTTTCAACTGTAATAAAAACCAGCTCAGTTATGGAGGTCTAGGAGTGACACTAAACAAGTTAAATAAGTTGTCAATTTAATAATTCAAACATAAAAATGGAAATAAATAAATCACATTTAAAACTAGCTTAGCCTTCTTAATTCATGTTAAATAAAATAATAAATTAATAATTCATTTTAAACTGAAATTTACTTATTCACTCTCAGAAAAAAAAAAAAAAACAGCCACACAGCCATCACATTGGACAGTTCACTCATGGGGGCAACAATCAGCTTTCAACATAATTTTAAGAGAAACACATAGACTAGGCCTACAATAGGCTACTGTGTATTAAGCAGATGCAAGAGAAGCCTGTTCTGATTTATTCTTGTTAGTTCTTAAATAACACAAAATATTACCAAAGGTCTGAAATATCTATTCATTTAAGAACAAATGCTTTGTGTATGGCATTTAGAGTCAGGGACCACAAACGCTTTAATGCCAATAAATAGTTACAGTGATTTCAAAACGTATCTGAACATAGCCATTGTGTCAAAAAATATATTTTATGCTGAAACCATGACTCAGCTATTGTATGATTTTATTAAAAACAACAACAACAAAAAGCACCTAGTCTATATTAGCCTAGGTTGAAAGGACAAGCTATTGATATATAAATATTTGTTCTGCGGTCAACATTAATTCCAGGATCAAAGGTGAGGCTGTGTGTTTTGAATATGGGCAAATATATATTTTCCTTCCTTCTCCGAGATCGCCGAGCTCACGGATGTGAATTAAGCGGCTCGGTGATCGGCTAGCTTGGTCTGCGCATGAGCGGGGACGCGCAGGGAGAGGAGTGGGACTGGGAGCAGCTGTGGCAAATGTTCCACCAGTCCAGCAATCTCGAGAAGAAAAGACAATTTACGGCAGAAGAAAACACTTTAACATACATTTTGAGCGGAATCGATTGAGGCGAGGAGTGTCGGACGTCCGCGATAATCTGCGAAGCGTTCAAAGTAGCAGATCGGCGCGTTTACTGAACTCAATGCAAACAAAATAACAACATCGAAAGACTGACAATAAAAGCCCACAACTGACACCAGACCGAACCAGGGCCTCGACACACCGTCCTCTCATCTACTCGAACATTTATCCTGCATCACTGCAGAAAAGCCCTTCTTCTCTTTGTGAAACTCAGGAAACAATGAAGACCTAAACTCATGTGCTAGCCGCTGAGCTGAGCGTGTGTGTGTGTGTGTGTGTGTGTGTGTGAGTGAGTGAGTGAGAGAGTGAGTGTGTGTGCTCTTCTCCAGGAAACTTTCTCCCGTCGCTCTAAAAGACTGGAAGAAGAAGAAGCTTTGACAGACTTAGAGAAGAAGCTCAGGCTGTCTTCTAGATTTCTGCATGGAGGTGAGGGGCGAGGACAGGGGATCGGACGGCAGCAGAGGCCCCGACTCGACCCACTTTCCTCTTTACAGCAAACCCGCGCGAGCGCGGGTCACGGATTCTGACATGATGATCTACCCGAGCGCTGGAGGAGAAGATCTCACGGGGAGAGCTGCTGCTGCTGCCGGCTGCGAGTCTCCCTCCTCAGATGGGCCGGGCAGTAGCCGGATGTCACCCACCGACGGGCCCACTGTCTTCCCACCTTTACCGCCGCCCCCTCCGCCGTCTGGAATCGGGGCGCAGGGGAGTGTGGATGAAAGTGATCAACAGGATGGGCCAGAATATGAGGAAGAGGAGGTTGTATTCCCTCTCTCCGCGCCGCCCACCAACCAGTAAGGATTCATCTCGCACACATCTATCTTTTATGTTAGTAATTCATGATGGGAAAGCATCATCCCATTGGCTTTCTCAAAACCTAGTAAGCTGTCTACATCTATAGTGTTGATTCTGTCTTCTACAGTCATTTTGTTGTTGTTAAATAACTAGCAGCTGTTGTCTCCAGAAATCTACTGTACAATACAGTGCATTAGATGACGTTTATAACTAAAATAGCATATAGTGTATCAGATATTGAAATCTGCCTGTTGTGATAATACAGGTGGTACAATGAAAAGTCACATGATAGTCTCAAGAAAATGTATACCTCGTTACCAACTCAGATGCATTTCTATGCATTTCATCAATACAGTATTTGGAATGCCTGTATGTATCCAGACCTTCCTTCTGCACACATTGTGAAACCACAGTTACTGATAAATGATTGTGACTGCTTTCTGTCATTCATTATCATACTGGTGACAAGATCAGTTGGCTGAATCTAATGAAGAATGTTAGAGTGGTGACACTCTGTTCCTAATCTACATCACGATAAGCTAAATGATAGTGTGTAATTTATTATGGCTCTCTCATATCTTTGGTTGCTCAAGAGCATGTTGATAATTGGGCCTGGAGTTTAATATTGTGCACTAGAGCTGCACGATTAATCGTTAAAAGATCGCAATCTCGATTCAAACACCCACGCGATCTTATTCCTAAATGATTACGATGTCTGTTAAACCTTTGACAAAATCACAGCGGCACTTTCAGATCTGTGTCGGCGCTGCCACTGACCCAAAGAGAGAAGTTGTCATGTATAGGTTTGAAACGGCTTCACAAACGGTCTTCTCAACCACACAGTATCGTTATTTCTGTCTCACAGAAGTACTGGGATAAAAGTTTATAGTTCAAATATAAACACACAAATCCCCTTTTGAAAGTAACATGGCGCTTCAAATAAAGATTGTATCAATTACATTGTTACGGTACTAGGTGGCGACAAGTGACTGTTAAAGGTGCAGTGTAAATTTTAGCGGCATCTAGCGGTGAGGTTGTGAATTGCAACCGTCTACCGCTCACCCCTCCCTTTCGAAGCATGTAGAGAAGCTACGGCGGCCGACACATGACAAAAATGTCGACGTCTGAGACAGCAGGTAGTAGCTAGCGCTCTGTAGAGAAGTTTGTCCATTTAGGGCTACTGTAGAAATTTCCATCAATATATCCTCATAAATACTACATACTGCACCTTTAAAAATGGATTTGTCATTAGACATGTCCTGGTATACGGTAATACTATATATTACGATAATGAACATGCACGATATTGTTATCGTGGGCACTTCAAAATACCGTGAATAATTATTACGAATGAAAATGCACATTCACACTCTCTGACAGCAGATGGCGCTGATGGAACAGCAGAAACGCAGCCGTTTCCCCGGTAACCCTTGTAAACAAAGCAGACTTGTGCTACTAAACAGTATTTAAATGTTTCAAACAGCCGTTCAGATTTCTGTATTCGCTACGGTTCTCATCACATAACCAAATACTTAATACTTAAACACTTAAGGCTATTTATTTTCAAACTTAAACATTTTTATATTTTAATCTGGACTACATGCCCTAGATATTGTTTGAATATGTTCTGATTCTTTATTGTTCAGTCACACACTTTACAATAAGGCTCCATTATTTAACATTAGTTAATTCATTAGTTAACAAACTGACAATGAAAAATACTTCTAAAGCATTTATTAATCTTAGTTAAATGTAAATTTCAACATTTAATAACACATTATTAAAATCAAAAGTTGTAACTGTATTATTTAATGGACCTGAGCTAACATTAACATTAGCTTTTTTTCGTTATCAAAGAATACTAACTTCTGTAAAAAATGTAGCTATTTGCTCTTTGTTAATGTTAGTTAATGCATTAACTAGTGAGACCTTATTGTAAAGTGTTACCTATTGTTCTTTATAATTCTTTTGCACTTTAATCTGTTTGAAATATTTGTTTACTTTATACATTTTTGTGTAATGCTTTATTGTATTTAAATGTTTGGTTCATTTTGTTATAAGAAAGTTATTAAACCTGTTATAGTATGACAACACTTTTTTGCAACTTATTTCAATATCGTGATAATACCGTATACCGTGATAAAAGCTTTAGCAATTAATCGCAACATGAAAATTTTATACCGTCACATGCCTATTTGTCTTTGAATCATTCATTCAAGAGATTCATTCAAAAACGCTGATTCATCCAGTAATGAAACAAGTGAAGTCTTTATGAGTGAGTCATTGAATCATTCATTCAAACCAATTTTCTTTAAATATTCGTTCTAATTAATTAAACATTTACTTCTAATAATTTACTCTAATAATGTTATTTTGTTCAGTTGTCTGTTCAGATTCGTGGGAGAATCCTGATGAAAATCGTGTTTCTCAATTTATCCAGAATCGTGCAGCTCTGTTCATAGTTTTCTATCAATAGTTTCATAGTTTTGTAGTAAGTACTAATGTAGTAAGACCGTGATATTAAAAGACCAAATTCAATATACACCTTATTGATGATGCATTCTTTGTATACAATATAATTCCCTGTTTGTTGACAGTGGTTTCCTTGAAAGTGCTGAAACTTGTCAGAAAGTGTGGGCATGAATTAGAATTTTCTCTTGACTTTCAGTGTCATAGATACTTTTGAGATCCTTTTTTTTTAGTATTGCACAGTGCAAAAGAGAAACGTCTGACCTGTGATTTGTGCACTGCTGCTCTGCTCATTTGTTAGCTCTTGAGATACGCTGTTGCCTTAGACTGGTGACCCAATTTGGATGAAAGTTTCCTCAGAGCTTCCAGATTATTGACTCTGACAGACTCGACTGCCTATAAGGCTGGGCAGAGTTGCTTTCTGGTGTGCCAATGGTGAACCAGAGGTGCTCCATAAGCTTATATTACCGTATGCACTCAGTGACTGCTGAATTTTCACCATGATGAGGTATTATTCACATTTCAGCCCTTATCTGCTCAAATGGCTTAGGCTATGACATAATAGAAGCCTGTGTCGGCTTATGGCTCAGTGCACGTCTAAAATGTGCAACACCTTTGCAGTAAAGAGAGGAAGCACACGAGTGTCCCTTGCAATGCTGGTGACGTTAAAATTGCAGGCTCTGTCATTTTATTTTTGGTGTATATTCTGACACCAGAATTTCAAAAAAGACCTTCTTGCATAGGAAGTGCATAACATGTATAACTTGTATAGCTACATATTCTCTTGATTTCGTCATTTCCACATTCGCTTTCATTTTCTTTTCAACTGAGGCAGTTGTTTCAATGTTTTCTCACAGTAGTAGGTTGAATGGCGGCGCAGTGTGCTACACATTCTCCCGTTTGGATGCGGTCCTGCTTGTCGGAATGTGTGACTAAAGTTAGTGCTTTAGTAGCGCACAAAAGACAGCCATGATCGTTCACGCCTCACTACTGTGCACTTCATTCATAATCAATGACGCCAGCAGCGGAATAAATATTTCACAGATGTTTTTCTACTGTTTAACAAAGACAAAAAGGAGAGCATATGAAGAGCGGGGCAGTGCTCCTCTCAAGCACTGGGCTTTGAACACAAACAAACAGCACTGTGGAGAAAAGAGCAGGTTGATTTTGTTTCCACGAAGATTAGAAAGGATTTTGAGTTCTAAATGGTTTCCCTCAAGAGCTGGAAAGAGAGAGAGAGTTTGATTTGGAGATCAACAGAAGTGCATATTGTGTCTGCTAGATAAGCAATTGCTCAACAAACTCACTCTCAGTCAAGGGCTAACTGAGCACCCATGCTGGTTATTTGCCTTTTTTAAAATTAAATACAGGGACTTTGGAATGCCAAGTGGCACAGTGAACTGAAACTGCGGGTTAGCCTATTGCGCTGAAATATGTTCTTCATGCAGTCGAGGGGCTTATGCACTAGAAAAGTCTTCTCTTTCCTCTTTTTTTTTTTTTTTTTTTTTTTTTTTCTTCATTAAAATAGCCTGGAACAACTTCTCCAATTAATTTTAACTGCGATCATAACCTTATGTGTTTAGTTAGAGCAACAATTCTTTTGGATTGTTTTCAACCATCTCTATATTGCTCTTAAAAAGTCTTCTGCATTTACCTTTAACCACCTCCTTGTTTTAAAACATCTGAGCACTAGGATTCATTCGAGCATTGCACATGTTTCATATCATTTCTTTGCTGTTTCTGGACATCTATTGATTTTTCTTGAGAAGAATGTAGGTCATGTAGGCCAAGCTGATATGATGCTTTTCCCCATTATAAAAAGTCTAATGCTGTAAAAGCTCTGCCCTTTTATGGATTGTCTAAAGAAGTTAGAAAACCCATTTCTTAGATTTCATGATTTATTCATGATATTGCATGAATATTAGCAATATATTGTGAAAAAACTAGAAGATTAATCAGCCAATTTGGGAATTTTGAGTTTATTAGTTCTTGAGTATGACAATTTGTCAGTTGCCAACAGCCTTGTCATTGGTTAGTGCACATCTTCCAGATATTTTTATTTGAACTTTTAATAAATCTGTTCTTAAACCAACTGTCTTGAGCAAGCTGCCTTGCTCTTTTGTGTCTGAAGAGGCAGCATCCTAAGGCCGTGTGTCCACCAAAGCGTTTTTTCACGCGGCTGGCTGGCGTATCCAATTGTTTTCAGTGGGAGCGCTGCTTTTTTAGAACGCCATGAGCGTAACGAGGCGCTGAGCGAGTATTTCACGCTCAAGTGCTGAGTGCTCGGCGTTTTTTACTGGTTGAAGAATGTTCAACTTTGGGTAAAACGCAGCGCTCATCACTGTCAATTTTTACCAGCCGTCCAATCACAGTGGAGGAGGGGCGGGACAAATACCACACCGACCAACCGCCACATTCTGCTTGTACAATGTCAACAGATGACAACAACAAGCAAAAATAGTTTAAAACAAGAGCCAGAGCAAATACTTTACATTGTATCAGCATTTTTTTATATAGAATCAATACAGAAACTATCTGTGAAATGAGATACTAGTAACACTTCCGCGGATATTCCGTATCATAACAAGCAAAGAGTCTCAACTGAAAAAAAACGTTGCGCTGCCAAAACGCTCTCAAGCTCCCACAGCGAGGCGTTTTCAGCAGAGCGCCTAGCGTTTTCAGCCGGCTAAAAACGCTTTGGTGGACACGTGGCCTAACTGAAATGGAACCTCAGAAGTGACTGATTTGGAACACTCTACATAGGCAGCAACTCTGTATGTTAAACTAAAAGGCTGAAAACACTTCACGACTTTCGCTCAGATTTTTGCCCCATACTGTAAACCTGAATAAGTTGGGCTAACTCAAAAACATTTTTTTTCCCCCAATTTTAACTAAGCAGAACTATCAAGTTTTGAGTTTGTAGTACTCATGCATGTTAATTGCTCCTAACTTGAAGTAGTGAGTTAGCTAACTCATACATACAGCAACTTGCTGTACTCAACCTGCTCTCAAACCAAGCCACATGCGCCATTTGTCACCATGATGGTAACTCTCCAAAAACCCACATTAACAGAAACTCTTCTAAATTAGCATAATAAAACATGAATCACTACTAAATCTCCCTTACCATTAATCTTGCACAAAAAAACTATTATATAACACTTAATTTTAGCATTTACTCTCCCTTTCGAGTGCCATGGGCAAAGCATGCTGGGAAATAAAAAATCCCAGCCCAGTTTCAGTTAAACTTAATTTAGTCTAAATTAAAGGAAATGAGTTAATAAAACTCAAAACAATGAAACTGTTCAGTTTACTTGAAATATGTCAGTGCTGTGAACTCAAAAGAAAAAGAAAGTTCTAAATACTCATAACAGTTAATTTAACTGAACTAATTTGTTTAATTTAAGTTTGTCTTACTCAAACCAATTAAGTATTTTGAACGTTAGGGTTTACAGTGCAACGAGTCGACAATAGTTGCAGAAAGTCTGTGCCAGTCTGCAGATCTTGGGCAGTTGACAGATTTCACAGAAAAATGTGTAGTGTATAATGGGCACAGAGTCCAATTTTTCTTCAGACTATGATTCCATCCAGTCAGAGGATATCAAATCATGTTTGATATTTTGAGACGATTTTAGAACACTTATCGTGATGGATCACTACTGAAACCAAATCTGTACTCTTATCTACCAGTGTTGCAATAAAATACAATACAAATATAATAACAATAACAATACAATTAACAGAACAGTAAATTAACAGAACACGCATAACAAATTAGCCTCAATATTTGACTAATCAGCATAGACTAAACCACTCACCTCTAACTCCCATTGTAATCTGTTAGGCTATGTTCACACTTCAGGCAAAAGTGGCCCAAATCCACACAGTTCCACAAACCACATGGAATCGGATCTTTTCGATTCTGATTTGGGCCACTTCCATATGTGGTCCAAAATGCAATACATGTCGGATGTTTTGCAATGCGACCTCAGTCTGAACAGTTGCATCGGAATTCATGCAACATTTACGTCACTCTAGATTGGCATTTGTCACAATTCTGCACTGGTGGGCACCACTTCAAAGATTGGAGGAAGACGGCAGCGAAGTTAGTCAGGGTGGGCTGTTATACTCGTAAGTATTATGGTGACCGCTCTATACAAGCAAAACTTGAAGAAAAACTGCATGAGAAAAATGTTGCTCTCTTTTTCCTCATCCGCATCCTAAATGAACACATGAATGCTGACTTCCTTATGACAGCGTTCTGCGTGCCGTCTTTATCATTCTTTTGGGACCGTAACCAGTTCACACTCAAATCTGATATTGGCCACATTTAAAAGATAATGTGAACAGCCAATAAAACAAAACAAAAATGGATCTGAGCAATAAATCAGAATTGAGCATTAAGGCTTGCAGTGTGAACGTAGCCTTAGAGTCCATACCGATACTCCTAGCAACAGGACACGTGTCTGTGTGAGTTTGTTGTGTTTGGAATGATTTAAAATCTGCTAGTGTATGATCCTCGGTATAGTGTATGATGCCCAGTTTTTCTCTGTAACCAATTACAAGAAAACCAATTACATTAAGTTGACAAGTATATGATACCTAGTGTTTTAAAATTTGTTCATATTTTAAAATTCATGTAGTGTATTCTAGACTTAAGAGTGTGCAAGAAACTCTATTATTTATTTCAATGAAGGCGACACACAACACCATATTTTAAAGTGTATAAAGTGATTTTTAGGTAAAATAGTCTGTTTTTAATTAGGTATTTATAACCAACAATTCTCCTGTGTTATTCACCATCTTGGATTTAGTTTTTCACTGAGCTTGTCTCAGTACAGTCTGGAATTGTCATTCATGTGAAGGATAGTTGTTATGGTGTCTTTGAATTTGGCCAAAAATGTCTCTTAGGAGGCAACATCATTACCTAACTTTTGGAACAACTTTATTCATTTTCTTTATATTAGTTAGTTTTGGGATAGAGCTGTTGTTTAAAATAAGAGTTAATTTACTTTCAGTAAGATAAAATCAAATTTTCCAAAAATATTAATATAATAAAAAAGCACTCACTTTAATTAAAATTGATAAGCACAGTTCTTGCCATAAATAGCTTAGATAGATTTATTGCACATTCGTGATATATAAGACAGATGTTTTAATGTTTGATTTAAATCAACTCTGATTTAAAATAAGCAGCAAAAATGGCATTACATTTGGTATTTTAAACTTCATTTTGAATTTGGCTAAAAAAAGTCTCTTAGGAGGCAACATAATTACCTAACATTTGGAACAACTTTCTTCATTTTCTTCATCTTAGTTGGTTTTGGGACAAAGCTGTTGTTTAAAATAAGAGTTTATTTACTTTCAGTAAGATATAAAACTTGATGTATTCAGACTTAAATTTGGTCACTATTAACACTAAAAAGTTTGATGCTAAATGATTTTAATTTCTAGAAGTTGGTAGGAGATAGGAGTTTGCAGACAATCAAATTATATAACTTTAGGAACAATGTGAAGTTTAAAAACACTTTTAATTTTACATAGCAGACACAAGCCCATTTCAACTAACAGCAGATTCGTGAATCAGTGTGCAGCACTTTGAGGACGTATAATCCATCCTTCGTGTGACCCCTTTTTGGCTCCTGCCGCATTGTAACTACTCGCTGAAGATGGGCTCTTTAGTCATCCATCTGTGTGCTGGAGGACAGTCCCCGTGTGCTGACTCTAACAAGCTGTGACACTCCATCATGTGTGAAGAAAAACAAAGCTGTTTGGCAGCTGTTCATAGACCCTGTTCATCTCCACCTTTTTTTCCAGTGTGGAATCTCTTGAAAAATGACATTGCTAGTTCAGGCACTTTACATAATGGTTGGTCGTTGAGCAAACCAGTGGTTTACTGATGTTCCAACCTGCCGAGTTTGCTCGCTTACAGAGTGTGATGCTTTTATTGTGGTGTTTGAAGGAAAGGAAAGGTGTGCAAAAATTTGATCATAAAGGTTGTCTGATCCATAAATTCCATTAAAAGTAGTCCAAAATTGAAAACGTATTATTGAAACACCATTATTTGTTTCAGAATTGTTTGAAACACCATTATTTACGGACATAATGAATATAATATAATTTTTTTGTAAACTATTCTTTAAGTCTCTTGAGTGGTGGTCAGGATGTTTCCTCCCACCTTAAGAGTTCTTAGCGTCTCGCATCTCGTTGTCCCCTCCCTCCCTGCTCTCTTTTGCTGAGCCGTTTCATACTTTGCATTATTTGAGTGACTGCCTTCACAGAGGAAAGGATGGCAGACAAGGCAAATTCAAGAGAAAGGTCTTCATTCTCCAGCATCTCTTAGTTAAACCGAACTATTGAAGGAGTGATAACCAGCGTGGATTATTTCGCTTTTGGACATCATCTTAAACTGTGCCAACCATATGTGAGGTAGAACCCTCCCCCCCACCACCACCACCTCGCATGCAGACAGTTTCTGCTCACTGACTTCAAGAGCCGTGTGGTGATCACAGTCGAACAGCAGGTTCTCTGGGAAATGGCGACAACCAAATGGGATGTTTGTCTGGTGAGGCAGAGACAGACCCCAGCGATTCGGCAGCTGAGCGGGATTACTTTGTGAGTGAGTGAGAGCGAGCCAGACAGCCCAGGATGCAGCAGAGGATGAATTCAGCGTAAGTGGGACACTAATGCTGCTGTTCGGAGCTCAGACTGGCAGAATATGGAGTCAAGAACTTCCTTTTCTGCCGTATTTGCCTAGTTTGTTCTGTTCTCACTTTCCAAAAATATTAATAATAATATAATAAAGTACTCACTTTTATTGAAATTGATCAGCACAGTTTTCACTACAGATACCTGATTTATTGCACATTCATGATATATAAGACCGATGTTTTAACATCGTCTCTGATTTAAAATAAGCAGCAAAAATACAGTTGGTATTTTCAATTAATTTTTGTGAAACTCTTCGAATCAATTAAACATGCTGATTCAGTTTAGTTTTTTTTCGTCATCATTCAAAAATGTTCATGGAAGTTTTTTCGTAGCATGTTATATCATATACATATCATTTATATGTGTTTGTATATATATGTATATATATATGTATATATGTGTGTATATATGTATGTATATGTGTGTATGTGTGTGTATGTATGTGTGTGTGTATGTGTATATATATATATATAAAATATGTGTATATATATATATATATATATATATATATATATATATATATATATATATAAAAAATATGTGTGTGTGTTTTTAGCCTTGCGGTTTAAAAAAAGTGATTTTAAACCATTCAAGCGCAATAAGCAGCAAGAGAGGACTCATTTCGATGTATGCACGCTCTGTCTAAATAGAATCTGTTTCTAAGAGCACACACCTGAGATGTGTGCATATAAAGCCGCTGTGAGTACTTAGCTGAGTTCTTTTTGTCACCTTATTGGGCTTGAATGGTCAAATACACTCACTTATGTGTCAAAATGCCAAAATTACGAATATCCACAGTTCTTTATGTCTTGAGTAAACGTAAACCGTTGAGAAAGTACACGCGTGTCAGTATATTAGATCAGTGCATTCAGTCATAAAGTGACAGCAGCCTGCGGTATTTGCTGCCGTCCATTAATGTTAACCAAACAATCTCATTGCTCTTGACCTAATCACTTTTGTAACTTTAATAAGAATAAATGTATATTCAATTTACACTATTAAATATACTGAGTAGACTATGCAGTATTTTTGTACATTTAATCACTTTATACAATTTATGTAATAGCCTATTTCTGTAGGCCTGTCTAGTGCTTAAAGTTTTTCAGGTATGTCTACTTCATTTGTATCCTTCTATTGTAGTTTTTATTTTTTATTTCTAGTGCTTGAAGTAATGGCTAGAAAGTCAGACTGGTAACCCGAAGGTTCCAGGTTCGATTCTCAATACCGTGACTAAGGTGCCCTTGAACAAGGCACCAAACCGCCAATCGCTCCCCGGGCACCAAAAATGGCCGCCCACTGCTCCAGGTGTATGTGTGTGTCCACGGTTTGCAGTGTGTATGTTCACTACTCACTACTCCTAATGAAAAATGACAAATTCAGAGTATGGGTTACCGTACTTGGCCTTCACGTCAAGTCACTTTCACTTTCCTAAAGTTTTTCAGGTAGGTTTATTCATTTTTTTTTTGTTCTATTGTAGTTTGTTTGTTTTATTGCTTGTAATTAGTTTAGTTCCTGTTTTATCATTGACTGTTTCAGTGAGCTTCAGAGTTTTTTTTTTATATACTTGTGTTAGTTAGGCTAGTGTTAATTTTTTGTGATACTGAATTTGGTGATGAGATTTAGGAAATTTCAATGGTATCAATAAAAACTTTATATAAACAGATATCCTAACTTTATTTAGAGCCAAAAAAAAAACTATTTTGTGGTATATATCGTTATCATTAAATAAAATTACTCGTGGTATAAGATTTTTGTCATCCATTTCGCCCACCCCTAATATAGGCTGCTGTGTTATATAAGACATTTTATATAAGAGTCTATAAATGAAAAAGTAAAATATTGAATCTGTTCTTTTGATTGTAAAAAAACAAAAAAAAACAACCTTTAATTAATTTGAGCAAATGCATAAATATTGAGATATATATATATATATATTGAGATATATATATTGAGATATATATATATATATATATATATATATATATATATATATATATATATATATATATATATATATATATATATATATATAGAAAATTGCCAAGTTCTCACTGAAGACCTTATTTACCTGAAATATTTCTCTTACATTTTATATAATATATTTTTATATAATTTGACTGTTAACCATGTGTTTAATCATGAAATAATCAAAAATGATTGTCTCAGGTGGACAGATGGTAAATGCATGAATTTGTAGTTGAGGGTGGTTACATAGTGCTTGTAGTTAGAGCTATTGAATTACTGATCTGTTTTTTCTTCAATATGAATGTTTCAAACCATTTGAGGACAAAGTTGCTTATTCATCAGTTTCAAACTGTCAGGGTGTTTTCACAACACTGATGCTATTTTTCTGGGGGTTCAGATTGAGATCATGAGTTTAATTTGTGTCCTACTTTTGCAGAATGAGAGATGTTGAAGGGCACTGTTAACGTAAGGCTGTTTTGCAGTTTCATCATTGTCATACTGATGAGCAATGACGTGACATTTTTAGAGGTTTTTGAGGTAGACCTATCAAGAGAGACGGATGTGTTGAAAGTGCTTAAGAGAGCGCAAGAGAGCGAATACGACCCCTCAATCAAGTCTCAACAAGCCCGCTCTGCCCTCGCTTCCTCCCAGATGAAGTGTTGTAAATTGAGAGGTCCGACTCCTTTCTTGATGGCTGGCATGGACTAACCACAGAAAGGTCATGTCCTGTTTTCAGTGAGCCATCTATAAAGATGAAACATGCAGGAAGAATATTACCCTGGTATCTGGATCTTTTCATGGCATTTTTGGTGAATAATTCAAAACGCTAGTTTTTTTTTTCAAAGCTATATGGATCTAAAAATACAGCCATTGTATGGAAATCATAACGTATTCAAGTGCCGAGAGATTTGTGCTTCAGGGTGAGGTTTAAGTGCCTGAGTGCTAGAACATTGACTCTCTTATTGGGTTAATTTTGCAGTCAAACAAGCCTTTTCACTTCATGTATGAAGTACCACTTTTCTTGTGAAGTGTCATTATAATGTCCTGTTTGTGGGCTAACGATCACATGGTTAACTAGTCACTGCATATTTTGCACTCCTATTTATGGTTCAGAGCTCTGTTGTGTCAAGGCTGTGAATGAAGTTGCTGATGACATGCTGCTGTGGTTGTAACCATTTATTTTTGTCCACCGTGCAGCACATATCAGTTGATTTCCATTACAGCAAGGCACAAAAAGGGGGTAGTGAGTGTCAAGGTGTGTGAGTGGTTTGAGTGTTAAGAAAGTGCCACCTGTCCCTCTCAACACACTTCCTGTTACTCTGCTTTTGCATGAATCGGATTTGAGGCAAGCAGCCTTTTGCAGTCATGCTTGATGTATATTAGCTTCAGTCATCTCAAATGCAAACATGTTTGCAGATCTTCTGAGAGTGTATTTGAGGACACTTGGCTTTTGGCCTGTACTGAAAAATAGGCAGATTATTGCAAAACAGTGTAACTGTTATTGAGATTTTAAACCTATGAAAGGTGAAGCATCAGTTTTCATCGTTGTGTTTATACTAGGGCTGCACGATATTGGAAAAAACGTACATTGCGATATTTTGTTTTTCTGCGATTTATAAAAACAATTTAACCAGATGATTTGAATAGCTATACTTGAAAAGAATGAATCATTCTAGAATAATTGGTCTGATTTTGTAGGGGAGTGAATCTGCATAGAAAATAATAAACAAATTACAAGCATAGATAAATAATAATAGAAGAAAGATACAATTGAAATAAGCAGTGCTTTGTTTTTCAGGTAAATCTAACAGTATTCAGGTGCAGAAATTGAATAATCAAATGTAAAATAACAGTATTCACTGTATAAATGAAATATGACTAATATAATTAATAATTTAATACAATTTATCTTTGTTAAAGCTACAAAAGTAATTTGCTCTTTTGTTGTTTGATTACCATTGGTGACACAAACAGCTGTGGGTATATTAGGCTGCTGTCCCTTTAAGACGAATGCACACACCTAATATAAATGACACATAACACATAACCGACTGTGTTTACGAGGATACACGCCGAGACGGGCATTTTGACTTCATTTTGCGTGCACGTGTCCGTTTAAGTTTAAAAGAAAGGGAACTGAATTCGGCGTTCACATGCTGTGTGTGCGCACAGAAAACAGCGCGCAAGTCCTCAACTTAAAAACACATGCAAATAATAAACTTTCACTCTATGATGGTTAAACTTTGCAATTAATCCGCGAATCACATGCGTTCTCAACCTGGGAGCAAATACGATCCCTATACTTGACATTGCACATCCTGCGATGTGACTATCACGGATGCACACATCGCGATATCGATGCTAAAACGTTTTTTTATTTGATAAAAGCTATTGTCGTATCATATACAGACAGAAAAACGTCTTCATGGCAACTCGTCAAAATTAGTTGGGTTTAACTTGATGAAATTGTGAAAAATAGAAACGGTAGAATGTACTTCTCAAAGTAATAATAATAAAGTTTTAATTTGATTATAGTTTAAAAATTTATGTAATTGTTTTATGCCATCTTTTGATTACCACTGTTTTTGATGATAAACTTGTATTAAAAAAATTAAAACAGACACAGAATTTCTGAAGAAAAAACATTTCATAGGGCCCTATTGTAATTTTATTGAAATTGAATAAATCATTAAAGTATAAAAGTTTTATGAATTCAATTTATTAGAAACACTTTTTATTATCAAAATTTAATCAAACCATTAAAACTGTATTTCTGAAAAATAAAAGGGAATTTAGGGATTTTTTACTTTTAATTAATTGTTTTTAAATTGTACAAGTTTAAAAAAAAAAAAAACAGGGTCAATTTGAAACTGTAAAATGGTTTTCTCAGTTTAGATAGTTCTGTAAATATTTGTTTTAATATTCAGAGTTTCCTCTTTAAATCACTTTTGGTCCTTTATGAAAATCCAAATGCCAAACCAAAAAAGCGTCAGTCTTCGCATTAAGCGCCATCAGTGTAGACCGTTATAGGGTAATCGCATACTCTAAGTAGGTACTTATTTAGAATAAGTAGTTATTTCACAACCACTAAAAAGTATGTTCTATATAGTATGAATGTGTGTAGTATGAATGTAATCTGGACATAGGCTACTACATTCGCCATGCTGTCATTATCATGTGACCTACCAGTGTCAGTTGCGTCGCTTCACTCTCATTCACAAATCATCTCCCGTGGCCTCATGGGATAGTAAAGTGCCCATCATATGCACACTTCAGATTCTCGCCAGAAGAAGTAGGTCATCCGCGTACTTTTTGCCTACTCTTTTATGAGTACTGTGAATTCGGACATACTACTTTTGTCACATACTGTTTTTCGCCTGCTATATAAAGTATGCGATTTCGGATGCAGCCATAGTCCAATACTCACACAAGCAGATATGAGACTTTCACCTGCTCTTTGTCAAGTACACAACACTGGACGGGTTGGCACAGTACACGTCAGCTAATTTAATGCAAGCATCAATTTCCTGAGAGGAAAAGAGACTATGATGTAATTTGCTATTTTGACTATTCAGTTTCTATTCAGTGAAGGCACCAGCTAGTGATCAAGCACTGACACGATCAGGCATTCCTCAGAAGGATGAAGGCTGTGCTTGTCTATATCCCATCTGGAAGTGCAGAGGGATCTATTATTTACCCATAGGCCTTGTTGTCGGCACAGGAACTGAACTCTACTGCTATGAAGGAAGAATGGTGAAATCACTAGCATAAAGGCCTGTTTACACTGAGTCTGATGTCATTCTCTGGGGAAAAAAGATGCCTGAATTAATTGCTTGGCATCCAAACTATTTAAAAGTTGATCATAAATTTCCATTTTATTTAAAAATTGTAATATTAGTTATGTTGACTCTCTGATAGCAACACAATTGTGATGTAATGGGCTTCAAAGTAATGTAGTGTTTCCTTTTAAAGGGTTGTTGGTCGACCGATATATATCGCCAAGGCCGATATTTGGCATTTTTAAAATATCGGCATCGGCCGATAAGTTTTTCCGATTGGCCGATGTGTTAGAAGTGGGACTTTTATTTTGACGGGTGGCGCTGAAACCGCCAGTGCTTCTCAGCATCACCGTTCTTCTCTCTTCATTAGTTTACGGCCTCTGTTAAACAGTCACATCTAATACATTATTATATAGACCTTTTAAACAAAGAAATTAAACGGTTTGCGAAAAAGTATAGCGTTTGCTTTTATATTATTTGCAACAGAAAGGCAAACAATAGGCTATAATACTTTCTCATTTACCGTCAACATTCAGCTAATACGCATCTATATCGTTAAAACTAATCTCTGAATATCCAATAAACATTTAATTTCACAATCCTTTCAGATTTAATCGAATCCAGCTGTGGGATCTTCCTGCATTAATGTGTTTCTGTGTGTGACGGTCGCTCCGTGCGAAGTGAATGCGGACAGGAGAGAGTTCAGCTTCACTGGAGACGCCACAATCTTTAAATCCTTGATTTTAAAATATGCTGCGCTATATTCAGTTGACCACTATGTCATATTAATGTCATTTACACAGTGCTGCATGTAAAATTAGTGTTAGCTTGTCTGTATTGTCTGCTTGTCCTTTTTATTCATATATTTTTAAACAATTACTTAATTTGTGAAAAATACTGTAATATGATTGCAGAATCAAGAAGTTGCCATCTAAAGTATAAGCATGTTTATTTTAAAGATTTATTTTTTGTCATTTATTTTCATATTTCTAATTTATTAAATATTAATTAAAATAAATATAAATTATGTATATTATATATAGGCTTTATATCGGCCATTGGTCACCCTGCTCTCTAAGATATTGGCATCGGCCATCAAAAAACCAATATCGGTCGACCACTAGTTGTTGGTGTGAAGAGACCTTAAGGATGTGTGACTTTTGTTGCTTATGTGTTTGCTTGTACATCTCATTTTTGTCATGGCCATTATCACAGTGCCTCCTCATCTGGTTCACACATCTGTGTTTTCAGAAGCCTGTGATTCATTTGGCCACAGAAGTTTTAATAGAGGACGTTATCCAGCCTGCTAATAGCCCTGTATTGCTGATGTCATTTTTATAGCGTACAAAGCTGAGAGGCAGTCCCGCTGAGAAGAAAACGCAGCCTCTGGGAATTATGAGGGACTCTCCTTCTGCTAACGGTGCAGTTTTACTCAAAGGACTGCTTCATAGAGCCTGTCTATTCAATAAATTAATATATAGAGAAGAGGAACTTAGCCTAGTTAAGCCTGTAGTGTGCAAATTATGCCTACACTATCACTGTGGTTGATCAAATGGGTCAAAAGTTCACATGTGTTCTCATTTTACATTTCAGACTGCATATTATGTGTTATAGACTGAGCTTGCGACTGTCATGATCACCACATTTTTGCTTGATTTTTCCATGATTATTTATCATACAAATAATTTAATATCTGTTTTGTTAATGCCACTTACAGTGGAAGCCTAATACACAACACTGTTGGAAGAAATAATTTACTCACATTGAACTTTGCAAACAAATATTGTACAGGGTTGGAATGACATGAATAATAATATTTTAAATATTAAAATATTAAAGTGTTGTTATAATTACAAATATTATTATGAATATTATAATATTATGCAATAGTAAAAATATATGAAAAAATACATTTATGCAAATATTAAAATAAATTATATGATGCGTTCAGAATTCATGCACACCAGAGCACTGCAGAGGTGTTCAAGTGTCAGAGTTCATTTGGAGTGCTCTCGTAACGCACTACTGCACAGGAAAAAAGACATGCAAATGCATATTTCATGGCATTTCTACATTTGCTTAATTCCTTTCGAGTCTTTTGCAAATTTTTACAATGTTTTTTTGACTACATCTTTGCTTGTGAAGCCAAAATATAACTAAATAATATTAAATAATGGCAAATTTAAGATGTAGGTTTTTGAAGCTGCCCCCTCAATGTTAGTCAACGAGACTTTGGTCGACTAAATTTTAATTAGTCAGTTAGTCGCAGAAATAAAACTCCACATGAACTGGCGAAGTCATACAGTGACATTGTTAACAGGGCTGGTCCATGCAGTAATTATGTTGGGCAGAAAATCCGAAGTGTTGGAACATTTCGAGAGGGTAAAGAATGACCACAAAAAGGTGATGTGCGACCTCAAACATGACTTATCATTTAAAACATGCAAGTACCTTATCCACTTTAATGTAAACCTAGATAAATGTGTGCTTATGTGCATATCCAAGTGTTCATGCAGAGTTTGGAAGCTAAATTAGTTCAAATTAGTGGGGAGCAATTCAGATTTCAGACAGTGTAAATATACTCTCCATTGGGGCGAATGAAGTCTGGTTTTGCGTTAGTGTCGTGCGAACCGCCGCAGCATGCAACAGTCTGTTTCGGACCAGAGACACGATAGCACTGGTGCTCCCAACTTCAGAAAGTTAGGAGCACCAGCAAAAATTAACCGAAAATTAAAAAGCACCACACCTATAATTTATATATATTAAAATATTTATTTTATTTAAAAACAAAAAAACGGTAGTGATGCACCGATCATGATTTTTCATGTCTGATTTTTTTATTTATTTATTTTTTTTATTTTATACAAGCAAATTGGCCAATTCCGATAGCGGCTGCCGATTGTTTTTCTTTGCTTAAGCAAATTTATTTGTTGTTTATTTCCTCAATAACAGGCCAGACTGGCCTTAAATAATTAAATATAATATAAAAACATCTGTAGGCGTTTGAAATTAGAGACAACCATTGCATTTTAATCAAAATCCAAATGTAGCATGAGCAGTTATTTTTGATTAAAATTAGATTGCCTAATTTCAAGACTTAGAGCAAATACAGAATTAAATTGTTACATAAGACACAGCTGCACAAAACAAAAACAGACGGACTGAATGAAAATGCAAATTCACTCTCTGACAGCAGGTGGCACTTATGGGAAAGAAGCGTTTCTTTGGATACCGCTGTAAAAAAAAGCAGCTGCGCTTATAAACACTACTTTATACAGAGGTAAGAGGAAAAGAAAATGCCATCGTAACTATTTTAAAGACAGTCAGTTTCCTTCAGAGATACATTTGTATAAACCCCCATCCTAATTTAATATTTATATTTTTCTTCTTATATTTCAAGCATCGCGAACAGTGATCTTGCTGTGTCTGGTATTTTCTCTGCTGCGCGTCTGCACTCTTCTCTTTGCGTCCGTCTTCAGCGTGTCCCATCTCTGGCCTGTGTTAAGGTCCTGTTAACAGACTACGTAATATTTTCACACAAATGGCATTTTGGGAAATGATTACAATGCAGTTTGTGTGCAAGTCCGGAATAGAGATCAGCCAAAATGAAACTAGAAACCGGCCGCTTGCGATCGTGTGTTTGAAGAACAAACTGACAGTTTCCGATTTTGGTCGACCGGTGCATATCTAGAAAAAGGTTGCACCACAACAGTTATTTGCACTTGCACAAATGCTCCCAAATAAATTTTGAGGTCACACGGATTCAATTTCGGGAGCATATGCAGCCAAAATGGTCGCAATTTCGAGCCTTGTAGATTGAGAGTTTTGCATTCCATTCCTTTTCCATTTTCTATGTAAACATGCACTAGATGGATGTTTGACCGTGTTTTTTTTTCTGTGTCTCACACATGACATGACTTTCCAAAAATAAGGCCCCCGGTAGAAATTGCGTTCCGCTATGCCACTGCGCTCAAGTAAAAAAAAAAAAAAAACTCTTTTCAAGGTTTTTTTTTCCCCATTTCACCGACCTGTGTCCTGCATTTTTAACCGCAAAACAGCGTTCTGTGTGAATAGCCCCTTACAGTTTTTTTCTGCCTTTGGGAGTCCATTTGTATAGACAAACACAACATTTATCGAAACCAGAAACCTGTCCAGTGCCTCGGTGACACACCGCCATGAACAGTTTGGCAAATGTCTTTTGGACTTTATTACACACAGAGTACAATAGAAATGTGAAAAGTTGAACTGCAGCATCTCTTGTACACTGAGCAAAACTTTAGAAAATCTAAACCGAAAACTGACATTCAGCACAAATGAAACTCTCTGGTGCATATGCTTCCCCATGAATACAATAAGTTTGAGTGTGGGAGGGCTGCATGCCCACATGATGTCATGCTGTCTGCAGTCAGTGAGACATTTCAACATGGGCAAGACTCTGAAAACATAACAGTTGTTGTTCCTGTGTCTTACTCATCTATCAACTCCTCCATTCACCTCTCATCACTTCCTCTTCACCACATCAACAACACACGTGTACACATCAACAATAATACATACATATATAGACTCAAAGAGTGAGTCTAAACAAAGTGTAAGCGCATACATACCGTGAAGGTTTTTTTTTTATCTTAATTTTATTATAAAGAGCTTACATATTGTTTTATACCCTAAACCACAGTGAAAATGCAAAATCATGATTAGATTTGGAGGCTTCTGCTTGGGGACTTTTTGTTGACTTTTAAACCAGATGTGAATGATTTATTTCAGGAGTGGGTAACATTTTTGACGTCAAGGGTTACTTTTCACTATATTTAAAGGGATAGTTCACCCAAAAATGTCATAATTTTCTCACCCTGAAGTTGTTTCAAATCTGTATGAATTTCTTTCTCCTGTTGAACACAAAAGAAGATATTTTGATGAATATGGGTAACCAACAGTTGACGGACCCCATTGACTTCCATAGTATAGTGAAAAAAATACTATGGATTCAATGGGGCCATGGGCCTGTTTGGTTACCCATATTCTTCAGAAGAAAGAAATTAATTCATTCATGCAGAAGAAAAAAATGCATACAGGTTTGGAACAACTTACAGGTTTGGAGTAAATGATGACATAATTTTCATTTCTTGGTGAACTATCCCTTTAAGGATGGAAGATTTTTCAGTAACATTTTGGTTATCAGCTTTTTATTTATCTGTATTTTTAATTATTAACTGGATATTAAATTGTGCATGCTATTTTAACATTTAGATTTACATTTAGTAACATCAGCAAATCTCAAAATGAAAATTCATTTTTCATACTGTACATTTATCATGTTGTAATGCCTAAACTCAATTGTAGCTTTTAAAACAAGTTATTCTAGTTTTTAATGTTTTTTTTATTTTTTTTATTTTATTAGATAAAATAGTTTTTAATTTTCAGTCATTGGCCCTGTCTCAAATGGCACACTTCATATGCACTTTCGGTCTTGTGGACTTACAATGGCTGCCACGTGCGCGTGTCCGTTAAGTCCATGAGACCGTAGGGTGTCCTATTTCATTTGTCATTTTAGGATTCAGAAGGGTGCTCCTGAGTGTTTAGGGTGCCATTTGGGACAGGGCCATTTATTGGTTGTTGGCCATTACATGAATATAATTAAATTGCGTGCTTATTATCTGTATCAGCCAAAATATAATATCAGTGTGTTTTAAGTGTATATATGTATCACAAGATGATCTTGTTTTGTAGAGATCCTCATTTTAAACCATTTCTTGCTGTAATATCTCATTTTAGACTTGTATTATTTTGAGAGCAAATAAGAAAGCAGACCAAACTGCATTACCGTGTGCACAAGTGGCACTGCAGGACCCACTGCGTAAGCACTTTACTTGAAAAAAAGGTTTACTTGTTTTGTTTATTTTAGTTATGTTTTATCCACAGTGTGCAGTCCATTTGGAGCATTTGGCTTCCATACAGCTGATAAGTACATAAATCAGGCAGCGGATGACGAGGAATGATTACTGCAAGAGGAATTCAACTTTAAGTAAACAACGAAATAAAATAAAAGCTACATTTAATATGAATTGTTCTCCCCCTTAACAATCGCATGAATCATTCCTTCAAGTGGCACAAGGTTCATCCATCCTGTTTTCTGCTTCATTTTGTTTATTTTTGTTATTTTGTAGCATTTTTGTTTATTTGCTGGAAATAAGGTTATGACATCTAAAATTTAGATACCAGCAATTCAACAGATTCAACAGCAGAATACTAGGCTAACTAATGTTAAAAAAATAATATAAAAAGTCAATGATACAATAAAAACAAAACAGAAAATGACAAACAGTAGGACAAATACAATAGAAAGAAAGTTTGTTGAAGTTGTTTTAAGTGTTTTAAGCGTGCATGTATTTCACTATTTAAGAGTGCGAGCTCTAGCCCATACATGTTCGAGTCTGATCACGAATCGCAGGACAATGAACCAACAACACCTCAAATACAAAAGAATACTTCAGCCTGTGACAACGTGGAAGTAATGTTTAGTTAGACACGTACATAATCAGTAGATATCAAACATAACAATGCAATACTATCACATATAAAAAACATTTTTTTATTCACGTAATTGTTGCATCATTCCTGTCAGACCCAGAAGCCACAGCATTGTTTTTTAATCTCAACCTGTCTGCAAATCCAGTCTCTTGTTTACAAACGAATCCAGTGAAATGAAGCAAACAAATGCAATGTCTTCCCCACGTGAGCTGGATCTTTAGTAAAAATAAAGTTCAACCATGCATTTTGGAATCCAAAGGAAGCTTATGGCGTGTTTGAAACATGGCATGTTTGAAACATGCCATAAGCTTTATTGCTTGTTTGATCCGGTTTAACTCCACGTAGTTATTTATCTAACATGCCAGGCACGAATCAGTGGGCAGGGCTACAGAATTAGGCGTTCGCCTTCTTCGGTTAAGGCAGTGTTTCACTGAACTCTGACGTCACAGGTAAGCGCATTCGCAGATTGATCGTTTGATGAGCCAGCTGTCAATAAAAGCTTTTCTTTGACTGACAAGGAAGTTTTCAGCTCTGAAACTTACAGGATATTCTTATATTAAGATGACCTTTTATATATCAAAAGCTCAAGGGAAAGTTTTTTTCAATTCATGACCCCTTTAATATTAAGGACACAGACGGCAGCAGGTTTATTAGACTGCTGTCACTTTGACCGAATGTACAGATCCTATATACTGATACACATTCTATTTTCTCCCAGCTGTTTACGTTCACTTAAGATATAAACAGCTAGGTTTATGTGAATACTTGCAAAGCGGCATTTTGACATGTTTTTGTGTGTATTTGACCGCTTAGGCGCGCACCTGAAGCTCAAAGTTCACCTTGCTTCTCCGTGTTCCACTCCGTCTCGGAGTGTGTGCACAGAAAGCTACCTGAGAAACAATGCAAGTTCTCTTTCGTGCTTTTAATAACTAGTTTTAATATCAAGCACGTCACATTTTATGAAAGTCACATTACATGATACTGATTTACACGTTGTTTGGGCTTTTAAGGAGGAGCGAAAGTGCACCACTAGACAGGGACAGAATGGGGCAAAATAATCATTTTATTCATAATCGCTGGAAGCTAAAATTTAAATCGAAACTTAATTCTGATTAATTGCACAGCCCTACAAGCTACAATGGGCTTATGTGCAGTCTTCATCTGTCGATCCAAGTAAACATGACACAGTGGTTCAAATTGAACATTTGTAGGGTTAAATACACGTCAGCTCTGTCTTTTACTCTTACTCTTTTGTCTTCTGTCTTTTACCCCCTGTTGCAAAACACTAAAATCAGACACAAAAGTGTTGTTTTTTTTCTCTCCAGAGATCTAAAATCTCTGAAACATTAACCAGTGTTGTTAGAAAAGCTACTGTTTAATTTAGAGACCTTCATGTTTTTAGTGGCTGAGGCTCTGCAGTAGAAGCTTTTTAAAATTTCTTGCTGTGCTGAGGCACCTTTTTAGAGTAAGATTTCCCTTTCAATATTTCCGCATGAGTTTTCGTCTAGAGAAAAATTCAGTAGTCGGAGCCCTGTCACATCTCTGTGGAGTGAGAGGGCTGCTTGCATGCTTTTCTTTTTTTAAAAACTCCAATGCAGTCTCCGCAGGTCTCTTTTTACAAAGCTACTGCAAAGCTTTTTTCACAAATCTGGAAGGTGATTTGGAATAAAATCCACTAAATATAGGCTTATGTCAGCATACCAAAAAGAGCCTTTAAAAACCTACTTCAGCATTTACATTCAGGGTTGCATTAAAATCGATGCTGATGGACCAAATAGAGGAAGACACTAAAATCTGATTTATCGCTGACTAACGTCTTGATCTGTGCTTGCTTTCTTTCAGATGGTACCATGGAATGTTGGACAGAACCATTGCAGAAGAGCGATTGCGTCAGGCTCGGACACCGGGCAGCTACCTCATCAGGGAAAGCGACCGCCGGCCTGGCTCCTTCGTACTGTCCTTTCTTAGCGTGACCAATGTGGTCAATCACTTCAGGTGAGCAGTGCTGACTGGACCATACAGTTTCACTAATGCACACAAAACCCCATTACATTTCACAAAATGTTATGTCCTATCAAGCAGACGGCTGTTGTACAATAGTCTTTAACTATTAAACGTACATTGTTCTGCACTGTATATACTATTGACATGACTGATAATCAGAGTTATGATTTTCACCTGGTAAACCATAAAACAGCCAAAGAAAACCCTTACAGAGACTTAGCGGTGACTTGGGCCAACAAAGGAACTACCCAGAACACCCTAGCAACCACATTTTTTCAATTTAAAATGTTTTCTACTTTAATACATTTTAAAATGCATTGTATTCTTGTGATGGCAAAGCTGAATTTTCAACATCCAATTCTCTAGTCTTCAGAGTCACATGATCCTTCAGAAATCATTCTAATATGCTGATTTGGTGCTCAAGAAACATTTCTTATTATTATCAATGTTGAAAACAATTATGCTACTTTTTTTTTTGTGGAAACAGTGATAAATATTTGATGAATGTTCAAAAGAACAGCATTTATTTGAAATAGAAATCTTTTGTAACATTTATAAATGTCTTTTACTGTCACTTTTGATCAATTTAATACATTCTTGCTGAATAAAAGTGTTTATTTCTTACAAAAAAAAGAGAAAAATATCTTGATGACCCCAAACTTTGGAATGGTAGTAAACATTTAATAGTTTAGCAGACACTTATTCAAAGCAAATTACAAATGAGGAACATGCAAGCAAATAATCATAACACCGTGTCCTAACCAGATGCAACACGACGCTGCAACACGCGGTAAAGGGTTTCATGTTAATCAGAGTTTTTGTCCTAACCAGCCGTGACAGCTATACATGACGATTCTATTGTAGAAACGATTTCTGTTTCTGCGACGTCACAGCTGGAACAACAACATACAAAGTATGACAATGACAATCTCAGGTGCTGTTTGTATGTATGAGCTTTATTTAATGTTAAAAGCATCTAATGTGAGTTTGAATATCGTTTTGTGTGACGTTTATAGACATACTGAAAGCGACAATGGATAATTCACCTCAGATCTTGAAAATAAATGAAAGCAAAGAAGAATGTTCAAACTGTCAACTCATTGTGAACAAACAAGTGTATTCTATGACAAAGACTGTTTTAGTCACTCAGTATGTATTTTTAATAATGTTAAAATGGCGTATTTATGAATGTATTTATCAATTTCGTTGCGAATGCAATGCGCTTGCAGAGCCCCCCATACGCTCTTCTGATTGGCTATGATTTTTGATTGATTTTGTCGCGTCTGGTGTGGACAGGCAAATTGCTTGTCGCCGGAATCTTATCGCATCACGTCTTGTTAGGACACGGTATAAGAGCCAACAATTTTTGTAGTAATGCCCAAAGCCAAATTTCAAGTATAGGCTATTAGTACACTAGCTAGTGCAAAAGTGAAATGCAGTAACATCATATTTCTAAATGATAAACACTGGCATTTATAGCAAAGGTTACAAGCTGTCTTTCATCAATAATGAAGAAACTTGTTCAGCTCATAAGGATCAATTTATAAAGAAACAAGCAATAAACAAACAAACAAAAGTCTTTTAGTAAAACATTTATCTTATTCTCCATGACACGTGCTTATAGAGTGTTACATTGTCTTCCTGCAGTAAAATAAAGCTGTCACATTTAAATAAACATGACCATTTGCACAACTTGAGCTTTACAGCCACTGCAAGTGCCTTTGTGCTCTTGTTAAATGTATTTGGAATGACTCACAGAAGTAAATACTTTATCCCAGTAAATGTCAGTCTGATTCAGTCAGGCATTATCATTTTAATGAAGTAAGGCAAAACACTTTCTTCTTTGTGTGCGTGTTCAGGATCATTGCGATGTGTGGAGATTACTACATCGGTGGGCGCCGCTTCTCGTCCCTGTCAGACCTCATTGGTTACTACAGCTATGTGTCTTGCCTACTGAAAGGTGAAAAACTGTCGTCTCCAGTGGCTCCCCCAGAGGTACGATCAGAACTTCTGACTTCACGAATGATCACACGTTCATCATATCTGTTGCTATATCTAAGGTTGTGGATCCAGATCGCGTTTTGTTACTCTTTCAGTGCTGATCATCATAGCAGTAATATGTGCCATCGTTCTTGTGGTGTTGCTATAACCTCTTATTATCTTTCCAGCCAGTGGAGGACAGGCGACGAGTGAGGGCCATACTTCCATACACCAAAGTGCCAGAAACTGATGAGATCAGGTATAAAAAAAACTTCTTAAAAGTCTCATATCTCACGATCCAGTTTGAAGTGTCTGTGTCCTGCCTGTTTGAGGGAATGGAATTTAAACCCTTTTAAATGTTTGAAACAAGGGCTACACGATTAATTATATTTTAATTGCAATCTCAATTTCCTCAATTATTTAAGCATTTCTGCGATATTGGCCCACCGATATTGGACCAAAAATGAAAACATACATTTAGTACTGGTTTGCTTAGTGTTCATAGTGTCAGTTTTAAAACTGCTTTTATGAGGTATGTTTTGCAACGGAACTTACCAAACATCCAAAACAATGCTGTGTGCTAGGCTAAATGCTCTCGATGCATTTGCGTAAATATGATGGTATTTTTACCAGCTGAAAACTCATAAAGAGCTTATAAAATGTATAAGGTCTGCTGCAAGGAAGCGTGGACTGAACTGTAATGGTTAATGGGGCTCCTATGATCAGAAAAACCAGGCATTCTTGAGCATTCTGTCCTCTTTAGGGGTGCATCTTGTGACATCACATCCTGTTTTTGCTTCGCTAAGATGCCTTTGGTCCGTATTGCAAACCGCAATAGAGTGTGTTTGGAAGCGGACTGAGACCCATCTTTTCAGGGATCTTGGTCCACTTATTTGTGCGCACCAGGGTTAGAGTGGCACACAAATGAACCGCACTAGCAGTCGCACCAGAGTTTGTTTTAATTGAACCAAACTTGCGTGAACATACCCTTAATGTATATGACAAATATAATAATTCAAGAAACTAGATGAGGTAAAATCCTGCATATGAATTGGCATTCTCTTGATTTGTGTTTGCGTGAAAGTGCAATAATTCTGATAAAATGTAAAACAAAATAAATGGTAACGCTTTATTTTAAGGTGACGTAGTTACATATTACTACACTTACTTACTATAATAATAACAGTAAATTATGCATAATTACAAGTAACTAACCCTAACCATAATGCTATAGTAAGTAAATGTAGTTAATTAATATTACTGTTTTGAGTAAGTACAATGTAATGTCACCTTAAAATAAAGTGCAACCAAATAAATTTCTCAATTAAGAATCATGATTAATAATCTGTTATCATTTTTGACTAAAATAATTGATTATCAGATTAACCATTATCGTGCAACCCTATTTCAAACAAATTCTAGATTTTAATTCAGCACTTCAGTAATACCACTCCATCCATTTCTCCATCCAGCTACAATTCAGACATACCACATCCGCCATGTGACCTAAAATGTCAGCCGTGTCACTGTTTCCCACCATTTATGCATAAGATGAATTCCCTGTTGCCTTGTGCAATATTAAAATGTCCGTCAGACTTTAGAATGTTGAGTGGCAGAAGTAGGTCATTCCGGTATTTTTTTCCCTAGTATTTTGAGTATTCTGACATATTACTCATTTCACATGCTGCTTTTCACATACTGTATAGAAGGGAAGCAGGCATATTCGGATGTGGGGCAGTTCTTGGAGCCTCTAGTGATGAGCTGCTGATTGAAATCACTTGTGTTAAATAAGGGAGACATCCAAAATGTGCAGTGCTGGGCTACTCCAGGACCTGGTTCACCTGAGTAGTTGGTTTGCATAATCTACCTCTGTGGTGTTCAGTGGCACTTACAGGAAGCTACAAAAAGTAACTGTACAGGAAAGCAATTTAGATCGCAAGAAAAGCTGGAAAATCCTGTATAACAGACTAATTCCCACCCTAAATATAAAGCCTTTTAAAATAACATTTGGAGCATTTTAAGCCACCTTATAATTTCGAAAAAAGCAATTTCAAAATGTCAAAAAGTATTACTTCCCACAGGGACCCTCCAGTAACTTTGTTATCTGAGAAACAGATGTTTTCTGCCAGTCACATTTATAGTTACTTTTACATTCAGAATACTGATTTTTTTCTAAATGATTATCTGAAAAGATGGAATAACTTTTTATATCTTTTTAATAAAAATTTTTTAAACATTATTTATTGAAAATTTTACTTTATTTACTCTATTGTCTGTCTCAAGTTTTCTCAAAGGAGACATGTTTATCGTTCACAATGAACTGGAGGATGGTTGGATGTGGGTGACCAATGTTCGGACAGAAGAACAGGGCCTTATTGTGGATGATCTTGTGGAGGAGGTGGTAAGTGTCTCTTATCCTGTTCCAGTTTCTTCCTGTGAAATTGCACATTAAATAATTTATTTATTTGAATATATTCACAGGGACGAGAAGAGGATCCACATGAGGGAAAAATGTAAGTACATCTAGTATAAAACAATATATCTGTTGCACTTTTAATAGCCCTCCAAACATGGGCAATGGTAAAACATCTACTATAATATAATGCAGGGCTCCAGACTAACATTTGAGAGCAGTGGCACCAGCGCTGGAGGAAAATTTATCATAAAGTTAATTTAATCATAAATTACTATTGTTTTGCGTTGTTTTAATAAAGGCAGTTATTAATAATATTAATACTTTTTTGTTTATTGGAAATTTAACAGTGAAGCACTGAGCTTGAATTGATATGCAGATAAAATTTACTTTTATTAACAACAGTAATGTGCAAAAAACAAATTTGTATAGGGAAAATGTAAATATTCTATTCTTATTAAATGTACCATTGTTCTTCTAGCCTATAGTATCACACTGAACTGACCGACAGCTTCAGTGATAATAAAAGGAGCACTTTTTACTTGTTTTCTGGGTAATTCAGTCACAATTTGAAGAAAAGTTTTTGGTTTTCATGAGACTTTGTGACTTACTTTTTTCCATATATTAAGGAGTGGAAATTGCTAATAAGCCAATAAGTGCTCCTCTGCCGCCATCTACTGTTTATAGTGGCAATTTTATGTCTTTTTTTAAAAGTCTTTTTTTTGCCACAAAGTGGTCTACACCTTTAAACTTTTAGTTTTACAAATCATTACATTAATAATAACAACATTAAAGTTGGATAATATTTAGAGCTTTTAAGTGCTGGAAAAAGTGTGAAGCACTTGAAAGCCCTTGAAAAGTGCTTGAATTTCACTCTCAAAAGGGTGTACCAACCTTGAGATGAAAACATTCAAAAAAAACATTTGACTATTTCTTCCACAATACCATGGGGTGTTACTACATTAAATATTATTGCTCCGAGCTGATAAGCGGTCCGCGCAGCGCCGCTCAAACGAGTAGCGCTGTTCCGTTCCGCTTTCGTTTCATTTGCCATTTGATGTTTATCATATGTAACAGAAATGGCAGCTCTTATCAGTTGGGCAACATGGTGGTTGCACCGGTGCGACCTCTACCAAAACTCACCAGCAGGAAAAAAAGGTCGTAGTCTGGAGCCCTGTATATATTTTTTGATACATGGTTACTTTTGAATGCCTGTCAGTGGAGAACCCATTATTTTTGCCCTCAAAATGGTGTATTTATGACTTGTACCAACAAAGGTTAACTGCCCATGTTAACCAGCCAAACCTTTGACCCCTTGGTCTAATCTAATTTTATCCAAATTGACCAGACTAAATTGCTCAGAATCATGAAGCGATAATTTTCTCTGCTGCCATCTTTGTTTAGTTTCTCATGTGTATCTCTTCTGTCCAGTTAGTTTTAGTTAGTTCAGTGTGCCATAGCAGAAGAAACATCTGTCAGAATCAAGGAGCAATGCTACACTTATGCGTATGAAAGTGAGCGCTTGAGCCCGAGGCTGTGTATCTGATCAGAGTTGATTCCTTGTGCTGTGACCGTATTAGACTACTCTGACTCAGACCTGACTCACAGAGCCTGGGGTGCTGCCCCCTCTGCCCTGCTTACTTGTGTCTCATTTCCTGTTTCCCCTTGTTTTTCCTTTTCTATCTTCATAGCTGGTACCACAGGAAGATCAGCAAACAAGAGGCGTACAACCTGCTAATGACAGGTACATGAGCGTGACATAAAACGCTGGCTATTACATGTTTGTGTAATGAGCATAATAAAAAACCATGACAGGTAATTTCAGGTGATGTGCTCAATGCATTTCACTAGTATATGAAAATTTCTAATTATTTGCAAATATTAGAATTTTTTTTTTTTTTTTGTCAGTTAAAATTGGATATTTTATTGTTCATGCTTGTCACCTATATTTACATTTAGATTACCTTTGCATCATCTAATACCCACTTAAAGTTAACATTTAAAACCTATTAACTGTCATCCCCCTTTTTGAACATAGACATGAAAATGCATTATCCAGACTTAAATGGTTGTAATTCATGAATGCTTTGGAATACAGACCTAAGATCGGTTTCTTTTCAAAGAAGACACTCAGATTATTGCTGAAGTGAAACACTTCAAAAAGCTAAAGATGTTCAAGTTTACTGTTAAGCAAATCTACTGTAATCTATATTTTACAAAATAATTTGGACTAAAATTGCTAGAGACTTTGTGAGATTTTGTTAAGGCGTTATACCATTTTTTTTTTTTTTTATGCATTCTCCTCTCACAAATTAATACGTCTCACCATATCACTTCTATCACAAAACAGTTGCCAAATATGGAACCTTGAGTCTCAGAACTTTCCAATGATATGCGTTTTGTTACGATTAGAAAAAGATTTGATTATAAAATAGTGCAGTAAATTTCGTAATATGAAACATAACACCACCCACTAAAAGGATTTAAAGTGTCGTTTCTATGGTAGTGCGTGGACGTCATCACAGGATGTATTTTGAGTGTTTAAACTTTCGAATGATACCTACTTTATTACTTTATTGCCCTATCAGTGTATTTACGATCGTTCCAAACCCTACTGAAGTCATAAAATAGATTTGTTGGAGGAACACACTAAATAATGACATAACTTCCACTTTTAAGCTAACTATTCCTTTAAATCGTGTATTTGTTTAGCACTTCGATTTATGAAGGCATTATATGCATCATAATAAGACATTATATGCATCATTTGTCATATTTGGCCAGACTTGGTCTCACATGCATTAGCATAGATTACAAACTTTTACTATTTGCAAACCTAAAAGGGGCAAATTCATCAAAGATAATTCATTGTTAGAGTAAAACAGAAGCTGTTATTATTTCATAACTGCCATTTAAATCTACTCAAAAGCTCTTCTGACACACTGCTTCTCTGCTGTCCAGTTGGCCAGGTCTGCAGCTTTCTGGTCAGGCCGTCAGACAACACACCAGGCGACTACTCCCTCTTCTTTCGTACCAATGAAAACATCCAAAGGTTCAAGATTAGCCCTACTCCCAACAACCAGTACATGATGGGAGGGCGGTACTATAACAGGTAGGACTGCAGGCAAAGGCTTTAAAGTGCCTTGACACTGCTTATGTGGGATCTGGCTGAAAATGACTTAACTTATATCCTGCTCTGAAACACCTTCCCATTATCAGGATAGCATTAATAACCTTATTAAGCAGTGTTTGCATTAACCCTTCATAATATAATATAATATAATATAATGTAATATACTGGTCAAAAGTTTGTGAAATATTATTACATTTTAAAATAATGGTTTTCTATTTTAATATACTTTAAAATATAATTTGTTTATGTGAAGCAAAGCTGAATTTTCAGCATCATTACTCCAGTCTTCAGTGTCACATTATCCTTCAGAAATCATTGTAATATGCTGATTTATCATCAATGTTGGAAACATTTGTGCTGCTTAATATTTTTGTATAACTTGTGATACTTTTTTCAGGATTCTTTGATGAATAAAAAGTTTAAAAAGAACAACATTTATTTAAAATAGAAATCTTTTGTAACAATATACAATACCGTTCAAACATTTGGGGTTAGTAGTTTTGTTTCTTTTTTTTTTGAAAGAAATTAATACTTTTTGATTCAGCAAGGATCTGTTAAATTGATAAAAAGTGATAGTAAAGATTGTTAGAAAAGATTTATATTTTGAATAAATGCTGTTCTTTTTAACTTTTTACTCATCAATAAATCCTGTATCACAGGTTCCAAAAAAATATTAAGCAGCAGAACTGTTTCCAACATTGATGATAACGGAGTATCAGATCAGCATATTAGAATGATTTCTGAAGGATCATGTGACACTGAAGACTGGAGTAATGGCTGCTGAAAATTCAGCTTTGCATCACAGAAATACATTATATTTTAAATTATATTAAAATAGAAAACCGGTATTTTAAATTGTAATAATATTTCACAATATTACAGTTTTTTTCTGTATTTTTGATCAAATAAATGCAGGCTTGATGCGCATAAGAGACTTCTTTCAAAAACATTAAAAATAGTAATGTTTCCAAACTTTGGACCGGTACTATATATTTAGTAATTATATTGTAATTCTTGTATGATCAATAATTAACCACATTTATTACTATTACAATTCTAATGCAAACTAACTCCTCAAGCGTTTATGATTATTACATACAAAGTTGAATAATTTATGCATACACATAATGAAGTATTAATTTCACCTGCAAACATTATTTCTGTTCACACTACAAATAAACTAAAGAGATTTCAGTCTTATGCTCCAAAAATCAGATTTTTGCTGCCTGTCTGAAAGCATTTTTGATATTAAACCCTGTCCCATATATTGTGCCGCAGAGCTGATTTAATTAAAATGTAATACTTTTTAATTTTGCACACAGTAATGAAAAATCACACAGCTTTACATCCAGCTGGTCTGTAATTAAATAATGCTCTTCCTGGCAGTGTTGACGATATTATCGAACGTTACCGAAAAGAGCAGATCGTGGAGGGTTACACTCTGAAAGATCCTGTCTCGGTCCAGGTAAATGAAAGGTCATTCCAATAAGCTCAGATATCGCTGAAGATCATCTCAATAACAAGCATAATACTGTGTCCTTTTTGCCGTTTAGCAAAAAGAACAGGTCCTCTCTGACGTGGTCGATGGAAGAGAAATCTATAACACTATTCGAAGGAAAACAAAAGATGCTTTCTACAAAAACATTGTCAAGAAAGGATATCTTCTCTTCAACAAAGGTACCACAGGCTACTGTTTTTATGCAGTCAACTGCATCCATTGACTTTTTACTGATTATCAACATATAAGGCTGTTTGACATTTGTATTCAGTGCTCAATCTTTCTCAGCGGGACTTGGGTTGATCACGAGAGGATGTGGGTAATTTGTAGCACATAAGCCCCAACTGAGTGTGGTTTTGTCAAACCTTGACAGTCTTTGATCACCTGTGAAACGCTCTTCACAGACAGTTCAGGATGAGCTGTGCAGAACAAAAAGCAAAGCGTTTACCTGAACACATAGATCTGTCCAGTTCAATGACAGTGGCTTTGCTTAATAAGAGATTTGGTGCTCTGTGGGGTTTGCTTACTGATCAAAGGGTAGGGGTGATATTCAAACAGAACCGAAAAACAGCGATACACCACCCACGGTACGAACCGCGATACTCTCATGTCGAACTGAACGCGCCCCGCCCCCTGCTGCCCAGCCTAGCTCTCACTTCACCTTATGCCACAAAATAATTTTTTTCTTCCTTGACATTTGATTAAATAGCAATTAGTACACTTAACAACTAATAAGAGCTGTATTTTTACTAAATATTATTATAATAATATTATTTACTAAATATACACTAACTTTTGTCTTCCAAGTGCATGTCATGTGACTTGGGTGATCGCTCAAGTTGCATGGTGGAAGGACAAAGAGAGCCAGTTTCCCCATTTAGCCAGGTAGGTTAAATGCTACCTTGGAGTCCCAGCAACATCGTCATTTTCGTAGCTTGTTACGAAATTAAAAAAATCTCTCTCACCTCAGAAAACCGCTTTCCTGTCATGTCAGCCGTTATACTGTGCTCGTAGAGCACACTCTTCCATTACACGCACAAAAACGGTGGCACGCGCTGTATAACATTTTATATATAAAGCGCAAGAGAAACTACAACGTTACGTTGTCAATTCGTAAGTCATGAAATAAAAGTAAACTACCAATAAATCACGTAACTGGTTCGACGTGTGTTAGCTGGGAAGGCATGCAGGTATGATGTTCATTCTGTTTCTCAGGAGCAGTTTTCATGTTTCATTAACAGTTCATGTTTTTATTGTGTATTCGCCATGGTAACTGTTGTTTCCATAACCCCAAAATGCCGCTATTTACACTGTTATTTTGTTTATTTTAAATTAGTGTGGTGGCTACTTTATTTTATTAACAAAAATTGCTATTTAATAGCTATAACTTATAGGCCTATTTATTCATCAGTATTAGTCGTATTCATACAATTTGTGTGTTTAAATAGGCTAAAGTGGGACATTACTTGTGTGTGTGTCATCAATTTTTATGAAATAAATTTGCTTGTTTTTTTAAAAAACATATGGTAAATAGTAAAATGAGTACATTATTTCTGACTAGTCTACAGTGGAGGCATTTATTTCATTTTAGTTTACTCAGGTATGCTAACTGCTCTAAAGAAAACGTGAAGCCAATGTATAAAGTTAATAAAGATAAAGTTAATAAGTTAAATTGTTGTTATTATTAAGTTAAAAGTGAATCTAGTGTTATTATTGCTGGTGCCCTGCCATGAACCCTGCCTCCACAGCAAACAGAACCGTGGCTCCAAAACCGTGACATGAACCGAACCGTGGCGTAGGTGTATTGTTACACCCCTATCAAAGGGTATTACATCTGATTCAGTTCTGGCGCCTTGTCTGGTTAGTATTCAGCTGTTGTTTGTATTTAATATTCAGGTGGTTTAATGTGTACTGAAATCATTAAACCTCAGATCCTGGTTGTATTATACAGGCTCCCAGTGTACAAATTACATTTCTCAACTCTTAAAAATTGAAGACATAAATAAATTAGGTGTTCTGCAAGAAATGAGAACCGTTTGCTCAGGCATTGTTATCAAATATATATGGTATATGTACCTCAGTGTTCTACATTTTAAAATGAATCTCATATACTTATGATTAGGGCTTAACAATATAATTTAATCAATTTTAATTAGTACTCATTTTTTTTCATTTTCAATATTCTTAAATTCTAAGATTGATCTTTTAGTCTATACTGTTTTCTGTTAAAAAAATATATATATTGTAGTCTGCCTGCCATTCAATAATCAGAATGTTTTTGATGTGAAACAAAATCTCAGCTTTCATATTCTGTCAATTTTATTACAAAATTCAAACAAATCTTTTTTGACACTCTTTAATGTGACGTGAGAGCTCACTACATGAAGTTAAATGACGTAAGTTCGGGAGGAGCATGTTCATCTAATCCAGTCAGTCATGTTCCAAAGGGGATATAAGGAGCGTCTTAGCTTACCATCTTCAGATGATATCACTCAAGCATCCTTCCTTCTCCCCTTCTTCATCTTAAAAGGGTCATGAACTGAGAAATCAAAATTTCCTTAAGCTTCTAACATATAAGAGGTCATCATACTATAAGAATATCCTGTAAGCCTCAGAACTGAAAACTTCCTTGTTAGTCCAAAAACAGCTTTTATTGTAACAAAGCTTAGAGAACGACTCGTTGTGGAATGTGCCTATCTATAACAGATAGGTGAAAGACCACCTCTGCAGAAGATCAACACCTACTTCATCATTGCAACTTTGGCCCCGCCCACTGGCGTGTTAGTGAGATGACGAGGAGAGAAGAGCAATACGGGATCACTGGACTAAAAATCCAAACTAATGCTATGAATGTGGTTATTTATTTTCAACAATGTGAATGTTTCAGTTGAGCATTATTAATTTCTATTTGGTACATTTCACTGTGGATTCTTTGGTAAATAAGTCACAATTTCGGCAAACAGACTTTTATGATATGGACTCGACATTAATGCGGCAACAAGCAAGTAACTGTGTTAATTCTAATGCCTGATCTGTGACCAGTGATTTCTGATATGTAATGATTCATGTACAGTCAGATGCTCTTTGTCTGTGTCAGTAAATCAAACCAGTGACTAAACGGTCAAGTTCACATTGTTTCTCTTAGTAGGATGAAAATAATCTCTTATTTAAACTGTGATTGACCTTGAGAGCTGTATTAGTAAAAATGTGCTAAAAGTATTCAAGACAGTTACACATGTAATACTTAGCTATTTCATATGCAAAGATGTTAGCCAATCACAGCAGTGGGCGTTTACACTGAAGTCTCACAGCAGACACGCCTCTTCAAACAGAGCGTTCAAATCAGAGGGCTAAAATCGGGGTAGGAATTTTATTTCTAAATTATGAAAATTTTTGTTGTGAAAATCATACTAACATTATAAGTGCACCCCAGGAATCATTATAAAACAATAAAACAATGCAGTTAATTACCCCTTTAAGCCTACATTTATATTTCTATATATTTCACATAGGGTGGAACCTAAATGCTCGATCTCGATTTAAAAGCAAACTTTTAATCATGGACAGCAAGCCAAATCTGTTTACCTATACTGTGCCATTATGATTTATATGATCAAGCGAACTTGTGAAAGTGCATCAGTTCAAGAGAAGCGGCAACGCAGAGTGCATGTGAAATGATCATCTCTTCCTCTTTACTACTAGTTATAGCAAGAAATAAACATGAATGAACAAAAGATACATTACAGTTACTGAAAGGTATCATGTTTTATGTAATCGCTCAATCAATGTTTTAACCGCTGAAAGACAGCAATAAAACAGGCTGTGTAAAATCATGTAATGTTGTATTTACCTCAGGCAATCCATTCAAAGCTTGTAGCTCATTAGTCAACTAGAAAAACACTTAAGAGCAGCATATTGCTAAATATGTCTTTAGTATTTCATGTATGTTTAAATAAATCTGTTATGAAATCAAAGTTTTTATGGCAGCCACTGTTTAAACGTTATACATTGTAGAATGTGGAAACAAACATAATTATACCATTAAAGTTGATGCGTTTAAATGTTTGTATACAACTTCTGATTGTTGATTATTATATCAAAAAATGACAGGGTTTCTGTAGAGTTTACAGCTTTTGTTGAAAGAGACTTTTTATCCTCAAGAAAAATGTACATGTACTGTACCTGACATATATCCAAATGAATCAATATTAAAAGTGGAACTGAATCAAGAGCTTGTAAATCGAATCGAAACATGAAATCTGTCAATACCCCATCCCTAATTCTGATGCATTTTCTTGTTGGCATTCAGCTGTTGTTTGTATTTATCATTCAGCTAGTTTGATGTGTACTAAAATCTTTTATTATACAGGCTCCCTGTGGAAAAATTAATATGCTTGTCCCTTAAAAATGTATGACATAAATAAATCAGGTTTTCTCCCATAGTTTGGTTCCCTTGAACTAAACTTTTTAAACCCTTCAAGAAGGTAATGTGAGTAATCTTGCTGACCTTTTCACTTGTACTTCCACAGGTAAGGGTAAGCGCTGGAAGCACTTGTACTTCATCCTGGAGGGCAACGACGCTCAGCTCATTTACTTTGAGAGTGAGAAGCGAGCCACCAAACCCAAAGGACTAATCGATCTGAGTGTGTGCTCTGTGTACGGGGTCCACGACAGTCTGTTTGGCAGGTATGTGATTGTAATGCAACCCAAGCCACTGGTGTCCTTAATTCTGATCATTATTTGCTTGCAGATGATGCTTGGTTGGATATTTTGTTTGTAATTTGATGACATTCAAACAAGTACAGCTTAAGTGTCTGTGATGTTTGGGGCCAGTGTACCAATAAAAGATAGACGTTACATGTTTTCTGTTGATGTTATTTTTTTATTCAGGCCAAACTGTTTCCAGATTGTGATTCAGCACTTTAGCGAGGAGCAGTACATTTTCTACTTTGCTGGAGAGACGCCTGAGCAGGCACAGGTAAATATCACTTCTACATATATACTACCATTCAAAACTTTGGGGTTGGTAAGATTTTTTGATGTAAATGTATCTTATGCTCACTAAGGCTGCATTTATTTGATCAAAACTACAATAAAAACATGAATATTGTGAAATATTATAACAATTTAAAGTAACTGCTTGCTATTTGAATATATTTTAAAATGTCATTTATTCCTGTGATGGCAAAGCTGGATTTTCTGCACCATCACTCCAGTCTTGGTGTCACATGGTCCTTCAGAAATCATTCTAATATGCTGATTTGCTGCTCAAGAAACATTTCTTATTATTGTCAATGTTGAAAACAGTTGTGCTGCTTATTATATTTGTGGAAACCGTGATACTTCTTTTTCATCAGTCTTTGATTAATAGAAAGTTCAGAAGAACAGCATTCATTTGAAATAAATGTTTTTTGTAACAAAGTAAAAGTCTTTACTGTCACTTTTGATCAATTGTCAATCTTATTATAACTAAATATATACATACATAAAAATGTTTTTTTAACTCTCTCTGTCCACATAAAATGAATACATAACCAAAATGTTACGTCCTGCATTCACAGGACTGGATGAAATGCCTGCAGACGTTCTGCAATAATCTTAGGAAACCCTTACAGACCACATTCAACAAGCGTTTGCGTCAGGTAAGAGAGACCAGCCATTGAGTGTGAAATCTCACTGTTTTCATGAAACAGTGGCTGCCTTTTCCCTTAATCATGAGGTCAGTTGTTCAGATGGCTCTGAGTGTGCTGTCAGAAGGGGCCACAGCTGAACCTTCTAGATGCCGGTGAGCAGGGGGATGAAAACCTCTTTCACAGCACCTGATCCCAGACAAGCCATTTGGGCTAAATCTAAAAAGAACATCGTCATCTTCATTACCACAGGCATATTTTTGGAGAAAGATCTCTGCATGTCATCTGCCTCTGACATCTCATCACATATTCATTACAGAGCACGGACAAATCTAACGTTTGTGTGTCATTCTCTCACCTTAGGTTAGCAGTTTAGTCCTGTATGTGGAGGAAGCCCACAAACTTCCCATCAAACACTTCACCAACCCCTACTGCAACATCTCTCTGAACAGTGTGCAGGTGGCGAGGACTCACCCTAGAGAGGGACAGAACCCTGTGTTCACTGAAGAGTTCATCTTCGAGTGAGTTCATTGTGACTCTCGACTCATTTAGAGGTTTTCAAAGTGTTGCTTGATTAAAGTTCTGATTACCATTCCTCTCTCACAGTGACCTGTCAAGCGATATCAACAGATTCGAAATAAGCTTAAGCAACAAGACCAAGAAGAGCAAAGAAAGTGACATCTGTGAGTCTCATTATCTGTTCTTTCCCATACAATTATAGCAATTGATTTATTTTTGAGCTGAATGATAAGAATGATTGTCTGACTGAAGCAAATGGAAAAAGCAGTTCAAAGGTACAGTCTCTATATGTAGTATGAGGCAGTCTTAGTGTTGAGCACTCAAAAATAAAATGTACTTCTTAATCAAATTTAAATTTAGCTTATAAGACATTTATGGCAAGTGTGGAAAAATGTTTATTTTAGACTGTGACCTTTCAATGGAATATTCCGGAAACTCTGTCGACAGCATTTGTGGCATAATGTCAGTTACCACAGAAAACTATTCCGTTTTTGGTGTTTGCGGTTATAATAATGCACTTGCAATGTTGAGGGTTTAAAAGCACAATTATGTGCAAATCCAAAACTTATGTTTTTGTTAAAGCACTAATATGTGTGTTATTTAACTGTACAGTTAGATAAACTTTTTATGTTATGTCTTATTGACATCATTCCTGTTAGTGGAGTTTCTGGTATCCTTATATTTACATTTACTGTTTAAAAGTTTGGGGTCTCTTATGCTCACCAAGGCTGCATTTATTTGATCAAAAAATATAACTGTAATATTGAAAAATATTATTACAATCTGAATGGTAAAGCTGAATTTTCAGCATCATTACTCCAGTCTTCAGTTTCACATGATCCTTCAGAAATCATTCTAATATACTGATTTGATACTCAAGAAACATTTCTTCATCTTCTTCTAATTATTATTATTATTAGTAGTAGTAGTAGTAGTAGTAATGTTGAAAACAGCTGTGCTAATATTTTTGTGGAAACTGTTTTTTGGGATTCTTTAATTAATAGATAGTTCAAAAGAAACCTATTTATTTGAAATGGAAATCTGATATAGATATGCATCCTTGCTGAAGTATTAATTTCTTGAGAAAAAAAATCTGACCCCAAACTTTTCAACGGTAGTGCATTGGATATAATTTATTTGTTTATTGCCTGACGCTGTGCATTTTAATTGTAAATGTGGTACTGCATCCTTGGTTTGTTATTTTCGTCAGAGTTATTATCAGATATTATCTGTGGTAATTGACAGCATATCACAGATACTTCATACATAGAGCTCAATTTTTTGCTGAACCTGCAACATTCCTTTTAAACCCCTCCATTCTTTTTTCCTTGCACAAGTGTGCCCTCTGCTGGGACTTTGTAGAGCAAAGCATGACTACTGCTCTTCTCTAATTTGTTTCTCTTCTGTATTGTTTCAGTGTTCATGCGTTGCCAGCTGAGCAAGCTGCAGAGGGGCCAGATGATCGATGAGTGGTTTCCTCTGAGCTCCTATGTGCCGCTGAAGGGAATCGAGCCAGGCTCACTCCGCGTAAGAGTGCGATACTCCATGGAGAAGATCATGCCCGAGGAAGAGTACAGTGAATTCAAAGAAGTGAGTGTGCACATGGTCATTTTTTACACACAGATGGGGATGTGACCATGTAGTTGACCGGTAACAAAAAGAATAAAAACAATTTAAAAAAAAAATTTAACTTTGCTAGATTCCCCAGCTAACAGGAATCATCCTCAGAACTCTGGCTAACATTCTGCCAAGGTTTTCTCAAAGTTATAAACAAACATAATTCCAGTAACATTAATAGAATGTTTGTTCAAAGTTATCTGGTCTTTAATAATGTTCTCAAAATGTTAGCACAAAAACATTATTTATACATTATTCATGGAAGGGGTTTTTTTTCTCAAAAATGTTTGTTGGATCTTCGTTCAGAATGTTCAAAGAACATTCATTAGTAACATTCCCATTAGTGTTAATTAACAAAATCAATGACGAAAAATGTTCGTTGACGACCTTTTTTTCCCATGACTTGACGAGATGACACCAACATCATTAAATGATAACTGTGACTATATCAGCATGCAATATCATTGACGAAAAAGACAAGACTAAAATTAAGTTAAAAAAATAAAAACTTGACCAAAAATCACTCTTTGTTTTTGTCGAATAAAAGAGGATACAAAACATTACAGACTAACAAGCCGCTATGAGCTCTCATGCTTACGGTTGCCCAGATTAAAATAAATTTTCTACCCAGTGTTGTACTTAATAATTGCAATCTGGCAACCATGCGCACGCGCTCTCTCTACACTGCAGAAAAAGCGTGGATGATCTGAAAACACCAACAAACAAGTAAGCTGCAGTTTAGCGTTCTCCATTTGAGATTTTCTGCTTAAATGAAAGTGTCATTCAGTCAGTCTGTGTTCTGTCACGAGCTGCTTGCGCTGTTTGCTGAGACTAAATCTGTGATCAAACCTTCTCAGTGATGAACTGTAATAAATCCAAACATAAATCTCTTGGCTATAATTTGCGATTGTGGTTGCTAAATAAATGCACTTACACAACAATACTAAGTGACAATACTACAGGTTTTTTTTTTGCTTTTTTAATAGAAAAACATTAATGTAATTTAGAATTATTGGATTACTAGGAATCTCACCGTTTTAATTTTTGAGAGAAGTTTCTTGTTTGATAAATATGAT
The DNA here is from genome assembly GCA_039654105.1 of Coreius guichenoti. Lineage (NCBI taxonomy): Eukaryota > Metazoa > Chordata > Actinopteri > Cypriniformes > Gobionidae > Coreius > Coreius guichenoti. The sequence goes on from CM077169.1 coordinate 33,445,832, forward strand.
AAATAGCCTATAATAAATAAGGAAACTAAAAGGTCAAATAATCCATGCACATGGGTTGACATTCTCTTGATTTGTGCTTATAGGTGAAAGTGCAATAATTCTGATTAAATGTAAAAATACATTTGTATTTATTATAATTGATTATAATTTTGAGCAAAATAATGATTATCAATTTAACCAATTTAACAAAAATGTGACTACGTTTTCATTGACTAAAACTAGCCTAAAATGTTCAGACATTTAGTCGACTAAAACTTGACTAAACAAAAACAGGACAAGGTTGACTAAATATGATAAAAGCTAAAAAGTACATTTGACACAGGACTAAGACTAAATTAAAAAAAAATAGCTGACAAAATTAACTAAACTAATTCCCATAATGATTGCAAAATGATAAAATTGAATGTTCCCTTTGTTCTCTTAACCAAGAATTTGTTTTTTGTTTTTTAACATTTAAAAAAAACTGGATGTTTTGAACATTCTGAAATAATGTTTTCAGGACGTTCTTAGAACATATTTTTTTGCTAAAAGCATCTTTTGCTGACATGCTCTCGCTGTCCGTCCCCAGCTCATCCTGCAGAGAGACTATCATGTGATCTATGCGTTGGCTCACGTTTGTGGGCAGGACCGCACCCTGCTGGCCAGCATCCTACTCCGGATCTTAAGACACGAGCGAGCTGAAGCTCCCTTACTGAGGACGTTGAATGACAGAGAAATTAATATGGAGGGTAGGGCTCTCTCTTTGCATTATTCAAAGTTCAGGATCCAACAGCAAACAGATGTCACAGCTGCATCGAGGCTGGGCAGCTTCCCTCGGGCTTGTTCATCATGTTTTAGTTACAGAACAAAGCTTTGACAGTTTTGCTTGTGCATTTTACACAGTTTCTCTTTTCAAGCAATGAACAATTGTTCATTTAATAGACTGAGCAATCAAACACCATCTTGAAAATGTTCAGTGTGTTCAGCTGTCACGATACCAGTATTAGTAGTATTGACTCAATTTGGTATGTGGATGAATTTACAAACTCAGTCATGGTGAAAGTTTGCCTCATGAATATTAAATCTGCAGGAAGGTTATGAAGCAACAACAACATGACCTAGTTAATATTTATAAGCTAAGCCTGTAGTAGCATTCTTAAAATTTCCATCTCTAATTCTGGGTGGATGGGACAGTGTAGTATTGATGTGAAATTAACTATTAACAATTCAAATTAATTGTTAACGATTAAATCGCAGAAAGAACATGGATGAATCTAAATACCAAATGCACACAACACACTTAAGTTAATTTAAAGGGATAGTTCACCCAAAAGTTTGTCATCATTTACTCATCCTCAAGTTGAATGAATTTCTTTCTTCTGCTGAAGTCAAAAGAAGATATTTTGAAGAATATGGGTAACCACACAATCGATAGGCCCCATTGACTTCCATAGTATTTTTTTTCTCCATACTATGGAAGTCAATGGGTCCCTGGGCCTGTCTGGTTACCCATATTCTTCAAAATATCTTCTTTTGTGTTCAGCAGAAGAAAGAAATTCATACAGGTGAACTATCCCTTTAAATATACACTACGGTTCAGAAGTTTGGGGTCAATAAGATTATTTATAATAATAGTTTAGTTACAAGTTAGTTTATAGTTAGTTACTTTGCAAGGATGCATTAAATTGATCAATAATGACAGTAAAAACATTTATAATGTTACAAAAAATATTTTTTTATTTTTAAATAAATTCTTTTGAACGTTCTATTTATCAAATAATCTTGAAATAAAGAATCACAGTGTCCACAAAAATATTAAGAAATGTTTCTTGAGTACCAAATCAGCATATTGGCATGCTTTCTGAAGGAATCAACAGTTAATTACATTTTAAAATGTATATTAAAATAGAAAACGGTTATTTTACATTGTAATAATATTTTTTTCATGTTTTGGCTGTATTTTAGATAAAATAAATGCAGCCTTGGTGAAAGACTTATTTCAAAGTAGTTTACAAAATTTTACTAACCACAAACTTTTTAACAGTGCTGTAATTGTAACTAATTATAATTGTTCTAAAATGAAGTGTTATCCTCTTATTGCATTTATAATATTACATATAATATTTCAACTGTTTAGTATAAATTAATTTATTGCTATAAATAATAGCAAATAGTATTTCGGACATTACTTTTTTTAACCTGCCATTGATCATATAATGAACATCCCTTAAAAAGTATCTTTTTGTTTTGGTGTTGCAGATGAAGCCACGACACTGTTCCGTGCCACTACTCTGGCCAGTACTTTGATGGAACAGTACATGAAGGCCACCGCCACGCCGTTCGTCCACCACGCCCTCAAAGACACCATACTGAAGATCATGGAGAGCAAGCAGTCCTGTGAGGTAATGGAACTAAACAGAACATTCAACAGACAAAAATGTCTCACTGTTAACGTCATGCTCCATTGTGCCTCAGATCTGTAAACGTTCTGTTCTCCTTGTCCTGATGTTTTGTGTTTAGTATGTCTGAGCCAAATGTGTCAACATGAGGTTCTCTCCAAAGCTCCTGCCTTGAGCAAATTGGCTTTTGTCTGGTTTCTGTTGGATAGTGAATAAACTGAACTAGCAGTCAGAATCCTTTTCCCTCATGTGGAGTGTTTTCTGGTCTCCCTCTGTAGCTCAACCCATCTAAACTGGAGAAGAACGAGGATGTTAATCTGAATCTAGCTCATTTACTCAACATCCTGTCGGAGCTGGTGGAGAAAATATTTATGGCTGCTGAGATCTTGCCCCCGTAAGCATGATAGCGCACCACCATATAGTTTCCTATCAGCATTACTGCCTTGTAGTGCAATCTTATTTATACTGTCTATACTGATTATCCATATACTGCCATGACATTGCTATATACTGTAGGGATGCAAAAATGTATCTGTATCATCAACAGTTATTGGCTTATATTTTCGGCCGTTTTTGTCTTTCGGCCAAAACCCAAAAATGCCTAATTATTTTTTATTATATATATATATTTTTTGGTAAATATTGGATTTTTATGGGTTAAGATTAGATATTTAATTGATTAGATTTTGATAGATTTTTTTATTTCTTTTTTTATGTCTCTTAGTCTCTTAGGCTGCATTTATTTTATCAAAAATACAATACAAAAATACAATTTTATAAACAGTAATATTGTAAAATATTGTCACAATTTAAAATAACTGCAACAAATTTACCTGCAACATTTAAGTGCAACAAATTATTCAAATAATAATAATTTTGTTGACAAAGGGTTTTAGAAATTCTTCCTAACAAAAATGTAAAAAAAAAGATTATAAATGTAACTATTTGTAATGTATTTTTAATTAAATTGTAACGCAATTTGAATGTGATCTACATATACTGTTGGATAAAATATGACAATAATAATAAACAATACTGCAATATATTGTCAGTGCCTTTACAATGATTTTTAAAGATAAAGAACAATATAGTTGATTCCAATTGTCCAGTTAACTTCTAAAAAGGACTTAATACTTGATTTAATGATAATAATAATTACAATCCTCTTATTTTCAGAATATCAAGTTTTGATTGTAAAACTTTTTACATTTGCTGTTTATTGGTCATCAGCCATAACATATCAGCGTATCACATTGGCCAGAGTTTTTATATCAGTTTACCCCTACTATATTAGCATCCTGTCCATGTAGTGCTACATTGATATATTATTACATTTATTCTTTACTGTACAATGCTGTTTTTACAGTCTTAGTATTCATAGCTTGTCTGTTTCCTCCCTTTCAAGGACCCTGAGGTACATTTATGGCTGTCTTCAGAAGTCTGTGCAGCAGAAATGGCCTACCAACACGACAATGAGGACCCGAGTTGTGAGGTAGCAAGCTGTTTTTGCGCATGTTTACAGAGGAACATCTTGCAAAGTGCCAAAATGTGTTTGTCTCTGTTCCCTCAGTGGTTTCGTCTTCCTGAGGCTCATCTGCCCTGCCATTCTCAACCCCAGAATGTTCAACATCATCGCTGGTGAGTGCACAGCTTGCATCACAAGCTCTTTTTTCCAGATGCAACACATTTAGGTCAAGTACCCACTCCGATATTTCAGCCTGCACCTGTTAGAGCTTCAGTCCGATAGAAGAGCACTTAACGGTCCAAATGTGTAAACGCATAAACATGTCATAGTGACAGTTGACAGGCTATTTCATATTTTTATAGGAAAGTGGATGTATTGCACATTTTACATTGACCTGCAAAAAAATATTTGAAAAAAATTAATTTGTTAACAAAGGGTTCTTCCTAACAAAAATGTAAGATCATAACAAAAATATAACTATTTGTGGTGTATTTTTAAAATTCAATTGTAATGCACCTTGAATGAAATGTACATACACTATTGGCTAAAATATGACAAGGCAAAAATAATACTGCAATATATTGCATGATTTTCAAAGATAAAGAACAATCTAGAAACAATATAGTTGATTTAGTTGACTTCTAAAAAGAACCTAATACTTGAGCATACTAATTATAAGCCTCTTATTTTAGGATATGAAGTATAGGATTTATGTCTCATGACCTTACTGGGAGCACAAGGATGCCACCTACAGGCTGCATTTATGCACACATGATCACATGATGTGCAGCTGTTCTATTGTGCTGAATATCAACACTGTTGTATGAAGTTGTTTATAAAGGTCAAAGTATACTTCAATTTTACGCATACGCGAGGGTCAGCGTACAGTGCGTCATCAGAAGAGTATGCGCATCGCCGGATTTTTGTAACCGCGCGTACTTTGTACGCCCAGGTCGCACGTGCGCATTTAATGATTTTTGCAGTATTTACATGGGTTGTAACTCGTGGCGAGAGATTGCTCAAAACTGCGTTGGACGCCTGTGTACGCGCACGAGTCAAAAGAAGTATAGTTTGCAAGGCTATGCGTTCGACTGTGCGCGTACACGTAAAAAAGTATACTTTGGGCTTTAGTGTTCACATGAATTAATTTTTATACATTTTGAGAACGTTTGGTTCAGACGTTACTGTTCAAAAGTTCAGGGCCAGTACGTTTTTTTGCTTTTGAAAGAATTGAATACTTTTTATTCAGTAAAAGTGACACTAAAGACTCTGTTCTTTTGAACTTTCTATTCATCTTTTCTTAAGCAGTAAATCATCATATTAGAATGATTTCTGAAGGATCATGTGACACTGAAGAATGGAGTAATGATGCTGACAATTCAGCTTTGCCATCACAGGAAAAAATTACATTTAATTATTAATATTTCACAATATTACTGTTTTTACTGCATTTTCTTATCAGCATAAGAGACTTTCAAAAACAAAAAATCTTACCGACCCTACTTTTAAAGTACTGTATATAGTTTTACACGTATTTTGCACACTTTTAAACTAAAATGTCTATTTTAGACTATATAGATGTTGACAGTTTAATAAACTACATTACTAACCCCTAACTAATGTGACATGACAAAAAACGCTGCATCCGAAATAGTTTGAATAGTTCCCTACTATATATAGTATGCAAAAAACAGTATTCCAATGTGTATGCTATTAGTATGCTATTAATACAAACCCGTCTCCTGCGTGATGACTCCGATCTTCAACCAGATGGAACTGGACAAATATTCTGAATATCCTGATCTAATATGACTTGAGACTTGTAATGTTGCCTGAATCATAATCATACACTGTTTGTTCGTTGGCCAGAGGAGACTGGCACCCCGACTGAGCCTGGTTTCTCCCAAGGTTTTTTTCTCCATTCTGTCACCTGATGGAGTTTTAGTTCCTTGCCACCGTCGCCTCTGTTGCCTTTGGCTTTTGGCTTGCTTAGTTGGGGACACTAAATATTCAACTATATTACTGATCTGCCTGCATTGACACTATATGATAATTGAACTGAGCTGGATGACATCACTGTTTTCTCCAGAGCGGCTGTACAGCCGAATCAAATTCTGTTGCATTACTTTCCTGTTAACACTGTGAAGCTGCTTTGAAACAATCAGCATTATAAAAAGCGCTATATAAATAAAGGTAAAAAAAAAAAAAAAAAAGAAGAGTAGTATGTCTGAATTCACAGTAGTGATAAAACAGTAGGTGAGAAGTCTCCGGATGACCTACTACTTCTAGCCAGATTGAAGTGCACATTCACTGAAAACTTTACTATCCCATGAGGCCACAGGAGAGGATTTATGAATGGCAGTGAAGCGACGCAGCTGATGCTGGTAGGTCACGAGACGGTAACAACATGGCGGATGTAGTACGTCCAAATTTTATTCATACTACCCACATTCACACTATATAGAACATACTTTTTTAACGGTTGTGAAGTATAAATTCAAATGTAGTACCTACTCAGACAGTACGCAATTTCGAAGTCTTTTTTTGTCAAAGACTAGGTCTTTTTCTTTTTTTTTGTCAAAATTGACTATAGTGTAAAAAAATAAAATTAACATTGGTAATACAGCTAGTTTATTATAATACTAACGATGATGAAAATGTGTCTTGTTTTTGCAGACCCTCCATCCTCCACAGCAGGTCGAACGCTCACCCTGGTAGCAAAGTCTGTGCAGAACTTGGCCAACCTGGTGGAATTTGGTGCTAAGGTGTTTTGATTTTCACGCTGTGTTAGAAAATGAGTTATCCTGAATAAGCATCAAAGAGTCTGTGAATGCTAATGTTACAGCAGTGGCATATCAACGTTTGTTGTGATGTGTTTGTGTTGCAGGAGCCCTACATGGAGGGGGTGAACCCTTTCATCAAGAACAACAAACAAAGGATGATCATGTTTCTGGATGAGCTGGGGGTAAACTGCCCTGTATCCATTTTTAAAGCAGCATGGGTTGCCTGCGGCTCAGTTTCATGAGCTCTGTGTGAAGTAGCTTTCCTATAACATTCTCTCTGTGCTGTTTCTCCAGAATGTTCCTGATCTTCCGGAATCTACCGAGCACTTTAGGACTGATTTGTCCCGTGACCTTGCTGCCCTGCATGAGATCTGTGCTACTCATTCTGATGAACTCCGCACCCTCAGCAACGAGAGAGGAGCACAGCAGGTATGTGTCTCTCATGATACATGATGGTAAGAAATGTATAAGACATGGTGCGCAGTCAGCCGGTCATTATCCCTGACATCAATGTATAGACTGACTTTACGTTATCATGCTTATTACACAACTACTTGTCAAATAGTAGCTGAAATTATTTTATTTCATAAGAAGAAAGAGGCTGTTTTGAGAAACATGAAACTAGCACAGCTATGGAGAAAATAGGTTACCAGGGAAAACCTTTAAATACAGTATATAGTTTAGCGGTCATTATACAAACATTGTACCGACTGTTCAACATATTCTGTTGGGCTGTAATTTTTATGATACTGCTGGAAAACGCCTTTATTCAGAAACATGTTTACATGGAATATTTCAGAATGTATCACCTGAATGTATTTTAGATTTTCTATCTTATGTCAAGTTGAAATGTTTTATATAATAATACAAATTTTATGGATTGTGACCCTGAGTTTGCCATGTAAATAGCCCTGATGCTAACATGCCGTTAGAAATGTAATAAATAAACAAACAAACATTTGACCACAGAATGTATTGATTGGCCAATCAGAATCAAGTATTCCAAAGAGCCATGTGACAATACTGTACATTCAATTCACAAAATCAGCATAATATTCACTCAGCACAACTTCTTGGTCATGCAACTATTTTATAATAAATAATAATAATAAAAATCTCTCATCGTTTTCATATCTCCAAAAACACTCATTTTCAAGAAATGGAAAAAAAAATTTTTTTTTAAATAATTAAACTGCGTCATCAAAGTTGATATTGTAGCTTTTATAAATGGTAGGACACATTGCTATGCGTCAATTTTTTTTTTTTTTTTTACATTTTACAAAATCAAGCTCAAATGGTGTTATGAGTTTTTTGATCAGCGAATTTCTGAGTTTTGTCGGTCATTAGAACGGCCGCATCTGAGGCCCTGAGTGCATCGCATTAAGTTTTTATCAACTTACATGTTTTAAACTTTATTGTAGCTATGTGGTGTTTCAGTTTTTTCTGTCATCCAAAATCTTATTTTATAAAAAGATGAAGTGTGCTACACACAGGCTATTTAAAACCATATTGGCTATGACTCGACTACAAATGCTAGACTAAGACACTCTTCTGCGCTCCTCAAATAAATAAAACATTAGCCTTTATATATAATGTTTCTTGAGTAAAGAAAATGCTTTACTTATTCAAAGAACCAGTTCTTTATTTACTCTTGCATTGCAAACAAGCAGACGGTCAAAACTGCGTGTGGCACTTCATTCATGATAGAGACTTTTACTGACAGTTTGAGGATTATTTTATTTCATAAGAAATAATGTGTGGTGTAAGTCAACTTTGAAAAACACATCCTATGATCCCTGTGTTCTTTTCAGTTCTGTTGTGCTCAGTCTAGCCGTTTCTGTCAATGGAGTGGAGTTACGAGGTTTAGTCACAAGCTCTTTTTACTACTTTTTATTGGTTAGATATTTGCAAAACCCACAGACAGGGGTGAAGTGTGACCAATAGTAATGCTGCATTATTTTTTTTAATGTTTTATTTTCTCAATATTGCTGGACACTTTATGGAGAAATTTTATTAATTGAAAATTAATCACATATAGCAGTATTTGTTAAAAAAAGCATTGAAATGGAAATCAAAAATGTTGAATAGGCATTACAGAAAGTGGCTTTTGGAGCATGGTGTATAATAGTGGTTCTCAATCTTTATGACTCCATTGTCCACAAAAATATCCTGGAGTATATCCTACTATATATATATATATATATATATATATATATATAAATTATAATTATAATTAATATAATAAATATAATTTACAGAAACTAGGAGAGTCCATAGATTAAAATAAGCAACAAAAAATGTATAATTAAAATTAAATAATTACATTTTATGATTCCAGAAGTTTTAAGAGATGAATGGTCTTCATTATTTTTAATAAATTAATTTATATGATTTTTATAGTCTTTCAAGACTATAATAAAATAATCAAATATTTTTTACTCACAATTTCAACCCAATAAAATATTTTAGAGCTTGGCATACCTAGAAAATTCGGTTACACTTTATTTTAAGGTGTCATTGTTACAGTGTAATTACATATTTAAGTACTTGTTAATATTAATTAACTACATGTACTTACTATAGTGTTAGGGTAGGATTAGGATTTGGTTGAGGATTAGTTGCATGTAGTTATGCATAATTTACTGTTATTACTATGGTAAGTACATGTAACATGTAACAATGACACTGTAAAATAAAGTGTTACCAAAAATTTGTATTTTCGTTAAAAAATATATACAGTGGGGAGAACAAGTATTTGATACACTAACGATTTTGCAGGTTTGCCCACTTACAAAGCATGTAGAAGTCTGTAATTTTTATCATAGTTACACTTCAACTGTGAGAGACGGAATCTAAAACAAAAATCCAGAAAATCACATTGTATGATTTTTAAGTAATTAATTTGCATTTTATAGCATGACATAAGTATTTGATACATCAGAAAAGCAGAACTTAATATTTGGTACAGAAACCTTTGTTTGCAATTACAGAGATCATACGTTTCCTGTAGTTCTTGACCAGGTTTGCACACACTGCAGCAGGGATTTTGGCCCACTCCTCCATACAGACCTTCTCCCGATCCTTCAGGTTTCGGGGCTGTCGCTGGGCAATACGGACTTTCAGCTCCCTCCAAAGATTTTCTATTGGGTTCAGGTCTGGAGACTGGCTAGGCCACTCCAGGACCTTGAGATGCTTCTTACGGAGCCACTCCTTAGTTGCCCTGGCTGTGTGTTTCGGGTCGTTGTCATGCTGGAAGACCCAGCCACGACCCATCTTCAGTGCTCTTACTGAGGGAAGGAGGTTGTTGGCCAAGATCTCGCGATACATGGCCCCATCCATTCTCCCCTCAATACGGTACAGTCGTCCTGTCCCCTTTGCAGAAAAACATCCCCAAAGAATGACGTTTCCACCTCCATGCTTCACAGTTGGGATGGTGTTCTTGGGGTTGTACTCATCCTTCTTCTTCCTCCAAACACGGCGAGTGGAGTTTAGACCAAAAAGCTCTATTTTTGTCTCATCAGACCACATGACCTTCTCCCATTCCTCCTCTGGATCATCCAGATAGTCATTGGCAAACTTCAGACGGGTCTGGACATGCGCTGGCTTGAGCAGGGGGACCTTGCGTGTGCTGCAGGATTTTAATCCATGACAGCGTAGTGTGTTACTAATGGTTTTCTTTGAGACTGTGGTCCCAGCTCTCTTCAGGTCATTGACCAGGTCCTGCCGTGTAGTTCTGGGCTGATCCCTCACCTTCCTCATGATCATTGATGCCCCACGAGGTGAGATCTTGCATGGTGCCCCAGACCGAGGGAGATTGACCGTCATCTTGAACTTCTTCCATTTTCTAATAATTGCGCCAACAGTTGTTGCCTTCTCACCAAGCTGCTTGCCTATTGTCCTGTAGCCCATCCCAGCCTTGTGCAGGTCTACAATTTTATCCCTGATGTCCTTACACAGCTCTCTGGTCTTGGCCATTGTGGAGAGGTTGGAGTCTGTTTGATTGAGTGTGTGGACTGGTGTCTTTTATACAGGTAACGAGTTCAAACAGGTGCAGTTAATACAGGTAATGAGTGGAGAACAGGAGGGCTTCTTTAAGAAAAACTAACAGGTCTGTGAGAGCCGGAATTCTTACTGGTTGGTAGGTGATCAAATACTTATGTCATGCAATAAAATGCAAATTAATTATTTAAAAATCATACAATGTGATTTTCTGGATTTTTGTTTTAGATTCCGTCTCTCACAGTTGAATTGTACCTATGATAAAAATTACAGACCTCTACATGCTTTGTAAGTAGGAAAACCTGCAAAATCGACAGTGTATCAAATACTTGTTCTCCCCACTGTATGTATATATATATATATATATATATATATTTTTTTTTTTTTTTTTTTTTTAAGTCATCTTGAGGCTCCCTTGGAAGTTTACGAGGTCCACTGGTTGAGAATCATATGTGGTGCAAGTCAACTTTGAAAAACACATCCTGTGATCCCTGCGTTCTTTTCAGTTCTGCTGTGCTCAGTCTAGCCGTTTCTATCATTGAAGCTCAATAAGTCTGACGTCACCCACTATGTGCAAAATACCATTGTTGCCACCAGAGAATCAGAAAATGACTGTCAACATCACAAGAAGTCATAACAACAAGTCTTCGCTGTGCCATTTTTAGCCCAGCAGGTGAAGATTATAATGCCCGTTGTCTCTTTCTTTTCTTCACAGCACGTTCTGAAAAAGCTGCTGGCCATCACTGAGCTCCTCCAGCAGAAACAGGTGCACTATGCCATGTCCAACAGCAACAGGTAGTTCCACCTCGGTCATTTTGTCTGTCAGTTTGTCTCCGTCTTCCTGGAGTAGCCAATGGGACCCCAGCATGCTCCACCCTCATCCCCATGTCAGCTCCCACCCTCCCCATATCTTCCATCATCCCTTTTCCTCGCGCCTCATTGTCTGTGCCACGAGAACTATGCAAACTACAGCAGCAAAACAAAACGGCTGGACTCCTGAAGTCCGACACCAATGACTTTATAATCACACGCCCAAATCGTTCGGTTTGACTGCTCGCAGTATCTTGGGTACATATCAGTCTAACAGATGGGGTCGACCAACCAATGACCCATTAAGTCTACAGAAAATTGTTTTTTAAATACATGTTGCCAAAGTGTATCTCTTCATCTGCTTGATCTGAAACTGAACTGACACAAGGCTGCGACGATTCTTCTCTATAACTGGATTATGAGCTAAAATGATTTTTATACTGTAATTTGTTACTGATTTACATGGCTATGAATATGCAAAATGTGCTCAGACTAGTGTTCTTTGTCCTTTTCCCTGTTCCGTTTAGTTCGAATTGTGCTGTAGACTGGATTTTGTTTTTTCTTTTTATCATCCTCAGAGAGTATGATTATTTTATATCAGAACAATAAATTCTCTTGCTGGAATCATGAGTATATAATTTGAGGTAACCTGATTTGTTTTCCATATTGTACTTATGTTTGATTGGTTCAGTCTTCCCTGAGACAAATTCAAAGCCAGACATGTTCTCAGGAGAAAAGTTCAAGGTAAAAAGAAATATGTTTACATCAGTAAAATTTACAATAGTAAAGATTGTATCAGGAATGCATGCACTTATTAAACATGTTTTATAAAGTACTGACTGGCTTATGTCTCAGATCAGCTCGTGAAAGAAGCTTTTGAAAATAAGACCGCTGTTGTGCTCTAAAAATATTCTAGTGTTTGTCTACGTTTTCAGTTCTTGATTTTAAATAAAGAACCATTATTATGGTTATCGACAGCATCTGTGACATGTCACCTGAACCCAGAACACCCATTTTACCCATTTTCTTTAAGACGACTGTCACTGTAATAAGTGTACTGTAAGACATCTACTAAATGACTATTTAAAAGCTAAAAGACCGTTGTAAGCATCATTACTCCAGTCTTCAGTGTCACATGACCCTTCAGAAATCATTCTAATATGCTAATTGGTGCTCAAGAAACATTATTATTAATGTTGAACAGTTGTGCTGCTTAATATGTTTGTGGAAACCATGAAACATTTTTTCGGTATTCTTTGATTAATAGAACGTTCACACAAACGGCACTTATTTGAAATATATTGTATATTTATATGGTAACAATATAAAAGATTAATTGCATCCCTTCTGAATAAAAGTATTTCTTAAAATATATTTTATTTTCATAGAAGTAAAAGACTTACATGACATTTTGCTGAAATATTTACAATTTAGTTTGAGAAATGCGTCCTCTCTCAATGATAGCAAGTGTCAAATGGAATCACTTAAGCCGTTGATGAAATAACTGTCGAGGATTTTGCCGATTTAAAAAAACGATTTCATCGTCACAATGCATCCAAATCCTCATCAGTCCATTCCTGCAAAACAGACAATCCATAAGCTTCAAGTGGCAGCCAGAAGATGTGCATTCGAGGAACAAATCTAAACTTACTTCCTCAGCAACCATCTGCCTTTTCACAACGTGATCGTCATCTTCATATCCATGTTTTCTTTTCCTGAAGGATGTGGACAGAGGAAAGCATCAGAACCATACACTATCATCTGAAGACTGCATTCATTTAGTGACTGTCTATGGCGACTCACTCTCACACACATCCAAGCATGCAAACTAGTGCATCACTGTAGCTCATAACTGTGTAGTTATAGATCATACATGGTTTCTGTCTGTGCCAATTTGTAGTTTACCTGTAGCCTCAACATAGGCATTTAAATCTATTGTGAATAAGAACAAATAGAGGTGAGAAACAAGCTGATCCATTGCATGTAGGCATTCCGATGCCACGGCCTTCTGAACGCGCTTGGAATTTCTTATGGCTCACTATAAATCGCTCAAGACTTACATAATCCTGAAAGGTCACCATGCCCATTTTGTCTTTATTTTGCAGAACTGAATGTACCTTTATGGCTGTAGCCACCACTATCCAGATCCTCTGAAAGAAAAGATTGGTAGCAAAGACAGCAAGACTTGTTCTCACCAGATGCAAAGGAAGAAGGTGGATCTCAATCTCTCAAACCAACTGATTCAAAACTTGAATTCACAGATAAGCCATCAAATAGATGGTTAGAGGTTATGTCTGTCGAAAATTTATATCTTGGATTTTCTAAGACTGAAAATCATGAACACTCCAAGAGTATAACCAAAATTGAGTGTAAATTGGAAATGCTTGTTGACTCAACCCCTCTTGGAGACTTCTGCAAAATCAACGTGGATCTTGGGACTTCGATTCGTACCGCTGGAGTAACCGACGGGAGCCGCGACACGCTAGACTGGTATCTGTAGCAAGCAAGATCTTCGGCACTGCATTGCTCTTGACCATCAGGGAAGCAAGATGCACTTATGGTGCAAGCCTTAAAAACCGTCTCTACACTCAATTCTACCGCACGACCTCTTCCTGTTTTCGACTGCGGTTTCAGGTGCAGGTAGGCTTAGATCCTAAAGATAGCAACTGATCCCTTATCTTACCTTCTGAGCCGCTTCGCTTGACAAGATGCTGCATCCTGGCTTTTATCTCCAAACCAGTGTTTGTGTGTGATACATGAGCCGATCAGTGAGGCCGATTCAATTTTGGAGGATAGATTACACAAGGTTGGTGCATGTGTCCACTTTTAATAACCTGCCCCCCTGTTCTTCCACTGAAGCAACAGCAACAAACTCCAGCTCAAATTAATTTTATAGCTTTTCCCCAGAATGGGCCGAATGGATTATGGGCTTCCTGGTTCATTTCACATCATAAAAGAATGACCTATTGACTATCAAACTGTATTTTATTATATCAGCCTGTTCGTGTTTATCAGACTTGCTTGAGGAGTTAATTTGGCAGTTTCTTGATGTGTATTATTATTCCCTGAATTATGTAAAACTGCAAAACTTATTTAGATGATTCTACAATGTCTTTTTGTTGGACAGGTAGTTGCATTGTCCTGTACTCGCTGAGACCCTTACAAAGAAAGTACTGAGGTGGTACCATTGTACAGTGGTGATATCTGATGCTAATGCCATGGCACTCTGACATACATCATTGTAATGAAAGATTACCATGGTACAAAAACTGGTTTAAGGATTGTACTGTGTCCTAAAACATGGTAATACCCTGATACATTTATGTTATTATAAGATGTATATTAACTACCACTGACTTGAAACAGCTTAGTTTGTACTCGTTTCCTGTTTTCATCTACAGCTGATGTAGGGGATTCCCTGCAGTACATTTAGCTGCATTTTATGACCCAGCAAATCTATGAAAAGCATGACGCAGATTTACCTTTTTTTATTTTATTCTTTTTTTTTGTATTTCAGGTAGCTCATGTATTTTTATTTTTCTATTTTATATTCAAAAAAAACAAAACAAAAACAAAAAAAACTTTTGCATCTTAGATACAAAACACCAAATGACTAACCTGGCTGAATAAAACTCTTCGTATGATTAGTTTTGTGTGCTTTTTAAACTGACTGATCTGTTTAAGGTTTAAGTACTGTGTCATTTTATTTTTCCCACAAATACTCACAAGTTTGTAGCGAATTCAGCATGAATCCTTTCCAGTTTCTGTTTGCAGGCATCAACTTCCTCAGCTTTGGGAAACTCATACGCTTTAACAAGACTTGTCATTCCTATAATGAAACGGACACAACATTAAAGTACAACTGAGTACCTTGTATCCTTAAATGTACCAATAACAAAGGATTGATAATCCAAAGATTACCCTTACAGGCACACAATAACAAGACAAGCTTCAAGCAAAAAGTAAATGAAAGTGAAAGACGAAAGTTTCAATTTGTTTGCAACACAACAGGCAATCAAACCATCTAATGTATGATATACACTAACATTCAAAAGTTTGGGGTTGGTACATTTTTTTATGTTTTTGAAAGAAGTCTCGCTCACCAATTACAATATAGTATATTCCTGTGAAGGGCAAAGCTGGATTGTCAGCATCATTACTCCAGTCTTCAGTGTCACATGATCTTTCAGAAATCATTCTAATATGCTGATTTGCTGCTCAAGAAACATTTCTTATTATTAATGTTGAAAACAGTTCTGCTGCTTAATATTTTAATACAAGTAGTAGTAGTATTTTTGAGTGCTAGTGTTGTGTGCATTAAAGGTGCTTTATGGAAGTTTTTCACTTTACTAAAACATAAAAATACCATAATATGTTTGCAGATATTTAGGAAACATGCTAAATTCACCTACTTGTTTCTCTGAAAAACAATGCTACAGCCAGTTATTCTACTTTGAAATGTGCGTTCCGTGTCGGAATGTCTGTTTTTGTTTTGGTCTGTGCGAAACCGCACGCTGACAGTTTACCCAATAGTATTTCAACACCACAGGTTGGCAGTTGGCGGAAAACACAGTGTATTGCAGCCATGGAAGCCAGCAAACAAACTGGGTCAGAGATCGCAGATTCTACCCAACCTAAAAAGTAGGGCTGGGTATGGACACAAATTTCACAATTCGATTCGATTTACAAGCTTGCAATTCGATTTGATTTCAATTCAATATCGATTATTTTGGATATATATCAGGTACAATACATGGCAAAATTTCAGATTTATTCATACATGCATTGAATATTGAAGAACATTAAAAATTATAATGAATAGCCTATGTAATATGGTGCATATATTTAGCAAAATGCTCCTCTAGAGTTAATTTTTCTAGCTGACTAATGAGTTTATGGACACTGAATATGGTTTTTTTGAGGTAAATGTGACGTTACAAGCCGTCTTTCCACGGTTGAAACACCGACTGAGCGATTCTATGTGACATGATACAGATTTCAGCATGTTGTACGCTTATCTTTTAACACACTTTCAGATGCTCATTCATGTTTATTTCGCGCTGTCTGGTATTAAGACGGAAGGGAAGATCATTTCACGTGCGCTCCACGCTGCCGCTTCTCTTGAACTGAATGAGCTGCGCCAGAGCGTTCTCGCGCCACAGCGCCAAAATGGTATTTATGTTTTTGAATTTCATAATAAAATGGACGTAACTTAAAATCTGAGACTTTGTTTCATATCAATAGTAACAAAGCACAAAGATTATTGCGATTTATTGGATGGGAGGCACGCTACAATGTTCCTTTCATACATCAAAAAACATTAAAATCGAGAAATCGATATTTTTTTCCCAGCCCTACTAAAAAGCCTCGGCATCCATCTAAAACTCTATATGAACGAGAGCATATAAAAACGCGGATAAATCAACTCATCAACTTCCAGTGTGGTTTGCATTGTCAATTGTGCTCACTCCTGTTGCGTGTCCTCAAGCTGGCAACCCGCGTGAACGTCGAGTTTGAGGAAGAGGGGTGGGGGAAACAATGATCTCCAATATTTTGAATTTGGACTGCAGTACCTATTTCGACCACTAGCTGTCAATCCTACATGCTGCACCTTTAAGTCTACATAGGGTTACAGCATGGAAGGCTTTGAATGGGTCTTCTATAGTCTATAACATTTTCGAAATGCCTTTTCACAGCAAAATGGATCTTTAAGACATAAACTTTTGATTAATTTACAGGCCACCGTTTATCAGATTTACCAGCTGAATGCGTGTTATGAAGGACCGCTTATAAAGATTTTGCAGGAGTGTTCAGAGTTATGCATCGCCTATCTAGTGACATTTTAACAGTTTAAAAAAAAAAAAAAAGGACAAATACTTACGTCTCATTGACTCGTACATCTTAGAGAGGGTCTCTTTATCCTCTTTAAGCCCTATGCATTCGGTCAAATATCTGTAAATGTCAACAACAACAACAAAAAACCTTTTTAATATCCTGCCATCACCAGTGTTAGAATCTCTGAACGCTGAAGGAGAAACCTACGCCTCAATCTTCAGGCCAGCACGCGCCGCACTGTTGAGGATGGCGGTGAGGGCAATCTGAGACGGAGAGAAGAGGAGTCCGGCGTCTGTCATTGCTGCTCTGTTGAGAAAGTCTTCGGCACTTTTTCTCAGCATCTCTGGGTTCTCTAACAATGGGTATCTGGTCTGAGAATGCAGAAAACATGCACTCAAACTAACTTAAATTATCTGTTTAGCAACTTTTAAAAATGAAGTGCCTAATCTCTGCATCACTGGCGCCGTTTGAGCAGCCCAACATAATCAGTGTTGGGGAAGCTACTCTGAACCTGTAACTTGACAAGCTTCTCATAAATTAAAAGTAGTTAAAGGCAGGATAAGCAATTTCAGAGCAGCTAGTAATAGCAAGCTAGCTTTAAAAGCATGAGATCCCACCCTCCCTTCAGAGTGTCTCCAAAGCCACGCCTCCTTCAAAACACATGAACGCGCACAGCAGAGTTTGCAAAGCATCACGAGACGAGAGAAGTTAAATTACCTAATGTCTCTTTTTCCTTATGACTGCTTTTTTTTTACGCGTTGATGACGTGTGATGTCTGCGCGAGCAGGGTGCGCGGAGGTATAGAAATACATGTTGACAGGCAGGAAGGACATTGTATCATTAACTCAATGATTGGACAAACATTTTTTGGTCCTGAGACTTCCACAGAAGATATATGTACATGTTTTAATATTTACACCACTTCTATTATTGATTGCTATCAGGATGTGAAGAGTTTCAACCAGTATAACAAAAAGTGTTTATAAAACAAATTGCCCACCCTACCTTTAAGATAAAAAAGTAGTTAGCTACACTACAAGTTACTATCAAAAAGTAGCTAGCTACATTTAAACTACTTTTTTACAATGACATTGTATATTACAAATAACAATGCACAATTTTAGTTTGTGATCTAATAAGACGACGACACTGTGCTGCTTCAATGCATTGCAGGTTTGTCAAAACGGAATGTAGCTTTTGGTCGCGCTACACCTTGCTGGAAAAAATAGTTAGCTACTGGGAAAAGCTACACTGTTTTAAAAGCAACTGAGCTATTCTCAAGCTACTGAAAAAAATGTAGTTAAGTTAGAAGCGTCGCTACTTGTAGTTAGCTACTCCCCAACACTGGACATAATAACATTGCCTCAGCCAATGGCATGCATTTGGAGTGGGACTGTCTGCAACCAGGCTTTAAGCTCACCTTCAGGTCAATGAGAAAACCCTCCATGGGCCGATACGGATTGTGAACAACCAGATGAAAATTGAGCTGCTGAATAAGAAGCAGCTCATACTCCAGAATCTGTTCTAGAGCCCTCTCCTGACCCGCTGGGCTGTCCTGAAGGTTCCCCACAAACTGAGTGCTGGACACATTAAACTCATCCACTTTACAGGAGAGATATGCACACGTTAACCTGCAAAGGTAAGGCGTGAAGGTCAGAACTGCAAAATCTAAAAAAATAAATAAATAAATAAAAAACTTATAACTTATTTCACTCTGTCGGTATGCTTACATTATTGTCCGAGGGTGATACTCCATTAAAGAGTTGTTCAAATAGAATCTTCGAAAATACATACAAGCTGTTCCCTGAAAAACATATACTGTTTAAAAAAAAAAAAAAAAATAATAATAATAATAATAATAATAATAATAATAATAACAACAACAACAACAACAATACAAAAAGCCTGAACAACAGAACTAGATGATCCCATCTTTAACTGA
This sequence comes from Coreius guichenoti, assembly GCA_039654105.1. Lineage (NCBI taxonomy): Eukaryota > Metazoa > Chordata > Actinopteri > Cypriniformes > Gobionidae > Coreius > Coreius guichenoti. The sequence goes on from CM077169.1 coordinate 33,465,044, forward strand.
TATAAAACTGATATTGATTACCACAACAGATTTAGGCATCACAGGCTTGAACATGGCACAGAAGTCTATCAATCTCTTCTCATAGTGTTTGAAAAGCACTTTCTCTTCCCGTCCATCAAGAAACATGGATTCATTTATTCCAGGCTGAAAAACAGATGAAGATATAATGCGATTGTGGTTCATGGTGTTAACACTATAATTGATTGGTTTACTGTGCATTGTGGCGGGATATATATCCCACAATGCAACCCACTATATATATATATATATATATATATATATATATATATATATATATATATATATATATATATATATATATATATATATATATATATATTACACATACATACATACATACATACAAGCAAATTATAGTTTGTAGGCTTGCATGTAAAAAGAATACATAAAGAACTCCAAATTGTGACTTACCTTGCCACTGGATAGGGCTTTTGAACAGTACTTCTGATTAGCTTCTAGTCTTAATTTATCTAAACTTTCCTCTTTATCATAAGTCCAGAATTTCTTCTGTGAGCTGTTGTGATACATGTTGAATATTAGGCTGTGGGTGGAACAACATAACAATGATTATATACACACACACACACACACACACACACACACACACACACACACACACACACACACACACAAATACGTTGTTTGACATCCTGCAGCTCTCGTGCATAACCACAGTAGGTAGCAGACAAGTATGCATCCACATATAAATCTATGAATCTACTAATTTCTAGGATTCAAGTAATGTACTGTATTTCCGAGTTAGTTAACTAGAGGGATGTTTTTATATCTCATTAAACTTCAACCTTACCCCTCTTGGGCACACGGTGATCTTCCGCCTGTGTATTAAATCAATTGATGGCTGTACAAATATCAAACGGTTGTAAAAGATTTGGCTACAGATCTTTGTTTCAACCAAGATTTCAACAGTAGACATGCGTGTTTTCAAACATCGCGAGAACGCGTCGCGTGCGATTCACGCCACTCTTAGGCGCCTTTGGATGATGTCGATTGTGTTCCTCACTCACGAGTCTGATTCATTTCAGAGAGTCGGTTCTTTCAAACAGTTTGTTTCAAAGAACCGGGTCAAACAAACAATTCAGCAATTATTTAACTTCATTCCCTTAGCTTATCTCACCCTCTAAAATGACCACTTAAAGTCATTTATAAACACATACTTTAGTTTTATTGTGATTATATATTAACAAGGGTGTTTATTAAAATTATTTAGTTCCTCAATGACTTGTTAAGAAAGGATTAATGGATATAACAAATGAATTGGGGCATACAATTACAATAAACACTGAATGATTTGTATTGATTCGTCGATGATTCGTAATGATGATTCGTCCTGTAAAGAGCACATTCAGGGCTTTTCAGAGATACAATTTGTTTTGAGGTTTCACCACAGGGCCGGCTATAGGCATGGGCAGGGGTGGGCTGAGCCCACCCAAACATCTGCCTTGCCCACCCAATCAGAATTTAGGCACAGATAGTGTAATCTGTTTTTTAGATGATCTGTACATTGATTGAAAACAATCTGAGGTGGGCTATGTGGTGAGAAGTTTGATGAAAGAGTGTAGAATGCCCCAACCAGTCAAAAAATAACACCAGAAAATTGCAGTGTTTTTCTTTTCTTAACTGAAAGTCACAGCATGGTGCTGAATGAATACGTATCTTCACATTTACTTCACTGACTGATACACTATATTGCCAAAAGTTTTGGGACGCCTGCCTTTACATGCACATGCACATGAACTTGAATGACATCCCATTCTTAATCCGTAGGGTTTAATATGGAGTTGGCCCACCCTTTGCAGCTATAACAGCTTCAACTCTTCTGGGAAGGCTTCCCACAAGGTTTAGGGGTATTTTTGACCATTCTTCTAGAAGTGCATTTGCGAGGTCAGGCACTGATGTTGGACGAGAAGGCCTGGCTCGCAGTCTCCGCTCTAATTCATCCTAAAGGTGCTCTGTCGGGTTGAGGTCAGGATGGAATATTTAGTTATGAGGAAATTTCATGAATGGACTTATTGCACGGGTGGCAACCTATCACGGTACAACGCTTGAATTCACTGAGCTCCTGAGAGCGACCCATTCTTTCACAAATGTTTGTAGAAGTGTCTGCATGCCTAGGTGCTTGATTTTATACACCTGTGGCCATGGAAGTGATTGGAACACCTGAATTCAATGATTTGGAGGGGTGTCCCAATACTTTTGGCAATATAGTGTATGCACCTTCATATTACTGACTGATTTTAAAGTGTTATTTGGCTGCCTGCCATTAGAATGGGTCATACCATTGCAATTCTGAGCAGTAGAAAACCTCGCTCACTTGACAACGTGCATTTATTGCATAGAGCAAGAACATAATGTAAGTGTATAAATGCAAATGCATAGTTCAGTTGAAACCTTGCCCTCTTTGGCTTGCTGTTAATGCTGTTGAACTGAATGTACGAGGCAAACTGTCTGCTTAAATAACAACACTGAAAAAAGCATGTACTGTTTGGTAGCCTATCTTTCAATCAGTTAAGATCAATTCAAACAGAACACGGTTTTGCTACAAGGTCAGTGAAGAGGAAAAAACGCAAGGTCTAGACTAGAGACACTAGAGAAAGGTTAAAACTTGAACTTGAAAGTTGAACTTGAGCACAGCATTTTTAGAATGCGCGTCATGCCGAGACACTGCAAAAGTATGGACGTGAGCGCAACTGTCAAACCTATTCGTCTAGCGTGAGTTTACATATAATAACTGGCCTATAGAAAAGTAAAAATCGTAGCATTTTATTTAAAGTGAAAATAAGCCCACCCTTGATATTTGCCAGCCCACCCTTCTATAGGTGCCAAGAACCAGGTCTGTTTCACCAGGACAACAACTTCTCCTTGGTCTTTAAAAATGACTGAAGGATCAAATTTAGCACTCTTATGGAAATATGGTAATATATATTGTAATTATCATTTAAATCTGACTAATTTTCAAATTGTTTGTTATAAATCAACATCTCAGGAAAATGTTATGGTGTTTCTAATCAAAAGATGACTTTCTGTTACAAAACAGGGCATTGATTTCATACATGTCCTCTATAGAGGACACCGGGACTTAAAGCATGTTTATCAGGCATTTTGGGAGACACAACAAGTGAATAGGGAAAGAAATTACATATCAGTGTTCCTATAAAATATTAGATATTATTATGAAAATGCTGCCAACTATTACTCCCATTAATACACTTCTTTTTTCATTACATGTTGCCCCAAGAACACATTAATATGCAAATTAGATACAGTGTATAGATACATTGCATTGAATGGGAAAACCCATGTATGACCATTTTACTCACATATTGCATAAAATAAAATGGTATATCAATTAATGCCACTATATCTTTCATAACATAGTTGAGAATCATCTTTAAACAAAGTTTGGTTAAAAAAAATCCTGAAACCTGAAAAATGATTGGTGAATGAAAAAACAATCCCATTGTTTTTGCCTATGTCATTTCATGTCTTTTTTTCCCTCCTGTTGTCCACGTACGAGGACATAGCATAACATATGAATAAAATATCATTTTTCAAAAAATAAATAAATAAATAAAATCCATTTGTTTCTTATGCTCTAAACAATGTAACGACATGAAAAAATACTAAATTCAAAAGACTTTGTTTTCCTGGGTCTTAGGAGGTTATCTCACCCTCTAAAATGACAAATTAAAGTAATTTATAAACACATACTTTAGTTTTATTGTGATTATATATTAACAAGGGTGTTTATTCAAATAATCTAGGTCCTCAATGACTTAGAAAGGATTAATGGATAACAAATGAATTGGGACACATAGATTACAATAAACGCTGAATGATTCGTATTTGTGTTGATAAACTGTCATACAATCGTCATAAACACATTCCCAGTATGTTTTATTATTTGTAAACTGCTTTTTGTCACTGCTCGGGTCGATTCAGTGCGATTCGTTTAGCCTACGAATCATTCTGACCGAACCGGTTCAACTGATTCGCTGAAAATATCCGACTTAAAAGAATCGCCTCGAGAGTCCGAATCTCCATCGCTTTTCAAAAGCACCCAAACATGGCCACGAGGAAATATGTTCGTAGATCAATTCAGGAAAAAAAAGGTATACTGGAGAAATACGACCAACTTCCTCCAATGTCCCAGAACGCTGCCGCGCGTCTGCTAAACGTCTCGGGACCGCTGCTTTCTATCTGGCTCCGAAAAAGGGAAATGAAAACTGCCAAGTCTAAACTTCCTAGGACTGTGTTTACATCTCGTAAAACGCCTCGAGTAGATGTTGCACTCTGGAGGTGGATCGATACTTGTCTCGAGAACGGTATTACAGTTAATGACTTAATGATTCGTAAAAAAGCGACCCAGGTGGCTACAGAAATGGGTCTCTGCGATTTCAGGGCCAGCACAGAGTGGTTGACACGCTTTAAAACCCGGGAGGCAGTAATACGAGAGATGTTTGATGGGAAAGATGCGCCGGAAGAGCCCAAATCCGACAATGAAGCGGCGGAGCTGTTTAAAGGGCATAAGAAAAACCCCACAGCCAGAAAGACGCATCGAATCGAAGCTGCGCTGTGGCGCTGGATCGATCATTCTCGTGAGAACGGTATTAACATAAATGAATCAATGATTCGTTCAAAAGCGGCTCGGCTGGCCAGGACGGTGGGTTACCGTAACTTCAGGGCGAACACCGACTGGTTTATACGCTTTAAAACCCGGGAGGGAGTAATACGAGCGATGTTCCAGATCGGCCGAAAAAATCTGACATCTGATAATAGTAATAAGACGGCGGCACCAAGGATGGATTTTACATCTACAAAGACCCGGCAACTGGAAGGCGCGCTTTGGAGATGGATTGATCATTCTCGTGAGAACGGCATCACAGTAAATGAATTAATGATTCGTTCAGAAGCGACTCGGTTGGCTCGGATGATGGGTTTCCGTAACTTCCGGTCAAGCGGAGACTGGTTCAGCCGCTTTAAAATCCGGGAGAGAGTCGTACGTGGGATGTTGCCTTCAGAAAACACACCAAGTGACCAAACTGAGGAAGAAAGTGCGTCCGATCACGTGCGTTTAATGCAACAAACTGATACGAACCAATCTAACGATGAACGCGAATCACTAACGGATCTGGACATCCCCAAACTCGACCCAACAGTGGTCACTGCTGAACTCAATGGCGATTTACACACTGTCACTGTACCTTCACTGTGGCAAATGAAGGAGGCTATGAAAACACTGGCAACCGGTTTACTGTACAGAGGATTCTGCGACTTTAAACTTCTTCATCAATTTGAAAAAGAGGTTGATGGTGTTTTGAGAAGATCTGTGACCCTGGGATCATAAAATCCTGGTTTAAATGCATCTGTATTAAAGTCTACAATTGATTTGTAAGAGACTAGTCCGGTATGTACTGTAGTCTGTTTATTTCAGCTCAATCACAACGGGATAGGTGCTACACAAACGCACCCCCTCAGGTGACCACAGGGGGGCGCCAAGTGTTTGTTTATTTCCCATATCGGAAAAGTGGTTCCATCAAGTGTTAATTTTAATCCACCTTTTATTTTGTAGCATAAATGTGTATTACATGGTCCTTAATTTGTCCTTTGCTTGAATTTTTGAACGTTGTTAAATTATTATTATTATTATTTTTTTACATAAAAGCGTTAATAATAAAGCCATGTTGCTGACACCTTTTTCTCCTTTTTTACATGAATAACAGTCACACAGACAAAATATTAGCTTTAAAAAAGCCACTGAAGCTTATAAAGCAAGACAGAATAAATTACCAACCTCCTATTTGAGTAGGGCTGTGCAACCTAATTTGCATAAACATGAGTAATTTATGAATAATAAATGTCCTTGTATTCAGCGTGATCCATTAATTTGCATATCACCATGGCACTACAGTTATTTTTCCTGTGTGCTGTGCTACCATGAAGCGATAAGAGCCTGCACAAAACTGAATCAAAAGGTGAGTATTTATTGCCTTTTTACACTCAAGTCTCCTGCTGTAGTTGAGGCATGATATATATATTTTAACCTAAATAACTATCATTTTTTTTCTCCATGCTTTTGAGTGGGCATAGGCTGTTGTGCGCTTGTAGGGTTGTTGTCAGTATGTGGCGGCAAACACTATCATGTACTAGTGCTCTGTCATTGTGTGAATTGCATAAACATGATGTTCCGTTGCATTATTGATGAGATCCAGGCTCTGCCGTATAGGTGAAGTGATGGTTTATAAGTGTATTGTCTAGACCAAAGATGATACTAAATATATAAATATGTCTTTGATGGCAGTTTCTCAGACCCTTGTTCAGTTTTTTTTTTATCATTATCAGGTGGTCTGGTGGAATTAAAACCACAGGATAGACTCAGATTCGTACTTCTGAATCCGTCAGGTCATTTGCATGATCTGTTTGTCATGCAGCATCTGATTTCTGGTGTCAGCACTGCCTTCAGCCTAGAAATGCGGGCTTTAGGTTGCCAGGGAATTTCACAGTGTTTACATTTTGTCTGTATTGGTGTTTAATGCAGGTGGAGATGAGTAATGTGCCAGAGCTTTTATCCTTAAATTGTGAATATATTCTGGCAGATGACTTTAGTTATCAGCTGATGTCTTTGAGTGTTGTTGTTTCAGTCTGTACCGAAATCAGATGTGTCTGACACTGTCTACAGTGCCTCAGTTTATCTTTATTTATCTGTCAATATTTCCTCTCCGTAATTTCGACAAATGATACATACTGATGGTTATGAATAAATCAATGTCCAGCCATGGCAAATTGATGGTGTGGAGAGATAGAGATATACTGTCGACACTATGAACAGCTGTCATTGTGCCCTAACCACCCAAATATGCAAGGCAAAAAACAAAACAAAAAAAAGATTATGTGGAGGCTCCTTGTTGAGTTCTGAGCAAATCAATAGAGCTTTAATACACTCATTATGTTGTATTCAGGCTGAAGCATGTGTTATGCACATATTGAAAGTGTATGTCGGTGCTTTTTCACAAGTATCACCTCGGATCATCTTGAAGGAGCAATATCGTGGCATTGACCCTATACCTCTTATTATAGTAGATTGCAATATGCTCTAGTTGTGAGCATGGCAATCCAGAACCCTTGAAAACCCTTCCTTGCTGTTTACCTGCATAATGCCAGTCAACGTTACCCATCAGAATGATTGTCTAGAGGCTACAAGTACTACATCATGGCTCATGCATGTTACACCGTTTAGACGATCTGTGGTGGCCTTTCTTAATCAACATTACAAAATCAGTACAGATTCTATAAAGAACCAGACCTCCCTCAGTGCAGTATGTTGGAAGATATTATTGTAAATTTGTAAATTTGTCCCAATAGCACTTCTCACCTAACTTAGTGCAATGTCTAGGAGCTCCTTTGTAAAATGTTGTACATATTAATTTTCCTCTCTATACGTGCATAATGTAACTGCTGTTTTAATAGACAATTACATTTTTCTGTTTCGTTTAGCCTATTTGTTGGTACATAAAGTAAGAGACTTTTAAAACATTTATTGAAATGAAATAGGGATGCACAATATATCAGTATCATATTGCTTATCGGCTGACATCACATTTCATCATTATCAGTACACTGTAAAAAAATTATATGATCAACAAGTTATGACTTGTTCATCAAAACTCATCAAAATAAGCAATTTTCAGCTTTTTGTTATAAGTTATACAACATTCAACAATTAGTCAATAAGTAATTTGTAATTTAAGTTTAAATGACTTAAACATCCAAGTTGATTGCACTTAAATTTAAGGCAGTGTATTTTTATATGTAGAAGATGACAGCAGAGGTAAAGTTTATCTTTAATAACACTAATTTTTTTGTCAGTATGTAATGTCCATTTTTCATTGTACATTATAATGTCGTGATGCATGAATTCCCATTATTTTATTTATTTTTTGTTTTAATTTACTTAAATGGTAAAGAATATGCAAATATTGTCCATTAATTAGACTATATATTGGCACAAAAATCAATATATTTTTATATTTTAATAATATATTCATGCTGGCCAAAGTCATTGTGCAATATTTTATTGATCTTTTGTTGTTTTTGTTTTTAATCGATTCAAGTAACCGTTAATACGCAAGAACGGCAAAATCAAATTCCTCCTCCAAAGTGAAAGAACAATTTTCCCAACAGTCAAATTTACATTTATGTTGACAATTGTTAATATTTAGCATTTACAGTTTTTTTTGTTTGTTTTTAAACTGCTTTTAAACCCAAGGTTTTGATTTCGGCTTGGTCATATATTTGGATATGCACCAGACACTGGCACTGAACAAAGGCTTTCACATATCATCCACTCTTTATGCAAAATTAATGCATGCACCCCCATGACAGCATGATTTAATTTCCTCCTTTCATTTTCTGTCGCCCGTTGCCATGGACACCAGCGGAGGGCTGTTGTGATATTAGCTACTACAATATGGACAAGTGCAGCTCTCTCCATGAAGCAAACAGCTACTAAATCACATGACCTCATCAAATCTCTATTCTGCTTGCAGACTGGCTGGCACTGTGACATGATCAAGAGATGTAATGTATTCATAGCTTACTTACAATTTCAGGTTGAAAAACCGTTGACGATTTATGTCAGACATACCCTTGGAAGTGTTATATTGACAAACCAAACTATTTTGAAATGACTGAAAAATGCATTTGAGAGAAACAAAACAAATATTCTCCTAGCACCTTTCAGAGGATAACAGGATGCTATTGGCTTGTGGTCCTCGTGGAAAAGGCGATTGCACTAGACAGAATGGCGTCATAGTGTTGCCACCCAGATCATGTTGCCTGCAATGACCAATTGTGTGTGTTTATGTGTGTGTGTGGAAGCATATTAGTCTGCCGTGTCTGCCAGCAGAATAATGTATGCCTGTGAATCCAAGTGTGGAGATCAAAATGTCTCAGGTTGGCATCGGGCACCCTTCCCCCCATCAGCTCCACACACACACCCACACACACCCACACACACACCGCAGGTCCCATCCTAACCATCTCTCTCTAATTGGGCTCTGTCTAGATTCCTCAGCTTAATATTGCATCCTATTTGCTTCTTGTATTCAGGGCATCTCGAACTGTACAATACCACACTACAATACTGACTTTAAGTTTTAGTTTCAAAACTGGCTAAACTAGTTTAAATAGTCATGAAAGCACAATTCGTCCATTGATGAATCCATTGTTTGTTTTATTAGGTGCACAAACCTTTTCTTTGATTGTAAGAGTTTGAGGGAGAATGTAATTAAACAATAATTTAGTGCAGTAGTGAGGAAAAAAAATATTAAAATGCTCATAGGTTCACCCGAAAATGAAAATTCTGCCATTTACTCACCCTCATGTCATTCTAAACCTGTATGACTTTCTTTCTTCTGTGAAAAAGCATTTTTCAAAATATATATATATTTTTTTGTGTTCCACAGAAGAAAGAATGTCATACAGGTTTGGAACAATGTGAGTAAATAATGACAGAAATGTATTTTTTTTGTTGAACTATCTTATAAGCATTTTAAGATTTCAATTATTTTTCCTCACTTCTGCAGTGACTGAGGCAAAAATAAAGGCTTAGTGGACACTCCTTGTACCCCCCAATCTAAATTCTGGCCACTCTCATTCTGACACACTTCTCAATAGCAGTGTGCCCTGTCAATATAGCTGGAGGTGAATAGATAATCAGACAGCAATCAGAAATTGAGATCTGCCATTCAAAGGCTATCTCTGTGTGGACGAGGAAGAGGACGGGCAGCCTGAGAGTGTGAGCATTCATGTGAAAATCCAATCCTTCACAGTACACAGCCCCCGCAAAGCCTTGCAGAATGACCCTTTTATCAAAGTGCCATGTCCGTAGCTCTCCAAATAGCCAGTGCGCTCTCAAGGTATAGATGCGTGTACAAACCTGGCTGAGTAATGTATGACTTGTCTTCACAATGTTCTGGGTTTCTGACCCTGCCGTATGTGTGTGTTTGTTGTGAGAGTGTGTCTGTATGTTGTCCGTGGAATGTTTTAAAATGGTTTTCTTGGGTATACTGAGTATTAAATGTGTTATTTACATGGCTTTGACATGTGAAAATGTTATTTTCCTGATAGCCTTGAGTGTTGAAAGTGTCTCAAAACAGACTGTATGAAATGTTTTCATCCTAGGGCAAGAAGGGTTTACTGACACTGAGAGATGAAAATATGCCATTAAAATATATCATTTTCTACACAAATTGCTGAAAGTTGTTTTTGGTTTAAATTTGGGCCAAAAGTAATATTGTATGGTCAATTTTTTTTAATGTTAAGGTTTGGGGGGAGAACTGGCTTGTAAAATAAATAAATTTGTTATAAATTTATTGACATAACTAGATGATTTTTAAGTTATTGGAATGTTCTGGTTTGGAAAACTATGATGGCATCAGATAATTGACAAACTCCAATTCAACATTAGTTGTACTCATGTCAAAACATGTCAACATGTATTTAAAAATTTTTTTTTAATTACATGATGACAAATATATACATCTGAAATATTTTACCTATTCTATGATTTACATATTTTAAATCATGAAGCAAGCTGTTTTATAACTTAAATGTAGTTTTCATAATACTATTTATGTGTGTGTGTGTGTCCCTATGTTATGAGGACAAAATGTCCCCACAAAGATAGCAATATCCAAAATAATTTTTGGTCCCCATGAGGAAAACTTATAAAGCATATAAGTAAGTGTTAGTTTTTTTTGAAAACGTAAAAATGCAGAACGTTTTCTGTGAGGGTTGTGTTTAGGGGTTGGGTTAGGGTTAGAGGATAAAATATAAAGATTGTGCAATATATAAATTGTGTATGTGTGTGTGTGTGTGTGTGAGAGAGAGAGAGAGAGAGAGAGAGAGAGAGAGAGAGAGAGAGAGAGAGAGAGAGAGAGAGAGAGAGAGAGAGAGAGAGAGAGAGAGAGAGAGAGAGAGAGAGAGAGAGAGAGAGAGAGAGAGAGAGAGAGAGACTTTAATTACACTGTACTATAGTCAAATTGCAAATGGCCCCCTTGTGGTAATGAAGTCAAACATAATTTTCCTAATAGACTGTACAGAATAATTAATCTCATAAAACAATGCTGATTTTTTTGCCTTGGAAATCTGAATTAGTTTCACAGTCCTTATTCTGTTTTTCACTCAAGATGTCTGCTAATGTAGGTATAATTTAAAAAAAAGATAAAGTAGAATAAAACAAGAAAAATATAACCTTTTCATAATTCAATTTTTAAACGTAAGGATAAAAACACTGCTGATGGTGCCCACTTTTACCTCAAGATGGCGCAATGACCTCATTGTTTGACTGGGTAACTACCTTAAAAATTGCCCTGATGTGATTTTATGGCATTTCTGAAATTTTCTCCCTAGCATGCTTTGCAACATTACAACACTACATACTGCATAAAGCAACACTAAAAAACCTGGGAGTTTATTTTGCTTTCTCTGGCTCGATTATGTGCTTCTAACTACATGAGCGATGGTGGAGCTCAAACTGTTGTAAGCTAACAGTGGAGTTTAGTACTATGGTGATTACAAGTGGCTGTTGATTAAGCTATTGGCCTTTATGGGCTACTCGTCTGTCTTTCTTTATTCATTGCATTCGCCCCTTTTTCTTCTTGAAAGAGACCAAATGGATCCCAGCAGGTGAAAGTAAAGAAACGTGAAAAGACGCCCCTTTTTGGTTCTGCTTTCACACCAACACAATACCCCGTCCCACCTCTTTCTGTCCGGGTTTCCTACCTGATTAAACCCCTTCCTATGAACCCATTGATAGATGGTGCAAAACCTAAATCAACAAAAGCTGTATGAGCCCCTCTTACAATTTCAAACCCTTTTAACAGTACGCTTCAATTAGCTTTTATTTCTTGTGAGCATGTGACAGAGAGAGACAGAGAGGCAGAAAGAAAAGATGTCTTTTATATACTTTAATGTGATAGTTTACTTGCTGATTAATTCTGAGATTTCAAAGGTAAAACTCTTTTTATTAGTTTCTGTCTGTTTCTCTGTATGTTTGCAGAATTCGTTTAGAATATGTTTTCATTTATCTTTCTAATTTGTTGCATTAAACAGCACAAAAAGCAAAGCAAAATTACAGAAATGTTCACATTGTTTGTCAATAGACTTTTTGAATTTGTGATTTGTCGAGAATAGCAGTTTCATTTGTTTTGGAGGCTTTCATTTTCTGTCACTTTTAATTTTTGGTGCCTATAAATGTGTGCAAATTGATTCTATTATCAGTGTGTTAGCAGGCCTCCTTTTTGTCATTCAAATGAGTAAAACTTCAAATAAGATTTTTTTTTGCCTCATCTTCATGCAGTGTTTGGTGTTGGTGAGTGACATGGGAACCCATAATTGACTGAGTGTAAAAGAGGGGAGGAAAAGGTATGGTGTATGGCATGTAGATGCCATGCCTCTGTTCTTCAGGAGTGACATCCTGCATCCATGACAATTATACACACTGAAGCTTTGATCAGCACTCTGTCATACTGTTTGCCTCTAGATCACCTTTCCTTTGGATTTTCACCTCTTTATATCAGTATATAGTATTTTTTTTATTATACTGTATGTTTGGTGGCAGATTTAAAATTGTGTACCCCCATTAAAACACCTAGACATCTTAAGGGTTTTAGTAAATGAGTGCAAACTGTCCATCTCTTAGTCTAACTGATATTTAAATAAGATTATGTGTGGATGGCAAATTACATGGTATAACCAGTGACTAGTGTGGAAATTAAAATGAAAAAAGCAGCAATGCATTTATTAATACAGTATTTATTATTTTATTGGATTTGAAAAAAAAAAGTATCATTCATTTATCTTCACTGGGTTTTCCTAATATGAATTCAACATTTACAGTTTAATGCGCATTGCTTAGTTGGGGGACTGTTAATGTGAAGCAGCGGAAACATTCCATAGAACTAAAATTGGTAAGCTCCATTCAATGATAAATTCATTTATTAATAACTATGTTATATTTATTAATAACCAATACACATACCAATATATTGTGAATATAATAATATAATATATATATTATTTATGTCTTGCAATAATATTGTTTATATTATGTAACACATAAATAATATAGCCTATAATAGCAAAAATCCAGATCTTTAACATTTTATTTGGACATTTTAGGTGTCATTTTTCTCCTTAATCTTAATTCTGACCAAATTTATTTGTGCACCTAAAAGTGAAAATTCATTTACTCACCCTCATACCGTTCCAGTAACTTCCAGTGTTAACACCATGCAATAAGTCTTGCAAGGTCATACAATAGCTTTGTGTGTCGGAGACCAAAATTTTAGTCATTATTCTCTGATATTCTTCTTTTCCTCTGTAGCTCTCAAATCTCATTTGTATGTTCAAATATTTCATTCATATTCAAATGTGGTGTAGACAGCCCCTTGTCCCCTCCACATGATCATTCATCTTTAACAGCTTCTCTTGTGTTTTACAAAAAAGAAATACAGGTTTGGAACAACATGACGGTGAGTATAGAATTGTCAATATTTGTGTTAGCCATCCTTTTAATAACCTGTAGTAAAGAAAACCATGCAATGCAATATTATGCACTCTATCATGTGCACTTCTCTGAGATTTTACAGCATAATAAGTGAATCTAATATTTAGTTATAGACAGCAGCTCAGTGTAATTTACCTTTTTTTTATACTGATGATCTGATTGACAAACCCGTAGAGAAGAATGGATGGGCAATGTCAGTTGCTACCAGAGGGGTGAGGGGTGAGGTTGGCACACCGACAACCCTGCGGTCACCTCCAGGCATGATATCACACACTGACAGGCAGGCGTGATGCCACGGCACTTCACACAAACATAGCCACATTGACAGCCGACTGACCCTGGCTGACAGCACCAGGAAGAAGAAGTGGGGGAAGGCAGAAGTTCTCCGTTTGTCCGTCACGGTGTGAGCGTGTTGCGGAGTCAACAACGTTTTTCTTACAGTAGCCCCCAAACCCTCCGCATAAGAACACATTCACATACCCAAACATTTGTGACCTTACCGGACATGGGTCACTGTACATTAGCACTCAAGATGGCTGCAGTGGTTTTGATAGGCTAAATAGAGTATGTCTGTGTCATTACTGAAGGGTTGAACTGAAAGGCTTGTAGACTGAGGATAGGCGCTAACTTAATTTAGTTAAGTTAATATAGCTTGACTTGAATAGATGTGGCTTTGTGCCATCTGAGCATCTTTTTTAGTCATTAAGCATTATAGATGCATTGGCTGTATGTCAAAGGTTTAGTCACAAAGCAAAGCTTGGGTTGAACCAGAGCCTGTTATGCGTTTTATCTGTCTTCATTATAACATCCTGTAGTGGGCTTTCCTATTAACAGTTAGTTCATGAGTTCAGCAGTCAATAGAGGCTTTCAATTATGCTAAGATAGTACCGGACCATACCATAACATACCATGCTCTGTACTGCCTATGCCTCTTTTATCAAAGAAAGTCTTTTGAAGTCATTCTATAGAAAGACTGCATATGTAAAAATGTGCAGGGACTCATGAGCATACAACTGCAATGAAATGACATCACTGATAAGAGGTCTTTCATTTCAGTTTGACACAGCAAGACCATCATCTGTTTTCATCCTGCATTTATGTGGGAAGGTAAGTGGAGAAACCGCATTGTCTTTATGTTTATGAGCGAGAGAGGTATACTCTATGATTCCCCTTGAAGTTTCGAGAGATGCCAGAGAAGATGCAGGCCTATGAAGTTGATAACCCCAGCATCATGTGACAAGGAGATGAGAATGACTGAAGCATTTAGAGCCCTATTGAGATCCCTCCTCATTAAAGTGCAACCTCTCAGCTCTTCTGTAAGGAAGTTGGCCTCCATGGTAAAAAAAAAAAAAAAAAAAAAAGGTGGGGGTACAGGTGAAGTGAAAAACAAACATCAACATGATGTATGATTCCCCACTATAAGGCTCAATATCCTCTTGCTTGTTATATTAATTTAAAGAAGGGTGGAGAGAAAGAGACATCAGAGCGAGAGTGAAGACAAAACAGTGTAGATAGAGTCACACAGAACATAAAAAAGAAGTTGGAGTGTCATAGCTTTGTACACCTCCAGATGTCCTCTATGTTGGTGTCTTTTTGGTCTTTTATGTCCATTCTCCATGGCTTGGTCTTCAGCACCAGGTGGTTCCAGTTCCATGTACACTACAAAGTTCTTAGTTTCTGGTAAGAATTATCAAAGGACTGATAGTTTATCCCCTTCACGCTGAGATGATGACAATACTAGCCCTGTGCTGGAACCAAGAGTAGCCAGGTAGAGCCTCATCTTGTGTAGGCACCAGATTGAGACTCTTCAGGTCCCTCAAGCCCATTGAAGCAGGTTGTTGACTGTCTGTAGGTGATGAGAGGTTGTTGAGGGCATGGAGCCTTGCTGACAGGCATGAAAGGGCCAAGGATCACCTGTCACCCTCCTCATCACATCAAAGTCCCAAGTAGAAACTCCTTCTGTGAGGAATCTGCTCATGAATATACTGGGCTATCTGATCCCTCATATTAGTGAGATAGGGTTTTTGTATGTTGTGTGTTGAGCACGGATGCCACATGATAAAGTACCACACCTCTTGAAGTATGTGTGTTTCACTAGGAATATT
Organism: Coreius guichenoti; assembly: GCA_039654105.1. Lineage (NCBI taxonomy): Eukaryota > Metazoa > Chordata > Actinopteri > Cypriniformes > Gobionidae > Coreius > Coreius guichenoti. Next base: position 33,480,758 of record CM077169.1, read on the forward strand.
TTATAGGTCTTTTTAATGGTATCATCTTCTTCTTTATTAGTGGTGAGTGCCAAAGTGAAAGGGCCCCCCCCCCCCGAGCGCTTGCTTTTACCCCTTAATCCGCTGGCTAATAAGTTCATAGCCAGTCCATATGCTCTGGTGCTGTTCAGGAGGGGGAGGTGTTGCCCCATGCTACTTACACCGAGCGGACCCATTTCTCAGGTACCTCTCCTGCTGACCGACCTTTTGTTCTATCGGATCAGTCCACTCCACAGCCAGAATAGTCTGAATTGATTAGCCCTGCACCGTATAATTGCCAGCAAATCCCACTGAATCGTTTCCCATCCATTTGAAAAGGACAATGTTCGTTCTTTTTCTCCCCAGCTTTTCTCGGCGCCCCTCCCCCATTACCCTCCTTTTCATGCCACTTGCTTCGTCTCCTGCCCCACACCCCAAGCCACCTCCTCGAGGTAAGGCGAGAAGGGGGGAGGGGCCGGAGGAGAAAGCGCTCCTATTCCGGACGAGCCCCCTACCCGAGCACTGGCAAAGGATGAAAGTGGGCGGCGGGAGGACGTGTTCTAATCCGTCACCCTGGAGTGTGAGTGGCGGGCTGATCGGAGTTCTTACCTGCCGGTGCACAGTCAGGGTTGGGAGGACAGTGGGAAGAATCCAGGGAAGGGGGAAGAGCTGGGGTATAGTGTGAAAAGAAACTGTGGGGATATGCACAGGATTATTCAGAGGCCCAGGCGCCAGCGTCAACTGCTCCTGCAGCTCTACTTATTCAATTGAGAGGCCCAAAATCTCGGGTCGGGGCAAAAGTCCATCAGTCTTACTGAGAATATTGTTATATTGGAGTAGACCTGGAGGGCCGATCAAGTGTGCCATGTGTGGAGCAAAGGCTATTTTAACATGTTTTACTTTGACATGGTCCTTTCTGCACCCCAACACACAGCTACAATTCAGGTCTCTCTCTACAATGTTTGTGACCGTTCCACACTGTAATTTAATGGTACACAATTAATTTTAATATCACACATCATAAGTTCTGCATCAGCCATTAGCCCAGAAATCTCTTCCAGAAATGAATGTGAACCACCTTCACAAGACTGACAACACACAGGTTTTTACAGTTATCCTTGAGCAGGGCAGAATGTCTTTTATGAGTTTTGAGATGTACAGACTTTGTTTATTAGGTCATCGTTAATAAGATGCATTCTAATAAAGTCAAATGTCTAATTAACACGCTTTATCCTCTTCATGCATCATGTACTTCACCTTGAGGATTGATCGCCCTTCATGAGAATGATCTTAAAAAGCTTTGCATAATTGTATGCCAAACTGGGGTAAATTGAAAAGGTTTGGTAAAAAAAGATAATTGATTTCATATTTGAATACCTTATATGATACAGAAATGCCATCATTCTCTTCTTGTTCTGCATATTCTGTTTCATTCGACTTTAAATGACCTTGTTCTTTGGACATTGGGGCAGGTCCTTTGGGAAAAGGTCATAGGTTTTGGGTGTTAAGGGCTGTGACCCTTTCCATTTTTGACCAGGCCCGTGTTTAAGCTCAAACCCTCATGGGGTTTTAAGAAACACATGGTCTATTGGCTGCTCTGAGAGCTGACCACAAACAAATTGTGTATGTTCTTACAAAATGACCCTGGTGGCCACATGCTAGGGATGTCTGACTAATGAGATGGTCATTGAATCACACCGCTTGGGAGAGTGAGGACACTAGAGATTGAAAAACCCTTTCACCGGTTTTACGGTTGAAAATGCTTATTTTTTACAACAATTATAAAATTCAAGATTTAGGATATCGTAACCCTGGAAATGTAGTGTAGCCTACAATATCAAACTGGGACTACAAAGGGCTGGGTGAGTGTTATTGTATTTAGTTTTAACATGCTCAACTATAAGAAAGTTATAATGATTGGTATCATTAGAGTATCAATATCAATGAGTTGATAATTGTTTTTCCTCTGTGGCATTCTCTTCTGTCCAAGTTCACCCATATGGTGGGTCATGTCCTTCCCAAGGGGATTCTGTGACATTGACAAGATTTCTGGTTAAAGGTCATATTGGTAGTGACCACAAATGGTTGATGATGAACTGGTCAAGCCCCTCATTTTCAATGCCCCTCCCTTTCCACCCAAAATGAGCCATTTTACCAGCTTATCTATTGACTCAGGTTCTTATGGAAGGCAGGGCAAGTAGAATGGCTGACATCCCTTAGGTCAAAGGTTAAATTACAAGGACTGTTTACAGGGAAAAAGTTCAATTCATGATCATCATAAAAGCTGGCTTAGATCTATAAGATGGTGGTTGGCCTCAAAACAAGAAATGTGTTTGATGAACTTTGTGAAATAAATGTACAAACCACAGTTCGTTTGTAATCAGCACTTCATCTAATAAGCCTGATAAATTCTGGAACAGTAAACACTGATTAAGAATATGAATATGTTTAAATAAATATTTAAATATTTAACCTAATTGTTTGGCCAGTCTCTGCTGCCCATCTCAGAGGGGGGTCTCCTGGGACACTTCTTTGCTTCGCTGGGTCACTGCTCTGCTTCATGCCAGATAGTCATCAGTCATTTTTCCCATGTTCCCTATTGTCCCTCAAAGAGAGGCTCTTCTGGTGTTTGACCCAGTGAGGGTTGGTGCTGGGTGGATGACAGACCTGGGGTGTGAGCCTGTCTTGCTGCTTAAGTTCTTGAATGGCTCCCTGGGAAACTGCGTAACTGGGAGTGGTGGAGTTGCCCAGGACAGCGTGTGGTTATTTTCCAGCTTGCTGCCCCTTTAAAGGCCTTCAGTGCACAGGGTCTGTAATCAGTGCATTGAGGAGGGGTGTCTCTTTGACTGTGTATGAAAGATGGAGAGAGAAAAAGCATGAAGGAAGAAAAAGCATGGCCTGATGAGAAAGTAGGGTAAAACTGAGATCACTGCTGTGGTAATGTCAATGCTGCATGGTTGGTTAGCATTAGCCCATATGTGTTCTAAACAACCAAAACTGAGGGTACAGTGGCATACACATTAAACTACTGGAAATATCTGGAACAATGTGAACCTGTCTAGTCAGATAAATAAAAGAACAAATCTACCCCTCGGTTTAACAGAGAAGGCTAAAGCTAGTCACAGACTAAAATGCATGTTTAAGCTGTTTTAACTGAAAGCAATTTGCACTGACATATCTTAAAATATGCCATTGTTTTGTCTCAAGATGCACACCAGTAATATTTTTTTCTAAGACACGTTTATAAAAGCTACTTAAATTGAACTAAGGCCTAATCCTGGCTTAATCTAAGCCCTGTCTTTGAAACCAGACCTACAGTGGAGAGAACAAGTATTTGATACACTGCCGATTTTGCAGGTTTGCCCACTTACAAAGCATGTAGAAGTCTGTAATTTTTATCATAGGTACTCTTCAACTGTGAGTGATGGAATATAAAACAAAAAAACAGAAAATCACATTGTATGATTTTTAAGTGATTAATTTGCATTTTATTGCATGACATAAGTATTTGATACATCAGAAAAGCAGAACTTAATATTTAGTACAGAAACCTTTGTTTGCAATTACAGAGATCATACATTTCCTGTAGTTCTTGACCAGGTTTGCACACACTGCAGCAGGGATTTTGGCCCACTCCTCCATACAGACCTTCTCCAGATCCTTCAGGTTTCGGGGCTGTCGCTGGGCAATACGGACTTTCAGCTCCCTCCAAAGATTTTCTATTGGGTTCAGGTCTGGAGACTGGCTAGGCCACTCCAGGACCTTGAGATGCTTCTTACGGAGCCACTCCTTAGTTGCCCTGGCTGTGTGTCTTGGGTCGTTGTCATGCTGGAAGACCCAGCCACGACCCATCTTCAATGCTCTTACTGAGGGAAGGAGGTTGTTGGCCAAGATCTCGTGATACATGGCCCCATCCATCCTCCCCTCAATACGGTGCAGTCATCCTGTCCCCTTTGCAGAAAAGCATCCCCAAAGAATGTTTCCACCTCCATGCTTCACGGTTGGGATGGTGTTCTTGGGGTTGTACTCATCCTTCTTCTTCCTCCAAACACGGCGAGTGGAGTTTAGACCAAAAAGCTCTATTTTTGTCTCATCAGACCACATGACCTTCTCCTATTCCTCCTCTGGATCATCCAGATGGTCATTGGCAAACTTCAGACGGGCCTGGACATGCGCTGGCTTGAGCAGGGGGACCTTGCGCGCGCTGCAGGATTTTAATCCATGACGGCGTAGTGTGTTACTAATGGTTTTCTTTGAGACTGTGGTCCCAGCTCTCTTCAGGTCATTGACCAGGTCCTGCCGTGTAGTTCTGGGCTGATCCCTCACCTTCCTCATGATCGTTGATGCCCCACGAGGTGAGATCTTGCATGGTCCCCCAGACCGAGGGAGATTGACCATCATTTTGAACTTCTTCCATTTTCTAATAATTGCGCCAACAGTTGTTGCCTTCTTACCAAGCTGCTTGCCTATTGTCCTGTAGCCCATCCCAGCCTTGTGCAGGTCTACAATTTTATCCCTGATGTCCTTACACAGCTCTCTGGTCTTGGCCATTGTGGAGAGGTTGGAGTCTGTTTGATTGAGTGTGTGGACAGGTGTCTTTTATACAGGTAACGAGTTCAAACAGGTGCAGTTAATACAGGTAATGAGTGGAGAACAGGAGGGCTTCTTAAAGAAAAACTAACAGGTCTGTGAGAGCCGGAATTCTTACTGGTTGGTAGGTAATCAAATACTTATGTCATGCAATAAAATGCAAATTAATTATTTAAAAATCATACAATGTGATCTTCTGGATTTCCGTCTCTCACAGTTGAAGAGTACCTATGATAAAAATTACAGACCTCTACATGCTTTGTAAGTAGGACAACCTGCAAAATCGGCAGTGTATCAAATACTTGTTCTCCCCACTGTATACGATTAAAAGTTAGTCTATCTATATTCCCCTTCAGTATCAGTGCAATTTACAACATACATACTCAAAGTAAATATTAATCTTCACCCATAAATCTAAGGCAACAGAAAACAGCTAAATAATGTTTATTGGTTATTTATTTGCTTTTCTCTCAGTTAAACAGTTCAACACTCAAGATGTTGGTTGTTTGTATCACATTTCAGGTAAAAGGGAATTATTATTTGAAAAATAAGTTTAAATATATGTGTATCTGCCCTGCATAAATTCATATTCTGTTCTGCATCTGTTTTGCTCGTCTGCCTGAGTTCAGTTGCATCACAGCTGTCTCTGTCCAGTAATTGATTCCTTCACTGTCAGCCATTTTCTCACTCACGTCCTCCTCCCCTTCCCATTCTCAATTCCATCTTTAGCATGGGCAGCTAAAGGAGGCAGATTTATCTGCATCACCCTGCCATGATGACAGAGTAAATATTCATCCAGACGTCCAAGGTTCTCACACCATTACTGGGGCGTTCACTGCCCCACTTGTACAATGCTTATTTTTCGAAAGAACGAATGGAGCCAAAGTACTGAAGGGCACAGAGTTGCCCAAACAAAAGTTTTAATGTTAGCCAAATGCAAAGTCTGGCCAATGGGATAAATAGAGAGAGAGAGAGAGAGAGAGAGAAACATGGTTTTAGTGACAGTGATTTAAAGAGCAACACAATCTAGTGCTGCAAGGCTATAGTTTAACATTGCTGTTTGCAATACGGTTATTGATCCATAATTGACATGACATACAGTATGGTCTTTGTGATGGCCCATCACCAATAATATTTTAAACACCCTCAAAATCAGGGCAAGATCCAGTCAGAGGCCATTCAATGGTGATATATTTTAATGCTGATATGAAATGAAAATCCACCTGATCTATTTTCTAAATACATGTCATAGATCTTATTGTGAATGATTTGTCCATGAAGTATATGTTTAATTGTTTTTTTGAATGGACCTTTAGTGGTATACATGACTTCTCCAATCATTTAGTCCTATATTTGTTCTTTTTTGATCATCTGTTCAACTGATCAACAAAAAAAGATCTGTCGCCATGTCATCGCAACTTTAGCAGTCCCTGTTAACAAACATAAAAATAAATGATGGTGGTCTCGGTTTAGTTCTAAAGATAGCTATACATTTAATTGGTGACCTCTGAGATATTTATTTGTTTAGATGTCCTGAGGGGTTATCTACATGATGTTTGTGAGGTGAATCTGTGTGTAAGTGTGTGTGTGTGGGTTGTGCTATTGCTTTGTGTCACACTGGGAGCCCCTCCTGTGAGGCACTGCAGAACACTGAGGTGGGTGCAGCTGCAATGGCTTTCATCTCCTCAGGCACTCGGTGGGGAATCACAGTATTTATGAGTGTATATGTGTGTGTGTTTGTGTCTGTGTGTGTGTGTGTGAGAGAGAGAGAAAGAGAGAGAGAGAGCAATGAGGATGCAGTGTCTGTCATTTGAAGCTAATTAAGGGTGGCAAAAATATTGAATTTCTGTATCTCAGACCTCACATCTGGGATTGTAACACTGGTAATTCAATATATCGGTATCAGTTAGGAGAAAAGTGAAAACTCTTTCAGTGTATTTGTACTTTAATCAAAAGAAAGTCGGTTCAGTTGTTCACATGCCTTTTTGGAGAGCATGTCTGTAAGTTTCTATAGGAACAAAGCTATGAGAAATCATTCAATGGGACTGGATTCTGCTGACAGCGTCCACATTTGAAGGACATCTCCTCTCCCCAAGAGTGTGTCTGAGTCGATCATCCACTGCGACTCCCTTCTGGGCTACGTGTGGGGGGAAAACGTGCGTGAACGCGGCCACACTTGAATCTCAGAGGTTGCCCACGGCTACAGCGCGGGCAGTTAATCCGCAGTACACCTTTTGCTTGCTCAGATGCCGCTTACAGTTGGGCAGAACATTTTAACCCCTGCAGTGTGCCGCAAGGCAAGAAGTGATACCTGCAGTGAAGAGCGTTCGCTTCAGGTCTCTGGTTCTTTTCTTCTGCTTTGATTTCGCTCATCCTTAAATCAGTGACAGGGCCACTAAAGGCCTCATTGAGATTTACCTTTTGACTTAGAGGTAACATCTCTGTCAAAGTGCACTGATCTGGTCTGGCGTGTAAGAATACAGTGCATCCGGAAAGTATTCACAGCGCTTCACTCTGGCCTAGCCAGAGCCCAGACTTGAACCCGATTGAACATCTCTGGAGAGATCTGAAAATGGCTGTGCACCGACGCTCCCCATCCAACCTGATGGAGCTTGAGAGGTCCTGCAAAGAAGAATGGGAGAAACTGCCAAAAATAGGTGTGCCAAGCTTGTAGCATCATACTCAAAAAGACTTGAGGCTGTAATTGGTGCCAAAGGTGCTTCAACAAAGTATCGAGCAAAGGCTGTGAATACTTATGTACGTGATTTTTTTCATTTTTTATTTTTAATAAATTTGCAAATATTTCAAACAAACTTCTTTCACGTTCTCATTATGGGGTATTGTTTGTAGAATTGAGGACAAAAATAATGAATTTAATCCATTTTGGAATAAGGCTGTAACATAACAAAATGTGGAAAAAGTGAAGCTTTCCGGATGCACTGTAGGTTTAGTATTGATCTGGGGTCTGTTATATCCAGTGTAGATCCAATTTATTTTGTTACTAAATCTCTCTCTCCATCAGGAAATATCAGATTTTGTCTGGTATTCAAAGTCAGTCAACTTGGTTGTCATGTTAACTCTTCTACCAGCCAAGAGGCAAATGCGGGGGAAGAGCGGAAGGCAGGAGACGAAGTGATGATAAGTAACAAGCAGATCTTATAGAATATATATTTGTGTCTTTGTCAAAGCTCAGTCTGAGTTTATCTGGCCAGAAACAAATTCAACAAATGTTCTTAACGGTGTCTTATGACCTTGAAGACTTTAATTGAAGACAGTTTGTCATCTGTAACTTGTGAGGATAGCAATAGTTATTCTGGCAGTTAAAGAGTTCAATCTTGCACAAATTAAGGCTAAATATTATATTTTAGACAAGATTATACAACTATAATAAAACAAAGCAAAAACAATACAAGAGGAATATGTAATTAATATATACTGTATATATATATATATATATATATATATACACTACCATTTTTTACATTTATAATGATACATTAATTTGAAAAAGATTTATTTTTCAAATTAATGCTGTTCTTTTGAATTCTCTATATTTATCAAAGAATCCTGAAAAAAAATGTATTGCAGTTTCCACAAAAATATTAAGCAGCGCAACTGTTTTCAACCGTTTGATTATAATAAGAAATGGTTAATGGTTTCATGTTTTATGGGGACTTTCCATAGACATAATGATTTTTATACTGTACAAACTGTATAGTATACCCCCTAACCCTAAACCTACCCATCACACAAAACTTTAAGCATTTTTACATTTTCAAAAAAATTTCCTCATGGGGACCAAAAAATGTCCTCATAACAATGTCCTCAAATTTTGTCCTCATAACGTAGGGTTCACCAGAACCACACACACACACACGTTGGGTTTCCATGTTTTATTGGGACTTTCCTTAGACATAATGATTTTTATACTGTACAAACTTTATATTCTAACCCCCTACACTAACCCTATACCCTTAACCCTATACCTATCACAGAAAACTTTCTGCATTTTTACATTTTCAAAAAAAACATGTCCAAAAAATGTCCCCACATGGACAAGGATTTCGGATACTGCCCTGTTTGTGGGGACATTTCGTCCTTATAATGTAGGGTTTACCAGGACACACACACACACACACACACACACACACACATACACACACACACACAAACATACACACACACACAAACTGCACTTAAGAAACTCACACCTTTAGATCCTTCATGTCTGAAGAAAGATCTAAGAATGTGATAAATCAAATCAACAAGTCAAAAGGAAAAAAGAGCTATAAGATATTTCCTGTCATTTACTGTTCCATTCTGGATCTGAGCAGAGGATTCAACAACTAAGGTTCTTTGAAAGCCATTGGTTTTCATGGCATTTGCTCTTGAGCATGCTCTAATCTAAGTTTGACTGGTTTGCAGGATAAAGGCGCTATTCTGTTTTTAGAGTTCTCTGTAGATTTTGCTGAATTCTTACTCTGGCTCTGATAACCCTTGTCAGCTTTCTACAGTGAGAGTCCTTATTAGAGATGGCACCCCTCTCCCAGTATATTCAGAGATGTGAGGGCTGGCTTGATCATTAGTTACTGAGGTAAAAGGCCATATCAAAGTAGCTTCCAGTTATGCTCTGGTGCCTTAAGGCCTGAACTTGGAAAGGATCTCAATCTACCTGCCTATTGTAAAAGCATTATTGAGGAATTTGATGAAAATCATTGGGCAAAGCATTTTTACACTATGAACATTTAGGTGCTTTTTCACACTATGCACTTTTTTTGAAGGTGAATGCAATGCATTCCTGGCTCACTATGGAAAAGAGCAGCCTTTGTATTTTAATAATTTCTAGTCTTTCAAGGGGAAATAAGTCATTTGAGTTTTGAGCGAGATTTGAGGATGGGTAGATGATGACAATTTTAATGCAGCTCGACTGGACTGAACAGATTTAGATCTGAATGATTTCTGCCACAATACTTTACAGAAACACATTTTGAATCGTTTTCCCTTTTTTAATATTTTTTTTTGGAAGTCAACATCAACTTCAAAAATCTGAAAAGGCTTATGAAAGAATTATAGAAGCGAACGTCATCAAATAATTTTACACTCTTGCTATTACCACTATTCCTAACATTACTACTGCTAATGATAATAACAATAGATCTTCACTTAAATATTGTCCTAAATGCCCCCATAATAAACTAAGTAATCAACATATAATATTGTAAAAGCACCTAGCGTGCTCTCTAATCCCTTTTAGCAGTATTTTAAACAAATTAACCATTAAAAGCGGAGCCCTTTTTCATTTGGCCAGCATACCACGAATATACAACCGTGGAGACACTTTCTACTTTCCCTTTTCTATTGCGCTTTTGTCCTCAAGTAAGGCATAAATGACAGTCCAATGTGTCTGTGGCATAAGGCAGTAATGATTGCATGAAATTACAGAGGCCTCAGCAGGCCTCCCCCTCCCTCTCTCTCAGGTAGCTGGATCAGCTCTCACCCCTGCCTTCCTTTCTCTCTCTCTGTCTCTCTCTCTCTCTTCTTGCCTCTCACAAGCTATTCAAAGGGAATGTATAACTGAATATGAGATGGAGCGGGCGTCTTTCAAGGGCCAGAGCTAATGAGACGTTTTACCTTGAAATCAGAGCAAGACAGGAGGAGACCCTGTTGAGCTGAGCTTGCATAGGGGGATCACAATTGGGTCTGGATCCTTCAGCGAGAGAGCGAGAGCGAGAGAGAGAGAGAGAGAGAGAGAGAGAGAGGGTGTGATCCATTCCAGACAGGAATAATGCTCTCAAACCAGAGTGGATTATGACAGGAGGACATTTTCAAGCAACAGAGTGACCTCACAAAAGACGCTGGCTTGTTCCACGCTACCGTTGACCCGCTTTCTTTTGTTGCTTTTGTCCTGGGCGACACCTGTACGTCAACGTTAAATCTGTAAGGCTTGGCTTTCAGGTGAAAGCAACAATTACTCTCACTTGGAGAGGCACAAACTGGAACGGGGTTGGATGGAGGTGATGAGAAGGAAGCGAACAGGTACTCTTGACAGTTAGCAGTGCCAGCATGGATCAGAGAGCCATGTTATATGAGGCCAGGGATGAAAGGGGACAGGAGATTTGTGTTCTGAGGGGTCCTCTTTTTAATCAGGGGCCCAAAGAGATTGTTGCAGAGCAGGCCACTAACCAGTGTCATGCTAATAAAAGAGAATAAAAGTGTGAATGGAGGGTGCAGCTAGTTATCTACACTCTAATTAACGTGGTACCGGGAGCGAGATGCTTATTTGCGTAGCATTGAGAAGAAGGAAGGCGGGAATGCTGAAGTGTGGGGGAAGGGTAAAGAGGAGCAGCCTAAGGCCGTCCATCTTTTGTGCAATTGTATATGTGCGAACAAAGCCGCACGTCCAATCTACATTGCGCGCATGCTAATCACCGCATTTGATAATGAAAGTCATTTTGGGCCATGGAATATTTTTGTTTGAAAGATGATGGGGAAGGTTATTTATTTTTCTTAAAATAGCACGGCAAGTAATGACGGTAATTAGCAGCAGCCAGGCTGCTATGGTGATATCACATCGTTTTATTCAGGGACAAAACATGCATTTTTATGACTTAAATAATGGTACAGTTCACCAAGATCTCAATCATAGAAAAAGGGACTTAAAAACACATCAGCACTCATACACCCAAAAATTACCTCTGCCCTTTTCAACAGTTTTGTTAGGAGCTCGACCCCGTGACCTTCGATGTCTGCCATAGTCCTCATCCCCGCTTTCCCACAGACAATCCTGCAAACGAACCCATGTCAAGAGGCTCAGCATATGGCCCAGGGCCGTGCCTATTGTCTGGAGTGGCGGGGCAGGATGGGCCACCATTATTGTCACCATTGTAAGATTGGCAATGTGTCTGGAGAAGCAGACACACGGCAGGGTGAATTGATCCCAACAACTGTTTGTGCCCTTTCCCACCAATCCACAATCACATATCAGGCATTGGCTTCACAAATGCCTGGTCATTGTTAATGTCAAGGCCCAAATTTTGAAAATTAAGCCATTATAAAGCCATTATGTTAACAGAGACCCTGTCAAGTACTTTAATTTGCATAATTTAAAGCAGAACCTGATTTCACCAAGTACAACATGTTCCTGGAGCAACATCTTTGTTGATCCTGTAACAACATACCAATCAACCAATCAGATTTGAGAGACAAGTTTATGGTTCTACACCTATCATTTCCCTCTGATTTTAGGGATAACTTATGGGTAGGGTTAGGTTTAGGGGTAGGGATATGGTTGGGATTACATTTTTGGACAGGAATGTTGTTCCAGGATCAATAAAATATGTTGACCCCGGAACACATTTAACTCTGCAAAATCAGGACGTGCTGCTGTGAATGGTTTGAGGTCTGTTAAATGTCTCTGTCAACTGTATTGTATCAGAAATGGCCAAACATATCACATCAGAGTAGGTTAAATGGTTTGCTGTCCACACAGACTGTTTAAACTAATTATAAGTCAATCTATTTCATGCATAGTTGCTAAATGTTGAAAATATTTGTTTATTGGTACTGCAGAACAGATATTATCCACAGTTCTTGTATCTGCTAGTGCCATCCTATAAACCACCTAAAACTACTCTGTGTGTTTTCCTAAACTGTAAACTGACAGAAAAATAAATGAATCACACACCACCGGCAGATGATGAGATATCTAAAGCATTTGGTTAAAACGAGTTTCTGTCATTCCTGGAGCTTGATCTAAAATTCTCATTCATCACCTTTTTAGGACAGGAAGGTGCCGATGGCGGAACACATTCTTGTTTGATTTGTTGAAGCTGACATGCACTCTGTGAGTAATTTTGAACATAAAGACATTACAATTATGAAATCAATTTATTTTCGATATTAAAATCGTTTCCAGCGGCACTCCCTTAACCCCCTCTATGGCAAAGCTTTGTTGAATAATTTGGATGTACAGACACATTTTAAAGTCACAGAGAATTTGACTGTTAATAATAAAGAAATGTACTACTCGTTAGTTAATGTTAGTTAATACATTAACTACTGTTAATTAATGAGACCTTACTGTAAAGTGTTACCGCTTTATTTTATAGTTTTTTATAATTAATAATATTTGATCATTTTTCCCCAGGCCTGTCCGTCGTTTTTCAAGCTTTAGCAGTGTCCATAGATCACTACTGCACTCTATTTACGCCTTATTTAATATTCTTATTGGAGCACAGAAAAAAATCCTGCATTTAGAGAGAAAGCTTGCACATGCCATCTTAATTAAATTGTTGCTAGGTAACAGAGGCGATCTGTTGGTAAATGGGCAGGGTTTCGCAAAGTGAGCAGAGGCCGTTTACACAATGGCGACACATCGCACTTGAAATACGTCTATTGCAAACTTACAGACTAACCCTTATTTCCCTGTCTTTCAGGCAAGCAAACAGAGGACACAATATGAGTTTCTCACCTCCAGTGGTGACTTATGGGGAGTCAGCTCCTATGGCCTTCTGGGATACTATAGGCGTAACATGCCTCCAGCCACTGCCCAGCAACAATTCCCTAATGACAAATACTTCTGTATAGTATCATCACTATGTTCACACATATACCAAGACCAGCTGAGCACATGAGCAGGGCAGGAAAGCTGTCATGTCTGCGATTGTAGAAATAAATGTCTGAAGCAACTTCCCGGGGAGGCAAACAAGTAAAGTTTTTCTTTTTCTGCACAGAGACATACTGTATTGATAACACGTGCAACTAAGCATATCCTGTGTTTGTAACAGTTCTTCATGCATTATTTCTCTCTCATTAACTTCCTTAATTTACAGACCCTGTAACAGAAATAATGCTTACTTATCCTTAGCTAATTACCTTTTTCTTTTTAATACTAGGTTACTATTCCAGCAGAAGAAAAAGAAAGAGTATCTTCATCGATATTGCTGGTATGCCAGAATCTAAATGCTGGTGTCCCTCGGGGGCTTCGGTTGACTGGCTGTTGACCTTTGCTGCTCTCGGACCACTAGCCACAGCTCAAACAAGAGGCACAGGGGACACATCAAGGGCAAATAAGGGCTAAAGAGGATTATAGATCAACAGACATATGCCCGACAAAAGCCGCTTGACTGAAACTTTGTAATAAATACAGTTTGTTTTTGCAAGCAATGGTCATGTGTGAGATTTCTTTCATCTATTTTCTTCAAATAGATCAACAGACATAGAAAATAATGTGTGTGCTTGCATTATACACTCTTATAATTTTATTTTAGTACATAAAACAGAATGTTTGCTTTTTATGATTACACTTTTTTCTGAATGCAATATTAAACTGACTGATGTTTTCATAATTTATTATTGCACATAACAAAATACAATTAAATTATTCTTTGACTTACTGTGTGTAAGGCAAATCAATATTGCACACTCAAGATTTTAATGAAAAATTAATCTTTAAATGTTTAAAAATACCTTAGATATCATTTTGTCCTAGTCCAGCAGCTCTTTCTTTGTACTCCCATTTTCATTCGCTCTCAGTATTAATGCGCACAGTCCCTTCAAGACAGAATTAACCATTTTAATGAGATATAACAAATTAAAACAAACATTAAAAATTAATAGCAAGGCATATAATAAAAATAAAGCCTTTCTAGAGATCTCATTCATGTTATGGCTGTTAGTACATGATGCTTTCACAAGGGGGCAGTCACTTCTGTTCAAATGCCCTCTTGTGAGCGGTTCTGAGTTCAAGTCATTATGCTGTGTAATTAATTGCATTTTAACTGGCACTACAAACACCATCCAACCTCAAATACTCCATAATATATAAATAACATAGCTCACGTGGTAGCTTCCATTCCCTCTCTTCTAAAAACATGTAAAACAATGTATCCATGTAAAATACACAAATATGTCTGCTCTGCAACTAACGTGTTCACGCATGTTCTGTATTTGCATTATGGGAAATCAAGTAGTCTTTGAAAACAACTCTCTATGCAAAACCAAAGCGCCCAGGTTCGTTATCTTTCTCAAGCGTCCTTCCTTTCAGTCTATTCATTTCTGGATAAAAAGAACAAGGTTAGGTCACCCATTATTACAAGTTCTCATTATTTATTTTGCTGCACTCAACTGAGCTAACACAATAATGAAACTCTCATTATTTATCACAGACAGTGGATCGGTCATTAAAAAGATACCTTTCGAGAAGATTCGCTCGTTCGGGCACTGGGAACGACGACCCTCAAAAGGACTGTTTGGTGGGCCTCAGATAAAATGGTTTTCGTGAATGGAGTCTTCTTAGTAAAAGAAAAGAGCCTCTTCGGCTGTTTGTTTTGGAATTTGTCTCATTGATCCAAGAGCGGCAACTAAAAGAGGAGGCCAGGATCGACAATAGCACTCAGGACAACATTACTCCAGCGTCACATGGACGAACACCATTTACTGTGCACATTCATTTTATTCACGATAACTCCGGATTTAGAAGATTTACAAGACTAAATTGTGTATTTCATAGATTTTTTTATTTTATTTTAAGAAAAAAAAAAAAAAAAAAACCCCTCTGTAACTATCATACGTCAACAAAATACTGAGGAAAATGATTGCGTGGAAAAATAAAATCAGGAAAAAAGAAGGTAAGTCATGTCGTTTTATTGACAATCATTTATTAAACAAAGTGAAAAGTAATAAATAAAGATAAGTACTTAAAATGCATTAAAGACCAACAGAGCCATTTAGGCTCAAGGGTTTTAAAACAGATCCCAGGTACTTCCCTACTGGAATACTGAGGGAGACAAAAAAAAGATTTAAAAAAAAGTGATTTGTCTCTTCAATTTAATATAGATCAGTTCTACCTCATATACTGTTATTTGGCATTAGGGTTAGAAACGTTTAAAGACATGCTTATTGAAAACATCGTAAAAAGGGGGTACGTTTTTAGTAACACATTTTTAATAAATTTTGGTCACTTGTTTAGATTTTTAATAGTGGGGGAAAGTGGGAGAAAATCAAAATAAGGCAAAGGACAAAACCCTATAGGTGAGGGTAAGACTAAAATGGCCCTGCTGATGAGAACCAAAGGTTGTGAATGTTTACAGTTAAAATAAACTCCCTATTGCATCCATCAATCTTCGCAGCTTGATAATCAACTGGGAAGAAATAACAGCTTTTACTGCCACGTTATATTACAAGTGTGCTGTTGATGATAATGGACGCACCTTTGCAATATAAATGCCCCTGGAAGTCCACAACATATAAAATTTATAATTTGAATTTACCTGATATTTGTTGAAAGCCAAGATTATGCCATATTTGACTGTTTATTAGGGGCCAGAGGGTAGTAGAGTTGTTCAAAATAAAATTAGTCATAACTACAATCAAAAATCAGGCAGGATCAATACATTCATTGTCTGCATACCCTCCAAAAACTCAAAATGGAGGATGAGAATAAGACTTTTACAGTAGGTTAACACTAAAAAAAAAAGACTAACAAACCAAAAATAAAAATTAATTAAAAAATACTTCAGATATGTCTATGTGCGGTTTTGTAACTGTAGTGCCAAAATGTCACAATATTAAAGTGGACATCTTTAAACAGCATGTTTCTTTGTGATCAAGCCACATTTGGCTCGTGCCTCTGCATGTGTGCTTTCCGATTTCCAGCAGGAAGTACTGTACACACTCATGGGGGAATACAAGCGTACTTGGCACCTTCACATGAAAGAAATCCTGTTTCCTGTTATTTGATGCATTACAGAAAATCAATAGGCTCCATACAGAAACATGGAGCATGCTTACAGGATGTGCTTGATGTCAGTGGACCCGAAATTCAAAGTGAAACATCTGACTGGTTAAATGACGGGGAAGGGTATCAGAAGAGCGGAGGCCACTACTTTTTGAGTTAGCTTTTATACTTGATCAAAATGCCCTTTTTAGATTTACCCACCAGCAGCAGGGGTCACTGGGAGCATGCAGGCACTGATGTTAACACATGAACCGTCACTCTCACACGCGCATGCACACTTAAATTATCTCTCAGTCTTCTACAGTCAAACAAAACTCTCCTCGTAAGAAGGCTGGCTTCAGTCCCTCTAAAATAAATACACCTTTAATACATACTTTTCTTCTTGATCAATCCCTCCATTATACTCTCCAAGCTCGAGTAAAACACTGTTTCCTCTTCATGTACCAGCAATGAAAACCTCAGTTTCTACTTTGGAGAAGTATAACATAAAAAAACACTATTAAAAAACGCTGTTCTTATGAAATTGAT
This sequence comes from Coreius guichenoti, assembly GCA_039654105.1. NCBI lineage: Eukaryota > Metazoa > Chordata > Actinopteri > Cypriniformes > Gobionidae > Coreius > Coreius guichenoti. The sequence goes on from CM077169.1 coordinate 33,497,610, forward strand.
CTATTACAATTTTCAACTAAACAATAAAATGTGAAAGACCATGAGTGATCCCTTTCTTTCAACCTTCTGTTGGCTCAAAGACGGCAGAAGGTTGCAGCCCCTTTAAAACCAGCATTATTTTGAGGTCTCCTTCTGATGCCATCCTCCATTCATTGATGCTTTAAACCAGTTCGATGAATATAACAGTGACTGCATTATTACTATTGTCATTTTTGTATTTGTTAGGTTAAAACAATGTGTCCATGGAGGAAGCCCATCAGAGTAGAACCCGACTGATATGGTTACAGGAAAAGGGGAATGTTCCAGGGTCTCGTCGTGCTGCACAGTTCAGTCGAACAAGCCCTTCCCGATGCTATGCGGCCATCAGATACTGGTGGTAGAAGAGGCCGAAGAGAGAGGTGGAGAACAGGCAGGCGGCGATCCACCATGTGAAGAAGGACAGGAGCCCTCGAAAAAGCAAGGGGGAGAAAACAGTCCTCAGCCCCCCGAGAGCGACCGATAGCTGGGCCACAGTTTGAGAGGCCTGCATCTCGCCTTGCCCCATCTCGGCGGGGCTCGAGTCCTCATTTGACAGACATGGCAAACTCTCTTCGGGGTAAATCACCCATGAGTATCCACCTGGGGGTAAAACGAGATTATGAAAAATTCAAGAAACCCTTTAAATGAGAATGTGTCAAGAAGAACCTCACCTAATGTCTTTAGCAGCAAAGTAGTGTGTAACAGCATCACCAGAGGTGCAACGTACTGTAGTGCTATTACACACAAGTAGTAAAAGACTCGGGCGACCTGTGTGAGGAAAAACTAATTTGCAGTTAAAACATTTAGGCAAATTTCATTCAAAACAAGCAGCTTGGCAGGAGAGGAGCTCATCAAACAGACTCGCTGAAGACTCACTGGGAGCTTAAGTACAGAGGGAGGCTGCGAGCATATGATTCTGGAGCAGATGTAAGACCAGACACCCCTGCGACTCTACAGCCATTTGCGAGTCTCACTTTTATGGCTTGGAACATCAAACGGGCTCTTTTCCTTAGCTCCAGCTGTGGAGTGCTGTGGGTTTTGATCCTTGCGCTCCACTAAACTCAAATAGCCTCCTCATTTTGGAGCTTTGAGGGCAACAATGCCGCACAGTCCTTTTTCATACCGACATATTTCCACCTTTGAGGAATGTCGACACTGTAATGTAGGCCCCTAGAGTGGACGCCACAAGAGGGTCCCTGAGTGCATTTATTAACCAGTATCAGATCAAACATCACAACCTAGTGAAGATGGGATACTTGGGATTGATGGGATATCAGCCAAAATAAAAGGATGGCTTTGCATCACAATAACTTAATTGCATATTATTAGCATTATTATGTGACTCTTTATTATCTCCGACATGTTTAATGTCAGTAAGAACAAGACATAAGAGCAAAATGTGATAAGTACCATCTTTTGGAGGTCCACGGCACTAATGCGCCCCGCTTCCTTCTTCATTTGCAAGACGCCCTTCTGGGCCAGGTTGAGGTAGGCCTGGAGATGATGCCGCATCATAGCTAATCTCAGCACACACAGAAGCAGGATCACCCACAGACGCAACGTGTCGTATGTCTTCTCAGACATTCTGAAAGCAGAAGAAGAGGAGTGACACCGAATCAGGGCGAGTAAAATGTGCCCAAACCTTAGGATGTGACTTGAACAGAGAAGAATTAACAAAGGTCTCACTGAAATAACATCTCCTTAAGTCAATGTGATGATTTATGAGTAAAACAAATATAGGGCAGGACTTGATAGATTTGATTGTGAAAATTGGGCATTCCACATGAGAATGAAAGCCGAATGAGAGTTAGAGTGTATTGCCCAAGGATTACTCCCCTCCTGAAATACCATCAGCACCGACTTTTGTGGAAAATGTCTAACTGGGACTTGGAGGCTGAAGGACAAGTTCACCCTCAAGAGATCAACTTATCACAATGGTAATGCTTTTTACCCAATCTCAAATCTCCCCCTCCCCCCCCATAACCTTTATTACACAACTATTACCTGTCATTAAATTACTGTGTTGTTAACTATAGACCTTATTCACAGCAGCACCATCTTTAGAATGAACAGGAATGAAAGCGAGCTTGTGAGGGATAGACATACACATCTCTTCAGTGGGTTGTACTGTTATTTAATGTGTTTTTGGATTGTTCTGCTGATGAAACACTGCAAAAAATATAATTTCAAGTAATTTCAGTAGACGAAAAAATCCAGACAACATGAGCTGTGGAAAATTATAAGTGATCGGAGCTTTAAACAGCTTTTTACAGCGGATGCCATTGAAGACACAGTAAGTCTATCCCTCGCTTTCAGCCTCGCATTCATGGCGCTGCTCTGAATAAGGTCCATTGGAAATATATATATATATATATATATATATATATTTATTTATTTATTTATTTTTTTTTTTTTTTAAATATATAAAAGTTACATGGCTATTTGATCTGATGAGAAAACGTAACTATTTTAAGAGTTGGCAATTTTGTATGAATTCATACGATTTGATTTGCACTTTTTAGAAAAAAAGCATGAAGGCCCACCCCTCAACCTAACCATCAGTGGCGCGTAAGCAGATAATACAAAAACGTACAAATGAGATCATACAACTTCAGCAAGATGTAAAATAGTTACTAAATGTCATGAGAGTGTGTTGGGCTATTTGTCAAAACTATTTCCGCCCTTCATTGCACCAAACAAAGCCATTTCAGAGACAGAACAACTTATTAAAAAAACAATACTTAAATTATAAAAGACATTAATTTTCTTTTTGAATACTGTGTACTGATGAATCATGCACAATGAAACCAGGAAAGTGTATTAAGAAAATAATCAGGGACAATTTAGATTGTTGACTTTAAAGTGAACATCCTTGAGTAAAAAAGGGTCTTGATAAATTTTAAAACAAGTTTTTAATTAGTCAAGAACAATTCAACAAACTAGTAATGCAAAATGTAATGATGAAAAAAAAAAAAAAAAAAAAAGTTATTGTAAAATGAGGTACTCACAAAGGCACACTATCTTTCCCAAATGTGGGATTTATTATGTAATCCTTTGTTATGGGCTTCACCCATAACAGTACCATAATTAAGGGGGCCAAGAAGTTGATATGCAGCAAAGTCCTGAAGGATAGACACATAAAAACAACCAATTAGACATGGCAACACACAAGAGTATCAATATCAGTGGAGCAGTAAACATCAACTATCATTAAGTACCACTGCTTTAAATGTAGCATTTCACCAGCACAAGAAGCATGGAAGTAATCCAGGCCTTAAAGAGGTCTAACTGTAAGCCCCATAGTGTCATGAGAGCAGAAGAGGATTAGCTATGTGAGATGTGTAATGCCTAACTCCTCTTTTGTAACAGTTACCCTAAAGCCCGCTGGCTGAAAATGGAGAACAGGTCCATCTGCAGTAATACTTGTCTGCTAACTTGCCGAGGATATAGTCAGACACTGATGCGCCACATGAATTAACATGGAAATATTGCTAGTGGCTACAATATTTCAATACAAACTGTTAAAATTAATATATTCTTTCAAATGTAAGGTCAAAGAAATACTTTATTTAAAGAAATTATTCAAACTATTAAAGTGACTGGTTTCAACATCATAGTAATAAATGAGGACGAGATGTAATAAATTGTATATTATTTTGAAACATTTACTGTGTGACTTTGCAGTTGTTTAGCGTAAGGGCATCGAGATGCATCTGGGCCAACCGCAGGCCAGGGAAGGTGAGGAAGGCTCCAATGAGAGCGCAGAGCAGTGCCAGGATCAGCTTAAAGGTCAGCTTGGATATGGGGCCCCTGTAGAGAGAGAGGAAGAGAGCAAGGCCTGTTCACCGCAGGGAAGCACAAACCATCACATACGCGGTTTAATCCCAACCCACAGAGACATGGTATACTGTATACACACACTCCCTCTGTACTGACAAAGGGGGTGGGGGGACACTGGACATAATACTCACTGGGACTCAAGGCCTTGGTTCTCCAGAAACTGCACGGCACTTTCGGAAAAATTTGCAAAGCCTATGAAAGGAGAAAAAGGAGAATGGAAACGATGTGTATCGACAAAGTAAATGTCAAAAAAAAAAAAGTAAATAGTCATAGTAGGGGTGTGCGATATGTATCATCTACGATAATATCCTCATTATTTTTGTATCGATGTGCGAACTGACATTAAATGTGAGAATTTCATACATCTAGTAAGGATAGCAATTCCTGGTGTTAAGAAACATCCTGAACAAAAATATAAATAAATAAATAAATCTGTTTTTGGGAAAGGTGCTTTCATTCCAAGACAGTGTATGATGCTGTGAGTGATGAAATGCAAATATGCAAGGGATAATATCCAATTTTTTTTTTTATGAAATGATGTAACATACAGTTTCATCGCCAGTTTTAAATATTTACACTGGCATGTTCATTTTAGAACAAAATGGTCTCACATTCTATGTTACTACATACTCTAAAAAAAGAAACACACACACACACACACACACAAAAAAAACAACAGCAACTTGACACTACTATACCTGTCTCAAGGCCAAATTCCAGGTAGTTCTCTGTGACAATAAGGATAGCCATGGCTTTCACAAAGAAGAAAAAGGCAAAGGTGATGCAGAGGGAACGCTCACCGCCCTCCTCTAGTCTGAAGTAGTGAGCCGTGAGGGAGAAAAGGATCTTCCTGAGAAAAACTGAAGCTAAGGAACATGGTCACAAAGGCACTTTTGTACACTATACCAAAAATTGCTCTCCAAAAACAGATAAAGGCTTGAATGAATTCTTCACCTAACTAAATAAATATTCTGGGTTATAATTAATAATAGTGTGTTATAATAATTGCTGTTCACTTGCCCCATAGACGCCCATTGTAAGAGTATAACGGAACACATTTTCCCTTCATTTTTACAAACTGCTACATATGCGGTTGATAGAGCCCAAGTTGGATTTAGCAGACATTTCTTTTAAGTGCCATTACTCTCATGGATTCTACATACAAACTCTCTGTATTATTGAATATGGTCAGTTTATAATCATCTCTGTTCTACAAAGGGCATCCTAAAGGCTGGAATACACTACATGCCTTCTAAAATCAGAACAGATTTTAAAACACTAGGCAACATACAGTACACTTGAAGACTTTGTAAATGGTTACAGAGAAAACCTTAGCATCATAGACTAAACAACTGAGGATCATACACTAACAGACTTTTCAAGTCATTTTCAAGCTGTAAACCAAACTCACACAGAAACATTTGAAAAATGAGAACAATATACATTCTAAAATCGGCTCAAAATAGCAAAAGCTTAATATCCTCCGACTGAATGGAATCAAAGTCTGAAGCTAAAAAAAAAAAAGAGTCTGTTTACTGTCTACACTACACCATTTTCAGTGAAATCTGTCAACTCAGACAACTCAGAATCTGCCAACTAGCATCAACTTGTCAGACTGAAAACCGGGGCAAAAATCTGTGGAAAAAGGCATGGTACAAGTCTCACATTTAGTGTCACAGCAGCAGAGAAATGCATTTAAAACATGCCCCATCAAACAGTGTCAAAGCTAATATCCCGAAGGTGAGAAACGACAAATTTGAAAAGCGTCAACAGCAGACAGAAAACGTCCAGCTGCGCCTCTTTGTTACGACAGCTTGCCTATATGTGCCCGTTTTGATTATACTGGTCTAGGGTCAATCATTCAACTAGTGGCTACGTCGTGCAAATCTGCAAGGCAAGCGGGCGGCCATCTGAGGAAATGTTTCAGTGACCATCTCTTTGACAAGGCCATTTTCCCCACCACACACTCTCCACTGAGATCAGGAAAAATGGCTCCTTCCTGTCCACATTCAGCCATTTGCACACATATAGACCTATCATCATCGTCATCATCTTCATCACCCTACCAGGCACCTTCCTTCGTTCCTCTCCTTTTTCCAGGCAAATCAGTCCGGTGGGCCGTGAAAATTGGGCCTCCAATCTTCTGTGGCAGGCTGAGCTAGGTAAAGGGCAGTGCCTAGCGGAGGGAGATTGATCTTTGTGGACTGTGCTGGGGTTAATGTGTATGATTTGGTAAGGCACTAGAAGGGGAAAGTAGCAGGTAAAAGGCAACAGGTGCAGCTTTCATCACTCACAGCTAGACTGTCCCTGCATCGAGACTGTGAAAATTGAGCTTCTCCACAAGGGTTGACTTTTACAAAGGATGTTTTAACATTTAAGGACTATGGACATGTTATTGAATAAAGTACTTTAAAGGTTCCTTATGTAGTTGTGTTAAAATAGCAAAAGGCTATATAAGTCAAATCATGCGTTGAGAAATTACATTATGGTCTTCATGCAAGTGCAGTGGAACATGCTAGATGTCACCTGTAAGAAATTTAAACAATAGTTTCAAATTATTCTATTATTACTAGTGGTGTTTGTTAAGCATCTCCATTACTACTACTCATATTTGTGAGTGTGGCGATTAGAAAGACGATTAACCTCAAATCACTACAAAAACTAATATGCTATAAAAACACTCGGCACATCTAAGCAACCATATAGAAATACCCTGGCAACCATCAAAAACACCCTAGTATTGTTGCGTTGATATTTGTACAGGCAATACCAGTCACATTTTCTTCAGAAAATGTAAAAATCTAGTTATACATGCAGACGTCATGATTTCATGTCAACTATGAGACTAAATGGAAAATTTGGGTCTCTAAAACAAATTTGCTAAAATCACTGAACTATTAAAATATGATTATTTTTAAGGCTAAAAGGTGATAAATGGGGGGAAAAGGCTCTAACTACATCTGCACTACTGTTCAAAAGTATGGAAAAAGCTTACTTTTGAAAAAGGCTGCATTTGTTTGATCAAAAATACAGTAAAAATACTGTAATATTGTGAAATATTATTACAATTTAAAATAACTTTTTCTATTTTCATACATTTAAAATGTAATTTATTCCTGTGATGGAAAAGCTGAATTTTCAGCATCATTACTCTAGTCTTCAGTGTCACAGGATTCTTCAGAAATTGTTCTAATATGCTGGTCCACAAGAAAAAAAATCTGATTACAGTTGTGCTGCTTAGTATTTTTGTGTAAATTGTGATACATATTCATTTTCAGCATTATTTGATGAATAAAATGTTTAAAAGAACAGCATTTAATTTAAATAGAATTTTAGTGTAACAATGCAAATGTCTTTACTGTCACTTTTGACCAATTTAATCCATCCTTGCTGAATAGAGTGTTGCAGAGATGACGGATTTTTGCAGGCCATAACCCGGAAATGAGTTTTAGCACTTCTGGTTCCATCGTCCCAAAGTCAATGGGATTTTGGTTAAAAGCCTGAAATAAGGTCTGTGGTGAACACAAGCTAAAGATATTTTCACGTTTTATTCTAAGACATAAAACACTTCTTCAGTAATACCCTACTCATTTTTGTTTAAAGCTTTTATATGTTTCGAAAAAGGTGGTTGCTAACAAGTTGCTAAATGTGAATATAAAAGTTGTCAGGGACATCACACTGAACAGGAAAACTCATCTACTCACTAGTCCTCTTTCAAAGCCTTGATGTGTTTATATTACACACACACACACCGATCAGGCATAACAGGTGAAGTAAATAACACTGATTATCTCCTGATCATGGCACCTGTTATTGGGTGGTATATATTAGGCAGCAAGTAAACATTTTGTCCTCAAAGTTGATGTGTTAGAAGCAGGAAAAATGGGAAAGCGTAAGGATTTGAGTGAGTTTGACAAGGGCCAAATTGTGATGGCTAGATGACTGGGTCAGAGCATCTCCAAAACTGCAGCTCTTGTGGGGTGTTCCCGGTCTGCAGTGGTCAATATCTATCAAAAGTGGTGAACCAGCGACAGGGTCATGGGTGGCCAAGGCTCATTGATGCACGTGGGGAGCGAAGGCTGGCCCATGTGTTCTGATCAAACAGGCGAGCTACTGTAGCTCAAGTTGCTCAAGAAGCTGGTTCTGATAGAAAGGTGTCAGAATACAGAGTGCATCGCAGTTTGTTGCGTATGGGGCTGCATAGCCGCAGACCAGTCAGAGTGCCCATGTTGACCCCTGTCCACTGCTGAAAGCCAACAGTGGGCACATGAGCATCAGAACTGGACCACGGAGCAATGGAAGAAGATGGCCTGGCCTGATGAATCACGTTTTCTTTTACATCACGTGGATGGCTGGGTGCATGTGCGTCGCTTACCTGGGGAACACATGGCACCAGGATGCACTATGGGAAGAAGGCAAGCCAGCGGAGGCAGTGTGATGCTTTGGGCAATGTTCTGCTGGGAAACCTTGGGTCCTGCCATCCATGTGGATGTTACTTTGACACATACCACCCACCTAAGCATTGTTTCAGACCATATACACCCTTTTATGGAAACGGTATTCCCTGCTGGCTGTGGCCTCTTTTAGCAGGATAATGCGCCCTGTCACAAAGCAAAAATGGTTCAGGAATGGTTTGAGGAGCACGAGTTTGAGTTTGAGGTGTTGACTTGGCCTCCAAATTCCCCAGATCTCAATCCAATTGAGCATCTGTGGGATGTGCTGAACAAACAATTCGATCCATGGAGGCCCCACCTCGCAACTTACAGGACTTAAAGGATCTGTTGCTAACATCTTGGTGCCAGATACCACAGCACACCTTCAGGGGTCTAGTGGAGTCCATGCCTCGACGGGTCAGGGCTGTTTTGGCAGCAAAAGGGGGACCAACACAATATTAGTCAATGTTATGCCTGATCCGTGTATATAATTTTTATTATGTTATATAATATACAACAAAAAAAATTATAGATGTTAATTTTTTTTTAATTATCTTGATGGACAACACGTGTTAAGTATGATCATAGAGCTTATTTTTTGCAAAAATTCAAAAGCGAATGGAAAAATCCTATTGGGTTTTTGTTGAGGGAACCAGTGTGATGCTAATTTCCAGGTTGGCCTATTATACATCATCACTGCAGCACACTATAAAGTATTATTTTCTTAAAAAAAAAAAAAAAAAAATTTGGTTGAATTATTTTAAGGTGTCATTGTTACAGTGTAATTATATATTTAAATACTGAGTAATATTTAGTAACTACATGTACTTAATAGGGTTAGGGTAGGATTAGGGTTTGGTTTAGGGTTAGTTGCAAGTAATTATGCATAACTTACTGTTATTACTATGGTAAGTACATATGTTATATGGACACTGTAAAATAAAGTGTTACCAAAAAATCTTACTGACCCCAATTTTTTGGTGGTATTGTATATCAATTTTAAAATTAATTCCTGAAATAGGAAAAAAAGACCATGTTATTTGTCAACTATGCTAATAATGAAATAATTACAAGAATTAATAACAATAAAATATGAAAGAGGTAAACCAATGCAAAAGATGAAATAGAAGAGGAAAAACTCCTTCAGTAGTTCTAGCTCAAAAAGGATACATGACAAAGGCCAAGACCAGCAGGCTCCACACCACACTGATGTTCATCTCCCCACTGGGCTCCGCCACACAGAAGTACAGTTCAGTGATGAGATACACCACTGTGGCGGCCACCGTAAAATCCACCAACCACTGGAATTCAGGAAAATAATGCAGAGCTAGATAAAAAGATAGCCAGACAGAAAGAGAAGCTTTAGAAAGCAGACTTTCTATGATCCTTCAAGCTCAAGGGTTCATTGGGTATATAATGACAACAGGTGAGTTACCAAGTGTGTCCACTTCTGCAATGCATTTAGTCTCCAGCTGAAGGTCGATGTCTTTGGGAATAGTCATCGGTTTGTTCTCTAAGTGCCCATTGTACTTCCTGAGAAGCAAAACGTGAACATAGCACATATAATAGTTATGCACTGAAAGTAGGCTAAGCTGAAACACACACACACACACAAATTACCAAGGATATTTCGGACCCAAAACCAAAACTGAGTACTATTTTTCTTCATTCACTTGCCAGCATTATTGCATGAATTGAATTTAAAGTTGCTTTTTATTTATGCTTTTGAACAAAATTGAATATAAATCACAACAGTTTATTATTTATTTTTCAAAGCACATTACTCAAAATCTCGGCCAAACAAATAAGAATAATTAGCATACTTTATAAAAAAAAAAAAAGTTCAAAATGATAACAGTATGTTCTTCCAAGTAGCTGCTGTTATCATCCTCTGCTGCCCAGATAAGACAGAATTTATTCAAGAGCATCTGGACTACTTTATCCATTAATTTATGATGTTTTATAAGTGGCTTCAGTTGTAGGATGATGGGGCTTCTCTGGCATTTAACCTCATCACACAATGCAATGCATCACATGACTCATGTCTCCTTCCTGATGGTGTGAATCCTGGTTGCTGTGTGAAGTGGGATGTCATCAGGGTGAGAAATACAGAAACTCACAATTTCAAAAGACACTTATTTAATTTATTTTGTAATACCCAGCTAACTTTTGTGGGATGTCAGAGTTTAAGTTGATTAAACTAGTGAAATGGTTTCATAAATCTGTCATGTTGACTACTGACCTTCTCTTCACTGTAACCAAAAAAAAATATATATATAGCCTACAATGAATCAGTAATATTGAGTCAGTGGTGACTAACTTGAGCCCTATTTGGATGGAACTAGTATTCCTAGAGGACATTAGAGAAATTAGTTTTTCACAGGTGTACTTCGTGATTTTTAATCCCATCCGAATCTGCCATGTCTGTGTTTTTCTCACACAACCTCAGTAAAAATTTCAGGGCAAATTACCTACTGTTTTTCAGCAAACTCAACAGTCCTCAGAGAAATCTAATCCCGTCCGAATGCGAATGTCTGTGATTGCTGATATTGTATTTTACTAATGCTTCTCCTTCATATGTTTTTGACATACCTGAGCTATTGTTTGCACACCAATTTTCTGCATACTTTCATTTCATTTCAATATAATTTTTTTTAAATAAAATTAATAAATACAGCCAAATCGTGAAACTGCTAAGACTGCCCATTTTAATATCAGTGTCAGATAAGACACTTGTCTAGATTTCTCTGCTCACTTATGTGGGTTTACTATAAACAGCCACTTCTATAAACTCATGTGAAGTTAATTTATATAGGGTTTTTAATAATAAATTAAAATATCAATAAATTATTCATAGACATATGCGGCATACAGGACGCACGCAACCGCGGTGCATGACCTTCTGTTACGCCCACATCTAGAAAACACACTTCCACTTTTGTAATAAACACGGAGATGTAAGTCCCGTCTGAATCAGTCAATGAAATCACATTGTTTAGAAAACTAATCCAGCCCGAATAGGGCTTTGGAGAACATTGAAATAGTGCCCTTGTCCCTTTGACCTTTAAGTAAAAACACTTTATTATCATTGTATACAATACAATTTAGGCAGCGGCTATTTGCACCTAGTGCAAATAGCGATAGATGCTATTTAGTATTTACAACAAGTGTAAATAGCAACTAGATTCTATTTACACTAAGTGAAAATAGTGATATATTCTATTTACGCCATGTAAAAGTAGCAGTTCTTATGTGTGTAAATAGTAATTAGATGCTATTTATACTTTATTTTTGAAGATACATACTATTTGCACCTCAGTATTGTTGTACATTAACAGGATGCAATAATAACAGTGTAAATGATTATATTTATAGTGAAATATAATTACAATTTAAAATATTTCTATTTTAATATATTTTAAAATGTAGGCCTAATTTATTCCTGTGATGCAAAGCTGAATTACTCCAGTCTTTACTGTCATGATCCTTCAGAAATCATTCTAATATCCTGATTTCTTGCTCAAAAAGCATTTCTTCTTATAATCAGTGTTGAAAACATTTGTGATGCTTAATATTTTTATGGCGACCGTGATTTCAAGATTCTTTCATGAATGGAAAGTTCAAAAGACAAACATTTATTTGAAAAAAAATCTTCAGCAACATTATAAATGTCTTCACTGTCACTTTTGATCAATTTAACTTTTCAGGGCACCTAATTATTATAAATGAAGCTAAATTTAATAAACTATTTTAATCATTCCCATTGACGAGCAAGCAAAAGAATGGAAAGAACTGCAAAGCAGGTATCAACGTGTGGGATCGGCAACTTGGTTCAAAGGACAGCAGATTTTCCGCAGACTAACTGAGGGCTCTGTCTCTATTGGAAACCAAACACTAGAGTTTGCACATTTTACTGGGGATTAGAGGAGCCCTCCTCGCTCTTGAAAAAGAGCTAAATCCATACAACGTTCAAATCAAACATATTTCCACCCATCTCTAATGCTGTCTGCATGACAAAGAATAGAGAAATGAATGTCGGGCTCTGCTGGGAGCGGTGGGATATTGGAAAGGGGCACAGGCCTTAGCATAAACGAGTCTAGTATGCAAGCTTTTTGCTCCGTGGCTCCAAGCCAGCTGAACCTGAGATTCTTGGACTGTTCCTTCGGGTCTCTGTTGTTTACATAGGTCAGTGTGCACAATGGTGTTCAGCACAAAAGCACTGTGGGCATGGTAGTCTCTCTGCGCTGGATTGCGACATACCTGCCTGACAAAATGGCCCAAGAGCTCCCTGCAGAGCAAAAATGGGCTTTTGTCTGAGAACAGGAGGTAGGTATAATAGAGCTGACTATCAAAACTAAGCTGCTAGACACGGGCTAGTCTACCTTTTCAGGGAATTAGCATTGTATGCATAGTCCACAGCTTTCATCCACAGCGGAATATAGGCAACAAGTCTGCTTGATCTTCACAAGCTGTCAAACAAAAGTCAAATGTGCACAAATCTAGAGAAATGCTGTGATGTACCTGTCCTTTTTGCTCTTTCCTCCTTTCTGCTGCTTTCCAGCCAAAGTCCTCAGCTCGTCTTCTGTGGGGTGCTGGTACCAGCGTAGACTAACAAGACAAAGAGAAGTATATCACCATCTCTGAAATACAAAGAGCTCTAAAAAAAAAAAAACATATGTACGCTACCATTCAATATATATACACAATAGCATTTGGGGCCGTAAGATTTTTTTGTTCTTGAAAGAAGTCTCTTAATGCAAGGCTGCATTTATTTGACCAAAAATACAGTAAAACATTCATATTGTAAAATGTTATTACAATTTAAAATAATGTTTTCTTAATATATTTTAAAATGTAATTTATTCCTGTGATGGCAAAGCTGAATTTTCAGCATCATTACTGGTCTTCAGCGTCACATTATCATTCAGAAATCATTCTACTGATTTGCAGCTCAAGAAACAATTCTTATGTTGAAAACAATTAAGCTGCTTATATTTTTGTGGATTTTGAAACCGTGATAGATTTATAAAATAAAAATATGTCTACGAATATTAAAATGTAACATTGTAATAGTCTTTAAAGTCACTTTTGAGCAATTTAATGCATCATTGCTGTATTAATTTATTTTTAAAAAATTCTTACTGACCCCAGACTTATGGTTAGCACTGTTGTTTTAAAGAAGCTTACTAATAAAACAAAGTTTTATTAAAAAACTAAAAAAACAAAACAAAAATGTAATCTGTCATCATGTACTCACATTATTTAGTTTCAAATCATTATGACTTTCTTTCTTCCTCAGGGCAGATAGAAAATGTATTTTGAAGAATGTCTCTGTCCATGCAATGAAAGTCAATGGAGTCTAAAACAACATGCGATTTCAACCTATTGACTTTCATTGCATGGACCACTTTCATAATTCTTTTATGCTGCCTTTGTGACCTTTTTTTAAGGTTGAAAGCTTCAGTCCGCATTCATTGGAACTGCACGGAAAAAAGCGACAAGCGCAGCCTTCTGAATTTCTCCTTTTATGTTCCACGGTAGACACAAGGCATATGAGAGTGGAAAGATGTGAGTGTACATGATCACATAATTTTAATTTTCATGTACACTATTTCTCCAAATTATAAAGGTTGTTTGATGCTAATAAAATGAGCAGACCTTTGGTGGCAAACATTTACCACAACCCCTTCAACTTTGTTTAGAAACTGGCCTGTCACGAGCCCTGAGAGGGCTGTACTGCTTTCAGTTGTTTTTGCATGTTTACTTCCTAATGAAAACTTAATTATGAAAGTCTCCTGGGTAACACTTCAAGCCCTGCACTCAAGCCAGAGTTTCCCAAACTATTTTTACAGACAAAAACAAGCACAGATGAATTATTGAGCACATTTGGAGGAGCTGTTTACTCTAAACACATATGGCGCTAATTAAGGGGGGAAACAAGCATGGCTTGTACTTTCGTTAGCGGTTCTCTTGGGTTGCAGCGCTTTTTGATGATACCCTTTGGTCTTACTGAAACCCCATAATGATGCATTTTTGATGGGCCCTTAATATGAACAATAAAACATGGGATATGCTCGCAAAGTAGAGCAGGATATGTGGTTTGTGTTGTTAAGGCTGCCTTGCGGATTAAGATGCCATTTTAGGTTGACCATTGAGAGGGATGCCAGAGTGGCACAGTGGGCTGTACTTCCTCATTACCTGCCACTGCAGAGGAGCCATCGTGCAAAGGAATAGTGGGGTATGATCTTCTGAATCATGCTGGCCATTACCATGGTAACCACCAGCTGCACACTGATCACACCCTGAAGGGAAAGAGTGAAATATTAGAACACTTTCTGATCGCACCAGCAAGAACACAGAACAGCATTCAGACTAGTTACTAGCCTCAATTGCCGTTTTGGTTGGCAAGAACATATGATTTTGAAACCAAACTAGCAAAATTTGAGGTGAAATTTGCGGTCTTGCAAAATGAGCATAAAAGGACTCAATTTCAAGTATTTTTTCTTGCAGATATGGATTTAAGGGAAAAAAAATAGAATGTCTTAAGGCACCCACACACTACACGAAAACCAGGCCGAAACCAAATCTCCCCTTTTGACAATCCTAGGTAAATTCCCATTTATCTTGAAGGTTCTACAGATTATCTTATTATATTTTCCTGTGGTGTGAGCAGGGTTTGAAATTAACACCCGCCAACCCGCCAAATGTGGGTAAATAAAAAAAAAATAAATAAATAAAAATAAATAAAAAATAAAAAAAAAATAAAAAAAAAATTCAACTGTTTATATATATTTTAGGTAAATTGTGACGTAGTTAATCTGGATTTTTAAAAAAAAAAAAAAAAAAAAAAATTTTTTTTTTTGGCTTGTAGAAGTTCTAAATGGCCGGTAACTTAAAATTTAGTAGCCAAATTGGCCAGTGATGCTGCATTCACACGGGGCATTGGCGTCAACACTTCTTATTTACTTTGAATGGGTGACGTCATGCGTTGCCGAACTGAATTGTGAGTTCCGTTGCGTCACTGCCGTTGCTCACAGCAGAAGTTGAAAAGTTTTCAGATAGCCTATGCAAATTGCAAATATGCAAACCCTAGCACAGACGCTAGCCAATTGCATTCATGCAACTCCTGAAAAGTAATATGATTGGCTGTAGTCACTATGACGATCGCGTCAGCACCAAGCTTCAAACACGCCCTTCGTCAATTGTTGAAACCGACGCCCCGTGTGAATGCAGCGTTAGTGAACAAGTTAATTTCAAAAACCCTGGGTGTGAGGTGTGTTAAGAGTGATTGAATCTGCTCGGAAGAACGTTGGGTTACTTCTGGTGTCTACACAATATCTATTGTATTATTTACTTAGAAAAATCTAAGTAAAGCATACACTTTAAAAGCATGGTTTAATTCAGTGTTATATTGTTAAAAATAAAATAAAAGTATTGCAAAGTAAACTTCAACTAAGTAGAAATTTCTCAAACTTTTACTGGCCAAGTTAAAGTTACTTATTTTCTTTATTAATTTTACTTTACTTTACTTTACTTAGTGAAGTGGAATTTACTTAATTCCATATGAGAAATATACTTAAAAATCTGAGGGCAAAAACTTGCGAAAGAAAAATTAAGTAAATTGTACTTGTTTTTTGTCAGTGCTGTTGTGTATGAAAGCTTGTTTCCGCCACAGAATAAAAAATAAAAAAGGTAATTGCGACTTTTTATCTCACAATTCTGACTTTTTTCCTCACAATTGCGAGTTTACATTAATTTCTCAAAATTGCGTGATATATTGCGTGACAATTGCTATTTATAAAGTCAGAATTGCATGATATAAAGTCGCAATTGCGAGTTTATACCTCGCAATTCTGACTTTTTAACTCGCAATTGCGACATTTTATGTAAACTCACAATTGTGAAATAAAAAGTCGTGATTATCTTTTAAAATGTTTTATTCTGTGGCAGAAACAAGCTCCATAGTTGTGTGGGTGGGGAACCCTAAGGACAAACGCACACGCACTCTGTAGATTGTCAGGTGGAATGAAATTATACCCAATCAGAAAGCGAGCTGACGGAAGACAGAAGCATAACACGACATCATCCAAAGTAACCTTTTACCTTTTTTTCCTGTGAATTTTTTTGTAAAAAGCAGTTCAAACACTATTGCCGTCATTTCTTCTTGTCCGTCATCCGCCATGTTTGTTTACTCTAAAGTCACGTTTGACTGCGAGATTTTGTGAGATTTCACGTTTGCAGTCGGGACTCTGGTTGTTTGTAAATGGAATCTGTTAGTCTGTGGTGTGCTCCACATCCATTTTAAGAACAAAACCATTAAATCTATGATTTTTTTTATCGTCATGTTTGTGGTCTCTCACATTTTGAAAATCTGATTGTGGGCCAGCCTGTAAGAGGAAAAAAAAAACTGACTAAAAAGTCCACAAAGCTAGGGAAAAGTAATGAATTTGTTGCCTCAAAGGTAATAACCTTTGCAAATGATGCAGACTTCCCCAGTCAAGCACCTACTCTGTAATTTCCTTTAACACCCTAGCATCAAACTATCCCAGCTACAGCGTGGGAGGACCGCTGGCATCAACGGGCAATCTCACCATCCACGCATGTAAGGCACAGTTTCCTGCCCCTATGTTGAGGATGGTGATGTGCATTCAAATGATCGCTGATCCGCACAAATTGCTATGTGCCTAGCTAGCCATTTCCAAACTCACACAAAAGAAATTTACATAACAACATGGCTGGACTGTCACTCAGGAATGAAGGAATCATGAATCATATTGTAGAGCAATTCAATCACATGGCAGAAAAGATAGGAAATTATCTGAAATATTCTGTGATGTGATATCATAATTTTGAAAGGTTGACTTGTTGAATTCTGTTCCATGACTTTGGAGCCTAAGTGTCAAGAGTTGTGGTATGCAATGGTCACATATTCTTGAAAATCTAGCAGTTTATTTCCCTATTATTTCACTATTGAGCACCTCTGGAAAAGTCTAACCAGACTTGACAGCGTTATAAAATAAGCAACACTAACAGCGCTACATTAAACCAGTGGTTGTCAACATTTTTGACTCTAAGCCCCCCTTTGTCCAAGACAATATTCAAAGGCCTTCCTATCTAAGCTGATATGTACCTCTGGTATTTATGTAAAAACAATTGTACAGGTTTTATGTTATTATGACTACAGTATTTTCAAGTGACTACAACTACAAGTCACACTGGGTCAAACCTGCATGATTTAAAAAAACAAAACAAAAACAAATAACATCGGTGTGTAAGTCACATTTAATACATTCGGAAATAATGTAAAATACCAGTAAATAAAACAAAACATTTACAAACATGTATTTTTAGTTACCCTAACAGGCCTCACTCCACACAAAACC
Organism: Coreius guichenoti; assembly: GCA_039654105.1. Lineage (NCBI taxonomy): Eukaryota > Metazoa > Chordata > Actinopteri > Cypriniformes > Gobionidae > Coreius > Coreius guichenoti. The sequence continues at coordinate 33,515,284 of CM077169.1, forward strand.
TTTACGTTTACATTTCCTTGCTTCTATTGGAAAAAAAAATATTGTACATATGTTTAACAATTTTTTTTATATTTGCTCACTGTATCCAAGACGGTCTAAATGGTACAAAAAAAATCATTCAGTTCTTCAAAGTTAATAACCTTTGCTCTATTTGTCTTTACTTCCTCAGTCAACTATACTGTGCTCTTTTAAAAACCACAGCATCAATTATTCCAGTTAGAGGATCAACAGCTGTGATATTTAAGCACTGCTGCCATTTAATTCACAGTAAAACACAGTGAAAAACTCTGTGTGCAGCACAAATGCAAAGCTTTCCATAACAACTAAAATGTAATTTATTTTATCCCGCTTTTCACCACTTTGACAATAACTGCCAAACACCTCTGAGAGAACACAAGCTGATGCCAGTCTTCAATGTTTCCTGAAACAACATTACCTGAAACAGACAGCCATGGGAACTATACAGCCCATAAGAATGAATGGGAGGGTGCTATTAAGTTGAATCAATGGATGCTAGTCATACGTGGGCTGGAATCAAATGTACATTTTAATTTGTCATTTTATAAAGACACACTGACATGATAAAAGTTCTCAGGAAATTCAGCAATCAGTTTTATTTGTGAATAACCTACTTTATGAAGAAATTACATTTTATGAAGAAATAAATATAATTTTATTCCTTCAGAAAACATGCATTCATGCATGTTTTCTTGGTATTTGAGCTAAACTAGTAGCACCATTAACACTATGCACAGCACCGCTCACTTATATAGAAAGACTTTGACGCTGGGTGAGAGGAATGCAGGTTTTTAAATATGAGGATATTTCCTGAAAGGTACAGCTGCAAAACTTAATGTCCATCATCCAACTATCAATGTTGAGATAGGTCAGTTTCCAAGCAACTTCCCTTTGACTCAAACCATCAAAAAAGTGTCACACCTTAGGATACCAACCTAACACCCTGGACCATTCTCCTTAAAAGCGTGACATAAAAAATGGGATGCTTCCCTTGCTGGGGAAGTTTGATCCTTCAGTGTAAGTCACCATGAGAGGTTGGGGCAGAAGAGGTAATTGAAGCAGCATGGGACACTTATCTGCCACACTGGCAGTGACCTGGACCGCACAGGGGCCAAATGAGCCCTGAAGGGGGCCATGGAAGATAACCAGCACGTCTAGAAGCTCAGTCACCATATGAGATAATGGTCAGGAGGAGAGTTGCTCTGGTAAAGTATGGATTTTTGAGCTCTTCAAAAACAGCCTGTGGCGACACGTCAAAATTCGAGATTAAAATTGCAATTACCGTAATTTTCTTTCCATTACCCAAATTCTCACTGATATGTTGTAGATTATAATTTAACCAGTCACAAAGACTAATGCCAGTGTGGAAAGAAACTGACATCAACCTAAAACTGATATAATAGCATTATTATTAGATGATACACTATACTGCCAAAAGTTTTGGGATGCCTGCCTTTACATGCACATGAATTTGAATGACATCCCATTCTTAATCCGTAGGGTTTAATATGGAGTTGGCCCACCCTTTGCAGCTATAACAGCTTCAACTCTTCTGGGAAGGCTTTCCACAAGGTTTAGGAGTGTTTATGGGAATTTTTGACCATTCTTCTAGAAGCGCATTTGTGAGATCAGGCACGGATGTTGGACGAGAAGGCCTGGCTCACAGTCTCTGCTCTAATTCATCCTAAAGGCAATCGCCAAACCCAGACTTGTCCATCGGATTGCCAGACAGAGAAGCGTGATTCGTCACTCCAGAGAACACGACTCCACTGCTCTAAAGTCCAGTGTCGGCGTGCTTTACACCACTGCAGCCGACGCTTTACATTGCACTTGGTGATGTAAGGCTTGGATGCAGCTGCTCGGCCATGGAAACCCATTCCATGAAGCTCTCTACACACTGTTCTTGAGATAATCTGAAGGCCACACAAAGTTTGGAGGTCTGTAGCTATTGACTCTGCAGAAAGTTGGCGACTTCTGCGCACTGTGCGCCTCAGCATGCGCTGACCCCGCTCTGTGATTTTATGTGGCCTACCACTTCGTGGCTGAGTTGCTGTTGTTCCCAACTGCTTCCACTTTGTTATAATACCACTAACAGTTGACCGTGGAATATTTAGTAGTGAGGAAATTTCACAAATGGACTTATTGCACAGGTGGCAACCTATCACGGTACCATGCTTTAATTCACTGAGCTCCTGAGAGCAACCCATTCTTTCACAAATGTTTGTAGAAGCAGTCTGCATGCCAAGGTGCTTGATTTTATACACCTTTGGCCATGGAAGTGATTGGAACACCTGAATACAATGATTTGGAGGGGTGTCCCAATTTTGGCAATACAGTGTATATTAATTACATCACCTTAAAACCACATATAAAAGCAATCTATAATGTACTGCCACCAGCATTCCAGAACTATAAGTTCTGCTGAGAGTTAAATATTAATGAAGCATTTACAGAATGTCCCAATAACCACACTTGCAGTCTTGGCCACTCGAGAGTGCATACACGTGACACAAAGTATGTGTGCAAAACTAACCCAGGTCTGAACGGTATTTGAGGCTAAGCATATCCCATCATTCATTGTGTTAAAGTACTCGTGTGTCCAGAAATCGTAAGATTTTAAGGAAAACTTTCTAGTGTACGTTAACTTAATTAGAAAAACATAGTGTTGCACAATGTATTGGTGTATTTCATAAAACACTTGCAACTGCTTTTTATCACTATCATAAAACTGCCACCTGTTACATAGGGACTACTTAAACGTTTTTGTAATTTGAAAATCTAAAATATAATATATAGTAAATATAATAATAATAGTATAGATTACTATTATATATAATATAATAGTAATAGTATGTAAATATAGTAAATAATATGTAAATATAGTCCTTGCAATTTTACAACACAATATTTTAAGTGTGTCCCATCAGGTAATCAACAGTTTTACACACACTTGCGGTCTTCACGCTAACTTGAACACTTGTACCAAATGCATGAAATATGGGTAACACTTTATTTTACAGTGTCCTTGTTACATGCATTTACCATAGTAATACAGTAAATTATGCATAATTACATGCAACAAACCCTAAAGCAAAACCCTAACCCTATAGTAAGTACATGCAGTTAATCAATATTACTCAGTACTTAAATATATAATTTCACTGTAACAATAACACCTTCAAATAAAGTGTAACCGAAATATGTCATGTAAGGAGACAAGTGATCATGTGCAAAGACTGCAAGTGTGTGTATTGGGACAGGCCCATAATTCATGTCTTTAAATGAGCAGTGACAGGTTAGGAGTTCAATCATGATGGTTTATAGTTAAAGAGATAGTTCACCTAAAATACTCACCCTCATGTCATTCCAAACCTGTATGACTTTATTTCTTCTGTGGAACATAAAATTGCATGTTATGTTTGTAACAGTCTCCGTTTCACCTTTTCCATACAATGAAAGGTAACTGTGACTGAAGCATAACATCTCTTGCTGTACAGAAATACATAAATTTACACAGGTTTGAAACAGAATTTTCATTTTGGGGTGAACTTTCCCTTTAAGAGACAAGCCGTTTTTTTTATGGCTCTGAGGGTGAGATCTCCTCTGGTGCCCTTCCATGATGTCATCCAGTGGAGGGCATTTTGAGGTCAAAAGCACCTGCACCAGGTGAGGCACATCCCCCTACTAGCAAAACCGTCATGTCCATCGTGTCCAGCATTTACAACTATCATTAAAATGACACCAAATTATATCATTCATCATTTCTGTATCGAAACCACGCATACATTTACACCCATATGATGCAATGGTCTCAATCCTAACATAGGTAAAGAAATGTCTGCAGACATGCTTCTAGATCTGGATCATCTATCATCCGAATGAACAAATAAATAAAAGATCCTCTCGTTTTATAACTAGTATGCATTAATGGAAACATGACAGTAATAATGCATTCAGATGATGTGCTCACTTACCATATTGATGTTGCTGTGCAGTGATAGATCTCAAAGCCGGCTGACACTCTGAGCACCCCTGAGCGGAGATCCAGCAGCACGGAGCACATAAGCCTGTCTTACGGTACTGGTATTTGAGAGTACTGTGTTGACAGGTAAAATGAATACCTAAACAAACATCCCACTGATCGAGCCGCGGCTCCACTGTGTTTTCAACTGCAGTAGAGGTCACGCTCAGACTCTCGGTATTGGGCTACCACTGACAGCCTGTGCGGTTTAATGACTGCAAAAGCGTCCTAATAATGAAAATCTGTATTACAGTAATGTTTCGAGATGATTAATGACATTTATTTTTGTATATATATACACATTATTAAGTATATTGGTAAGGAGAACGTTGCATTAATCTCATTTTTAAAACAGGCACTGTTTTGGGCGACTTAAGGATCTTGCAGGACCCCTTCACCGGAAGTAGTGAAAGGAGCACATGTGACGTTTTCCTACCGGTGTTGTTAACCCTGCACAGGACTGAGGAATATCAGTGTAAATTCATTAATAAAAAACACAGCTTTATGGTGTTAATAAACGAAACCAGGGGGTGCAATGACAGTAACTAGCGATTCATTGCATGAAATGATTTTCATACTAGAAAAAAAATATTTATATGAGTTATTATAAATTATTATTTATATCTTTTTTTTTTTACCTTAGATTTCCCCCCTCTTTTTTCCTTGTTTGTTTATTATTGCATTATATAATGTTATTCTCTGAATATGTAAAAAAAAAAAAAATAGGAGCATAGGACTGAGTCTCTTTTGAAAGAGCATCTTATGCAACTGAACTATTTTACATTTCCAAGTATGTAAAAGTATGTAAATGTAATGCGTTAAACCGTTATTCTTCTAGTTTTCGAAAATATGTTGATATTTGCATTCTGTCTTTTAACAAAAAGGCTATTAAATCTTGGTGTGTGTGGGAATATATATATATATATATATTAACTGTTTTTATTCTCTAGTGTATATTTTTTATTATATACTTATTATATACTAGATACTTAATTATCTTGGGTTTCGATAATATCCTCCTTTTCTTTTTTATTGTTTTCTATACAATGATGATTAGCAATAAAAAGTTAAATTTCTTTCTCATTATCATAAAAAAAAAAGCGTTGATCCAAAGACTTATGTTTAAATGATTGAATTTAGTTGTGGATAATTGAAGTTCCAGTCATACAAAGAATGCGATTTGAGCACAGCTGTAATCTGTAGACAAAAGGTGGTGACTTTGAAGAATCTAATCTATGGAAAAGTTGTTTAACATTTGATAGATGTAGTAATAATAAAGAACGAGTAGGTGTGTCCACACATTTGAGTAGTAGTGTAAATAAATAGCAGTGGGTCATGTATGAATTCACTCTCCCTCCCCTATGTCATTATCATTGTGTACAGTAAACAAGATCTCATCCTCTATTTACAAAAGACCATTTGTCTAACGGATGTCTATAACTGTCAAATACAAATGGATTTAATGCCTTGTGGAGTGGCCTTATGTTTTCCTTTTTTGTTTTATTATATATAGCGATTTTTAATATTGCAAAGTTGTATAACTGTTTTATTGCATTTTTGTTGCTTTGTCTTCCCAGATTATCTGTATAGCTTTTAAAACATGACTATAATTTTCCTGCTGATCAAATCACATTTCAGTGCATTTATTTAATATATGTTCTTTTTTTAGCTGTTCAGTAGGCGAAATGATGTTGTGTAAACAGCAAACACATTCCACTGGTGGAGCTGGGTGTAAACAGTGGTTTAGTGGTGAGCATTAACAGACCAACAGGCCATCCAGGCCGAAAGCACACTTTAACCTGAACGTTTTCAGAATTGAAATGTTGAGGGGCAGTGCACCTTCTTTTTTGCCTTGTTGTTTAATTTCTTTTGCTATAATGACTACACGTTTCCTTTTCTATGACATATTTTTTTTACGTTGCAAGACATATTTATATGATGCATCGCCAACCTATACCTGCAAAAATATCTAAATATTGTACAATTTATCAGTAAATTCACATTTATCTTCTATCTATATAAGGTCCATTCACAACATATGTGCACCAAATCAAGCAAACATTTAATTTCCGGTAGATCTACTCCATTTTTCTACTCATAATTTTTTAATTATTTAACATTAATTGTTTTGTTAAATGAAGCACTGAATGTGCAATCCTTAATTTACAAAGTACTAATTATTGTGTATTTTAAGTACAAATTTGTATTCTCATGTTTGATTAAATTGAGATCAAAGTAGATGAATCCACCTTTTGGTGAAAGAGCCGCCCCCTTCTTTCCAGTGCCATATATAGAAATATTTGTTTAGAAACATGACTAAGACTAAACAAGATCATTCTAAGGATAAACTTAATGCCCATTAAATAGTTAAAAGTCAGATGACTTGACTAAAAATCCTTATGTTAATTTAAATACACAATAAACGAATCCTTCTCTTTTATTATTTGTGCAGTGTGGTGGTGAATTGCCTTCATTACTATCCCTGCTGCATGTTTTATTTTTGGAAGAAACACCATATCTGGGTCATGGGAGATCACAGTCGACTTTCACAGGCATTTCTTCTTTTTATCCAAGCTTTCTCCTTGGTATCTGTTCCCTTATTTCCAACTCCCTTGCTCTGCAATATAAATCCACACTATGACAATACTACAGCCCAGCCTTTGTATATCCAGTCAAACACCCTTGTTTCTAAATGCCACTCGCCTATTTTTTTTTATTTTTTTTTACAAAAACTAGAGACAGCAAGATTACATCCCATTTCTATCTTCTATTAATTAAACATGATTTGAAATGTGTGCCAGAGCCCCAGCTGCTCTGCCCTTGAGAAACAGACACACACACACACACACACATAGTTCTGCAGTATTTGAATTTAACAGTTTACTTTATCAGTATAATCTGTCATTTAAATTATAATACAAATGCAAACACATCTGAATGATTTCCATGTTTGTTTTTATTTTTTCCCCTGTAAATAAGACACACATTTATTTTTTATATTTAACTATTATTATTTTAAATATAAAGCTGCAGGGAATAGGCCTTCTCTTATCTACTATATATATAGCATTCATATTTCTTCTCTATTGTTTAAAGAAATGCAAGAGTGGCATTTATATGCCATTGTGATATCCAGTCCACTTAGAAGCATCATACTCGTTCTATCAAATGTCATGTGGTTTTTCTAGAGACATAATGTTATTTAAAGGAATTACACTGGAGGTGCTTTTGTTGCATGTATACACTTCCCTCAATGTAAATGTCACCTCCGTGCATTGTTGACATTAGACCCCGGTCGCAAGCCCCAAACATCCCTGGCACACGGCAAGATGGAATACTGTGCACACGGATATGTGCTCATTATGCATTTTTTTGTGAAACCACAGGCAAAGAGCGAATATTGTGGCATGTTCTCATGAATGTCTCTCATCAAGGGCTTGCAAACTGCAATGCTGCATGCAAGTCATAGTATTTCTAGAGCGAACACACAGTTAGATTCATGACTATAGAATAGGCTTTCTTTACCTATAGTGTCCTCTGAGTGAGGCCTTTTGAACAGACTCCAAGCAGCTCTGAAAGAGGGGTGGACCGTCTCTGAGAGGGCTGCTTTGTGGGTCCATTGGGTCAGACAGATCTCCTGCTGTAAACTCCCACACCTTACAATCCATCTCTCCCTGATGGTCCCCCCTCTGTTGTCTCACAGAAGTGCCTATCTAATGGCTAGTGCCCCTTAAGCCAAAAAATGGAGCTAGATTGTATTTTTTTAAGGAGTATTCTTCAAATAAACCATGTAGAATGACAAACAAAGCAAACATAGTACAATTTCAAATGGCCAAGTCTAAGGCATCCTGTCCAAATGGCCCACTGTGGTTATATGCTGATGGCATTAGTTTGAATAGATTCTGCCACAGCTCTGCAATCCAAAAATGTGATAATTAAAAGCGAGGGGAGGGCGGGCTCTCCAGGAAAGAGAGAGGGGGAGAGAGGGAGAGAGAGAATTCTCTTCATCAAGTAATTAGCCAGGCTTTCATACGGAGCCGCTCTGCATCCTTATTATTTTGCGATGGGTTGATGATGGACTTACAGGGAATCACGGACACACGTACCTGAAGTGACACATCTGAAAAACAGTAAGATCACGGGATGAAAGCTGTCTGGACGCACCATATTCATGCGCCGTTATTTGCATGTCCGACTGGGTCCGCCCTTCTGTCAAGGTTGCATTGTGTATCTTCTATAGAGCAGTCAGATTCATCATTTTATTTTATGCCACCGTTTATGGTACTAGAGGATAATATGTACTGACATTTATAATGAATGTTTTTATGCACATTCTATTGGTGTTTTTTTATTATTTCAGGTCTTTAAAAGCCAATATAAGTGTCAGTCTGTCTGTTTACAGGCCACTTTTCTGGGTGAAGGCTTTTCATGCACTATTTGCAATTAAAAAATGTAAAGATGTTTTCTACGTGTTTCTCATGCATTTCCAGTTTTGATCATTTAATGTAGTGTTGCATGACATTATTTGACAAAAGATGTTGATTATTCACGTATTGTAAACCAATAGTCTAATACTGTTTAAAGCCTATATGGAGTTGCTGAAGTCTGTAAAGTCTCTAACTAACAACACATGTTTTGGTGATAAAGAGCTTGACCTTTAGGTTAAGGGTGTTTGGCCAGCATTTGACCTTGACCTCTAGGCATGTTATCTGCTGACCTCTTCTTGTTGAAGTCATATTGATTACTCTTCCCCAGAGACCCGAGCTCACTGACCGCTCATTTCACCCCCTTTATTCTCATTTACTTAACTCAACATTTTTGAAAATGTTTGTATATTTCAAGTGCTTTGCGCAGTGCGGCCTTTTATCCAGCTGCAATATCTGTCCGTCAGTGAAAATAAATGAAAATGTTAATAATGAAAAACTCAGCCTTTGTTATTTATTGTACATCATTAAATTAATTTTTGTTATGCATCTCTTTTTTGTACAGCATTATGAGTATTTCTGATTTTTTTTTTTATCTTCCAAAAATATGTGGGTCTATTTCTCTGTATTTACAAATTGCATTAGGTAAATGTTTGCTTTATTTGCAATTATATATATATATATATATATATATACACACACACTATATCTAATATATGTGACCCTGGACCACAAAACTTATCTTATCTAAAACTTACTCAAAATTATTGATTTTTCTTTTATGCCAAAAATCATTAGGATATTAAGTAAAGATCATGTTCCATGAAGATATTTTGTAAATTTCCTACCGTAAATATGTCAAAAATGTATTATTAGTAGTAATATGCATTGCTAAGGACTTTAAAGGCGATTTTCTCAATATTTAGATTTTTTTGCACCCTCAGATTCCACATTTTCAAATAGCTGTATCTTGGCCAAATATTGTCCTAACAAACCATCAATGGAAAGCTTATTTATTCAGCTTTCAGTTGATGTATAAATTTCATTAATATTAATATAATTGTTATTATATTATGACTATTATTATTATCATATTAAGGCATTTAATTTGCAATAAAAGCAAACCTGAGTTGAACAGTTTTATCACTCTGTGTTGAACAGTTTAACAGCATGTTTAATATAATAATAACAATAACACTAATAATAATAAATTGCATTTTGTTTCTTTTAAAATAATAATAATAAAAAAAAAATCTGCATGTATTTACATGGCAAACCTTTATTTAGACTTTCCCTCTACAATTTGCCGTGAATGATTCGGTGTAATGCAAACTCACTCATGTTAAAACTAAAATAAAATGTAAATAAACTGTTACCGCTGTAAAGATCATGCTGTTACCCGATACTGTGATTTGAAAACAGGAGTAAAATGGAAGTGAATTAAAATGGAAAATTACATTTAAAATAACCACATCACACTACATAACTTCACTCATGAAAGAATGACCATAATTCACATGTCTTGCTGTACAGATAGTGTCACAGCATTGCCTCCTCATCCTCACACACACTATCACCAGTCTAGCAGCCCCTCGAACGCTTCTCAGTAAAACAAAAAAGATCTCAGCGCACTGACCACGCAATGCTGTGACACACCCAGGAGCAACAACCCGCCAGTGAAGTTCTGAAGGAATAGTTTCTGTCTGGCCGTGGAGTGGGGGCTGGATAGGAGCGTTAGCATAACAAAGACCCTGGAGCATGTGAACTTGAGGAACCTTTCGACCCTGCAGCTCGATGTCTGAATGGTGCTAGGGCCTCCTCATAAAGCTCCTCCACCACTCTACTATTCGTGGCTAAATTGTTAATCAGGGTAATTTAATAAACTTTTCAATATGCCTCCATCTCTCATCAGGAGAGGCATTCACAGCCTCTGGTCCTCTTTTTACACACACACACACACACACACACACACACACACACACACACACACACACACACACACACACACAAAGCTTGCTCTCTCTTTTTATTTAGTCGGTTCAGACAGGCAGCTGTTGCTCATGATTCTCAGTGCAAATGAAACGCTGGAAGTGTGTGTGTGTATGTGTGTGTTTGTGTGTGTTTGTGTGTGTAGTGCCTCTGTACATCACTGACAATAATAACATCACAATCAATCACTCATGGCCATTAACGGCACTGGGAAATTAATCAGGAATATCAAAGTGCAATGTGTTTTATTTTGATGCTATTTATTTACTCTGAAAAAAAAAAAAAAAAAAACATTTGAATGATGCATTGTTGTTAATGTATTTTTTTTTATCTTTCTCTCTCTCTCTAAGGAAAATGTATGACAGTTGCTCTTGTAAAGCAATTCAACGCAGGTCTGACATCCATTTTAACCATCGGCAATGATTCTCACTCTCTATCATGCTAGCTGTATGAACGTCCTCTAAACCTCTCCTTGTTTTGATAACATCTCAATTCTTGTCATTTCTTTTACACATTTTGAGGCCCATACCAATATGTTAGCTTAAATGCAAGTGATGTCATGTTTAGGTGTGTTTGTCATGGCAGAGTGATGTCAGCGCAGTGTGTGTGTGTGTGTGTGACTCAGAGTGGAGGCTGCAGTGTATGAGTAACACTGAAGGTCCAGCTCTGTCTTCAGACCCCAGTAGTGTATGACTCAATCCTGCAAATGAATCCAGGTGAAATGGTATATGTGAGTGTATGTGTGTGTGGACATGAATGTGAGACTGTCCTTTAAACAGCACTTTCAGATAAGGGCTTTGTGGAGAGGCTGTGTGCAAGTGGAGACCTCTAGGGTTCAGTACCTTTTATGCTAAAGATGCAAAGCCACATCCAAATGTAAAGATGGTAACATGTATGTATTTAGTAGATATTGTCTATGTGAGCTGAAATAAATACATGCATAAATAAATGCATAAATAAATAAATAAATAAATGCATAATAAATAAATAAGTGCATAATAAATGCATAAATAAATAAATAAATTCATAATAAATGCATAATAAATAAGTAAATAAATAATATATTTGATGTATATATTCATTATTTATTTTAACATATTATATACAAGTATAATGTATATACACTACTGGTCCAAATGGGAAAATTACGGCATATTTTTATAATATTTATAAGGCAGAAGCTGGTCAATAATTGCACAATGCCTCATAAATAAAAATTAATTACATGAAAAAACTTCAATATGCCACCATCTCTCATTGGGAGAGGCATTCATGTATGGCCATTATGGCAAAAAAAAAAAAAAAAAAAAATCAAGCTCATTATATATATGTGTGTGAGCTTGAATGCATCATGACCTGGGTATTTATATATTGTATATTTATTAAAGCATTTTCTGTCCAAAATATTGTTAAATGAAATATAATAATTTCAAAATTCTTTACATTGCGCGCACACACACACACACACACACACACACACACACACACACACACACACACACACACACACACACACAAAATACCTTATAGGGGCTTTCATCTCTTTATACTGCTCCAAAATAGGAAAAATATAGAACAATTTGGTGATATTTGGCAGAAGCTGGTCGATATTTGCACAGTGCTTCAGGCGAAGCAGACATGCATGGAGAGGGTATGGTATATATACACAGACATGTCACACACACTCAGACAGATTTTCTCATGCTCTTAGGGTGATTTGCATCAGAGTTAGCCATGGTAAGGCCTCTCACCCACATATGAATACAGCTATAGTGGAACGGAGCTGGCGGCGACACTCCCTCAAGGGTGAAACAATAAGGATGTGTGTGATCTGCAGGTGTCTGTCTTTAAATCCACAATCACATGAAACATCATCTGGTGTTGTACCTATACTGAATGTTATATCATAATCAAGAAAAGCCATTGCTTCTTTATTAAATGCAGTTATTTTGCAGGAGATAAAGTGTAATATTAAGTTTTGACCTGTATTCATTATTGTAGCTCCGTAGCTGAACTGCTTTAAAATAATTTGTCACTATAATTAAAGTTAGCTTTTGTTTTTTTTTTAATACATTTTTTATATGAAATAAAATATTATAATTATTATATAAAATAAAATAAATATAATAAATAATACAAATATAATAAAGAAATACACACATATAAAGAAATATATGTTTTTTTTTAAATGAAGTGATATTTAACTGTCCCACATGGCCAAAACTGTGCAGTCTCTGATGGTTTATTTTAATTTTTTTTTTTTTTTTTTTTGGTTGATAAGGACACATGTCTGAAGTTCAAGTTGAAGGCTTCAGTGAGTTTAGCCAGCGACATTTGGTGTCTGACAAGCCAAGTAGTGAAAGGCTATGTAAACAAATGAAGGATGGGTCTCTAAGGACCTCCACCGTGGTCTGAGCACATGGGTGAGGGGACTTTGTCTAGACCAAACCTCTTTTGTGAGTCCCCTGTGATCCCTATGCCCTGTCTGAATAGGGGAACTTGACCCTGGGACATGGGCTAGTGACAGAGACACAGAATCAGCAGTTTTTATTTATTTGTAAATAACTCAAGACCCAGAAATCACAATCTAAATCATGGTTGTACATTAACTTTTTTTTTGCACATAGCACTGGTGCTACAGAGGTTGAAAGTTTTGTAGCAAAGGTCATGCAATTGTAGCACAAAAATAAAACATTTGTTACCATCTCTGAAAACAACCCAGTGATGCAGTTCATCACTTAAACAGGCATGTGACTGACAAAGGATATTAAAGGGGTCCTATTATGCTTTTTCACTTTTTCAACTTTAGTTAGTGTGTAATGTTGCTGTTTGAGCATAAAAAAAGATCTGCAAGGATGCAAAGCTCAAAGTCCATTCCAAAGAAAGAATCTAATCTAGAATTTAACAGAATCCACTTTTCAAGACTTACAACAAACGGCTCGTTTGGACTACAGCACGTTTTTTCCGGATCTTGTGAAGTTACAATGTTACCCATTTAAATAATCCCCAGCCACAGAATACACAAAAAAAATGGGACAAGGCCTGGTTGAGCTGCGCTAGAGAAGATACCGGGCCCTATCATACACCCGACGCAATGCGACGCCAGGCAAGTGTTTTTTTCTAGTTTCAGCCCGACGCAGTTATCATTTTCACGTCCAGCGCCGCGTAGTTTAAATAACAAATGCACTTGCGCCCATCTGTTCGCCCATGGGCGTGCTGGTCTGAAAACGAAGTGTGTTCAGGCGCATTGTTGGCGCGTTGCTATTTTGAGGCAAAATGACTTGAAAATGACTGCGTCATTGACCAACAAAAACCTGGTCTAAAGTCAATAGCGCAGTATTTTTTGTGTTATTTAAAGGGCGCGTTAGTAATATGCGCCTATAGGCGGGTGCACAACAAGCGTACACTCTGCTTATTAAACACACAGGGCAGCAGCACACAAACATGTTTAAATATGAAAAATTAAAAGGATTCCTCTCTGGAGAAGCGTTCAGTCTTTCCGCTCGCAAATTCCGCCATGTAAATAGCAAATCCGCCATGGCGCAAGCGCAACTGGCTTTTAAAGGGAATGGGAGATGAGACTCTGATTGGTTTATTGCACGTTAGGCCCAAAACACACCCATGACTCATTAAGAGACTAGGTACAACCCTTTTAGACCATGCGCCTGGCACGCCAACCGTTTTTTCCATTGTTAAACTAGCAAAAGTGGATTCGGACATGCCCTAAGTGCACCTGCGCTGTGCGCTTTAGATCATACGCTCAGATCGTTAAAATAGGGCCCGAAGACTGCTTACCGGCCCTTAGGAAAATTATCCATGATTTTGTGATCGATTACTGTTTGTATTACCATAGTTTTCTGACAAATATGATTAAATGGTGGAAAACATTGTATCTATAATCTATAAGAAAATTACAAAAAAACATACCACTCTGAAATGTCCTGTGAAATCCGTGCTTGCAAAGTCTGTGCTTTAAATCCATTCTGCATGATCCTCTTGTTTGTTAACATTGTTGGGGTCTGAATCGGGCTCGAATTGGTTTGAAATTGATGCCATCCTTAATTATTCACACCAGAGCAGAACTATGAGGTGCTGTAATAATGTAAAATATGTGTAAAATACTGTATTTTTTTAACAATCAAGCATGAAAACATATTCTATTGCCCCCCCCAAACCCCACATGTTAGACAAACATTTTCTTTCTTTGTCAAAAATGTCACCATTATGTTCTGTTAGTTTCATTATCATGGACTTTTAGTTTGTTTTTATGTTCATTATGTGTTCCTTTGTTCAGTTTTCCTGCTCCTCGTTATTAGTTCATATGTGTCAGCCGTGTTCTATTCATCATCCTCATTTGTGTTTGCTATTTAAGTTGGTCCCTCACACTCATTCTCTGTCCGATCACCGATGTGCTATGCGTTTACCTGTCTGCCTGTTACCTGAGATTAAACTATGTTTTGAACCTTATTCGTCTGTCTTCGTCTGTCTGCCTGCAAGCACACTGTGACACATAACACCTCTTGCTTAACATTATGTTAATTTTGTTTATATAGTGCAATATCACTAATCACAATCCAAACAACATCCATATGTTTTGGTTAGGCACTTGATAATACAGCTTAATTTTCCTGTAAATCATCAGAAAGGTCGAAAGTTTTAATATAAAATATTAAATTATTATGAAACAAAATCTGTGATGTCAGTTTCTTAATTTTTGTAAGGAAATCTTATGCATCCACTGAGAGAAGTCTTTTACACTTCTCTGCATTGGAGAAAAATTTATGGATTTGCATATGTTTACTTCGATTTTTCAAATTTTCCCCTATTTTTACCCAAATTAGGGTGTTGCGAGCATTAGTGAGTACACACATGTAATGTTTGTTTCATTCATACTCATAGCTGGAGGGTGCCCTCCTGCAGAAAGTCCAATAGTGAGACTCACTGAAGTCATAAAGCTTATGACGTTCCAGGAAATTCCTTATATGGACAAAGACATCCAGAAATTGCTGTAGCGGAAAAAACGCAGATAGAGACATTGACTGATGAAGCATGAAGACAATAAACACATTGCAACAATAGGCCTATATGGTTTATCTGTGTTCTTCTAGACATCTCGGGTATTTTCATAAGAGTATAGTTATAATGCAATGCTAATCGACATAGCCTTTATCACTGTATATAATAAAATAATAGCCTATCATTTCTGCCTCAATATGAAGCCACGTCAGATCACAAAAAGTTATTTAGTTCTCAGCTGATGTCATAAAGTGAGTTTGGAGTAAAAACGTCATTAAACGTTCTCTTTAGTTGGACAAAGGTTTGTAAACACTTCTCATTAAAAGTTTGGAGAGATGTTTGCCGCGTGTTAGTTTTTCAAATGTATGTCAAACTCACAGCGTTTGTAGAAATGGAGCAGCGTTTACTGCGAAGCAGTTGATCCGCTATGATCACAGTGCCACGCTTCACCATGAATCACACCGCGCATACTGTATATTTAATTAAAATATATGTTGAGATTTCATAATCACATTAAGCCAAATCGCTATTTCGGCTTAATCATGCAGCCATGGATTAACCTTAACAAACTCTCACTTCACACAAACAAGCGGCTCTGTCTCACACATGCAAAACTGTATCGCAAGCTCGCTATACTGTAGTAAATTTACTCAACGCACAGACAACGCACGTGCGACATATGTCTATATGCACTGTACAGCCATGTATATATGATTTTAGAGATGAATTAAGATTGGTCTCAGATTTATAGTAGTAGAGTTCCTGGAGTATGTGAGATGTAATTTGTTCTTTGCATATTAATGTTTGCATCTCATGAATAGAATCACATAGCTGTTAAATTCAGCGAGACAGCAATAGTCTGCAGGCTGGCTGATCCACAGTCATAAGCCCACTGGATAATGGACAGGGACACTCTTGGATAAGTTTGGAGTGGGATCAGAGAGGCTTTTAAGACCCAAGTATTATTTAGGACTGCAATTATACATGTAGTGAATGATGAATTAAATTTAGATGATTTTCAATTCTCTGATGGTTTTTAAGTATGGGACATTGGGCTTTTTTTTTTTTATCATACAAAGGCTAATTAACAAATGTGTCATGGATGTATGACTGTTTATCTTGTGCAGAAAAAAGGTATTTTAATTTTCAATTTTATTATTTTTTTTTTTGTCAATGTCCATGCCAATTAGATTTCATTTGTATTTTTTTTTCTTTTGTGTTCTTAAATGAATAGTACACCCGACAATGAAAATCCTGTCATCATTTACTTACCCTGTTTTTCCAAACCCATGTGATTTTCTTTCTTTCATGGAACACCAAAAAATATATATATATGGCTGTACATTAACTTTTTTTTGCACATAGCACTGGTGCTACAGAGGTTGAAAGTTACAGTGAATGAGAACTGAATCTTTTAAGCTTCATAAATGATGCAAAATCACCATAAAGGTATCATGAAAGACAAAGTAGTCCATATTACTGTGTATTCCAAGTCTTACAATACTTTATTTACTAAAAATGTAGTCATGCGTTCATGAGACAAGGAGCAATTCATGAACCAATCTTTTGAGTTTGATCTTGAATTGATCAATGAATTGGTTTATCCGATTCACAAAACTGAAAGATTTGTTCACTAATCCGAGTGAACTCACTGTAAATTTTTAGGTGAACTCTTCCTTGTAATATATTCTATATATAACATATTCTATAATATAAATCTTCTTGTATGCCTTTCTTGTTTTTGGTTCCTCTTCAAATAGAAATCATGGTAAGACTCAGTGTTTAGTATTGTCTAAAGAGTTTTCCCTACATGTAAGTGTCCAATTAAAATGTTTACATTAAAAAAAGTTTCTGCCTCTAATCATCATCCCTCAGTTTTGTTAGGACCCATGAAACGGTAAAGCTTTGACTGTTGGTTGTGGATCAGTTTAGAAGCAAAATGCACTCCACTTGTTTAAACCACACCGCCTCAGGGCATGCTGGGAGAAGAAAAGGCTCTAAGAGCAGTGGGATAAGCCCAGTGAGACACATACATAATGTTAGCTATATAGTCCTACAGACCAAACTTATTATTAAAAACCATTCACAGTATAAGTCTGACCAGTAGGATATTTCTTATTTTTCATTGTGAGAAGAATATATGAATATGTTAAGTTAAAGTCAGAAACATGATGTCTCAAGATCCTATATTTCATAACCATCCTTTCCCATACTTGTTAAAAACGATAATCGGTTGCCTTCACTCATTGCTGCTTTCTCAGAGATTCAACATGTCTGCTGTAGTTTACTATTGTCTGTTATTTTGTGTGGCTTGTCACAGTCCTCATAAAGACAGTGAAAATATGACAGCAGTGAACTCAGCAAACCAGAAATAAATCACAGGATGTGCAAGGCTTCAGCCTGCTGTTATTGACCAATATAAACATTTTACACTCACCAAGTGTGGTTTTTTTGTCACAATAAACAACCATGTTACCATCAATGCAAACATGCAGAGTGGGGAAGGATTAAACTGTCCTTGTGTCTTGAGCTCAGGGATTTTCTGCAACTCTGGAAACATTGACTTTCTAAAGTTTGTATTACAGAAACATTATAACGGTGCGGTCACATTAGCGAAATTCTTTCAAAATGTTTGGGGCAAAAAGCTCAATTTGAAGCATGTATGAAGCACTGTTAACACAGGCAGCTTTCTGTTGGTCAACGTGCGAACCTGCATGATCAACTTGAACATGTCGCAACATCTACATGGGGAAAACTTTCATCCACATGCGAAGTTCCAGCCAACCTGTGTCCGAATTCACATACTCCCTTGAGTAGATACTTATTTTTAAATAAGTAATTACTACTTTACAACCGTTAAAAAGTATAGGCTACGTTTAATATATGTGTGCAGTATGAATGTAATCTGGACATTCGTACTACATGTTGTCATTATCATGTGCCCTATCAGAGTCAGTTGTGTTGCTTCACTGCCATTCACTGTGGCCTCATGGGATAGTAAAGTGTCCATCGTATGCACACTTCATAATCCCGCTGGAACTAGGTAATCCAGATACTTTTTGCCTACTTTTTTATCAGTACTGTGAATTCGGACTGTATTTCTTTTGTATGTGATTTCAGATGCAGAATATCAGGGAAGAGATGTTGTTGCAAGATGGAGGGGAAGGATATGCTGTTTAATGTTGCAAACAGGTAGGCTATTTGTTATGATATTATTTTAATTGATTACCATACTACTAATCACACTGGTTTGAAGTGCAGATAGTTTTACCAATTACTGCACTTTGCTACTCTTCTAGTTATTTGCCAATTCAAACGGAAATCTGTGACTGCACCTTAACTCAGATTTGTATCCTATCTAGGCCTACTTATATGGTCATTTCACTTAGGAAATAGAACTTTTTCAAGAATTACGATACCTGATTCGGAAAGTTTCTGATTCGGAAAGTTTCTGTATAAACTTAGCCATTGTTAAGGCAGTAGGTGCGCCCCAATTTGTGTACTTAAGCACTATTTTATAACGTGCTAGTACTAGTGCATTCACACTGAAAATTCCAAATAAAAAAGTAGCCTACACTATAAATACCTGGATGATGCACTTAGGCCCTGTTTACACTAGTGCGTTTTCGTTTTAAAACGGCTACACTTCCATTGCGTGATCTCTGTCTACACTGCATGACCGAAAACGCATGTCACATGACCGTTCATGCACACTGGGCATGCGCGTACAAGTGTAAACAGTTGCCTCTTGCACATGTAGACAAAATATAGCATGTTTTCAAAAGTGTCCGTTTTGGTACATTTACACTGAAACGCAACCCCGGAGTTTTCAAACTAAAACGGGGTCTGCAGCGTTTTCAAAACTATTCATTTTGTGGAGTAGTGTAGATGACAGGCGTAACTGTAGCAAAAGTTATGCGTTTTAAAACGAAAGCGCACTAGTGTAAACGGGGCTTTAATTAACCGAAAAAACGGAGTGTGGAATGTTGCACTCAACTGTCGCAACTTTAACGTAGCAGAGGGTGAGGGGCATCAGACTCCGATATTGAATGACAAAATAACCTTACAAAATTTGTACACTACAAGGTTGAGTACATAATGCATAAGTACTTAGTTTATAAGTGCATAGTGTATAGTGTGTCATTTGGGACGCAACTAATGTCTTAAAATCTAATATGACACACTAGCAGTTAGTCAAGGGGCGGTTAAGGACCTGATATACTCATGGTGAAGTTCTTTTTTGTTTTTCGCTTTGGGTTCGAAATACGTGACCAGCAATATAGCCTACTGTTAGCTTACATCGCGATGCCGCCCACACTACTGAAAGCAGTGTTTAGATGAATATGTAAATACGTGCTGCACGCTTTCCTCTCAATAACAAAATAACACAACAAAAATGAAAGTCAAACTTTACAACTTCATTTTCTACTATAAAGCAGCATGTTTTCACTCGCGGATGTCTGACTGCGACGGTTAAACAGAAGAAATTAATCAGAGGAGATTTCTATGTGAAAGAAGGCGGAGCCTCAGCGCAATCGCCACAGACCAATGGTAGTTTACCAGCCAGAGCGAACTTTTCCGGAAAGGCAAAGCTGTTTCAAACTCCCAAAACGGACTCCAAATGAACTTCATTTTGGATTGATTTTGTTCAGTTCGTTCTTCGGTTCCGCTTTAAGTATAGCGGAGCCTTTAGCCTTCTTTTCGGTATCAAATTAGGCCAATGTGCATTTTTATGTAACTGACTTAAAGAAAAAAATGTGATGACAAATTTGTAAGACTAGACTTAGCAGTTTATGCAACCGGCCCCTGATCTTAAAATGCAATATAGGCCTATGCATTGGTGCTGTACCACAAAGAAAAGCACACAAATGAAACAAGAGTGGAATGAATTTCTGTGTAAAAGGTCTGTGAAAACATTATCATGTAAATCATGCTGAATTGATGTCAACGATTCACAGGCGGTTTACGCAGAAAACCAATGTTCATGCTTACGTGGTGCCACGCTAAAAAAAACCAAAAACTATATCCGGCTACAGTTTTAGTGTGGCCAAAAACTTGTCGTTCTCTGTTTGAAGTAAAAGAGAAAAACCTCACAGGCCACTGCAACCCATCTGTGAAAATCAGTGCGGCATTTGTTCTGTCACAGGGGCCTCTTGCACAGGTAGATCTGTGCTTTGGAGGACATCATCTAGCATGCTTGGGAATTCTGACTGGCAGACAGACACTCTGGGAATATGTCACAGTTTTCTCTTTAAAAGTTCTCTTTGTGCTGTTCAGCCCGGCTCCGCGCGAGTACATATGCCGCTGCGCGAGGTGTGTGCACGCCTGCGCGTGTGCGTTTGCGTATATGCTCGACTTTTCAGATGTATCCCTCTATTTGTCTGTAGAGGAATCCAAAAGAAGCTCCTTTTACAATGCAACTGGCTCTCATCTCCTTTAGCATGAAAGTGTGGAAAGTTTGGAAAGGAAGTGTTTGGTATCTCACCATCCGTGGGGAGTGCATGGTGTATCGCGCCTTGGAGGCTTTTCCCCTCCTTCCCGTTTCTCCCTTCTTTCCAATAAGAATAAGATAACACAAAGACCTGCTATCGGGAGATAAAGGTGAAATACTGCACAGTACTTTCCTCTTTCTTTAAGCAAGAAAAGAGAGAGAGAGAGAGAGAGAGAGAGAGAAAGAGCAAGTCCTGGAGAAGGTAATGGAGTTTTTAAAGTTAGATACCTCTCACTGGCGTCACCAAGGTCACTTTCTTTGGCCTTAAAAGCACTCTCACTTTATTTTCTTTTCTCTAAATTTCAAATGTCAACAAAAAGTATATTGAGTTTCATTGTTTGAGTCTGATTTCGGATCATTCGTAAGTGATTCGAAAGCAAAGCTAGTGGGGGCCTTTTGTGGTTCTATGTGCTTACAGACAATTCAATTGTGCTGGAGAGTTGAGGCGGGCGGTGCCATTGTTCTGGGAAGATCTACTCTAAAACTGTGTTTCATAACTGAAGATGGAACATCAGTCATCATAGATTTACAATGGACATCAGTCAGTCAATATGCCTAATCAGATTCTGCCTCTGCCCGTCATTTGTAATTCTTCATTATTTTCAATCTCTGCGTTATAGATTACGAGTCTGGGACCATCAATCTGAAGGTTTGGACTGAAACAACTGAGATGGTGAATTCACGTGTTCATCAGATTAACTAAATGCGGGTCTATGGAAGTAGAACAACTGCAGGAGGGCTTGTGTATGGTTTCAGTCAGATGCTCAGTTAAAAATATTCTGAAAAATGCTTTATCTTTGGTTTCTTGTGGGCTTGATGTGAAAGACACCACACACACACACACTCACACACACTCACACACACACACACACACACACACACACACACACACACACACACACACACACACACACACACACACACACACACACACACACACACAGAGAGACAGACAGACACACACGCACTGTCTGGTTCACTATCTTTGTGGGGACTCTCCATAGACATAATAGTTTTTATACTGTACAAACTGTATATTCTATCCCCTTACACTAACCCTACCCATCACACAACACTTTCTGCATTTTTAAATTTTCAAAAAAAAAAAAAAACTCATTGTGTATGATTTATAAGCTTGTCTGTGTGCATTCAGGTTGAAGTCTCCACCAGGATAGAAAAATATGAACACACACACACACACAACGTACAGTGGGGTCCAAACTTCTGATACCACTAGTGAAAATGTGCTACAGTTTGCATTTGTTTAATTTAATACATAATGCTTTTATTGTATAATCAGCATAAAAAATTGAAAGTTTGAATTGAAAAATATATTTTTTTGCTTCAATGACAGCAGTACTCGAGTTGAACTCTACAACATTGTGTAAAACCAGATGATCATGTTCTCCAGCCTGATTTGAGATGATCATCTTGAGCTTCAATGGTTCAAGAACATTTGAGAACAATGTTACTCAATGTTACAAATTTGATCAGTGACTATAAATAGTGCATAATCTTAAATATTTCTAAATTGTATATATTAATGTTTATTTGTATTAAATGTAACAAATAATAATATAAACAATGATACTAATAGCATATGTTTATTTCCGGTGTAAAATTTTCAAATTTCAGAATTTCGGTATATACTTTTAAATCACTGCATACACACACACTCTTACAAAAATAAAGGTTCTTTTTTGGCTTTCTTTATATTGGAAAGAGGTTCCTAATATTTTTTTTTAAATGTTGTTCACACTAGGAAAAAATATGTCTTTTAAGAACTGTTCACTGAAAGGTTCTTTGGGGAACAAGAAATGGTTCTTCCATGGCATGGTAATTCACACTCTCTATGCATTCTATTATGTTTTTCCAGAATATTTCCTTCCCTCACTGTTGCTTTAGTTTGTGGAGCAAAACACCATTTCTGCTCCAGATACAGGCAACACCTGGCCATAACAGAGTCACGTGACACTGAGGTCAGAGCGACACACAATGCCTGGCTTTGTGTTCAGGTGTTCTGGTAGACTCCCATGTGATCAACTCTTTGTGACACATGCAGCAAGAGCAGAATATATGAACTTTTATTTCCAGACCAAAGTAGCTTTATTCGTGCATCTTGACCACTTCCTGACGCAATTCAGAGAAAACAGCAAACCAGCTTTTCTGGGACATTAAACAGGAAATTAGTCTTGCTCATTTTACCTTTTTCTTTCAAGAACAGAAAGTGAAGTGTTACTTTGAGAGCTACTTGGCATTATGCATGTGAAATACTTACGTGTATAAATCAAATCTAAGCAATAGCATTGAGACTAGACATTATTGTTCTTTCATATTGTGTGCGTGAAATTTCCGAACAATGACAAGCCGGAGAAAACTTAGATCTGAGAATGGAAAGAAATGATAATTGTACATTATAATCGTAGAAATATTGTAGAGGTGACATGTACAGACTGAAGCAATAATTCCCTGTGCGGCAGTCCTTTAGTGTGCTACTGATTCAACCATGTCAACCCTCTCAATGGATCTCAGACTGATCATTTTAATACCCAGGATATTAAATATTTCATCACCCACAGTTCAGCAAATAAATCACAAGACCTGTTCCTTTTTTTTTTCTTTTTTTTGTGAAAAATGCACAATTTATTGAATGAATAAAATCTACAAACATGTTGAAAAGTTGGAGCCTATAGCAATTTCATCATAAAAATAATGCACTCCACACAAGGTTCAAAGGTTTTTCAAGCTACTTGGTATGTTGCTTATAATGTGCTGTCAGACCGGACTGCAACATTAGGTCACAGTGGTCATTTTTCCATGTCGGCAAAGCTGAATGAAATGGGCAGTTCATTCGGTTTGTGACCTTGTGTCTTCAGGTGCTGGGCACTAATGAGGGTGGCATGTGCTGGAGAGCTCTCACAACCTGCAGCAGAGAGAAGAACACTTTAGAACGGATCCTCATTTATAGCAGACCTACATTACACACAGAAATATGACATTTAACATTAAACACAAAGTTAAAATTGCATTAAATTCCCTAAAAATGACACACTGAACAGTGTTCTTAATCAGCTGTCTTAGTGCCTTTAGAAGAAATTTTTGTCACCAGAACTAATGTTGCTACACTTGTCATCTTGTTGTATTCTTATACATATGTTTGTACAATGCTAAAACCATAAAAGACCTGCCGTTAATAATGTTTTTAACTTAACAAATGTTCAACAAGGAGCTAAATTCATTGTTAATAATGTTCAGAATAAACTAAAATCATTAACCAAACAAATTATTTCAGATAATAGTTACCTTTCACAATTACTTCAATAATTATGCTTAACTTTGATATATATAAAATTAGTTCTATAACAATGCAAAAGCAAATATAGATGCTGTTACATTTTATGAAACTTTTTATAATTAACTTTTTCACCACCAGCCAGTGCAAGCATTTTTGGTAATTTTCACAAAATTTTCATGGCCCCCAGAATGTTTTGTTGTATGAATATCTGAACATGCATGTATCATATATTACAAGAAAGAACAGAGCCTTTGCTTTTAAACACACAAAAAAATTATTCTAGCCTCATGCATTCTTTTTTTATCAACACTTGAATGGGTAAGTTTCATAAAAAAAAGCAACATTTTGAGCAAAAATCTGAAGATCGAGTCCATCAACACCCCCAAAACTTGCACAGTCCAATACCTCGTCCTAGGGTCGACATTTCATTCAGTAACATTAGGCACTTTTGATTTATATTGTTTAATGTTGATGATCGTGTTATTTTACATATACAGTCAAACCAAAATTTATTCAGACACCTTCAACATTTCTCACATTATCACAGTTCTGTCAGGACCACTATCGTCAAAGATGATAGACAATTAGCATATAGTTTTAGATTGGCGGTATGGTTCTGTTCTGGGCAAGAACTCCCTGCGCATCCATGCAGCCTAGCATGGATAAGAGCAGGGAGAGCAGTGATAAACACCCCTAGGGTAAACAGAACAGAAGCAACGATGTATTGCAGATAGCATTAATGTCAATATTAAAATGTACAACCTAATTCGGGAATTTAGTCTGATTCAGGGGGAATCAGAATGCCAAATCCTGACTGACGAGAGGAGGAGCTGGGGATGGAGGAGGGTAATTAGCTCCGGAGAAACGCGATAACAGCTGATAATACTGAAGGAGCTTATATATGCATGCTGTGATAGGCATCGTATTCCTATAGGTAGACGTGATCAGCTGACAGTCAGCTGCTGCGAGCTTGACTAACGTGACCTGCCAGAACTAACGCTATACGCTTGATTTTATTCGCTATAGTTTAGAAAATGGTAATAAAATACGACTCAGAGTTAAACCGTGTCAGAACAAATTCATCTTGATAATGTCAGATAACTTTGATAGAAAGGTATGTAATGATTACAATCAACCAATCAGCTGTCAGCTGTTAAATTTAAGTACACAATACAAATTTAGGGCAACCAATTACCAAGCGATGCTTAATTTTGTTCAGTCTGTGGTGTAAAAGCTCGCATTAGCAATTAAAGAAAAAACACTTAAGCAAAACATGGTCAGGTCAAAGTGTCTGAATTATTTTGGTCCCAAATTTTTTATCAATTTTATCACTGTAAAATCACTGTATGAAGAATTTTTAGGTATAATATGTCAGTTTATTTTGCTATCCTCACTTACATAAATGAACTATAGTGCCCTGCACACACTAGTAAAGAAATTATATCTGGTGTCTGAATAATTTTTGGTTTGACTATATGTGCATATGATATCGCTTGTTTGTGCTTTTTTTCACCTGTGTTTTGATCAGGAGATTCAGTACTCATTTAGAAGGTACGTCATAGCGCCCACTACCGTAACAGTGAAAACACAGAAAGCCTGAAATTTCCGTCAATGGCGGGGAAGCGTTTTCTCATGAATAGTCAATGGCGGTGAAAGAGTTAAAAACGTATGTATTTTGTTTTGTAATTTCATACTTCGAATTAAACATTTCTCAATTCAGTTTGAGATTTATTCTACAATTAAATTCCATAAAACTGAAACTTTTTTTGATTGTACAGGATACTCTAGGCTGGCTGTGATTTCCAGTCAACTTGGCATACTGTATTGTCACAGCTGATGGCAGCCATTGACTTCCATAGTAGGAAAAAAATACTATGGAAGTCAACGGCTACCATCAACTGTCTGGTTACCAACAGTCTTTAAAATATCTTCTTTTGTGCTCAACAGAAGAGAGAAACTCATACAGGTTTAGAACAACTTGAGGGTGCAAAAATGTTGACAGAATTTAAATTTTTGGTAAAAAAAAAAAAAAAGCAAAAGCAAAAGCTGAGTCTCAAAATTCATAAAAGCTTTGTTATTCCTCACTCTGGTTTGTAAGTGTTTCGATGCAATGCACTAATTCTGACATTAAGCCCTTGCAAATCCCTTGCTGCTCATTTAGTCCAGCTCAAGCTACCATGATCATTTCATTTATCAAGAAATTGAAAAGAACACCCCTCTCTCTCTCTCTACAGTGCTAGGGAAGCGTCCTCATAAGCATCACAAAGTTTTCCACACAGCTTGCCAGTTTTATTAAAAGTTGTCTAGAACTAAGAGGGATTCTGACATTCCCAATATTCCGGGCTGTCTGTCGGTAGGCTTACAATGTATTATTATGCCTCTTTAATATAGATACACACTTAATCCAAGTGTACAGTTTGAAGAGAACAGATCAATGAGAAATAAAAAATGGAGGATTGTAGCAAAATGAACTGTCTCTATTGCCCTGTCAGACTTTAAGTGCACATTCATAAGCTGAATTCTGAAATGGTTTGGATCTAATAGACCTGGAATGGCCCTCTGACTGCTGCTCTCAAGATCTTTCTTCTGAAATGAAACCTCATCGTAGGCACTACTTCACGTAGGCGCCATTGTTGAACCATTGTTTTCCTATTTTCTGTGTTTCAAAAACAAAACAACACAATGCACGCACATGATGAAACTTTGCTTTAAATTTCACTGGCTTTGAGATCTCACGTCCTGAAACATCATCTTCGATAAAAATGGAAGGTATCACTATGACATTCTCACTTCCATGACTCCTTGCACTGACCTGCCATTTAAATTCTTAACAGGCCTTCGAATCTTCAACAAAAGGAAACTAAACCCTGTCTCATTATGAAACATGAATTAGATGAATCACTTCAAGTCTCAGTATGTGAATGACAAAAAGATCACCAAGTTCTCAAAAAACTTCATGTACTGTTCGCTAACAGAGTAAAACAATAATGGATTGTCCGACACGTTCTTGTCTTCACCTTTGTTCCTCCTTGTCTTCTCACATGGTTTTTGCTTACACTTCTCCTTATAACCTGATAAGAGTGGGGTTTTTTTTATTGTTGTGAAGAACACAACAATAAAACAAGAGTCTGGGAGGGTCTGCGTTTCTGCCTCCTCTCATTATTTCTTGTTTGCTGTCGGGCAAGAGAATAACTTATCCGATTCCACTTGCCGCCTTATAGCTTTCTCTCTCTTTGCGTATTATAGTATTATATTTCTTGAAAACTTTAGAAGACGATAACAAGCATGAGATTTTATTCAGGAGAGGACCCTTACACCAGTATATATGTATGGAAGCTTGTTTCCGCCACAGAATAAAACATTTTAAAAGATAATTGCGACTTTTTATCTCACAATTCAGACTTTTTTTCTCAGAATTGCATGATATAAAGTCGCAATTGTGAGTTATAAAGTCAGAATTGCGTGATATAAAGGCACAATTGCAAGTTATAAAGTCAGAATTTCGAGATATAAAGTCAGAATTGTGAGATATATTATAAGATATTACTTTTTTCTCACAATTGCAAGTTTATAACTTGTAATTCTGACTTTATAACTCGCAATTCTGAGTCAGAATTGCGTGATATAAAGGCACAGTTGCGTGTTATAAAGTCAGAATTGCGATATAGTCACATATAAACTCACAATTGCGACTTCATATCACGCAATTCTGACTTTATAACTAGCAAATGCGACTTTATATCACGCAATTCTGAGAAAAAAAGTCAGAATTCTGAGATAAAAAGTCGCAATTACCTTTTTTATTTTTTATTCTCTGGTGGAAACAAGCTTCCATGCATATATACTGTTAGCAATATCTTAACATTTTTCCAGCCTTCCTTTGAAGTTTTAAAGAGTTGCTGCAGGTAGGACATTGTGGATGTCGCTTACGGTCATGTTTCCAGCATTTTCTTCAGTGCTTCAGTTAGATTTGTCTCATCCGGCCATCTCCATTCTAAATCTCTTGTCCCAAAAAAGTAAATAATTGAATACTAAAATCAAGACAACAACAAAAAGTACTTCAGCCCAGAGGAATAAATTAAAAGTGCTTGCTACATACAGCCTCTGCTGCCTCAGGAGAAGCATGTACCTTTGAAGTGTGGTCCAAGATTGGCACAGATGTGTTTTTTAGCATCACTTTCCTTTTACTGACTCTGCAGAATTCATCATCCTATCGGTCTCAGATTTCTCTCCAACCGCACATTATTTCTCTGAGAAATGAAAGAGGTGCTTGAGCCACTCTTTCCTGAACTGAACCCCGCAGTAACCACTCCTGCTTGATCCAACTACACTGATACACTGAATGAAAAGAGCAACACCATCTAAGAACTCAAAAACCATTGTCTAGACATTAAATTAAGTGTCCATGTGCACTAAATACTATTGATAATAGGGTAACTAAGAAGTATGTTTGCAGTTTGGGGCAATAAACCATCTATTAAAACAAGCTAAATAATACAAATTAGCCTAAACTGCTTTGCTGGTCTTAGTTGGTCTCCCAACCTGGTCAAGCTGGTCTGTTGGCTCGTTTTAGAGGGGATTAGGTCACTTTTCAGTCTAGGACAGAGATTCCCAAACTTTTTTTGTCAGCCGAACCCCTTTAACCTAAAATACATTTTTATTTATATTAATATTTAAAGGTACACTATGTAACTTGTTTTTGTTCGGAATTTACAAAATTTATATAATGAGCAAGTACATCATGAATCCAGTCTTATCATACGGTACGCCTATAATAAGTGTTTATATTCGGACTATTTAAGTACCTGCCCAATGTTCTTCTGCAAGACACATGCAGTTTTGTTTATCCGCTATAGCAACAAAAGTTATAGTGTACTTTAAAAAAAAAAATGTAACAATATTTGCATGATCATGGTCATCTGTTGTTGAATAATGGTCACATGACATGCAGGTAAACAAATAAAATATCTTTTTTAGTACATGTTTTATTTTAATTGTTTTTATTTTAAAATGATGTACTTTAATTTTACATTTGTATTGTTTAATTAATTATTAGCTTTTTGAACCCCCTGCAGTTCCCTCATAAACCCCAGTTTGAGAAACACCAGCTTGGCCAGGCTGAGAGACCAGCTTAAGCCTAAATATACTTTGGCCGTCTGCATTATGAGACGGCCCGCGCACTGTCCGTGTGATGTCATTTTCACCATCAGGAAGGATCGTGGACACACACCTTCCATGCGCAGCCCAATTTTTGTGTCCGTGCAGACCGTGCAGTCTTTCCAAAGGAGTATACTTTGAAAGGCTTGCGCTCTCAACTGCGCGCAAGACGCAGAACCTGATTTCACCAAGTGCAACACGTTCCTGGATTAACATCTTTGTTGATCCTGGAACAACATTCAAATCAACCAATCAGATTTGAGGGACAAGTTTACAGTTTATGTCAACTTTAGGCTTTCAACCAGGTCTATGTGCTTCAACACTATGGTATTCACTTATCATTTCCCTCTGATTTTAGGGATAACTTATGGGTAAGGTTAGGTTTAGGGGTTGGGATATATGATTCAGTTTTCAGACAGGAATGCTGTTCCAGGATCAATACAATATGTTGACCCAGGAACGCGTCTTACTCTGCAAAAACAGGAGGTGCCAAGCAAGACGGAGCGGAAAATGTAATATACCTGGACCTTTAGTCTGTTTTACGTTTTTTTCTCAGTTAGTATTAACAAACACTGGTAAAACTGAGTAGATTTCAAAATGCACAGTGTCCTACCAAAGGATAAGGAGTTTTCAATGGTTTGTCATGCCTTTGCTTCCTATGAGGCAACTTTGTTTCTTTATTACTTTATTTATTTGATTCGCCTCAACCAACATTAACTGTTGAGTTGTTTTTGTCCATCAGTGACCGCCTTTTAACCCCAAATACGACCCCTCATTTTATGTGACATACATAATGGTACAGTCTACTAACCTTTCTTCCTCACATCAAAGAGCAGCGCACCTCGTCAGAAGCATCACTAGAAAGAAAGAAAAAACACAATAATTAGTGTCATGTGTGAATGAGCTGCCTCTATACGTCTAGTTAAACCCGTCAAAATCTCTCTGCTCCTTTCTGACCTGAAGTAAATGACGTGACCTACTTCTTCCTCCACCTACAGCTCTTTTGTTGGTGTGGATAAAAGCACCTCCTCACCACATATCTGACAATGTATAAGTAAAGCACATTCCAGTGCACAGTCTCACTCCCAACCCAACAGAGGAACACTAAAAGAGTTTCAGCTATTATAAATAATTTACAGAATTTTTCATTCGCCCTTTTAACCTCTCTGCAAAAAGCACATTTGGCTCAGGTTAAAAATATATGCTCCACATCCGCTCGGTGTATGAAGTCAAATCATAACCTGGAGAAGCCTGTGGTTTAGTCAAGTCCCATGTTGTCTGTGCTGTCTTGTGCTGATGTGAGAATGAATGAATGTGTGACTATGGGTCGGCGGAATATAAAAACGCTAAACAAATATCGTCCCTGACCAGGACGTCTTAAGGACAAACTCAACTGTTTCTCCATTCAACTGTGAAATATTACTACTATTTAATGTAACTAATGCACATAATACAATATGCTTTGCCCTGGGTACCCCCGCTGTGGTACGGCCCTGGCATGCTGCAGTGTTGCCATGGAGACCAGGATAAACCCTTGCTCTTCCACCAGGCAAGACGGGTCAGGCTAAGCATCCATGTACATACACACACACCCCCATCTTGGTATCTGACACCAGACAGCACAAATATCTCGGTTCTTTGCCAGGGGCTCCTCTCCTTTCATATGTGTGCAAATGAATTCATGGCCATCTAAGAGCGGGCGAGATCAACCCCGTCTTCCAATGGCTAACCCAAAGGAGCAGCCCCGTAACAGGGCCTTTCAGAAATTGCGAAATCGGAGATAAATGTGTTTAGCACTGTGTAAAAACACATTCACAAAAGGGGTGCAATATTTTCCAATTTTTATAATTTTCATAAATCTTTTCAGTTTTGACACTATAATTAGATATTTGGTATAATATATATATTTTTGTGTGTGTGTGTGTGTGTGTGTGTGTGTGTAGATCTCTGCATGCTTTTGTGGGCATCCAGGGACAGTTTATCCCTCTGTTCATCCTGAAACAATTCTTTTCATTAGCTGTTATCAATAATGTAACAGTGTGCTTGTTCAGTTCTCTTCTCTCTCCACTACAACATTACATATGCACTACCAAATACACTTACCAAGCAGTCCACAAACACACGACCTACAAACGGTGTATGATGTTTAGATATTAATTTGTCAGTCTGCTCATCACACCTTTGGAATTGGTTTTCAATCCTTACACTACAACACTTGAAAATGTTGGCTATGCCAAGATTATAATCAGCTGAAGAAGTGGAACATTATTATATTATTGGACAATATTTTTTAAACAATTATTATTGTCATCATTATTAATAATGTTTTGGTATTTTTATTTTTATATTATTTATTTATTATTTAACAATTACATTAATAATAATAATAATAATAATAATAATAATAATAATAATAATTCAGGTTTAATATCTTAGCTATAGAAAATTGCTAAAACATAATTTCTCTCCCCAGGATGGACAGTTTCTACTTACCCATACATTAAAAATAATCCTTTGTGATTGGAGGGCTAATTTGAAGTGTCAATTATTCTTATGCAAATGCATATGTTCTTTCTCACATTTCAAAAGAGGCTGAGCACAGATGGCTTCCCACAAATCATGCCACGCAAGGCAAAGCAGCCCGCCAGACAATAAGACCTTGTATAATGTGATGATGGTGTCTGCATGTCTGTCCTCCCTAACGCTGGTGGGTGCTCTTAATGAAAGCAAGGGATATGCAAACTAGCTCTTGTTTACCACCAATGGAGTGATAAACAAATCGCCTGATATAGATATATTCATGACCATTTATCAGTGTAAGTCTAATAAAATGGAGAGAAAACACCAATAGGTTAATATAGTTTAAAGTAGCATTAATATAGAGTTATGTATTGCATGTACTGTATGTTGCATTTTAAGGATGGTGATTTTTAACCTTTATGTATTATTATAGCATACGCTGGCAAACATGGGCAGCAAAAAGGAGAAGAAAAAGAAAAAGGATAGTCGAACAGAAAGAGACAGTAAGGAACAAGAGGCTGCTCTCTCGGCGTGACCTGAACAAGCCACTAAAATGTGATTTCTGACAGTTTGCTAGCACTCAGACTGAGAGACAGCGGCCTATCTGCTTTCACGCTAAAGACCATGATTTTGCCTCAGAGAAGTCGGCTGACAGACACACCTGCTGCAAAACCAAGCAACTCCCAAACAAATATGTGGATAGGCTTCAACAAACTAGCATTGTAATGGCACTTTAAGAGCTGCAGAGGAAAGACAACTTAGTCATGTGGAAAAATTAGATTTTGAATGCAATTTATAGCCCCCCCCCCTTTTTTTTTCTTTTTTTTTTTTTTACAAAAAAGGAGAAGATACAGGAAGAGACTGCACAACAAAAGACAATGTTCCTTGACCTTCTCAGCTGATCCATCGGTTAACAAAAAAAAGTGAAAAGAAGACCCCAAAGAAAACTTTTCAGAAGAGTGGATCAAACAACCAGCTCTGGCGTCTTGTTACAACACAACAATGGAGCCATTGAAACCAAGACTGAACATGGCAACCGGGTCCACAGGTTTTGATTGTCTCACAAAGGGTCAAGAGGGAGAGGAGAAGCTGAGTGTTGAGATATTTTAGACGATAATGGTGCTCCAGAAATGAGACGGTTTCAGTTTGCCAAGTTTGTTTTGACTTATCTACCTCAGAGGCTAAAGTTGTTAAACCTGGATGGCTAAAGAAATAAGGGAATGGTCCAGAGCTTAATCCCCCATGTCCATGTGGACCATGGATCAGCTAACAAGATACAGGAGTGTGTAAAGTGTGAATAAAGTGATACTTTACATACGCAATGTTCCTGAATAATGTTAATTGGGGCATAAAAGCTGAACCCTTTCAACTCCACACCCTAATGCCAGTTAGTAAGTTAGCCGCCACACAAAGCCAAACCGAGATGTATGCTTACATACAGTAGACAAAGGGCCTTAGTTCTAATTGTACTGTAAAATGATTCACACATACTGTAAGTGAGATCTTATTATAGCCTCAATAGCATTCACCCTTCACCTCTACCAACAAAAACTCAACTTGTTCCCAAAACAAATATAGTCCATTGCACTGGACAGCCGTCCTGAGGAGAGCACCTTTGTCTATTGGTTACCCAAACCCTACTGATTAGTCTACATGGGTAAGATGTCCCTGTAACTCACAAAGTACTGACTATCACTAAGCGTTTAATCATAATTGTATCTTAAAGGGGTCATGAATTGAGAAATCAAAATTTTCCTGTGATCTTTTGACATATAAGAGGTCATTGTGTTATAAAGAATATCCTGTAAGCTTTAAAACTCAAAACTTACTTGTTAGTCCAAAAACATCTTTTATTGAAACCAAGATCAGTAAACGACTCATTTCGGATTTTGTCACAGTATTACGTCATATAGTGCGACGAAAGACCGCCACTGCAGAACATCAATGCCTACTTCTCCATCATTGCCTCTTTAGCCCCTCCCACCGATTCACATATGTCATGTAGTGGTAAATACGAGACAGATGCAAACACAGGATTACTCCAGCAGCAAAACAATAGAGATGCCTCTGAGGATTACAAGATGTTTTGCAGTGCCAAGTTGTGGAAAAACAGTCTTTGCATTGCCTTCCTTGCGATCCTAAGCATGAAACTTTTTTTTAAACTTTAAAAGTTCAAGGTTGCATCAGTAAGACACTGTTCGTTTGTTCACTTCGTTTTACTGCAGATTCGTTTTTAACAAAGACAGTTCGACGCAGGCTTTTCAGAGAGACTGAAAATAAAAGATGATGCAGTGCCAACTATATTGGATTCGACAGCATGTCGCAACACACAAGTGTGAGTAACAGTGTTTTTACCATGTGTCACTATTGCTTTGTCTATTACAGATTGTTTGATATGTACTGAGTATTTACACCGATCAGGCATAACATTATGACAATAACACAGTAACCTAATATTGTGTTGTCCCCCTTTTGCTGCCAAAACAGCCCTGACCCGTCAAGGCATGGACTCCACTAGACCCCTGAAGGTGTACTGTGGTATCTGGCACCAAGATGTTAGCAGCAGTTAACACTGCCCAAAGCATCACACTGCCTCCGCTGGCTTGCCTTCTTCCCATGGTGCATCCTGGTGCCATGTGTTCCCCAGGTAAGCGACGCACCCGGCCATCCACGTGATGTAAAATAAAATGTGATTCATCAGACCAGTCCACCTTCTTCCATTGCTCCGTGGTCCAGTTCTGATGCTCACGTGCCCACTGTTGGCGCTTTCGGCGGTGGACAGGGGTCAACATGGGCACCCTGACTGGTCTGCAGCTATGCAGCCCCATACGCAACAAACTGCGATGCACTGTGTATTCTGACACCTTTCTATCAGAACCAGCATTAACGTCTTGAGCAATTTGAGCTACAGTAGCTCGTCTGTTTGTTCGAACCACGCGGGCCAGCCTTTGCTCCCCACGTGCATCAATGAGCCTTGGCCACCCATGACCCTGTTGACGGTTCACCACTGTTCCTTCCTTGGACCACTTTTGATAAATACTGACCACTGCAGACCGGCAACACCCCACAAGAGCTGCAGTTTTGGAGATGCTCTGACCCAATCGTCTAGCCATCACAATTTGGCCCTTGTCAAACTCACTCAAATCCTTACACCAGGGCGGGCCTGACAGGAGTAGGCCCGCCCACTATGATGAATAGGCCCCTCCAGTTTATTATACAAATATAATATTTGTTAAATAACTGTTGTTTAAATTATTTTAACGTAATTACAAAATTATTATAAGATCTCAAATACTAAAATAAATAAAAATGTGTTTTTTTTTTACAGTCTATGGTTTTTGCATAATGCTTGATTTTGATTGACAGCTGTGTTAGGCAATTAGGTGTCAGGCTGTTTCATGGATGTCGCGCCTGTAAGTTCATGAAGTGTTTGCCTATTCACTTGCCTATAATTTGCAGTTGTGTGATAGAAAAACAGCAGTGATGCAAAATCAGCCCGCAAATAATGGTAAGACTTTTTAATTCCAAGCGCAGGTTCATTCTGTAAAGCCGGGAACACACTGTCAGACCGATTATGAATGTAATTTGGGCTCGGTCATTGTTTAAAGTCGTTTAGTGTTCGGTGTCTAAAGAATTTAAGACTAGCTGTTGCCAGTCGTCTTCGGAGGCGGTCTTCGGTCTATCGGAGTGTCAAATAGCCTGTTTTGTTGGCAAATGCTTACGTTAACTCCGCCCACTGACGCAAGACACTGACGGAAGACAATGGATTGTTTACAGTAGTGATAGTGTAGGGGTAAGGTGCGTGGCATTAAGTTTTGGCGCAGTTCGACCTGAGGTTCGAATCAGCCTTTTGCTGAACTCGCTCTACTTCCTTTTCCCATCACGTCAGATCGGAAAGGTGTTTATTTTCAATAAAAATGTTCGAAGAAAATATTCGAAAAGTGGAAATAAAGTGTCTAACGTGTGTTGTAACCGCTGCTCATGTTTTGTATGTGGACAGGTTGTAGCTACAGTTT
The DNA here is from genome assembly GCA_039654105.1 of Coreius guichenoti. Lineage (NCBI taxonomy): Eukaryota > Metazoa > Chordata > Actinopteri > Cypriniformes > Gobionidae > Coreius > Coreius guichenoti. The sequence continues at coordinate 33,551,231 of CM077169.1, forward strand.
TGGGTTATGTTGACAGTGACACTGACTGGGCACGTTCGTGACTGAGACGTGGTAGTTTTACAAGGTGTGTTCTACGATTTATTTTTCAATACGATCAAAGAAAATAAGATTGAAATGACCTGAATATTGAGTCCGTCCGTTATTTTACCTGAAAGCATAAGTGTAATTTGCAGGTGGGACATCCCCACCACTGCACAATCTCCACCCCCACCCTCGCGTGAAAGTGCCCGCTCACTTTTGCCCAGGTCCAACCAAAAATAAAATTCTGCCTACGCCACTGCCTTACACATGCCATTTTTCCTGCTTCTAACACATCAACTTTGAGGACAAAATGTTCACTTGCTACCTAATATATCCCACCCACTAACAGGTGCCATAATGAAGAGATAATCAGTGCCTATCAAAACAGTGTTTGAATGAGAGGGTCAAAAACATTATAAGGGGACCATCAGAGAACATTATTTTTTTTTAAAAACGCAGTTCACGACTCAAGCTCAAAACCCTCAAGTTTAATTTGAACCTGTTGCTGCAAAACTGGACACTACACATTAGTAGTCCACTTGTCCACTTGTCTCCTCCATAGACACTGTTAATGTCTAGACTACAAGTAATGAACAGATGCAATGGAAAAATGGTTTTTTAATGTCTCTGAGAGATTGCTTGCTAGAATAATGGTTCCCCAAATGACCAACTACAATGAAAGAAACTCTAAAACTAATCTTATAGCAGCAGTAAAGGTTTTACTTCCAGCTGAATTCTGAATACCTCCAGTACAAAATGGTGGCTCACTTCACACCAAAAGCTAAGTCCAGACAAGCAACCATGATACTGTCACAAACACTGTCACTGTGAGGGCGGACATGCCTATTCACACAGCTCACACTAGTCTCTCCATGTGCCAGTGTTTTTCCTTTTCACCTATCTCCCCCAAAAAGTGTGTGTGTGTGTGTTATACACATCAAAACGGTAAGGTGAATCCTTTTGAGCTGGCGGTGCAGTTGGCCACAGAATGAATAAACATCCATGTCAGGAGAAACTGATACACTCCCCTTTTCAAGCAGACGGGCCTCTCGTGGGAAATCCAGCACTAACACAATGGATAGAGACTGCCTTTTGTTGAGTCTCTCAGCTATGGGCTACTACTTCTTTCGAGCCTGTAGCCTGAACAGACCACTCCCCTCGGTTCCCATTCCCCCTCTCGCACACAATTAACTTTTACCTTTTTCACTTATCCATACTAGAATGTGTTTCTAATATGTAACTTCAGAGGACTGGAAATCAGAAATGATGTATGCTGGCTCTCAACATGGGATGCTGTTATGCTGGTGTGTCCCTACCAGGCTTAAAAGCAGCTAGTTGAGCTACCAGCCTGAAACAGCTTGTTAAAATACCTGTTGGAAATTCATACTAGTCTAAGCTGGCCTTTTCAGCTCCTTCCTCAACCCATAGACCAGGATTAAAAGCAGCTAGTTAGGCTACCAGCCTGAAACAGCTTGTTAAAATACCTGGTGGAAATTCATACTAGTCGAAAGGCCCCGATATACTTCAAGTGAAACCAAAGAAGGAACTGCTGTGACGTCATTTCGAACAAAATCAATCCAAAACAAAGTTTGTTTTGGGAGTTTGAAACAGCTTGTCAAAGCGAACTTTGCGGAAAAGTTCGCAGCGGCTGATAAACACCTTTGTACTACCATTGGTCCGTGGCGATTACGCAATAGGTAGGTGTGCGCGGAGGCTCTGCTTTTTTTCACATGGAAATCTTTTCCGGTTCATTTCTCCTGTTCAACCGTTGAGGTCAGACGTCCACGAGTGGAAACATGAACACACTGGAGAGCTGCTTTATAGTAGAAAAAAAAGTTGTACTTCTGATGCACACCGACACTGTTTTTCATGTTTAATACGGTAAAGCTGCTTGATTTTAAGCAAACTATTGTATAAAGTGCTTTATAAATAAACGTGACATGACTTTACTAGAATGCTGAATTGCAGAGCTTGTGCAAACATATCCACATTGCCATGATCAGATGCTTATGCTTTATTAAAAAAATGCTTGCTGTTTTCTCAATTTTGTTGTGTTTATTTTGTTATTTAGAGGAAAGTGTGCAGCACATATTTACATATTCATCTAACCATTGCTCTCAGCAGTGTGGGCGGCATTAGATGTTCGACCCCTAAGCGAAGAATGGAAAAGAACTTCGCCGTGAGTATATGGAGCCTTAAGATGGTCTTTTCAGCTCCTTCCTCAACCCAAAGTTAATGACCTCATGGTGATGATTTTTAATTCTGGCTCTAAATCCTCTGAATAGTAACACCATGATGTTCATCCAAAACAAACTCTCAAGGAAGAGCTCCCGACAGGTCAAACTGAGGGGATTTACATGAAGTTTATCTGTATAACTCTCTAGTCTCTGTTGGCTGGCTGAGTTGGTTGATTTTCCTTTTTTTTAGGGAGGTTTAACATCTACACTAAATTTGAAATTAGACTTTAACTTGACACATTACATACAGTCAAACCAAATATTATTCAGACACCAGATATAATTTTTTACTAGTGGGTGCAGAACACTATAGTTCATTTATGTAAGTGAGGATAGCAAAATAAAGTAAACTGTGACATATTATACCCAAAAAAATCTTCATACGGTGGACTACCAGTAAAATTGATAAAAATTTGGGACCAAAATTATTCAGACACTTTGACCTGACCATGTTTTTGTTCTTTAATTGCTAATGCGACCTTTTACACCACAGACTGAACAAAATTAAGCGTCGCTTGTTAATTGGTTGACCTAAATTGGTATTATCTAATTGTGTACTTAAATTTAACAGCTGACAGCTGATTGGTTGATTGTCATCTATTACATACCTTTCTATCAAAGTTATCTGACATTATCAAGATGAATTTGTTCTGACACAGTTAAACTCTGAGTTCTTGTCATATTTTATTACCATTTTCTAAACTATAGCGAATAAACTGTGATAATGTGAGAAAATGTTGAAGGTGTCTGAATAAATTTTGGTTTGACTGTACGTGTACCCATATCACATACAATAACTATGGCAGATGACAGTTCACCACTATGTCTTCAACATTCAAATGGCAAGCAATTTCCATAAAACAAAATATAATTAATATAATATAATATAATATAATATAGGCTATATAATATTATTGTCTAGTATAACAAAACCCAATTAAACAAAGCTGCGATATTCCATAATATTACATGTCTACCACAATGATGTGACAATGTCTCATAAGTGTTAGTCCACACTGAAATCTAGATTTGTAAATCTTGAGCTCAGTTTACATACCCTGATCTGCCCTGTGCCAGTCGTGCTTCAAGAGAAGATTTCTCTCACTCCCCTTCATCTTTCATTCCCTATCCTTTGCTTTTAGCTCCCATTTAGTTCACAATAAAGTTGTTATACATGAGGGAGCAGAAGCATTTTGAGGGAGCAGAATAGGTACTGCCTGAGCCTGCTGCGTGGCTACAAAGTGGGTCCATTCTCTTCGGCCGGGCTCAGTTACGGGGCCCTGGGCAGTGGGACAAGGACAACATTGCTGGGACATTCCCAGACTGACGGAAACAATTAGACTCAAACCACAGTGAATCTTAGATCCCCTTTTCCTTAAAGTGAGGACATCTTGATGTACAGGCCAACTTTCAGTGAACCAAGCATCTCTTACAGTTGAATAGGTATCTAGCTAAAGACACAGGTGTGCACAAAATGACGGCTTATTTCACTTGGTGCTTAAAGAGATCACACAAAAATGAAAAAATGTGTCATCATTTACGCACCCTCATGTCATTCCAAACCAGTATGACTTTCTTTCTTGTGCAGAACAAAAAAAGAATGCTGGTAACCAAACAGTTTTAGTGACCAGTGACTTCCATTGTACAGACAAAACCAGTGGGTTATTCTGATATTCTTGATATTACATATATAGTCTCTTCACATCAGCTTATGTGTTAGAAGAGGAAAACAAAGCCCTTTTAGGTTCTATGAAGTTCCAGTACACAGATGGTTCTCTAACGAACAATAGAGGTTCTCAACTTGGCCTCAGGCTGCAAAACATTTTTGCAATCTTTGCTTTTAAAAGAGTGCCTTTTTTCCGATGATTATGAATAACATATTGCGGGGGATTTATCTTTATGTTGTACTCTGTAAGAGGGAGGAGAGTGTTGCTTTGCAGGGATGGAGGCTTGTTGTCAGATTGAAAGAGGGCAGGGATAAGGCAGCGCAAATCCAAAAGGCCTCCAATGCACAAGGACTCGCACAGCAACCATGGGAATGAAGGCTACTGGGGTTCAAGGTCAATGCTAGAATAGACGCCTGCAGATGCATTGTCTGTTTTGCCCTCACACGTATTACTCACACACATATGCAAACATACATTAGCACACCACTTCCAACAGCACCCCCACTAGCGTGGGTCTGTTTGTGTGTGACACAAAACCAACAAAAGCAGCAGTTCCGCCTGTATGCATGTGCGTGTGTGGGCGCACTCACATGTGCACACTCACTCGTCCTATAGAAACAACAGCTGTACATATACACAGAGGATAAATATCCCACAGCTTTGTTTGTCCGTCCAGACAAGCTTGGAGCTAGCTGGCCAGCTAGCTGTGAGAAATGATCTAAGACATAGTGAAAAGAAAGACTCTGGCCAAAGCTGAGGAGAGAGTCTGTGATTAGCTCCTTTGTTGGAGGTCTTTTGAGCTTCATTGGCTCCAAAGAAAGGCCGTCTAATGAATCCATCCAAGCTTGGCCCAAACTTTGTATGGACGACAAACTAAGTTATGGTGGTCTCCCTGTGCACCGCCGCACAGCATAATGATACAGAACGTTTGCACATATGGTCCCCTGATTTCAGGACCCCATGTAAGCACTTTCTCATATGCCTGGTCATCCGTTCGCTCCAAGACACCAGGGGGGTTTACTGAGCCAGGGGGACGAGTTTACTGGGCCTGGTGTGATTGAAATGTTTTAAAAAAGTCTTTACCTCTGTACGTCTGTATGCAAATGCTTATATTTTGCAATTGTTTGTTTGAACATTCATTCGTTACAAAACATACTGTTAAAATTATATTGTGTGCTTGAGAATGTCTTAGGGCAGTGGTCTCAAACTCAGCTCCTGGAGGGCCATAGCCCTGCAGAGTTTAGCTCAAAACAGCTCCAACCTGCTTGGAAGTTTCTAGAAATCCTTCTAGAATTTTCTAGAAAACCTTGATGAGCTGGTGTGTTTAACTAGGGTTGGAGCTAAACTCTGCAGGCTTAGCAGTGTGAACAGTCTCTTAGTATTTTTGATTATCAGCAGCTCTTGAGATTCATTAACTGATGATCATGATTTCCAGCATGATTTGAGAATGATCCAAAGAGCTTCTTGATCTTCAATGGAAGCAAGAACATTTGACCATCTGTGAAGAAGTTTGTAACATTTATTGATTAGTGATCTAGAAATAGTGCAGAATATTAAAGAATTCTGTTTGTTTTGAGTTTGTTTTACTTTCTGTTCATTTCCAGTTTTAAATTAGATTGAGTTATTTTGTCCCCCACTTTATTCTGTTAACATTTTGGTGGGTCAGTACTGAAATTCATTAAAAGGATAGTTCACCCAAAAACTATGACTTCTTTCATATTTTGTGAAATGTTTTGTTTCTTGATAATAAAAGTGCTCTTTGATGAACATAAGCTACTGCAAAGAACATGAGAGTAAAGCAATATAATATGTAAGGTTATTGTAAGTTTATGTGAAATTCATTTTGCATCACTTTTATTAAAATTATTATATTTATTTATTATATACGCCATCATTAAAGGTTTGGGGTCAGTAGGCTTTTTTAATGTTTTTTTAAAAAAAGCTGTATTTATTTGATCAAAAATACAGAAAAAAACAAGAACAACAACAAAATATGTTATTACAATTTAAAATAACTGTAAGACATGTCACATGCACGATCCTTTAGAAATCAAACAAATTAGTGCTCAAGTAACTTATCATCAATGTTGAAAACAGTTAACATTAATATTTCACAGATGATGCTGAATATTTTCAAAGAAACAGTGATACATTTCTTAAGATTCTTTGATAAAGATACTTTCAGAAGAACAGCATTTATTTGATATAAAAATCTTTTGTAATAATGTAAAATTTTTGCATAGCAATTTAATGCCTCCTTGCTGATTAAAAGTATTAATTTCTTTCAAAATCTTATTGACCCCAAACATCTGAACAGGAGTGTATAACCGTAAATACATAAGTAAATATGCCTTAAACCATATTATATGTTGCAGTTCTTTATAAAGTTACCAGCTACTAAAGTCAATGTTTACTTGTATTTGGCAATTGGCGAGTCTTAATATGGGACCCTGCAAATTATTGGATTTAGACTATTAGAAGTATTCACTGCAACATGTCTATGGGAATGAGAGAATTGATTGTTGCATTGAAGCAATGCAAGAGATCTCATATTTTAATCACAGCACATGCCATTTTCTCAAATAACAACCTACGGGAAAAAAGGGAAAAGTGCGCTGACACGGGGTATTCCTCAGTTGCAGTGAGGGGCTGCACGCACCCCCCGCCCTTTCACTTCTCAGCGGCACCCACAGAAGGCAGAAAGGCTTTCTGACATTGCCCTACATTCAGCTGACTGATCCCACACACACAGTCTTCTGTCACAAATAATCATTACAGCCGCACCCGTGCCCGCACACACGCGCGCACACCCTCTTTCTCTCCCACTGTATTAAATATTGAAGATTTCAACTTTCAACTGGGAGCATGTTCAAGCACCCTCCCATCAAAACACAGAGACGTACACACACACACATACACACAGCGTGTGCATTGCCCTAGCTGCAATACAAACCACCTCTATTAGAGTGTCAATCGTATTCAGATCTTTCCTTTCTTTCCAGCGCTGACTTTCAGAATATACGGAAGCCCTACATCCTCAGACGTGACTGTGCCCACGCCCATCCATCCATCCCCACACATTTATATGCTTTTTTCTTTCCGTTTCCCTTTGTTCCTCTCTACACATCAAGGTGCCTTGTATTTCTTCCTAATGTTGGCTAATGCTTTCTAAAGAATACCACCCGAGTGCTGCTGCCCGCCTCTGTTGCGAGTACCCATGTCACCGGGTCGTCATTAATTATTCCCTTGCTTACAACATGCTGTTGCCACGGTAATGTGCCATTAAGAGAGAACCAAACGAATGGCAGTCTCTATGCAAATGAGGCTGCCACAAAGACCCTGGGCGCGGATTTGCAGATCGGAGGATGCTGCGATGGACACGCTCTGTATTAGAATTGAATAAAGGGACGATAATGTACCTGGGCTTCCTTTTTAAACACAACGGAGCAGAGAAGGAGGGTTCGGAGGAAGCACCTGGCATTTTAGAAAATACAGGGGTGTGTGTGTGGTATTAGATAGACATTTGAGGGACGAGTTGGCAGGGACCATCAGCTTAACAGCACATGCTTCTGCGACAAATCCACAAGTCTTTGATTTGCATGTGACGATGTGAAGAAAATAAAGAGGTTTTAAATGAAGGCCTTAAATTTAGAATATGTCCTTGTTGTCCCGACGAGTTTGCTGGGATTGCGGTGCCCACGGTAGTCACGCACAGCTTTAGATAAAAATCAGTAAATAATATTTGCCTGTGATGTCTCAAAATGAGAAGAGGAGAAGTCTGTGAGAAGGGGAAAATGAGAAATGCAAAGATGAAGATTTGTGCCCCGCTGAACATTATGCTGTTTTGACATGTAAACCCTGAGCCAATCAAAAATGATGTTCTTGAAGCATTTAGGGATGGCAGACCAAATCAGCAAGAAATCACAAGGCTGCATTACTCACACACTGTAATATTATAAACAAACCATATTCACTTTTAAAAAATAAGCGCTAAACAAATCAGTTCAATTGTTTGTTATTAATTTGTTCAATGTGTGCAATATTTGATTGACATCCAAATAGTCTCTGCACTATTAATGACAGCAATATTAAGAATCATATTAATAACACATTTTCAGTATTACTATAATGCCAAAATTACAATGCAATCATAAAAACAGTGAATTAAAAAAAAAATGTACTTACTGAAATGCATTTACTGCACAATTATTATCTTTAAGGGAAGCCTGTTCACTCTGGAACAAATATTATTTAGGATTTTTACAGATATTATATAAGCTTTACAATTTTAATTGATGGATTGACTGATGCCGCTCAATTAGGGATTCCAGACGGAAGTCATCGCAGGTTGCCGGAGAGGGAACTGTCCCCTGCCTTTTGGATACAGATTGCAGCCATTATCAGGACAATTTCCCAGGTGGAGAAAAGCATCAGAGGAGTCTGGGATAACGTTGAATAAGAATCACAGATGGGGATGCGTTTGTTGGGGTGGGGTGGTGGGATCTTCAATTTTATATGCAATTGTCATTGTCTGCTGCAGACTTTCCCTTTCTGCAACTTTTATTTTGTAAAAGCCATCACTACCAGGAGCAGAAACAGGGCATTGGGTGCCTTCACAATTTTCACACATTCTTGTGTGTTACTTGTAATATGTGACATATGATTTAACAAATCCACAGATGGAGAGGAAATTCCAGGTATCAGATATATTTGATATAAAGTAAATAGAGTACAGAGAGAAAGGGAAAACAACAACAAAACAAGCTCAGAGGGGGTTTGATGACAGATACGAATCTGTCGTTGTGTTTCTATACACATTCTTTACACTAAGCTATATTTACCTAAGGTATATTTTGTGCCTTTGACAATCATGTATGGACTTTCTGCCTCTCTCTGTCTCTCTCTATCTCTCTCACACACACACACACACGCGCAGACACAATGGACAAACACTGTCACTTGCTGCTGAGAGTCCAATCAAGCATTTGAATTCACATTCAGTTTTTTGGAAATGACAACATTTATTCATCAGGGAGAGAGAAATTTCATTCAAAGACCCCACAATGCTCTGCCAGGGCCGGTCTGGCCCTGTTAATTGATTGCTTCTCACTAACAAGGCTGTAAAGTCCTCCATTGTGCACCTCTTCCTCTATGCTAATGAAGTCCAAACACAACACGCTCTTTCTTTCGTTTCCTCTCCGCATCCCCCTTCCTCTCTTTCTCTCTCCAATAGGGGGTTTTGATGCGAAGATGCTATGACAGGCTCGCTCTCTTTCTCTCTCTGCAGCTGGCACGAAAGATGTGATAGGAGCCAGGACCAGGAAGCAGTAATGGGATCATGGGAGAGTGATTGCAAACACATACACACATACACACCTCCAAGTTTCCCCTCACACTCCCCCTAATGAGGGGTAAAGGGACAATATCGTCATTGTTCCCCCCATGTTTGGGAACCACGGGCCAAGAACAATTGCTGTTTACCCAAGCAGTAGCGGAAGTCCTCGCTGTGCCCGTTAATTAATCGGAGGGCTCCTGATTAAGTCTGCTCTAAACACCCAACTCAAAACTACCTTTCACATCCAGCCATTAGAGATGAGAGACACTCAGTAGCGCTTCTTGCCTCTTTCATTGGGTTTTTACTATCCACGGTTTTCTATATCTATTCGTGATCACACACACATGCACACACGCACACGCTGTGTTTTCATGTTTCATGAGGACTTTCTATATAGACAATGTTTTTTATAGTGTACAAATACCTACCCATCACAGAAAACTTTCTGCATTTTTACATTTTCAAAAAACATAATGTAGTCTGATTTATAAGCTGTTTTCCTCATGGGGACCAAAAAATGTCCCAACAAGGTCAAGGATTTTGGATATTTTGTCCCCATAATGTAGGGTTTACCAGGACCACACGCACACACACATTGTGTTTTCATGTTTTATGAGGACTTTCCACAGACATAATGTTTTTTATAATGTACAAACAGTATATTATATCCCTTACCCCTAAACCTACTCATCACAGAAAACTTTCTGCATTTTTACATTTTCAAAAAACATCATGTAGTCTGATTTATAAGCCGTTTTCCTCATGGAGACCAAAAAATGTCCCCACAAGGTCAAGGATTTTGGATATTGCCATCTTTGTGGGGAAATTTTGTTCCCATAATGTAGGGTTTACCAGGACCACACACACACACACACACACACACACACACACACACACACACACACACACACACACACACAAACACGTACCTCATATATCTGTACCCTCATTGTCTATGTAAGAGCACTCATTCTATTGATTTGCACATTTTATCAGCAAAATGCAAAGGCTATAGAGGCAGAGAAAAAGTAAAAAGGGACAAACAAATTATTAAATTAACAAATAAACCAGCAGTAATAATTATTATTATTATTGTTATTATATTACTACTACTACTACTAATAATAATAATAATAATTAATATTAGTCAATTTTGTTATGAAATACAATTTTGTAAATTTTTGTAAAGGTCGTAAAATAACAATAATTCAAGTAATTTTTCGTGTTTTTGAAATTGCATTCAGAGCAGTTAAATGCCATTAGAAAAAATGTGGATTGCCCGCCTTAACATCTTCACAGTGCACATTTGCATTGGTGAAGTCACCCTCTCGTTTACCATCATATATCTCTCTCACGCCTCTACCCAATCCACTACAATCGGTATGCAAAGCACCATCATGAATATGTGCAATTAGGCAGGGCTGGTGAGATTTTTCCGACGTATGGGATGTGACATTTGTAGGGCAGAAGCACAGATCAGCATAAGCGAGAGTGACAAATGCCTAATCCCTTCCTCCACATTTCAACATTTTTCAGGTCTATCAGAATACGTTCTTACATACACACACCTACACGGCACATTCACGCATTTGAATTCCCGGATCAACACGCCTCGGCTGTAGTCATACGGTATCATGGATATGAACAACACCACTAGAGCAAGAACAAGAGGAGACTTCTTAATGGATCGTGAAGATTTGTCAGAGCGCTTGTGCTCTGTACACCAAGGCCGTTCTGTATGGAAATCACACAATTTTGAAACAGTTTGTGTGACAGAGTGAGTCTCAAGGATAATCAATTTGTGAGTTATTGAGGGAAAAACATATACAATGCACAGTTATATTCACACACCACACAGAAAAAGCTAAATTATAGACAAAACCATCCTTGGAGCATTTTACCTAAAACCATGTGAATCCAGTGTAAATGGATTATGTGTTCACTATACTTTTAGTTGTCAAATCACTGGCAATCCTCGCCTATTCATCACACACCTACTTCAGTTGAAGTCTACAACCAGGCATTTTACATGAAAACGTACAAAAAAAATCTATTTTATTTCTAAAAGTAAGCAATATAATATTGCCAGGAAATTACTGTTCGCTGCAGCGCACTTAAATAAATATATATTAGGAAATGGCCATATATGACTACATAAATATGCACTATATACACATATATCTCAATCACACACTCTCAGACAGACTGGTTTTATTCAGGTGTGGGAGTTTAATTTTGCTGAGAGACGTCTGTGAACCCTATAATACGGTTCAGGTCTGAATCCTCTTGGAAAATCATCAACCCATAATCCTTCACATTGTGTCGCATTCAAATGAGGTGCTGGAACTCCCACTAACGCAGTGTAGCAGCGACGGCTAATTTACACGCACACACACTCTCACTGAAACAGAGATTGTTACCCCCCCACCCCCCACACACATACTGTATATAGTAACAAAATTTGAGCAAAACACACACACACACACACACCCGCATGTAACGTGGCACATTGCACGAGCTCCTCCTAGCAAACCTCTTCCCCCACAAGCTACCACACACACATCATGTCACACACACGGCGCATGGCGAGGCGTCGCTCACACCACCCAGGAAATTAACTTGACATTTTATGGCGACCACAGAGGAAAAAAAATATGGAAGGAAAGAAAAAAAAAAAAACAAAGTGTACCAAAGGCACAGATAACATAAACCCTCTCCCGAGCCTCGCCATCATATTCGCCAGGATTTTCACCGATCTGCAATGCAGACGGCACAGGGTGGCCACAGAAAATGAGCTTTTCCGTCCTCGCCCGCCTTCCTCCGGAGAGACAACGGCTGTCTCTCTCTCTCACTCTTTCTCTCCCTCGACAAATGCTTCCTGTCTATTTTCATATCCAATTCAGTTGGTCCCATTGGCACGGTTCTGCCTGATGTGAGGTTAACAAAATGAAATAAATAGAAATGGGACAATCTCACCTCAGTCTAAGCTTCCAATTAAAATGATACAGCCGCCCATGTCAGAGAACGAGAGCGTATTGAAATGGGGAAGGAGAGTTGCTTTGTGGCTGCTTGGATTTATTTTGTCATATGCATGTGCATGCTGGACGGAGCCATATTGTCACTGCGACTCTTCCTGCACGCATACACACACACACTCTTCTTTTCCATTTCTTAGACACAATCTAGCACAATAAATCTCTGCTAAAGCATAACTATAGTACAAAATAACAAAATATTGCAAAAGCATTTTGGGTATGTTTAAAAAAATAGTCTATTTTCATCCTCGCAATTGATGTATGTGAAAGTGTGTTTCTAAGAGGTGCAACGGCTCGAAGCCGTTGGGCCAGCGTTCGCTGTCATAACCTCAAAGAAAAGATTCAAACACACCCTTGCATAAAGTGTCTGAATTAATGTATCTCAGGGTGCTGAAAGCGTGGACACAGAAATCTGCACACACACACACACACACACACACACACACACACGTGCTTGTCTGACTTGGTGCATCTCTCTGTGGCTGGGTCCTGCTCTATTAGACATGCAGGAATGTTAACATCATTATGCATTATTCTGAGTGTCTGTCTGTGCCTTCACACCCCCCCTCCTCTCTCTCTTTTTCTCTCTCTCCATTCGCCATATTGTGTCTGAGGAGAGGCCCAGACGTGTGTGTGCCACAGACTAACGCAGTATTGTGTCTCCTGTCTGGGGATGGGCATTATTTTAACGGCCTTTCATGTGCTGGTGCACACAAATCACAGATCTTTTCGGAAATGGAAGAAGTGGCAAACACATGCATACGGACAACCACACCCACTCACACACGTATAGAAATTGTATTAATGCTCCACATTAATGCCCAGGTTAGGTTGCTGCACATCTAAACAAAAGCACACGTAAAATGTACATGCGATAACCTCCAAAAACAGTGAAAGAAAGAAAGAATAAATCAAAATATATTGAATTATATCACTATGAGTGCTATATTTGCTAACGGCGCTGAGCGGCTAAAGTGATATTACTGTCACGCGAGTGTTTACTTATTATGCAGCTTCATTCAAATTTAATCAGTTGTGACTATTATCAAGTCCCATTTTTAGACCGTTAAAGGGGAGGGGCTGTTATATTTGCAATTTATCTCTTTGGGAATAATGAAAAGCCATTGAGACACTTACAAAATGTCATAAATTCTGATCAAGCTGTAGCACTGACCTCTTTTTTTTTCTTTTTAACCCAATATTTTATTATGCTGAAAAAAGCCGTTTGGAAATTCCACTAGCTAGATTTTAAGGGGAACTGGGGAAGAAATGATTTATTTATTAATTGAATAATTTCTTCAATGAAATATATGTACCACTATTTTATCAAACACCTCTGTGGATTATGCTCTCTTCTTATTTCATTGTTTTCATCATTATATTTAAATTATCTGAAAATGCTACAGTGATATTATATCATAATTTCTAAGGCATTATGGTAAACAAAAGGACAATACACAGTCAGAAATAGTGAAGGAGGTGAAAAAGAAGGTAGAAATAAGCAAAACTTACAGCTAAGAGCAACTCTCAGGTGATAAAGCTGATCCTTGTTTAAGATAAAACCATCTCTCGTGGGTGTGGGCGCAGTGGAATATAAGTAGATTGAATAAAAAGAGGTTAGAGTGTTTATACGAAGGATTTAAATTAATATGCATGATTTTTTTAGTCTTAACATCAAATCTGGCATACCGGAGAAATTCTTAAAACAATGCGCCCTGAGAATATATATATATATATATATATATATATATATGTAAACATTCAGTGTATTTGCAGTGAAACTAGACTACAGCCTCTTCTCTGCCTCCCCTCTCAACTCCTCCCCCTTGCTGCTTGAAATCTGCATACATTTGCATGGCATTACCATGCGCATATTCTTTGTTCTGAGAGGGAAAGGAGGATGCGGTTTACAACCACATCGCTGTTATGCGCTCTGCTTGAAGATGCTTATTTAATGAATGCAAAAATGCTTCATCATCTGTTGTCACGAAAGGCTAACTAGCTTTTTGAAAATTAGACAAAAAAAAAAAAAAATTTGGTTATATAAGAAACTGAGTGCTGTAAATTGTGGAAGTTAATAATAAGACCTAAATCATTCATGCATGCATGTTTTATACACAGCAGACGCATGGGCTGGCATGCTGTAAACTGACATCTATTGTCCTTGTGGGCTCTTCGCTTTGTGCCGCAGCCAACTGTAATCATGCAAACGCAGGCGCCAGACTTCATTAGCTCCTCAGGGCCAACGCTAATCACACCACAGCAAGGCACAAGAGAGGAGGGGCCACAGAGTATGCATAAAACAGCCGGGCATTGCCTGTGTGCTGCTGATATACAGGTATAGTGTACTGATAGCACGCACGCTAGCACTGACTGCTTTTTTCCCCCCCAAGAGTTTTTCTTATATCTGCAAACTTTGCACGTCAGCTTTCCAGGTATGCAAATTCAGAGTTTATAAAGTGAAATGTTAAAATATGTAGTGGCTGGCTGTTAACCCTGCTGTGAACCCCAGCATAAGGTATGTTTTGAATGGGATGCAGGTTGCTGGTTTTCTGGTCACCAGCATGGGAAGAGGGAGTGCTAGTGGAGAAGCTACACCAACTCAGTTTTGCTTGAGAATGACATGGTCCTCTACCTAGACCAGCACTATACCAGCTCTAACCAGCATAAACTAGCCTGGATCAACATGGAATTCATGCCGGTTTATGCTGGATTTTCTTTAGCAGGGAACACATTCTATAATGTAATGAAAAAGAATGGAAAGAAAAGGTGCATCTGAAAAAGTAGGACAGTAAAGTGCATCCTGTTAATGTTTATGTGCTTATTAAGCACTGTCTATTCTGACGAAATGATGAGAATCAAGACTTCTTGAGGCCAGCAGGCTGTGTTGCAACTACATAAATCTCTAACACCAAGAATAGTAAAAACATATTTATGGACTATGATACAGCCCGCTTTCTATTGATTTTCACATTTGGATTAATCTGAGAACTCACCTCATGTTGGTTTATCACTGGATAACATTGATGCCAGTTCCCTCCTGCTCACTTCCAGTGGGTAAGTGATGGTCACATTTTCCTTCTGCCCTGCAACACAAAGGAAAAAGGAAATCTTGACTAACTCACTAAACATGTTACATCGTTTTACACTCTGATTCGAGCAAATATCCACCTGTTTTGATAACAAATGAAGTAAGAATGTGCCATAAATTACTTCATACTTTCATGAATTGGTATGTGGGTTATGTGGGTTGGGCCGGTATATTTAATGATTTTATGTGCATCTTTGACTTTTTATTTTAATTTATCCCAAACAGTTCACTGAAAAAACTGTCAAATTGGACACGCACAAAAAGAACATTATATAACTGATAAATATGTTGTGAAGTGAGTCTGGATGAGGGAATTGCTACACTTCAGTAAGTCGTATGTGAGTGAGTGACTGAGTCAGTGAGTGTGTGTGTGTGTGTGTGTTTGGTCCCAGTAAACCCTATGTTAAGGGGACCAAATGTCCCCACAAGGTCAAAAATGACTGCTATTACTATCCTTGTGGGGACACGTAGGGTTTACCGCAATATAAAAAAGCTGAAAGTTTTCTGTGAGGGTTGTGTTTAGGTTTAGGGAATATAATATACAGTTTGTACAGTATAAAAAACATCATGTCTATGAAAAGTCCCCATAAAACATGGAAACCCAGTGTGTGTCTCTCAGTGCAGTACTGTGACGTTGCTGTGTCTATGACATATGCGAATGTGTCAAAGGGGACCTATTATTCAAAATTCACTTTTATACCATTTTTGAACATATTTATGTGTCTGTAGTGTGTGTACACAACCACCCTATTGTAGTAAAAATCCATCCACTCCGTTTGTTGTTTTCCCCATAAATCTGAAACATTCTGGTCTCAAAATGAGCCGTTCAGGACAGTGCTCCAATGTGACATCCCATTGGAACAGGCTCCGCCCACAGAATCTGCCCTATTAGCTTAGCTCCTCCCCTGAGTGAGCTGTACACAGTCCACCATGTTTATCTCCTTACTTAACAAGTAAGAAATTTATTATTATTAAAGCTACATAAGTAATTCAATCAAGAGCAGTGAGTGGTTTTCTGTTTTCCTTTTGTTTGGTTCATATCAACAGCATATACAGCAGTAGGTACTGTATATATTACGCTGATGTTACTTTCATACACAGATCTAATATACACGTGTTTTCTTTCCCTGCTGTTTAAGTTCACAGACTGTCACGTGAACGTGGCCGCGATAGAGATGATAATCAAAACCAAACAGATGTTTATTTTTTGGCAGAGTATATCTGGACCAAGGACGGCGTGGGGAGCAGCAGCTCATTTGCATTTAAAGATACATGCACTTTTTTTTTTTTTCCTTGAATTCAAAAATTTACAACATGGTATAATAAATGATCTGTGTGGCATTTTGAGGTGAATCTTCACAGACACATGCTGGGGACACTTGAGACTTATATTGCATCTTGTAAAAAGGGGCATAATAGGTCCCCTCAGGGGCGATTCTAGGATTTTAATTTTAGGGGGGCTCAGCCCCCAGTGAGGGTATGAAAAAAATGGCAACACTTTAGTTTAGGGTCCAATTCTCACTATTAACTAGTAGCTTATTAGCATGCATATTACTAGGATATTGGCTGTTTATTATTACTTATAAAGCAAATATTAATGCCTTATTGCATGACCATATTGTACATCCCTTAATCATACCCAGGAATGTAGGCAGGGTTTTATAATCACTAAGATCCCAAATGTGAGGTAGTTAGGGGGGTTCAGGGACATGCTCCCCCGAGAAAATTTTGATTTCTATGATCTACATATGTGCATTTTAAGATGTTCTGAAGGCCAAAAAATTAGATAACAATAGCTTGAAAACCATGTCAGTGGGCAGTAGATTATTTGTCTTTCTTATCTCCACATCTCTCTTTTTCTCTTGCCTGTCTCTTCCCCTCCTAACGCTGAGCTTTGACTGATATAGTTTTTCCATTTTTGTCAGTAAAGAAAGTAAACATATGGTTAACTGATATTTATATGTTTTATGAATAATTTTCTTAGACACGTTAATTTACTGAAGGCTACTAGGAAAGCTAGGTAACTAAGTTTATTAAATTAATTCACAATATGCACACATTCATTACTAATCTTATGCTCAATACAGGCTGAAAAAAGCTGAGCTTTTTTAAATTTACTGAAGGCTACAAATGGAATTATATTAATTTACAATATGTACACATTCATTATTAATCTTATGCCTAATCTGATGAAAACGGCTTTGTTAATATTTCTTGTTCATTAATTACATTATGAATTACATTTTTAATTCAAAATGGCGAAATTAGACAAAAGTTTAATTTTCCTGAATATTTTTGTCATGTTTAAAATGTCTGACTTAAGGAAGCAGCTGTTAAATATGAAATTTTTAGTTTAGCTACTTACATATCTCTCACTTGACGTTGAGTCGCGTTGCTAAAATTCGCGCTCAGCCTCAGCAGCTTCGGTGTGAACATAAAGCCCGCCTACTCTGATTTGATTGGTTTTCTCAAATATTTTGACATTGACGAGCGGTGAGAGACCAATGAGGCTCAGATGAACGCACACACCTCTGCTTCTAACGTGCGCTCTGCTCGGCGCCGCTGTGGATTGAAGAATATGCAGACTAAAAGACGGGACGAAGCCGAAGCCTCCTGCCAGTTTCATGTTTTAAAGGTTAATCACATATTTTTTAGGGGGGCTGGGCAGAAGTTTAGGGGGGCTGAAGACCCCCTAAAAAGGGCCTAGTGATGCCCATGGGTCCCCTTTAATTGAAATGATAGTGAAGGAGGACAGAGTTAAATCCTGGATGAAATCAAGTCTACTGCCCTCCACAGTATAGGATATGATCTCTGGATGTCCAGAAAGACACTCTGCCCATGAGTTGCTGAAGCTGGTGTAACCAGCATTGCAGCTACCTGGAGGGGGTTCACCACTGGTGACTTTTCAGATGAAATGACTTTTTCTGTTTCAAACCATCCCTGTGTATGGGAGAATACTGGCAGAGGCTGCATGACTGTCACCTCAAAGTATGTCTCTGGCCAGCAGAGCCCGAGATCTCTGCAGCTATGCATTCCCTAGAGTCATACACACACACACAAACACACCGTACTGCTCTGCTCTACTGTCACACTGATCCAGAGCATACAATTATATTTATTTTTTGCACATATTTAAGCATACATACGTTTTTGTGTGTAAACAGCTCGGTTTGCAGATGTTGGAATCTTAACAGGAAGCTTTTGAATGGTTTGTTGATATGTGCAGCAAGAAATAAACATGCAAAATAACACATCGGCTACAGATGCTGCCGGAGGGCTGCAGCTTTTCAAGCCAAATGTGTATATTTTTACATCATTAGCTGTAGATTTAATGAAACTGTTTTATGAAATATGCTTTTTTTTTTGCACATATTCTGTAACCTGAGAGATTATGGTTAAAAGATTGTTTTTTGATTATACTACAGCACATTAAAGAAGACTCTCCTGAATCATATAGGTTTCAAAAAAGCTTTTTTTGTAAGTCTGCAGTGTGTGTTATCTCCAGAAACTCTCAAAGAGTGGTGTAGGGCCATGTCCACATAAAGGTAGTCCTCTCCTGACACATGTCAGAGGCAGAGTGACAGCTGTCAGCTTTTATTAAACCTCTGTGTTCGTATGGCTTGAGCTTTTGACTTAGTCACTCCTGCTACACAATGCAGCTTTGTTTTTTGGGCTAATACTATTTTATTACATTTTCTGTTGGTACCTATGAGTAACTTTTTAATCCCCTCTCATCATAAGCCTTTGCAAGACCTAAAATATGTTTATCACATAAAAAAATAAAGACTATTTGTACCCCTCTCACATCATAAACCCTTAGAAGACTTACAAGATGTTAATTATAGCATAAAAAAAAAAAAAAATTATAAATAAAAAAAATATGAGCAAATACAATATCTCATGGTTCAATCACATGGCTGACCGTTGTTTGTCATTATAATCTATGAGTCAGTCTTGACCGCTTATGTGCTGAAAGCAAATGTATAAGGCAAAAAACAAAAAGCAAATTCCAATGAGAAAATAGAAATTTATTTAAAAAAAAAAAAAAAAAACCCATCAATCATTGCTTTCGCAAAATACAATACAATAAAATGTATCACAGCATTTTGTTTCATGTGTGAGAATGTTATCTCTTGGATCCCCAAATTAAAGTTATAATTTAAGGTTTCCATATACAATGACAAAATATAAGCTTTAAAATGATCACATAATAGCACTAGTCTATGCAAAGGTATATATACAGTACATTTTGAATATCACAAACTGATGTTATTCAAAGCATGTTAAAAACAAACACCTTCTGGTTCTAGAGAGCAGATAGCAATAATTAAGCTGAGCAGATGCTAAAAAGCTAAGAGTCTCTATGTGCTTGTATCGCCTGCAGTACGGCGCAACCAAGGTCCATTTTAGCGCTTGATGTTGGCAGTGTTTGAGACGGTCCCATCCCCCACCCCCTCTCTCCACACCCTCTGCGTCTGCACTCACTGGATCCCTCTGCCAACACCTCAGTCCTGACAATCAGTGGCTACTGGACTATATATGAAGGCCGACTGCTCTAGCATGGAGCCAGGTATGATTCCCCAGCTGACAATCTGCATCACGTCTGATGGCTGAGAAACAAGAGCTCTCTCTCTCTCACACACACACACACTCTCATAGCCGTATACCTTACGGATCATGACCAGCTACAAACAAAAACACTTAGGAATGACCATGCATACGAGCGTTCACAAACACAGTCCACACCTTCTTACACACACAACCACACTAGTGTTTGGTTAAAAATACATCTATGGAGAAAAACGCAGATATTTTGGTGATTGTACAATGACAATCTAGATGTTTTAGGCACTGTCTGCCATTAAGATATGTTTTGGCCAATCCAATCACAAGTGGATGACGCTAAATATAGGTGTAAACAGGGTCTGCAATGTTTTAAGCTTGTCCACTTTCGACCACTTCCAGAGGTAGACTTTCATACTGTAGATGTTCATGTAGTCAAATGCGTTCGAACAGCCAAAAAAAATCTAATACGTAAGCATTGTGGGACTTGTGAGCACACCAAAACGTGTGTTATGGTTAAAATCATAGCTGTTTTCTTTATTCTTTTCAGTTATTTTCCCCCCAGATCACTCGTAATCTGTAACATAGGTTTCTTTCAGTCAATACAATTCGGCACTCTTGCAAAAGTGATGTAGAGTGTGACGAAACAAGAGGGGAGTGTCTCGAGGAAATCCGAACAGAAGTAGTCACAGGAGATGAATTTGAAACGCATCTTAATACCAGGTGGAAACAGGGCCTTAGAGTCTCAAATGACATTTCAATTGAACCCAAGAAAAAAAAAACATCAGTCCAGCTGTGGATAATGCTTTGTTTAGCCATGTGGCACAAAACGGTTGCGACTATGTGAATGATTGTTGCCTATTGTCTACATTGATGTCCTTTTCGTCTACGCCACCAACCTTTACGCTTTCTTATCTCATTTCTCAACATGTTTAGTGTAGGAGATACTCTCGTTTCCTCCCATTAACCACTGACAGGCTGAGTCTAAAACATGCAGGAATTTAATTACATTCGGTCGGCTCTCATAACGGCGGTCTGGTAGCGGGGGGGTTAAGGGTGGAGGTAGGTTGCACACATCAGGTATAAGTGTGTGTGTGGGTGGGTGGGTGCGAGAGGGAGGGAGTTTTGCTGACACCTCTGTTGCCCACTTTCACGCTAATTAACACTTCTCAGATATACCGGGTGACGGTAGTCTACATGACAGGCTCAAGAGGACATTTGCGCAGACCTTTCGTCTCTGAACAATCTGTGCAGATAAAGGTGTGTGCGATACTTGCAACAAACGTGTGTGCGGGTGTATAATATATACACATGCACAAATACCTAACTGACAGCAACAAATGCACATAAAAACGGATCTTGCTACCTCATTATACCATCCCTGCTGGTCACCATCTGTAGAAGTCATGCAGTAACTCTATCCGAACCAGGATAACACAGGACCATGGCGGTGTGATTCATGTAACTGTCCATTCTCCATGTGAATGCCTCACTGCCACTCTGCACTGTAATATCATGTCTTTTTGATGCTTTCCTCTACATTGAATTCAAAGGACTCTAAAGAAGCCCATAACTCTATGACAAGCGATGTCAGTCCTTCTGATGGATGCACGTAGCACATTTTGCCATGAAAATGAGCGTACAACTACTTCTTAGCTTGGCCTTCTATTATTAGTATTTATTTTACCCCGGTGGATGGTTGATCACCATGAACGGGAAGCACTATGTTCTCCAAGTAAACCTACATCTAATTTCAGTTTGAATATATTTGCAGGCATCATGCAAGGCTCCTATCCCAGCGTTCTATATGTTTTTGTGCGTCTGTATGGGGGTGATATACAAAGAGGTAAGCATTAAGAGTCATTTCTAGCACTCCTGCCTCGGCAGTGCCAAGAGGACACGCGGAGATGAAAGGTAATGCAAATGGAAGTGTCATATAGCGAGTTCCATTCCAGACAGCCACCTTTGAAATAATTAAGACAGTGGAATGGAGTGGAGCCTGAGTGAGGAATAGCTATTCCTCTGAGTGACTCCTTCCAAAGACAGCAAGCAACCAGGCACAACACTGCTGCGCAAATGTTACGACCGCATCTCTACTGAAATGTTTGTTAAATGTGCCAAAAGGGCACTTTAATGTTAATTTGATGATTAAAAACTATAATCTCTGTCAAGGGACGTAATTTTATATTATGACCTTTTTACAATAATTGAGATGGATATTAAATATAATCACATTCAACACAATCATATTGTCAAAATGTGTTAAATGCAGAGGAAATGGCCTTTTTAACATTAGCCAAGGGCCACAATTCCACATAGAGTAGCAAATAAACATTCATCCAGAATTTTCTAAATCGCACACGGCTAAAGAGGAATACAATGTGGGTGAAATGCAAAGGATTCCATGCTGTGTTTGAATATGGTGCATGTGTTGTGCCGGATAAGTACAAGGCTTGCCACAAGCAATTCGCATATGTAGCTGACAATAATGGGGCGGGTTTATGCATGCAAATGGGGTTCTTGAGATGCACGGTGCCAGCGACGCAAGCTAATTTCATAATTGGTGAGCGTGATTATGCGAACGCGGTGGCACCTTATTGGAACATGCGAGGTGGGCTTGTAATCAAACGCGTGTCAGCGGACATTTTAGGTCTATCCTTTTCGCATGCTCACCACTGCTAAATTCTTTAAGATGGTGGCACCTTGAAGGAAATGCTACTGCGCTGACGGAGCCCAGCCCACCTCCTCCCTACCCAGAGTCTGCAATGCGATTCTGGGAAGATTGTGGGGCACCCTTCGCCTACCCAACCTGCATGATAAATTTTTAATTCCCATGTCACTAATAAGGATATTAAGCAGAGAGTCTGGAGCTTCCGCATATATGCATGAGTCCGCATGCATTAAATTTGCATAGAATCAAGTGATTCAAATGTAAGTATGCTAACATGCAGCACTTCACTGTGTGCAACATTACTAGCACGTATGACAAATGCTGTCTTTGGATTGTAACCCATGTTTTTAGCCACACACACACACAAAAATCTCTGCTCAGATTTTTTGAGAAATGAGGTGGTGCAACCCTAATTATACTGATTTAATCCAAACTGATTATTACGGTCAAAGTGCTAATGGTTTTTCTGCACACAAACCGGCTCTATTTTAACAGCATTATTCACTCCTGAAAGATTTCTAACACAATATATTGTATATTCCTTTCAATATATAAATGTAAAATTTACTGTATAGGAAAATTATCATTTGTGAGCAATGTAAGCTTTAAATTATATTACTTTTTTTGTAAATAATATTGTCAAACTTCTCACTGACATTGACATGTTACTTCTCATTTAGGCTCTTTCATCTGATAGTTTTAAGGGGTATTTGAGACACAGTTATTGATTTATTTATAGCTCTAACAATTTGCATAATCTAAATTCAGCAGACAACAGACATGCTCAGTCAAACCGCAAACGCATACGGTGTCACAGCGCTGTTTTTGCACAGATTGCTTCTGGCTTAGAGTAAAAATAATATTACTCAATCTTGTACCATTTTATAACTGTCATTATCATGCAATGGAATATTTACAATTAAACACATTACGAGAAACTATACTACATGATACATGATACATATAATACATAATGACAGATTTTGGGCAAAAACAAACAGTAGTTTCACAACAGATCAAATCAATTCAGCCATTTAAAAACTGGTCAAGGTCAAGATTAAACTACTAAATGTGGTGTTCAATAGTGAAATACTGACCTTTGCAATTACTCATGTTACTATGGGTTATATATAACATTAAAAGAAAACAATTTGACTTTATTTCCCAATCACTGAATCATGCTGAGTGGTTGTTCTGTATTAACTAACATTCTGGCACTAGATCTGTCTGCTTTGAGATGTCAATGAGCTGTGCATTAACTAAAATCAAGATTTGAGCGTGAAACACCAGATTGTTGCTGCAACCTTGAAAGAGTGATATACACAATTACACACAAATACCATGGCAAATCAGAATGCAAACGAACATGCACACATACACTTTCGAGTGGCTTCTTAATACCACTACAGTTCCACACACACATAAGTACATTCTACACACAAACACGCACATATATAGAACCTGTCCTGCTTTTGCACATTGCCATCATACGCATGTGAGATCACCCCTTGTTGCCACAGCGACTCCAACCAGCAGGAACAACATTGTACATGTGACCTGGTCGAGAAGGGGCGGGTCTACAGGATGCTCTGTGCCAACATGTATCTGCTTGTTTAAAATCTCAGCACATTTTAAGGCGCATTATTCTTTTAGTTTGTAGGAAGGAAGCGTACACATAAACACGGAAGTTTTGTGAATCTAGAATCACTTCTTAAAAAGTCAGTGGTGAGAAAGCAAACTGTCCCATTACAGCACTGTAAAAAGTATCAATATGCTGCATGTGCATAACTAAATGTCACGTTATGTATCAAACAAAAACATTATTTGTGGGGCATACAAACTGAGGAGTAAACCTGAATGTTGTCTTAAAATTATGGGACGTCTCATCTGCACCTAGGAACTTAAAGTTTAAAGTTTGATATATCAATAAATAAAAAATCTAACTAAGAAGATCTAAAATGTAGAATTGAATTTAGTGATGGAACTACAAACCATCCATCCATCCATCCATCCATCCATCCATCACACTATTACAAAAAAATAAACCAAATTCAGTTTCTTCTTAAATCTTGTGCCTTACCGTGGTTGAATACGGCTAGATAAAGATGCTATTTACAATTGCCTCTACAATTATTTTCCCTCAAAATGCGTTTTCATCAAAGTGAAGAAAGAGCCTAGGTTATATATTATGTTTGTAACAGTCAACTAAGCATGGAACTGAGAACACAAGTTAAAAACTAAACAGGCTAAGCATCCAATGATTAAGTATATTTGAAATTAGAGGACAACAAAATGTCTTAAAGGAAATAAACAGAAATGACAAACCATGTCAATTCACCAAATGCTAACAGTTCAGTGAGCACAACTGTGCAGAAGCGCTGCAGTTTGTGACTGAGAACAGGCGGAGGACGTGGAGTAGCCAAAAATATGAAGATTGCTTGCCCAATGAATACTGATAAGCTGCCATGGTCGCCATGGTTATAGTATTCAGCCAATTACAAGACAGCAATATGCCTCCCTCCACTGTCTAAGACACACACAATAGCAAACGGCTCATTCACAGAGCTGCAGGCAGCCGGCCTACTACATAAAAATTAATATTCAAAAGGAACCTTGGAGTTCACCTCAATCTAAGTGTAAACATGCTGAATATTTAGTTGAAGCTCTGAGCGAGTACACTTTTGTGCTTTTGCTCATTTACATAAAACATTTTTTTTTTTTAAATCAAGATTTCATCTAGTAGGAGTAAATCCTCACAAAAAAATTAAAATGTCATAAAATAAATAAAATATCAATTGTGTATTTAATATCAAATGTATTTTATATGTTACAAGTTAAAGCACTGGTTTATAGCATGTAGCGCTGTCTTCTCTAGTATCACTAATATTCATGAAAAAACATGACCCATTTCTATCACTCAAAGCATGTGGTATAGCTATAATGAAAGAAGTGATCTCAAAAATGATTTGCAAACATTCAGCACGACATTCAACCTTTCAAACACTGCACATTAAATTGCAATGCGGACATTTTGAATAGATTGACTGTCAAGTCCTGGTGCATACAAAGCAAGCGCTGGATATGTAAAACGAGCGGACACAGCATTATCATACGAGGAATTATGATGAGTTTGACTGGTGTACTAAAAACAAAGTCTATGGTTTTGTGTGTGATGCTAAAATTACCTAAAAAAACAAACTGAAAAAAAAAAAAAACAGGAGAATGTCAGATCAATTTAGCATGACAAGTGGATAAAAAGCAGGCTTTTGTTTTTAACACACCATTGTTGTCTTGTGTGGAAATTTGAGAACTCAAATGGCAAAGTGACAATGCATTTTCACAGTAGATTCTGGCAATTGCCTGTCAATATAATGTTCTTTTTTTTATTAACACATAAGGCCCTGCTATTCACAAGAATCTATGATAAAAACTACTTTAGTTTGTCAGGCATTTAAACAAAGGTATATATTTTCCTCTTCCAATAGGCCTATATTTTTTTTTTGCACATTTATCTCATCAAATATATTTATCTGTAACATCATCAGTTTGAAAAACTAAACTACAAATACAATAGTTATAATTATAAAAGCAATATATTTTAATGCATGCATTTCTTTATTTTATAATTGTTGTTGGCAACATATTAAAATAATTATTTAGTTTAAAATGTATTTAAAGCTATAGGCTATTTCTCAGATCAACCATTTTAATAACATAATTCCACTGTGTAAAGTGTTTAACAATGTTACTGAATGTGTTAAGGTTCAATAATTTAGTCAGTGTTAGGCCTATAAAAATGTCTAATATAGCCTAATCTTCAACTAACTTATATTAGGCCTCTAAAAATAGGTTACCTTATTTTTTTTAACTACCCTGAATCAATTCATAAAGGACCTATATTAAAAGCCTGCTGCATAGAATAAATAAAGTATAATGAGAGGGCGTTAAGCCAGACGAAAAAAAAAAAAATCTCACACTTGCCAAGTTCAAATACAAGCGCTTTGAGGACAATAGTGGTGATGTCATGTTTTAACGCGGTCTAAGGCAGAGCTGCAGCAAAGCTATGCTTCAAAACTTCAAGCTCAATACAGCTTTTACATACACACGCCTTATTCCCACACTTCTTCACCTCAGCAGAAGCAGCGTATATAGCTATCATGCCTGTGAGATATTCACAGCCGTTAGGCTACTGTTCCTGCTTTGGGGCCCGCGTCTGCTGAGGCTGGGAACGGTCGCCACTTTCTAAAGGGATGCAGATGAGTCGGGTGCACTTGACATCTTTTCATGACCCATGTCGCCCCCAGACCCCCCCCCCGCCCGCCGGCGCTGTCTGTCATATTCTGGATAGGGCCGTGGCATTGCCACTTGCCCTCGAGCGTGGGAATGGGAGCGTCCAGTCGTTCACATCTACTGCGCTCCGTTTAACGGAATCAATTAAGGAGGACCGACCCCCTCGCTCCCCATGTGCCCACCCCTTTTCATTTTTGTCAGCTCTCTCTATATGTCCTAATTATTTCTGTTTGGGATGCCAGCGCCGTTTCCTGGCCAAAGGCGACCGAGCTGAAATAAATAGTGAGCACGTGGGTTCCTCTCTCTTCACGTGTCAGTTTTCAGTAAATTGGTGAGAACTCGAATATTATTAATTGAAACTCTGCACGTCTATTATTTATTCTGTTGCGTAAAACAAAACGAAGCTGACTTTTTTGGTTTGCATTTTTGCGCGTAAACGATGATAGAAAACGTATATAGCCTACTTTTCAAAGCAACACAATATTAAATGAAGCCTAAAAAATAAAATAATAAAACCTGTGTGTAGCTATCAGCTCTCCAAAGGTGTTGACACATATAATATAGCCTAATACAATTTCTTTTTGTAAACGTATCTTCGTGTCATTAGGCATCCAGAGTTTTCGATGATCCAGGAGGCAGTTTTTACTTTCGGTTATCTAGCTTTATGAAGTGCAAAATACTCATACAGCTAGATAACCAAAGATAACAACTCGCTTCCAATTCCACAACAGTAATCCCCGGATACCTCCGTGTCTTGTGTAAGAATAAATCCAAGTGGAGAAGTTGCTAAAACACAATCAAAATAGGCACGGGACTTCATAATTGTCATTTGTAGTTCTTAAAAGTAGGTATGCTCGCAACAAAAATAAATGACAGTTTCTTCACAGGGTAATGAGAATCAAAACGGAAGCTATAATCCATTTGACATCGGAGCAGTTAACGTTAAAACAATATGAGAGTTGGAGTGAGGGAGCCTGTCGAATAAGAAGCAGTCATCCTCGCACAGGCCATCATTTGCATTGCAAATTACCTCCCAATCTCACAAAAGGCTCCTTTGGCTCTATTAAATCGTGGCAGCAGCGATAGATATCCCACGGAACCAGCAGCGAGATTATACAAAGGAAAAAATCCGATTCCAGAGGGAAAAAGTGCACACGGAAATAACATCGCGTTTGTTTCGGCAATGAATGGAGAGATCTCTCTCTTATTTTTGGCCGAGTGGTGGCAGGTTGTCCGTGCACGGAGGAGCTCGGTAATGCCACAGATCCCTGAGAGCTGCTATGAGAGAGACGAGAGGAGGATTGTGTTGCTGCTGCCAGCGGTCTGAGAGAGGGAACAGGGCCACATCTCGAGGAGTGGGGGGGCGGAGGGGGTAAGCGGGGGGACGGGCTTCCAGTACCAAAATATGGACCAGCCAGAGAAGGTCAAAGGTCTCGGACCACGGGAGTGCAAGGCGATGATGATGATGATGATAATGATGATGTCATTAGAAATCTCCAGAGTGCGTTTGCTTCCCTCGTGCAGGTTGAAGCTTAGATACTGCACGCACTATTTCTGTACGCATAAATGCATTTTCAACGAAGAGCATAGGCTACTTGATGGACATATTTCAGAGGCAATGCCAATCACCCTCGATCACGAGGATTTTAGATTATGCGACTGAATACATGGAAAATGCTCGCCAGCGACAAGAGGAATCTTGCGATCATTCCTCTGGCATTGGCAGACAACACGCAAAGGTATGTTTAGCAGTATATAGCAGATCGCTCTTCAGACAGAGTAAGGTGATTTCCATCCCTCCTTTTCTGACCACTGATATCAGAATCTTTATTTTTAAACTGATTACATACTCATGCAGACTTTCTGTTCCACGAGAACTGTAATTGAGTGATAACAAACCTATCATTCAAAGCGTGATGCTGACTTTCCAGCATCTGTGTGGGTTTCTGAATGTGAGACTCACCGTACAGCGCTCTCTCTCTCTCTCTCTCTCTCTCTCTCTCTCTCTCTCTCTCTCTCTCTCTCTCTCTCTCTCTCTCTCTCTCTCTCTCTCTCTCTCTCTCTCTCTCTCTCTCTCTCTCTCTCTCTCTCTCTTTAGTGCATATGAACATTGCAAAACTGCAATAAAATTATCTATATCACTTATCTTATAAAATGAGTCTTCATTTCATTTTCACACTGTGTCAATAACTGAATATGCTAATTGAGACACTTGTCACAATATATGGATGTCAGCACAGAAGGTGTTCTACAGGCCTGGGGGGTCATT
Source organism: Coreius guichenoti (assembly GCA_039654105.1). NCBI lineage: Eukaryota > Metazoa > Chordata > Actinopteri > Cypriniformes > Gobionidae > Coreius > Coreius guichenoti. The sequence continues at coordinate 33,580,410 of CM077169.1, forward strand.
TATAAATAAGTCATTTACTTATAACAGTTCATTTACTTATAAAGACAAAATAATAGTTCGAAGTTGGAGAAATTCTTTGACATAAGTAGTTTAACATCATAGCACTATTCAGGTCTTCTAAAGCTGTTATACTGCCACAATGGACCATGATTAGAATAATCTAAACATGACCAAACACAAATAACAAACACAAAGCACTGCTAAAATCAATAGGAACAAAACATTTGACGCTATTTATAGCCCACATAAAACTAGTCTAAGCATCAACACTTATTATGTATAAGAACATGTACATATGTAAAAGTTAAAATTAGAAGAAATGACAGCCCACATAACATCTCATGGAAATTTCTGTGAGAGTAGATAAAATGTGTGATTGATGAATCACTGTCTACAACATGAACAAGATATATCATATTTTCTATCCCAACATGCAACATTAAATTCCCTTTGCGCACAATGACAAGTTATGACACTGTCCCCCACTACTTGTAGTATCACTGCATGGCCTTGAGACCAGTGCTTTGTGTCAGATCAGTTCAAAGTATGTTAACACATGACATTGTTCTACTTTACCTCGAGAATAAACTCAAAAGTACAATTGTTCATAATGTGAAATTTCTTTTGTCAAAGTCTGCAATGCGACTAATAGCACTATATTATTCTTAATGGCCATAAAAAGAAGGATGAGAAGTGTCTCCAGATGTACTCACATGAGCAAAGGTTTTTTTTAAATTATGCCGAAGTCGACGTGACCCTGATGCAACTCCTGCTGTAGGTAAGAGCCCGGCGTGCGCTTGGAGCTTTCGGTTTAAAATTGCCGCTAATACTCAGTTCATTACGCGTGCCTCAGCGGCTCTGATTCTCACAAGAGCACAGTCCAAGCGCACGAGAACGACAGCTACCGTATAAGCGAGAGCCAGTGAGAGGGGGAGAGAGGGAGGAGGGGTTGAGAAGTTTCCCATAACCTATTTGTCTGCAGCACCAAATAGAAAAGTGCACTGTTGAGCAGAGAAGGTCGGCATGTTTTTCCCCCCTTTCTTTCCTTTTCTTTTTTTCATGAAGGGTGTTCGGGAGGGGGCAGTCCTCTCTGTGAAAGAAAGGACGTGCTCTGAAATTCAAACAAGTTCGCCAGGTCTTTTGTTGGACTTGAACTGAGGAGGCATTGTTCCTCTATTGGCGTGGACTAGCCCCAAGTTCCCAGACCAGGTTACGGATTGACTGCGGTAATGAATTTGCTCCGAGCGCTTCTGCCCAACACGTTCTGACTGACGGAACGCAATGGCAATCTGACACTGAGAGGACATCATTATAGCTCGAAAAAACTTTCACACCAATATACGTAATGGCTTGTGAAGAAAAAGAAAAGAAAAGAAAAAAAGTGAAATCTTTACACATAACCTTAAGAGTGGGCGTACGCAGGCACAGAAAAGGCCATGAATGTTTAGGCCTATAGGCTACGCGCAATAACATTTACAGTGTGAGAAAGAATTTTACAGTGAATTCTCTTTTGGCGCCGAAGTAGTGCAATGTCAACTATATAAAATACCTTTTAAACAATACACCCTATCACAGGCCTATTTTTTGTGCTATATCTGTGATATGTAAATGTATAATGAAGAAATAAATAATGATACTGTTTATGTTTTGTCAATGTCTCATCCGATGATGATCCAAACAAAAAGTGCAGTTGCTATAGTTACCTCCTCTGGCGAATGAGATTGCTGTTCGCGAGTGTTACATTTAAAGACGCGCACTGATTTACTTCTAATCTAACTTTGAACATAGACCTATTTATTTGTAAGACCCTGATGCCAGACCTTTTGTTTTGACATTCTATATGCTGGGGGCTCAAACCTTAATTAGGGGGTCAGACCCCCGCGCCCCAAACCCCAAAAATATCTGTAAATTATTATTATTATTGCAAAGCGTTTTATTTGACTCTCGTTTAGATTTTAAACATTTTTTTTTTTTTTTTGAGATTCTAAACGTTTCCAAATAATGTTGCCTAATTCTTATTCTTTCATAGTTCTCAATTATTGCTAGCACTTGTGTTTAACTAAAACGAATTCACGCTTCAATTTTACGAGGTCACGTCCAATGACGTAGCAAGCCTATCGGCTACGTGCAGCCATATTTAAATACATCAGGGAAATTAGCGCATCAAATATGCAAATCCCCCAACATAGCCTTTCTTTCAGCGGTCGGAGTAATTTCCCCTCATCTGCTTCGAGGTGGCTCATTTCTTTTTTTTGGAAGAATATGTAAGTTGCTGTTTTTATTGAAAGGAAGCACCTTTCTTGAGCGTGAACACTGGACGATATTGCAGCAAAGAAGCGGAGCCTCTTTGCCAGGGAAGTCGCCCATCATGCATAATGAGACGCCTGCTCCGCCATTCTTGCATCTTCACCGCAGTTGGTCCTTGCGTGTGTATATTTTTTAATATTGATGCATATTTAAAAGGTATATTTGAATTTCCTTTGCATTCACGATGGCTGTGTTGTCTTTATTCCATTTAAGTTCCTTCGCATTTGGCAGTGATTTGGCTCTTCGCGATGCGGATTTTATATTGTAGACTAAAGCACTGTCTCCATTATTGTACAATTTCAACCATTTAGAGAAGGTTTAACAATACTTAATGTTTTTTTTCTTATTCATTCTCTAGGATCCGTCAATAGATACAAATATTATAAAACGCACATTCAAAAGCATTATGAGCGAACAAAGACATTTGAACGGCTCAAACAAAAAAAAAAGGCACAAAGAGCATTGTGACATTAGCATATCATTAATTTACAACATCTCTCATTCAGACAAAGCAAATATTCGCATAAAATTTGGAGACGTCTATACGAAAAAAAATAGTAAAGCAAAAATTCTGTTTCTGTGCACATAACAGTATTAGTAGACATTTTTGTGTATATTTTGTAAATTAATACATAATTCAGAAATGAGCATCATATCTTTAGTTAGTTGCCTTAAACCACATGGATAATTGATCTGCTAGCAGTCTAAAAAAAGAAGAAAACCTAAAATCATGAGGAAATGCTTAGAAAATTAATTGACAAACGAAATATATTGCTTTGAACTTGCCATTCACACAAACATCATCGACCTCAAAACTTACCGCTAAAGTCATCATTAGGCCTAATATCCATTTCCTATTAATATTATTGCGTTCACTTTCGAGACATGACTCTTTCCCATAACTTTTTTGCGCAATCTCATGCATCCCTCCTTCATAGTTCCTACTCGTAAAGCGTCTGATCTTCATCTTGTAAACCTTTGCTCAACTGATCTGGCACCCAATAGAAGTGGTCACACGGGCACACGTAAAGATTTACTCCCAATGGGTCAACACACGTGCTCGCATGTTTTCCGCCTAAAACAAACTTAAGACAGCCCCGTTATAGTCTACCTCTTTATACGAACAGACGTCAATGAGAGAAATAGGACTTACTTGGACTCTGTTTGTCCTCATCTTGGCGACTTCGTACGGTCCGAAGTTGTATGGCACATGTGTGATCTGCTGCGCCTGTTTGCAACACAGCAGGACCGCGATTACCATACTTATGCATATTTAAACCTATAGAGAAAAGGATTTCAAACTTTCCCACAGCTCCTATAAACTATAATGAGAGAAAATGACTTACCACAACGTCTTGAATAATAACACAGAATTATTTTGTGCTATTATTGGACAATGAAACCGATCTTTTTTTTAATAATCTTAATTTATTTTAAATGTCATTTTTTTTGCATGCAATTCTAAGCATTCTAAGGTTGTTGTTTTTTTTTTGCCATTGAGGGGTCTTCTGGCCCATAAAATGATTGTAGGCTATATGATGTCGACTTCGCGGAGAATTAAAAGGGATTTCAGGGCATTTATGATGCCATCCCTAATAACTAATCAAAAAGTATTTGAATAACTTAGAGACTTAAAAAATAGACGCATCACAACGAAAAATTAGCATTTGTAGAATTTTTGCATTCACTTACTCTTTCACACATTTTAGATTCGTTAGCCTATACAACTATATACTTATCGTTTCTTTCCCCAATGTTTTCCTGTAAATCTACAATCCTGACTATTAGATTAAAAAGATAAAGTTAATATGATTTTTATTATCGAGGTAGATAATTATAAATTAAAGAGGGAAATAAATTCTCAATGCTCATTTTTAGCATCAAAAATACATTTGTAATCCAGTCTCTACAGTCACGCGTGTAAACGACAGGATCATAACAATATTAAATGTCTATAGCGTCTAAACGAGCCTTATGGCTTATTTCTCATTTTCCCATCGTTCTCTCTCGTCTTTTGTTGTTCTTTTTACAATTATTGATATCACCACTAAAGACATAGCTATATAACGCAAAATTATGAACAGAGAATTGTTGAAGTCAATTAAACGTGTGATAGATAGAGAGAAAGCGAGGCGCGGAGAGGGAGATGAGAGGCTGATTTGCAGGTAATTCAATACAAAGACATTCATGCTTTCATTCTATTGTTTAGCTCTGCCGAATAATGTAGTGCATACCTCACGATTAACATAATTATGAATTAAGATGACGGTGGGTATTTACAAATATTTTATAAACTGAAAAAAAACTTTAGGTTTTTTCAAACTTCCCCTTTTTAACTTAAGACTATACATTTTTATTTTCCGCGTAGGACAGAACCTCATGACCATTGATTATATAGGCTATCATTTCTCTTAACGTGTAAGATAGTAATTTCTATATCAAACTATATTCTATATATTTCAATCCGTTTCTAAATATTGCCTCAGCCATTGATTCTCTAGAAATTCATTCGAAGTAAGAAATGAAATTTGAGTCGTTGTGATGCATTTCCGTAACACCTGGCGACATCTAGTGGTGCAATGCTCTAACGGGAACTGCTGCAGAAACAAATGCAACGATTTAAGAGCGATAATCCATGCGATCCACAAATTAAAAGTAATTTATCATTATAATTATATTTGATTATGAATTAGTTTTTTTCTCTCTAAAAACTTCCATCTAGTTCTCTCTCTCTAAAGCAAACTGGTTGAGCGATTTCAAATTAACTATTGAAGTAAATAAATAAATAATCGCTTCCTTTAAATTAGGCTACATATGAGTTTTGCGTCCATTTCTTTTCGTAGACAAGTTTTTCAATTTTTTAATTTTGGGAAATAAATTCCAGTAAACACACAATAATAGGCTGCAGGCTACCAAAACTTTTCACACCATTTAACCAAATACTCGGTTTATGATAGATTTCTTTGTTAGAGCCCGTTTTTGTCGGCCTCAATTATCAGTAATGACTAGGCTAATATAGCTCTTGTTTTAAATGTTGTCGGACACCTGCATGGCAACTGTGGAAAATATAGGGGAAAGTCCTCCTTGTTCATTCTTTTCGAGTCCTTACTTAAGCCAGAGCCCTTAATAAAGCCAAGAAATGTGCTGGTAAACAAAGAGACATTTCAAATTCGTACTTTCTTAAAAAGTCGCAGCCACTGATGGCCAATAGGCTACGCGGGTTAGCCTACACTCGACAGATTATAAATGCTATGAGCCTTAATGTTTTTTACATTGTGATAACAGTTTCCAAACATATAACACTATAATGTAGCATAGTCAATTTTTTTTTAACGATTTCATCTTCATAAAACAACTTTAAAGTTGCCATATTCACTTGATGATAGTCGCAGTTATGTCACTCTTTCTATTACGCATTTAAGAATAAAATATTTTCGAGATTTTTCGAAATTTGTATTGATTTTATGTATATATTTAAAAATTATATAGGCCTATATATTTTCGATATTAATCTAGTAAATTTCGATGAGCTATTATTGCCAAATCATCTGCAACAGACGAATCAAAGATAACATATTGTATGGCTGATTAAAAATGTATCAAAGGCCGTTTAACTTAAAAGGAACGTTTTTTTTCTTCTTCTTCTTCTTCTTTTAATCCAGAGAAATTGCTATTGCATGTTTTCGTTCGTTTTCAGCAGAGAGCAACACCTTTGCATCTTGAAGCAAATTCCTTTTCATTTATGTCTGGAGTCAGAATGAGCTTAACTTCTGTAATGACAGGATCTGTTATTGTATTTATTTATTTTAATCGTGGAAAGTTTCACCGCGTTCAAATAATGTTTAATCGAATTTGTGATGGGGTTATCAAAATACGTTTTGCATTTTTTTTTTTGCTTAACTAATACCTGTAAATTTAGTTGGGAAAACGCAATTATTAATAAACTTCAAAACAAGATAAATTGGTAGGAAAAGTAAACTGCAAATTCTTTCAAAAAGTGGATTTCTTTCGTTTGTGTTCATAGTATACAATGTATTTTTGAAAGATTTCTGAAAGTGTACCTTAAATGAGAATTATCTTCTGTCATGCATATAAAGGAGATATAATGCCTGATGAAAACATGTTGATTAAACGTTGAAATAATCTCTTTGTTGTGACTTTCTTCTAGTTCATTACAGACTTTCAAAAACACTTACATTTAAGATTTAACATGTTATGTTTTAGGCTATATACGACTACACACACACACACACATATATACATATACATATATATATATATATGGTGAATTCAGGGTGATTGGGACACTTTTTTGCCATTGATATGACTTGGTAAAAGTGTCTATAGTAGTCCTATATAAACTAAGTATCAAAGTTAGAGAATACATACACAGAAAATATAAAACAGTCCTCACATCTGATAAGAATCAATGATGAAATTGGCCTATTTTATGCACTGCAAATGTTATATTTTGAGTGCAGGCCAACAGCAATTAACGAGGAAGAAGATAGAAATCTCTTCAAATGCAATCAAAACAAATACAATTAAAATTCAATACAAAAAAATATATATATAGCCCAATGAATGCCTAATCGAAGAGTATGAATGCGTAGTCTATGTCGAATTTGTGCAGTAGCCTATGAACTTATCGTTTAAAGCAGCTGACAGTGATTAGCTCGGTCATCTCTGTTTCACCGTGTAGAAGCGTGTGAATGCAGTCCAATAAAGGCGGGCAAGAAATATTTTAAAATTTGAACAATGGTGACATCTTGTGGCCAAAAGGATTCATTGTCTCTTCAACAGCATCTGCTGTTTCCACATCCACAATAATGCAATTCAGTTGCATTGGGTCACCTCAAATCTTTTTTTTTTTTTTTTTTTGGAAAAACTGTTTTTATAGAATATTTAAATCTTAATAAACCATTACAAACATTCAAAAGTCGACGCGCACAGATTAAATCTATAGCTTAGTCTACTACAATAGGCTACTATTATACTGATTCCACTAGGCTTTATAGCCTATATGTTTGCTTTTTGGTTAGAATTTAAAGAACAAACATATGTTATCTGCTTACTGTGCAGGAGCTAAACATTTTTCAGTGGGGAAAAAAGATAGGAACCTATAAGAATGAATGAGATACAGGTGTCGTGGGCGCCATTCTAGAATGTTCATCAAAGCCTATCGTTGCACAACCCTGTCACTTTGGAGCCATGTTGACCAGACAATATATAGCTATATATAACTTTTAACAAGGTTTTTTATAAACGACGTTTTTCGCTTTGCTTCTGCTTTAAAAGGTAGGCTATATTTAAAGCAGAAGCAAACAAAGCGCAATACGTCGTTTATAATAACCTTGTTAAAAGTTAGCTTGACCGTTTTTAAGCTCTTACCTGTTACCTCCCTCAAACAGGAAAAGATTTACCAATGTTCACTGACTTTTTGGTCTCTTTATTTTACTCCCAGAGTTCCTTTTAGGAGGTTTAACTGTGTATGCCGTTGTTGACAGGTGAGAAATCAGGTACGTGGTTTCGCATCCTTCAAACTCATGAAAATGACCCAAGTTCATCTACTACCGCGCTCTCTGCTTCCGGTTTCCATATATGGACTGGACGCTGCACGCGACAGAAAGCCCCTGAAAGCCTTCTGATTGGCTAAACAAACAGTCTGACAGCGACCACTTTTTATTTCACGTTTACAGACGCGGGCTATCGTAGACTTTCGTGTGATATATTAGGAGAGTTAATTCAATGATATCTTTTAGGAATCAGAGTGTCTTTTAGGATCATTTTCTGTATAGGTCTACAATCCAAAAACAAACAAACAAAAAACGTTAACAAAAATAGAGTAGCCAAATTCCACATAGGCCTGCACATGATAACATTTATGTCAATGAGATTTTGCAATATTAATTGTAAATGAAAAAGCGGTTCTGAGCGGTTTAATGAATGTGTGAATGAATATGATCTAATATTTTATTTAGAAAAGTCAAGTGTTTGTTGAAATCCAAAGTGGTAAGCCTTGTGTATATATTTGAAGATACAAAATAGGCCCACACATGATGACGCACCACAGTATAATAGCGTTATTATTATGAATGGATGCTTCTGTGATTAATCACTTTGAGTAGGAAAAATGTTTGATTTAGAGATACTGACTAAATACATTTTCACAAAGCTAGCTTGCAATCAAGGCGAGGGACAATACACAATAAAAATCACACCAGGACGTCTGTGTAACTAAGAAAGCCAGTAACTTTACTGAATTCTCTGCAAAATACAAATACCTTTTTTAAGTCCCAGCAGGAGAAACAATTTTTTTTATTCCATACATTAATTTTTACTACATACAGCTGAATCAAGTCCCTTGAGATACAGAGATGTGGTTTTAATTTAATGACATCTTGTCTTCAAGTGGCGACAAAGTCCAGCTTGTGCCGCTGAAAGCCTCTTTCTCCTGGTTAGAAAACAAAAAGACACTTTCTTTCAACCTTACCCATTGTAGGTTTATACAAGCTACATTTGTTACTACAGAATTTTTCAGCATTTTTTTTTTTCTTTCATTTTTTTATTTTGTCATTTATATACTTAATGGAAACAACACTCGAGAGAGAGAGAGAGAGAGAGAGAGAGAGAGAGAGAGAGAGAGAGAGAGAGAGAGAGAGAGAGAGAGAGAAGAGAGAGAGAAACAGAAAAGGTCAACCAAAAAATCAATCAATCAAAAAAAGAAAAGAAAAAGAACCGGAGAGTCATATATGGACAGTTGAAATCTATATAACAAACAATGGCATTGTTTCACAATACTGTACACTCGTTAGTTAGGGGAGAATGTTCCAAATTCTCAACAAGACCAACTCATTGAAAGGTAATCTGAGGCACTGGGAAGGTGAGTCAGAGGTACCAGCCACTAGCATGAACAACTTGTGAAAAAACACAATGGTCTCAAACCCAGAAAGGATAATGGATCGGCAAACATAACATCACTTTTTGTCTTTGGTAGAAAAAACAGACTAACATATGTCCTGTCAAAATCACAGAATGCACAATGATAGATATGTATAACAATTGAACAAAACTAGTCACAATCCACTAAATGATGATACAAGCTTACACAAGCAGTCATGAGGTATCTATGACTGTGCTGTCTTTTATTATAAAATCTTCAGTGCAATGTCGATTAATGTGACACTGGAAACTTTAAGAGGTTGTGAATATTCCAGACCAAAGTGGAGATCTGGACAAATATCTTGTGCTTTAAAAAAAGGGGGGCATATTTATGAGTGTGACTTAAATTTCAAAATGTCATTCTGAGTGTATTTGCCCCTGAAAGACTCAGTCCGGTGAAGGAAAAAAGAAGGGCACGTTGAAAGAAGGGGGGGGGGGGGGTGCAATTAACGTGTGCAACTGCACATATCCCCTGAAATGGGGAAAAGGTTATGACCATCATTTTTATCATATATATTCATATATTAGAAAGCTATACACAAGCATGTTAATTTCACAGATTCTTTAAAAAGATTCTTAATATTATTATTCAATATACTTAGAAATACACGTTTAAAAACAAAACTTCTACAAAGAGAAAGAGAGAGAGAGAGAGGGAAAAAACATTGAGCAAAGCAAGAATTCACTGTCTCAGATTTCATGGCTTATGGTTGAAAAGCCCAAGGTTTCTCGTTCTTTTACTATCATTTCTCTTATAAGCAAAGCTATCAAAACACATTCTGGCTCTTATAAACTACAAAAAGCCACAAAAATGCTTTGCGTTGTATTCCTTTTTGATATGAAAATAGAAGCAAGTGTATCATACATTTTTTTTTCTCTTTTTCTTCTTTTAATACTGAACAACAACTGCAAGTCCTAGGTTTAAATGTCATCAGACTGAAGTAACATGGCTCTTAATTTAAAGTCCTTCATCTTTGCGATGCCACTCTGTCCTGCTGTTTTCTTTCCTTCAGCAGGAGAGTTTTTTTTTCCTGAAATACCCACTCCCACATAACTTAACCAAGGAACCTGCACATCTGTACAATCCTTCGAAATTCTTGCATAACAGTTTTGTTTGTGTGAAATCAGCAATATTTACCAACCTTGACCCTTCCCCCGTGTCCCAGCCTTGTCTCTATGTACAATACGTTGAACCTGCAACATGACATTGTCACCCATAACAAACATTTAGCGAAGTGGCCCTCTTAAAAGAGTGGCACAAAACAAAAAAGGAATCTGTACATATTGTACTGGTACAACAACTCAAGTGCTAAGCTGTCACCTCTCTGCTGTGCTCCTCTTGTGGCTGAACATCACTGAGGCAAGTACTTTACAAAAAAAAAAAAGAAAAAGATCCAAGAGTACCTGACACTTTTTGTTGGTTTGTTGCTCTGCATACATGTACACCTACACAACGTGTAAATATATATGCATATATGGTAATTCTTTACATTGTATTCCACACACTGCACAAGTTATGCATAGTAGCCCGCCCACTAAACCCTCCCCTCCCCGACCCGGTTGCACTAGTCCTCCTTCCTGCTTCCCTCCCTGAAAACCCATCAATCCCAACAATATGTATATCAGACACACTCTGATAAAATAATAATAATAAAAAAAAAACATTACAGGTAATTTCAAGAGCACTTCCTCCCCTCTCCACAGCAAACCAGAGAATAAGGGAGAGCAATGATTGTGACAAATCATAAACGGCAGAGAGAAAGCGAGAACGTGCGAGGCGCCGTGGAGCCACGTCGCGTCGCGTGGGGAGGTCAAGATCGAGGATGGGGCTGTCCAAGGGGGCATCACTTATCATGTGGCCCACCCCTCCGAAAGGCGGACGCGCTTGATGGATGGGCTGTCTTGCTCGTCCAGGCCGGGCCGACCCAATCCTAAGGGCGAATGGAAGTCGGGACGGTGATCGTCGCGGTCGCTGCCCTCGTGCGAGCTGCCGCAGCTACTGAGGCTGTCGGCCGGGGAGCGGCCCGAGTCCTGTCGCCCCTGTGGGGGCGGGCCCTGGTGCTGCTGGTGAGACGGTAGCTGGCCGTAGCCGCCGGGCGTGGTGCTGCTGGATCGATCTCTAGGAGGAGAAACAGGTTCGGACTTGATGTGCAGGCTTTGAGTAGAGGGCAGGGAGAGATTTGAACCCTGACATAAGTGAGTGCTAGAGCAATTTCTGTAGGAAGGAAAGGAAATGAAGGGGGTTACGGATCGGAATGAGTGCTCGTGCACTCTTGTACACAGGTGGCAAAGATACAATCAAATCAGTGACATTTGTCTAACAATACTCAAATGTGGTTATTGCTGAATGAAAACGCTGCATGAGTTTGGAAAATAAAAGAGAAGTTTACTTTCTATATAGTGACAAAGAACAGTAAAAGAAAGTGAGAGAAATTTGCACATATTAAAGGTACACTATGTAACATTTAAATAGTGAGTAAATACATCATCAATCCTTCTTCCAAAACGTAATTCACTAAGGTAAACCTATTATAAGTGTTTATATTTCAGACTTGTCCAGATGTTTTTTTCGTGGGAAACTAGGCAAAAGTCACTTGCCCGAGCCGAGCGTGTCTCATCAAATCCGTAAATTGAGAAAAGTTGCTCCAGCTACTTTGATATGTGTGTATGGGGTGGGAGTGGTATAGGTTAGTTGTCACAACAAATTAAGAACCTCCGGAGAATCATCCATTTTAAAAAAACGCCAAACAGAGGAGAGTCTCCTGGCAAAAAGAGAATGCGATAGAGCGTAATAAAAATGAGAATTAACATTGTCTTGGCTTTTCGGAGATGGCGAGAACTGAGGGATTTGAAATGTTGGTAACACTTTACAATATAAGGTCTCATTTGTTAACATTAGTTAATGTATTATCTAAACTGAACTAACAATAAGCAATACATTTGTTACAGTATTTATTAATCTTAGTTAATGTTAGTTAATAAAAATCCAGCTGTTCATTGATTGTTCATGTTAGTTAACAGTGCATTAACTAATGTTAACAAATACAACTTTTGATTTTAACAATGAATTAGAAAATGTTGAAATTAACATTAGTTAAGATTAATAACTGCTGTAGAAATATTGTTAATTCTTAGTTCGTGTTAACTAATCTTAAATGATCTTCTGCAAAATGCATGTAGGTTTTTTTTTACCGCTAGAGGTCCAAAAGTTACATAGTGTACCTTTAAGTGCATAAGGATTGATGTGTGTATTGGTAATCAAAAGTGTGTGTGTGACTCACCCCAGCTGACTGAGAGCAGAGTGCTGCATGTTCTGGATTTGATGTTGCTGCCATCCGCTCATTGAGCCCAGATGCAGAGTGTTGGCACTGTTGAATCCAGATATAGAGGACAGATCTGCACTGCTCAGAGAATATTCTAGAAGAAAACACATGACCAGGGTTAATATTTGCATCCTAAAAAATTGGTGCTGCTTATCTGGATAACAATGGCTCCGCCTGCTGGAGAGACAGAGCTATTACACACAGAATAGACAATAAATCAGTGAGATTCTGCATTCATTTAGTCTGGGTTTAATAAAGTAATATAAAAAGAGCTACATTAAATTAAAAAAAAAAAAAAAAGCAATATGAAATTCTAATTAAAAAATATTTGTTAATTCTTACATCTGATTATGTTAATTACAGTAGTAATAGATCCCTGAACAGTGTTTTAGATTGATGCATTAATATTATATTATATTATATATTAATTATCATCTAACATAAAAGTTTGTGTTTACATAATCTGTGTATGTATGTATATATACACAGACACGCACACACACACACATATATATATATATAAATAAATAAAATAATATATACACATATATATTATGTAAACAAACTTTTATGTTAGATGTGATTAATTGCGATTAATCGATTTGACAGCACTAATTATTAATTATTATATACTAATATTATATTATATTACATTTGTTAATTTATTTATTAATAAACATGAAACATTAAAGTTACTCAATTTAATGGTATATGTATAACAAAATTAAAAAGCTATAGTAAAACATTTTAAAATGTGTGTATAATGCAAAGTGTTCTCAGTGTTAGTGTAGTTGAGGTACCTACCAGTACCATATGAGGTGGAAATGGCTGATGGGTAACCACCCATTCCCTGCCCTGGTAGAGTGGGCGTTGCTACAGAAACCACGGGGGTAGCCAGTGACTGTGCAGACTGAGAATTGTTTATTCTCTGGTTCTATAAGAAGAGGAAGAGAGAAGAAGAACACATATAGATGACTTGTCACGTCAAGAGGCTTGAACATAATCTGTATCTTCATCAAACAAATGAGGGAGCACCGCCCACCAAAATAATAAAGGGAAAAAATAGTCATTTGACATGAAGCACCACTGAATCTTCTCAACCTATGATTTACAATCCCTCATAGGGCACTTGGTCGCTATAGAAACTCAAGGTCTCCAAGGCAACAGAACCAGTAAAAGAGGGGTTGGAGGTGTTTTTTCCTCTTTTGTCGTGCTGGCATGATGACTGAATGATGCGACACAGATTAAGAAAAGCAGAGATGGACATGGAGGGGCCAATAAGACCTGAGAACGAGACAGCTCTTATAACCACTAGATGTCACTCTGGAGCTTGTTTGTGTAGATGTTCGTTATTCACTAATACAAAATCGCGCTTAAACACTTTTACAGGTCAACATGTGCATACGCTAAACAATATCTGACCACACACTACTGGTCTGATCATTTTATGTGTATGAGGATGACGAATGGCCTTTAGATCTATTAGCCTATGTCACTGGTTTGAGTGACAGTGTCACTTACCAATAGAAGGTCAACATCCTCAGACTGATGGCAGTAAAGGGAGGGTGATAAATCCAGAATTAGTGTCATTGGCTGACAGTGGCAGTGAGTGAAGCTGATGGACGCCTATGACACTACGTGAAGCTACAGACGCGTACTTCACCAAACAAGACCAAAGCTGCTGAGGAGACTAATTAGGATGTTTCTAACAGAACTCTAACCTGTGCTTATTAGATATGAAACTACTGGAGAGGAAATGAGAGGAAAGGAGAGGAGAACCACGGAGGATTACGAAGGAACCGAGGTGTGTGGTTTTATGGATGTGGTACCACACAACACCCTTTGGTAAACTTACAATGGAGGGCATGTTGTTCTTGGCCCCGGGTGGGATGAGCACTCGTAGGTCAGGCTTACGGCTGTTCATCCCCAGGTTCACCGGTGGAGGGGACTTGGCCTGCATGCTCTTGTTCATTCCTCCAGAGGACACCAGAAGTCCTGGAGAGTTACGGTGGTTTCCATAGCCATTTCCTAATGAGAGACAGAAAGGGAGGTGGAAAGGCGTTAGACACAACAGAGCCAAATTGAGTACATCAAACTTTCACCATGCCACACAATTTAAGCAAGCTTCATTTCACTCTCTCGCCTGCACCAGAATGCACCATTTCCACCGTCATCTACTGTGAAGCTTCCATTCAACCCTGTCTGCAGCTCTCCACACGGTTCCAGTGAGCCTTCACCACATGCCGCCATTAAACACAGTTTTATCCGTTCTGGAATATTGCAGCCATCTTTCACCAAGAATGTGCTCTTTCAATTCAATGTTTCCACACCATTTCACACAACTTTCACCTCCACCACCACTCATTCATTTGTACCAAGCACTTGGTAAACACACCCTCTCATTCACCCTCCATCAAACCAAGCCAGACTAATTCAGCTACCCCAAATCACCCCGTCACGCTCAGATGATTTTCACTCATGAATCATTATGTCATTATGATTCAATTTTTATTTTTTATTTTTGGCATCTGCATGAGTAAAAAGATCCAAGCTCTCAGTTCAACTGATTATCACGGATAAGCTAAATTATTTGGCATTCTTAAGACATAAGATAACATGTTTTGAAAATATTTGTTTTAAAAACAATAACATTTTCATTCTAAAATGAAGCAAAGATGAAATACAATTTTATTTATTAAAATGATGACATTACATAATCACTCATTACCCCTCAAACCCCTAAAAAAAATTAAAAATATAAAAATAAAATAAATAATAAATAAAAATACAAAAAAAAAATACTTCATATAGATATAAAATCTAATATAAAATTACATTATTAAAAAAAAAAAAAAAATTTTTTTTATATATATATATATATATATATATATATTAAGCTTCGGCGTTATAAACATAAAACTGTATTTATATAACGTAAATAAATAAAATAAAATCGAATAAAATAAATAAAATAAAATAAAATAAAATAAAATAAAATAAAATAAAATAAAATAAAATAAAATAAAATAAAATAAAATAAAATAAAATAAAATACTGCCGGATAGAAGGATAAGGTCCATTACAATGTAACTTTTTCATAAGGCTTCACAGTTGTGTCACCTACTTTTTTGTCAACACCATCTGATATTTAGGAAAACATTAAGTGAAAAAAAGAAGAAAAAAACCCCCCACTTTGGTAGGATTAATAGTTTAATTATTATTTTTTTTTTTAATTAATAGTGATTTACTAATATTTTCTTTATAACATGCATTATGGTGAAAACTACGATGCAAGTCACTGATCATCTCATCTCTTTTAAGAGGTCGAGGAAGGGTCACATGTGGAGCTAAATGTAAGATGCGTGAGGTGTTTGGTCTTCATCTATGGCCGACTGAATGAAAGTTTCTGTTTTAGAGCAAACTGTTGCAGCATCATGTCTCTTTAAAGAAGTTGAGAGATGAAAATGTGGAGAGTGGGTAGATAAAGAGAAAGAGAGAGAAGAGAGATGAGGCTCATTTATTCCTCTCGTGGTTTTGCGGTAAGGAGGCAGGTGTTTGATGAATAGAGACAGGTGGCATTAGTAACTCTTGGTGCTTTAAGAGCTGATGTCAAAACAGTAAAAACTTCATTAGGTAAAACATTTTGAAATATGTTCTGTATTATTGTTATTTTTGAGCAGAACACCACTGTTTTTGTTCCAACACTTTATATTAATTAAATTCATTTCCTTATTTGGGTTAAAAAAATAAAACGGGACATCCAATACATTTAGGCCTGATTTCACAAACAGGGTTTAGATTAGGCCTTTAAGTCAATTAAGGCATTTAAGTCGCTTTTATAAACGTGCCTTAGAAGAAACGTTACTGGTGTGCATCTTGAGACAAAACAATGGCAGTGACATATTTTAAGATATATCAGTGCAAGTTGCTTTTAGTTAAAACAGCTCAAACATGCATTTAATCTGGGACTAGACTTAAACCTTTTCTGTGAAACCGGGGGTTAATGTACAAATTAAATATGAAATATTAGAATGTACAATATGAGGGAGAAAATGGATTTTGAATGATATTCCAGCCATTTCAAGACCCTTTATTTCAACTGTAAAGAATCACTCCAAGTCCCATCTGGAGCACAATGGGAAGGTTGCCACTATCACATCTCATTTCCCAAGGCAGCAGTCTCTATGAATGACATAAAATGCATGGCCCTTAACTACTGACAGTGAAGGTCGTCATTTGGCAATCAATGATAAATACATGTGTGCACATGTGGCTTTCTCTTATGACTACCAGAAGTGGATCAGACAACCAATCTTTATTCCTCATCCACAATTGCTAACCCAACTTCATCATCTCCAAAGAACCAAAGGGGTACATTATACTGGAAAAAAATAGGAAGGATCGAGGAAAGTAGTAGAGAGTCTTTGTTTCAATCCAAATCCCTCTTTTTTTTTTTTGCTTTCGAGGGGGAAAATGTGGAGTACTGCATGGCTTTTGCCACTTAAAAGAGGGTTAGGAATTATACGGTAGACATAAATGAATTTCCCAATCATACACTCGAGAGGAAAACTAGACGCAGATGTCGTCCTCGGCAATTTTGCCCTGGTGATCTTTCTTTAATTTGAAGGCGATGGTTTTTGTTGTTTTCAAATGAGACGTCTTGAAAGCGCAATTTGCACGATTCAAGGAAAATAAGGAGGACATGAGCCGGGAACCAGGAAGAGTAACTGTGATTGTGAGAGATTGTGTTTGTACAAGTGTGAGCGGGTGGATGTACGTATTTGCCATGTGCACTGATGCATTTCCTGTCTTCTCATACATAGTGAAGTACAGGGCTTGAAAACAGCTGGCTGGAGCTCTTCTCGAAACACTTAAACAGCCACACTTCATTGTTCGCAGTGGAGATGAGGAAATAAAACTGCATTTGATGCCCTAAAAATACATTTCCACACTTAAAGGAATACAACGGGCTCAGTACAAGTTGGGCTCAATTGAAAGCACTCGTGGCATAATGCTGATTGCACAAAAAATTATTTCAACTCATCCCAGCTTTTTGCTCTCTCTCTCTCTCTCTCTCTCTCTCTAAAAAAAGTAATGTAGGTTACTCTGCAAAACTTACAATGGAAGTGAACAGGGACAATTCATACACATTAAATACTTGCTGTTTCTATAGTATAGATATGACAAACAATTTGCATATTAACACTTTAATTTTACTAAGAATTAAAAAAAACATTTGTATTTAAAGTTTCCATGTAAAGTTATAACTTTGACGCAATGCAATAAACTACTGTAAAAATAAAGATTTAAGCAGCTTTACAGCTCACATAATACATAAAATTTAACTGATTAATTAATTTAGCATACCTGCTTTTATAAAGTTTAAGCTGCATATTTCTGTTTTTAAATCTTTTTAAATCTTTTAAAATTGTTTTTTTTTTGGCCCCATTCACTTCCAGCATGTATGCAGGTAATCAG
Source organism: Coreius guichenoti (assembly GCA_039654105.1). NCBI lineage: Eukaryota > Metazoa > Chordata > Actinopteri > Cypriniformes > Gobionidae > Coreius > Coreius guichenoti. Next base: position 33,598,460 of record CM077169.1, read on the forward strand.
CATTATGTCACATCCCTTACAAAAAATATGTATACTTCAAGTTCATTTTATTAAGTATAATTAGTTAAAGTTCAAGTATATTTTTAAGCATACTTTATGTAGTAAGTACTACATAAAGTATGTAATATCAATGTACTAGTAGTGAACTTGTGTTTCAATACTGCTTGGGACTAAACTGGCCCACTTTTTAGTGTATAAAAGTATGCTTTTAAGTATACTTTAAGTGTAACAGTAGTACACTTTGAGTACACAACTAGTTCACAACTACGTTTTTCGTTGTGCGGCAACTGTACTACAAGTGAACTTATATATACTGATAGTTTACTAGTCAAGTACTTGTAGCACATTTTTAGTTTATGAAAGTACACTTGAAGTATACTCTCAGCAAACTACTAGTTTAGTAGTTTTATATTGCAAGTATAAAACTTGTAAGTTTTCTTTAAGTGAACACAGCATCATACTTTTAGTTTACTATTTATATATACTTACAGTATAGCCTACACAAAAATTCAGATACTCAGAATTAGGAACATATCTGTTTTCTTTATAAATCAATATTTTCAAACAATGTAAATTTATAAGACAGTATGTAAACTATGTGAAAAAAAGTATTTAATAGGCCACTCAATCAAAAGAGTAAACACAACTACAAGCCAAGTATACTCACCCAGGTGAAAAAGACATACTATTAAATGTATTAAAAATGCATTATAGTATATTTGTATTATACTAAAAACATACTCAAGTACATTTTTAATGCATTTAATAGTACGTATTTTTCACCTGGGCAGAATACTTAATTCTACTTTTAAGTATATCTCGGTCAAAAGACTGAGTACAAGTATAGTCCAAATATAGACTTATAAAATAAAGACTAATATTAGACTTTTCTGTCAGTATAAGTCAAGTATACTTAAGTACAATTTTAAGTATATTTCTGAGAAGTACGCAAAAAGTAGACTGAAAGTATACTTTCTTATTTTTTAGTTTAAAAGAAGTATACTAATAGCCCACTTGAATAAATTTCATTTTCGTAAGGGATATGCTGTTGATTGAGCTTAACTTGTATCTTGTTTTGAAACCAAACTATTCTATTAAAGTCTTTTAACAAATAAACTAGGGCCACATATAATGTCTACCTAATATCTGTGCATTTTAAACTTTTTAGGTTCAAGCTATTTGACCAATACACAATGAGGAAATCCAAACACTTTCTGTAATTATTACCGCACAGGAGGACTAATAGATAGAACCATTCATAGAGACTTGCCTCTGTTCTGTTCTGGTAACCATAGAAACCTGTGATTTCATGATGTGTGCAGGTTAATTAAAGGGGCCCGTACAGTACAGTACACCCTGAGCCAATCATAAAACACATGGACTGCTCAGATCACACAGGCTGAGATGTATTTAATAACCAAAGCACGGCCATTGGTGATTAGCAATACCACACAAGAGTTAAAGTGACCCGTCGAGAGCAGACAGACGGAGACGATGAGTTCATCTGAGGACGTGTGCTAGACACTGGTGATGAATGAGCCACGGCGACTTGATTTATGGATCAGAAGCAGCACAGCTGGGATTCAGGTGGCCAATAAGTAGCACAAAACTCATTTATCTAATGCTATTCACCTGATTTTTACAGTTGCTTGTTCTGTAAGTCATTGAAAACGGCATCTCAGATTCATCACCAGTGCGCTATAGGCCACAACAGTGTCCATCTTCTTATTCATGCTGTTTCCCTTGCAAAAGCCACGCAAGTCTCTTCCATGAGCACTTGTGGCCCAGCTATCGCCCTCACAATGGGGAAGTACTAAAATTACAGCTGCCCAGAAATGAGTGGTCCCCTTCTCACACACAAATCGCCTGATGTGTACACATGATAAAGGAGCCGATTCTATTTCTGGGGCTCGGCAGAGGAGGCTTAACTGTAAATGGGCTTGGCCTAAGTTTCCACTCAGTGTCAAAGCAAGCTGACCGGCTAGTGTGGTTAAGCACACGCTCACATTCCCTGCAAGTTGGACCGTCTCTGATTTCTTATTGTGGTGTAACGGTCGCATTTAATCCTGTTGTCCATGTTTGATGATTCGGTGTTGAGGTTTCAGCCCTGCCTCGGTTCTAGCAACAGCCACATGCACTGCTACTTCAATGACCCATAAACTGCATAGGTGCGGTAGGAGCAAATGCCTGTAAGCAGTAAATTAACAATAAAAAAAAAACACAGAAAGAAAAACTCAACGGACTTGCTATGAGACTCCACCTTAGAGATTAAAATAGACTTTCTCATATGTGTTGGCTGACCTCTCCATATCTCATAGCACAACCCTATGTGTCACAGATGCATAAATACATGTAGCAGAGGATTTGCGGTTGTCTGAGAATGCCAGGATGCCAGCCAAACAAATAACTGTCTAACTACAGCTAACTAACGACAAACATCATACCATGAGACACTTTGCTGGCAAAAACACCATTCCATAACATCATTTGAAAAAATATATTCAAATATATTAACTATATATTACTGTTCAAAAGTTTGGGGTGGGAAATATTTTTTTTTATGGTTATGTCTTTTATGCTTACCAAGGATGTGTTTATTTAATAAAAAATACAGTAAAAACAGTAATTTTTGGAAATATTATTACAATTTAAAATAACTGTTTTCTATTTTAATATATTTGTAAAATGCAATTTATTGCTGTGGTGGCAAAGCTGAATTTTCAGCATCATTACTTCAGTCTTCGGTGTCACATAATCCTTGATCCATTATTTAATGCATCCTTAGATGTAATAATGTAATAATATTTCACTATATTATTGATTTTATTGTATTTTTGATACAGCTTTTGTGAGCAGAAGAGACTTCTTAAGAAGGAAAGAAAACAAGAACTAGAGGTTTTTTGCATTTCGTGGAAAGACAGCACTATTGCATACAGAAAGGCCTTAAAAACTGCTATAGATCTGCTTATTTTTCGACCCTCTTAATAAAATATATGTACTTATATGTAAATATATAAAAATATATATAATTTTTTTATTTTATTAGTATAATTAGATTGATTTATATATTTATTTGTATGGCTTCATTCTTAATTTAATGCCTATATACTACTACTACTACTACTACTAATAATAATAATAATAATAGTCATAATAATAATAAAGAAATCAGTATTGTTTTTTAAAAAAGAAGGATACTAAACATCTTGGAATCAATAGGTAACTAAGGCTGCTATGAGAGAGAGAGAGAGAGAGAGAGAGAGAGAGAGAGAGAGAGAGAGTCATGAATATTCATGTAATATTCTCTATTAGACCATTAAAAGGCTACTTGTGTCGTTTGACTCTCTTCAACTCTTGTTTTCAGAGTTGAGGCCTACATCAACTCCACACTGTGCCCTGTGTTAGCCTGTCGTCTGCACAATGGCTATATTTGATGGCTGTAGACCTTGAATGTGGACAGCAGGGCCACACCAACAAGTGGTACTTTTGTGCATTCGAGACAGTGAGAAGAGGGGGTCAGTTGATAGACCTTACCCTCACCCTCATACAATGGACTCGGGGCCAGACAAGGTTACCCAGCTGTGTCTCAGCAACCCGGAAGCCAAGTTCAAAACATCTACTGTCCCGCTTTAAATATCCAAGCCATGCTTCTGCAGTGACCACTGGTTAGTGGTTAAGACCGGCAGACCCACACACACACATACACACACACACACACACACACACACATATACGCAAACAGATGCACAGACACACATACACAGATGTCCCATATACTCAGAGACTCTGAGGCAACCACAAGCCAAAGCACCAATCCGACTGTATAACTATTCCTTTCAAGTGGATTGTTCTGGTATACAGAAACTCATATACAAATTCTCCGAAAGGACTGGGCTACTAGATGGAAAAACATTCCAAGTATGTTTCACTCCAAACATACGATAGGCCTTATCCTGAAAAAAAGACATAAAGCAGAAGCACAGGCTAAGAGGGGAGCTGTGTGCACTATCATTTTCAGACAAGAGCTGAAGCAAACAAACAAAGGACATGGCTCAAACATGCCAATATGCTTGTTTACCTCTTTACTAAAAAAAAGCTGATATTTACAAAGCTTATAGGGACGAACAATCTCTATATGCTTGAAGAGCACACAACAAGAGTAAGGAAATGGTTTAATACTAATATACACTAAAAGTGGGCTAGAAATTTCATTTTTTGAAAGAAATTAATTCTTTTATTCAGCAAAGATGCATTAAATTGATCGAAAATAACCGTAAAGACATTTATGATGTTAAAAAAGATTCCTATTTCAAATAAATGCTGTTTTTTAAAATTTCTACTCCACAAACATAAGTAGCACAACTGTTTTAAACATTGATAATAATAATAAAAAATGTTTCTTGAGCACAAAATGAGCATATTAGAATGATTTCTGAAGGATCATGTGACACTGAAGACTGGCGTAATGGCTGCCATCCAACATAATGTTACTGTTTTTACTGTATTTTTGATCAAATAACTGCAGCCTTGGTGAGCATAAGAGACTTCTTTTAAAAACATTAAAAAATCATACAGACTCCTAAACTTTTGTATATGCTAATATGCTAAGTGTATACGCTAATACTGGTACACACGTTAACACAAAACAACTATTGTATAGTAGTAATTACTTCGCAAGAATTGAAGTGAAAAAACTAAACCAAATATTTTCAATTACTGTGGCTGTTGGGTTTGAACCAATCCAGTTCACTCCAGTTCACTTAATGACTAAAGTCTGCGAAGAAATTACTGTAAATACAAGCCCAGCTTAAACAAACAGAACATTCTGCTGAAAATTTGCGAGGCTGGTTAGAGCTGGAAGAGAATTAGTGCAGTTATTGGCTGAGTAAAAGTCATGATGGAGAGGGAACATACTGTAGTATGTGGGGATGCCGTCCTTACCAGCACTGGTGCCCGCGCCAGTGGAGAGATCAGTGCCCATCAGACCACCTAGAATGGGAAGAGAAAGACAGAGAGAGAGATTTCAGTCACTTCATTGCAGCTGACATCCACATCCCACCACAAAATCTTCCTTCTTAAAACTGTCAGGTCATTTATTCAACTCCCTCAAGCCACAGAGATCTTCCTCCCTCCCAGCACATTTAAGAGCGAGGGAGACCGAAAGACAAATATAAGGTGACAGAGACCTGTGTGTATGTGTGTGTTTGTCTGAGAAGAACAAAACACTGTCCTTTTCCACCTCAGCACACTTTTCTGAGGAGGAAGCGATGTGGCCGACGGGGCTCGTCCACGGTGTCCAAGAAAAATTACACATTTTTATTTTTAAGCATGCAGGGGAGCAAGTGTGGTCAGAGGCGTGCAGGCTGGGCCAAAACTCATATTTAGCTAAGCGCTCCTGAAATACAGAGCTGATTGCATCAGGAGAAAGCCGTTTTAATGACAGAGCTGTGGGTGAGAGACTCTGTCTAATGAAGCAAGACAACACAACAATAACAGAGCGCCAACAGGATCGTGCTGTACACTCTAAGAACAAAAGGTTCTATATAGAACCTTAAAGGGTTCATATGTAGAATCTATTAAAGTTTTAATTATATATAGAATCTATTAAAGTTTGAATTAAAGTTTTTTAATTTATTTTATATTTTGATTAAATTTTATGATTTAAACAGCTCATAAACATACTTTATCACTAGAAAAAAAAAATGTAAATAACCCATTAAACATGAAAGTATTATGCAATCATTTAAGACATTTCTCCTTATAAAAGCTTTGAGTCTAGAGCCCCACTGAACCTTTTTTTTTTTTCTCTAAGAATGTCCGAATATTGGTCATAGTGAAATACAGACAAAATGACAGATGAATAGAAATATAGGGGAATGCTGAGTATTAAATTAATTATTGGTAATATTATTCTGTATGCATCACAGAGAATTTGTAACACGTCTAACTTTAATACTATTTTAATAATTATTATTTTTAATAGTATTTTTTTTTAAAAGGACTTCAGAATAAAAATCAGCAGAATAAAAAAGTTGTTCAGAGGCAATGAAAGTTATATAATAATGTATTTTTTTACAGTCACACTATGCACAAAATGATATATGTATATGTGTATATGTATATGTGTTTTTTACCTGCACTAGGTGGTCTGTGTGTGACCCCAGGTGACATGCTGTTTCTCTGCAGGCCGTGGTGGGCCAGTGGAAGCAGGTTATGATTGCCTGGGTAGATCTGGTTATTCACGGGGATGGGCATCTCGTAGGTGGAAGAGGGCACCGCCTGGTTGGAGACAGAAGCAATAAATACCTTTAAAATAATAATTATTAACATAAACTACAATAATAACGGTGAAAACAACAAGTTAAACACACTGAATACAACGGCTCAAATTTCAACATGAATACTCAACCTTTTGCACAGCGAAAAATGTATATATTTTTTGACAAATAAACTGCATGCACTGTATGGAAGCTTGCTTCCGTCACAGAATAAAAAAATTAAAAAGGTAATTGCAACTTTTTATCTCACAATGACTTTCAATTCTGAGATATAGTTGCAATTCTGAGGGGTCTTTTTCCCCTCAGAATAGGACTTTAACTCGTAATTGTGAGTTTATATCTCACAATTCTGAGAAAAGTCATAATTGCAAGAAAAAAAGTCAGAATTGCCTCGCAATTGTGAGTTTATATCTCGCAATTCTGACTATAACTCGCAATTGTGAGTTTATACTGTATCTCTCAACTGTAAACTCATTTGTGAAGAAAAAAGTGTGAGATAAAAAGTCGCAATTATCTTTTAAATTGTTTTATTCTGTGGCGGAAACAAGCTTCCATGGCAATGGCATCAATTCTTAGAACTCCTGAGAAGCATTTCTGTCCATTTTCTGTGTTATCTACCCTAAATGAACAGGCTGAGATGACTCTAAACTCTCTAAATCTCTGTAAATCCTCTTGTTCCCATCACTCCAAAAGACACAGGCTTAACCTTGAAGAGAGTCCTTCCTCTTTCATATTATGTTTTTTAAGGACAAAATAGCCCCTAATTGTAGCCATGTGTCCTGAGGGTCTGTAAGTGCTCATCTGGGAGAGCATCAACTGACAGGAACTGAAGAGGAGCCGCTCGCTCTTTCTCACTCTTTCATTCTTCATTAACTCACAAGGCTACAGCAATCATGGCTTGAGGCAGCCAAATATTTTCTCTCCGCAGTGAAGGTCTTGGTGGGCACAGCTTCACTTTTGTTAGGTGTTCATTTTTCCATCTTTACCTTCATGTTCTGTTTGGAGTCTCAGAGACCCTAAGGCCTTTTAATAGCTTGAAAAATATTAGTTTGATGCTTCATGACTTTTTTGAAGTTGTAGGAGAACTCATTTATAAACTAAATTCTAACCTTATAACACCAATCAGTTATTGTACATTGTATTTTTTCCTGGGGTAATAGTCAAATATGTTACTAGATAACATTCCTAGAAAGTGCATGTCTAATTTCTGATTCAGTATTATCAGCCTAATTTAATTAGATAAAACAAAATGTATTAAAAGTGAAAAGAAAGAAAGAGGTTAATATCCAAATTGCTATTTTTTTATTTTAATAGGTACATGATTTGGGTCACCCTAAGCAATAATAACAGTCAGTCTTAACAGAACACAAGGGAATCTTTAGCATATTTGTCTGCATCTCTTCTCGTTTATTTTTAAATGGAAGAGATTTCCACATCTTTTTTTGTGTACGTGAGGCTGGACATCTTCAGCATGGTGCTTTTCTTCCTCTTTGTGCTACTGTACTCTCTAACTGGGAAAATATAACTCAGTCACTGTGACCACAGAGTGAACTGCCACTATCTTCACCACTATTACTGTATTTACCACTCCACCCAACCCAACCCAAACCAACCTAATTCCCCTAACCAATAAAATAATGTAGGTTACTGGACATATATTTAATCCAGAATAAATAAAAACAAATAAATAAATACATTTCTAATAAAAAATCTTATCATCATTAACTTCTCAAAATCATGGAAGGTACTAAGAAACTAGACAGGCAGACAGACACAGAGAGACAGACAGATAGATAGATAGATAGATAGACAGACAGACAGACAGACAGACAGATAGACAGATAGACAGATAGACAGATAGATAGATAGATAGATAGATAGATAGATAGATAGATAGATAGATAGATAGATAGAATGGATGAATGGCATTTTTTTTTGCTGCATGTCATATTTTTACTATTTGAGAAATAATACTGAACTGATCAATATGAAGCTAACACCATGACTCTCAAGCTTTAAAAAACATGCAGCATATTGTCTTTGGTAGAGCATGCTCATCATTCTTTGACACATAGGAAAGTGCATGCAAGATCTGCAAATTCATTTGTTTAAATCAATTCAGACATGTAATGAAGAGTATCTATTTCTGAACACCAATCAGTGGAAGGCCTTCCAACGCACAAAATATACTTTGGAGGTTAAAATGACTGTATTTCTTAAAGTAATTGTCTTTGTGCTTCTACTTGTTTTAGTCATATCTCAGAAATGCAATTATCTCCCATGCATCCAAGAGCAGCGCCAGTGTATATACTACTAGATCTACATGATATATACTTTATATGAATTCGATATACGGTACATATAAGGTTAAATCAAGATTAGAATGAACTACTTTGTTTCTCCAAATATGTTTGTTAGCTTTGCTAGCTTTCCCACAAAGCTGTTAGTTTTTTGCCTCTCCTCTCTCCACTGTACTTACAGGTATCTTCTGAGTCTTGATCATTAGATCAAACTCTTCATTAATCTGTTTGTATTTCTCCTCCGTGTGCGGAGTGAGAGCGAGAGCAGACTCGAGCTCCAGGCTCTCGCCGTCTTTGTTCTCCTTCTTGCTCAATGCCTGATGGCCCGCACAGAGCGAACAGTGAGCCAGAGCACAAGGGTGCGATAGAAAAAAAGAGAGAAAGAGAAGGAAGTGTGAGAGGTCTAGTCTGAAACGCAGGTACTTACACATATCCTCTGTCTGCTGATCATGTGCAGATCAATGTCGTTGTTGAATTTATGCAACTTCTCGTCTGACTCTGGGCTGTGGCCCACCGAGTCGTCTGCGTCGGGGTCAGGGCTGTCACAGCCATTTAGACCCTTCTTTCTCAAGGTCTGTAAATACAAGTTTGCACACAGTTCAAACACCAACCACCACGCAGACCCTCAGGTGGGTCATACAAGCTGTATTTAGACAGGATTAAACTGAATATTTTCTAGAATTCAAAAAACATACATGTACTATAAAGCCCACTTCAGTAATTGGGGAAGACTGCATCAAAAATATTATGTATAGTTATGTACAGTATCATTCAAAAGAATAGGGTCAGTAAGATTTTTTTTTTAAAGAAATTGATACATTTCATTAATACATCTAAGCAAAGACGCATTCAATTAAGCAAAAGTGGTGGTAAAGACATTTATAATGATACAAAATAATTCTATATTAAACAAATGCTGTTCTTTTAAACTTTCTATTCATCAAAGAATATTGAAAAAATGTATCATGGTTTCACAAAAATATTAACTGGTTTTAACAAGAAATAAATGTTTCTTGAGCAGCAAATCAGTATATTAGAATGATTTCTGAAGGATCATGTGACACTGAAGACTGGAGTAATGATGCTGAAAATTCAGCTTTGCCTAGGAAAAAGTTACATTTTAAAATATTTTAGAAAACAGTACTTAAAATTGTAATAATACTTCACAATGTTGGTGAGCATAAGAGACTTCTTTCAAAAACATATAAAACAAAAAAAAAAAACACCCACATTTTTAAACAGTAATGTACATATTGAATTTAATAATAATTTATTTAATAACTTAATTTAATAATTTTTAGGCACATTTTTTAATAAGTCACTTGTGGACCACAGTTGATGAACCACTAGTGTAGAAACTTTAAAAGGTTTATTAACCAAGAAATTCAAGCTTGTTTGCTTTAGACTATTTGCATAAGGTCATGTTATTTATATTTATTTAATAAAAAATAATCATACATATTCTAGTCTGTGTAAAGGAAGTCGAGAGACAAGACAATACACACACACAGGAAGGGCAAACCTAACATATAAACGTTAATATTTAACCAGGTCGGGAAGAAAAAAAAAGAGAAAAATGTCTAAATGTGATTTCAGAAGCAAGGAACAGCCCTACTGCTACTGACCACATCAGAGGCATCCAAATAGATTAACAGAGAGACACCCAAGGAACATAAAATGATACAAGGATTCAAAAATGTGTGATAAAGCTGAAAAGTTGTGCTGTGCTTATGCAAACAAGCTAGTGTAACAGTAAAAGAAAGAATTGCGGGCTCTCCTGATATATTAAAGCAGCAATTTCTCTCTCTGCCACCTGATGGCCACCTTCTAGTAGGAATGAGATCTTCCTCTCGCAGTAAAGTCAACCTATGAGAGAGTATTTGCCAAATGGGAAACGTTTGTATTAACACAAAAAAATCTTAATTTACTACTAATTTGCTACTAGCTATTGTGCTCATTCAATGTAGTTAAGAGATTCCGCCATCCAGAGTGATACAAAATCAACAAATATCAGAAATTCTGGGAGAAGCATGATGTTTTTTTTTTTTGTGTGTGAAAATAAGAAGAAATAAAAACTGGAGGCACACTGCCACATGCTACACCAGACCCAACCCCCTTCAACTGTCTCGTGACATTATCCGCGCAAGGTTCTCGAGCAGTCTGACGTCTCATCAAAGGGAGACGCGTTCCACTGGATCAACTGGCTTTAAGTGTGGCGTGGCGGGATATTAGCCACCAGCTAACATATGTGCAGTCCGCGCTCTCACACATAGTCCTTCTCTGCCTTCATCTGCCTGTCTGCATCAATCACACAAGAATTAATTTACTCTGCTGACGTGAGGGCTTGATGAAGACGGGTTTCTCATCCTCTTTTCTTTGCTATGACATGCTTCTATTAGGTGTTGAGGGATTGTGTGGAGAGCAGCACTGTGTGATGAGAGCTTTTTTTTTCCCCTTTATACACATTGAGCTTATCAAATGCTTTGATGATGAGTACCAGGCTGGTTGTTTTTGTTAGACTGAAATAGAAAATTACGGATTTCGAGTCTCAGTCATTAAAAAGACAAACTAAACAACTTCAACAATAACAACAATATATATATATATATATATATATATATATATATATAAAAAATAGTGTCCTAAGTGTGGTAGTCCAATCCATTAAAAAGTAATTTTTTTGCTACAAATGATAGGTTACCCCCTAACTAGCAGAACTCAGGTATTGCCTCGGCAACGGGGTGGGGAAAGATTGCGGTGTGGCAGCGGAGTGCGAAGAGTCAGAGTAGACTATAGTGTGCTGATGGGAGGGCATGCTGGCTGAGTGAGCGCTCAAGCAGGGATCGGCAGTTTAAGACCCAGCATGCAGTCGCTCTGAACCCCCTGAAGGTCTGCCGCTATGCCACTCATTCCAGATATGTGCACCTGTCAGAGTGTCCACACCTGTCACCAGTCCTCAAACACACACATATGTTCTGCTGTAGGGTGGCAGAGTTAGCCAATCACAGCGTGTATGCTGAAGATGGCCATAAATGGCTAAACAAACTCCCATTCCCCTGAGAAAAAAAAAAAAAAAAAGCTCAGATCTTGCTATTTCATTGCTCAGGAGGCTTAGTGAAGGTCTTCTAAACTCTTCTAAAATATTTTTCTTAGTTTCAAATAAATTAAAAATTGACACAAATCTTGACATACAGTAAGAGTACAGAGCTATAAAATGTATTATCACAGCTCAGATAATTTGATCTTGGAAAAATTTAGTGGAAAAAAAATTAGATTTTTGATTGCAGACTTGCCAAATCTGAGCATATTTATCAGGGTCTTTTTTCACAGTAGAAGCAGGAGATTTAAGCAAAATCGCTTTTGATCTTGTGAGAAACAATTGAGACTAAAAAGATCTCATAATTTTTTTTTTAATAAATCATATAAACAATACTTAAATGATATTTATATATTAAAAACAGGTCATACTAAATAAATAAATAAATATTGTAATAAAATGCATTGCATTTTTTAAATACATTTTATAAACAAATAAATTCATAATAAATGTATTAATAAATTGAATTTAATTGAATTAACAATTTTTCAAACAATTCATTTGAATAAACTGGAATATTTTACGGACAACCAGTGAGCACGTTTACATGCACACCAGTACGCTGTGCATGAGTTACGCTGATAACTCACAAAAATCAGCTTATTGAAATAACTGGTTGTCCGGGTTTGCAAACCAATAACCCGACAACGCAAGTAAACCTTATTAATAAATCAGGTTATTTTCCAGTAGTGACGTCAAAACGTAATTTGCGTATCTGACTCCGAGTATTTCATTTGTTATGTCGGTTGTGATGTTAAATAAAGCATTAAAAACTGGAGAAGAGTAATGCAACACGTCAGCAGGAAACTTACGGCTCATATATTATCCTTTCATGCAGTTACAGATGCAGCATTTTGACTGTACCACTTCTTCTTCTGCTGCATGAGATGAGAGCACTTTTGTCATTTTTTGGGTCAAGAAAGAGTCTGATTTTGCGATATATTTCCTCCTCCCTTACTGCAAAACGCTCGCTCTGTCTGGATGCATTTAAATTCACAATAAGGACGTGTTCCTGTCACGTATCACACATGCGCACTTTAATAAGCTGACAGAAATCAGCTTAACACGTTTACATGCTGGGCGAAAATGGCGTATGGGGCAAAAATCTAGCTCGGATGACTGGTTTATGCTTAAGCTGTTTATGACCTTACTCCGATAAAGAAAAATGGGTTAACGCGTTTACATGACCACCTGCATTGTCGGCTTATTAAGCATAACTGGGTTAAGAATGTGGATGTAAACACGCTCAGTGACAACAGATCCATTTGGTTTCTGAGCACAGATTGAGACATGTTGAGAAAGAAGACGCATTACGTTACTGGGGTCTCTTTCTCACTTAGGCAAAAGTCTCTATTTGAACTCCATTTAAAGTCATTGCTGCCTAGGTAAACAATTGAGACTTTAAAAAGATCCCATAAGTAATTTTTCTTTCCCATGGATTTAAATAATAACTCACTCATAATCACTCCCATGCTCTTCATTTCTGAAAGAAGGCAAAACACACAGCCAATGCAATTGATTTCCCAAGAAGCAGCGGCAACATTAATGCTTCTAGTTTGCCGGTCTAAAAATAAGATACAGTAGACAACAAACACCCTTTACTTGGACCAAGCAGTGAGAACATTCTGACATCTTAATAGCTCCGCAAGATGAAAGCTGCATGATTGTCCTTCTAAAACATCGATGAGAAGTAATCAATCTAACAAAGTGGAAAATGGCCAGGCGGGGGTGAGGGAGGGCTGATAAAAAGCTAAAATGCACAGAGATAGTCAATATAGAGTTGCGGAGGGATGAGCGGCTGGAGGTTTCTGAGAATCAAGAATCAGTGAAGACAAGGAAGGGAAAAGAGTGGGAAGGAATGTCTCCTTCAATGGTATGCTCCCAATTAAACTCCTTCATACTTCTCGTCTCTCCTGGCTCATTCTGTCAGACCTCCTTTCCGGGTTGAAGCCTAAATAATGGACTGATATCAACTATCGTCTTGCAATTCCAGCTGTAATCAAGCCAGAGAAACTCTAGCTCGAGTAGCCAAAGATGATTCCCTACTGTCTTCACTACTGATCATTTTACCCTGGCCTCTTTTTAAAATCTGAACAGTGTCCAGTGCTCATTTAGACATCTAGATAAAACCAGGCCAGATTGATGAGGGATTCTGACCCAGACAGACCTCATGGTTTATTTTCATTGGTTCCAGAAGATAAGACAGGCTTAATTTATATGATCTGACAACAAAACATGGACGAATAATCGTATTTTAACCATGATCACGATTTCTGCTTCTCTTAATTAATTAAGCATAATGGTCTGCAATATTGGTCTACTGGTTATTTATCCTGAATTTATAAAAAAATGTTTTGACATTCTTGCATTGGCTTTCATGTATGTAGTTGCAAGAAGATCAGATCTTTTCTCTTAAATGGATACAGTTTCTGCCCAGTGTTTTACTAATGTTTTGTACCAGTGTTGTACCAACCTGGTTACTATGCACACAAACTCTCTCTCTCTCTCTCTCTCTCTCTCTCTCTCTCTCTCTCTCTCTCTCTCTCTCTCTCTCTTCTCAAAAAAAGCTAATTATCTGAAAACAGTCATGTCTGTTGGATTTTAGCGAACTCAATTGTGATATTCTGCTCAAATGAAATTGTAATACAGCTGGTCTGTGCTCCTTCACAAGGTTATTTGTCGCAAGTAAATCTGTGAGCAAACCTTCTCAGTTAAAAAACGGTATTAAATACAACACTGTAAAAAATTATATGATCAATAAGTTATGACAACATATGTTTTTGCATTGCTTTAACTCATCAAAATAAGTTAAGCAATTTTTTAAAACTTTTTAGTTGAAACAAGATTCAGCTCATTTTTTAAGTCAGTTTAATGTAATTTAAGTTTAAACAACTTACATTTTTAAGTACAATCAACTTGGATGTTTACAATGAAACATGAATCTCGACTATATTGTTCGCGATTGTGGTTGCTGAATAAATGCACTTATGCATGAGTTACAATACAATATCTTTTTTGTTGTTTTAATAGAAAAACATTAACATAATTTGGAATTATTGGAATTGATATTAGGAATTTCACTGTTTTAGCTTTTGACAGAAGCTTCTTAAGGTTTTTACCAGTTTTCATAATTGTTAACTCAGGAAACTAGATGAGTTCGAGTTGACATTCTCTTGATTTGTCCTTGCGTGGAAGTGCAATAATTCTGATGAAATGTAAACAGAAATTTCTCAAATGAGAACAATCCTGACTGACTAATAACCATGATTCTAACTGTGGAGCAAAATAATTAGTTTAACCATTATCATGGATGCTTTCTCTCCACTTTTAAATCACATTTCTGTGTCCTGGTCAGACAGATCCAAAGAACTTGCACTGATAATCAAACTTTGCACTGTTACTTTGAGGACCTATAGCGAAACCATTCGTTTTCATTAGCTCACATTAGCGGTTTACAAAAAAAGACATCATTTCACACAGATCTCTATTTTGGCAGTTCAGTGACTTTCCTTGCTCAGCACATGTACTAGTGTTTTTTTCCACTTCTTTCTCTCCTATACAAATCCACTATGAAGCCACTAACTCCAAGGTGGTCCCATTAGGCCGACAGAGATGACATCATGCACCTCAACAGTCACGCCTCCACCATGTGTGTGCTGCGAGTAAGTTGGAGGTAATTATTGCGTACAGTCATACACGCTTCTTGCTTCAATAGGGTGGATGGAGGTCAGGGAAAGCTCTGTGACAGACACACGCTCGATCCAAAAGCGCTCTGAAGATGGCCTCACTAAAAACTCTGTGCTTTGATATAGTACTTTTGGGGGGACTGCAGAGTCTCCTGCTCCCGTTGAACAAGAGAGTGCAGAACTTTAGGAAGAGAGCCAGTCTGTCTTGACCTTATTGGAAGCATATGGCTGGAGAGAAAGCAGGGAAGCCACCGTTTAATTAAGTGTGGTTTTAACATGCTACAACAGTGTATTGAGACACGAATGCAGATGACAAAGGATGTGGCCTCCACATGTGCCTCTGTCTGTGTGTGTACGTGTGAACGTACAATATAATGGTAGTGTGAGATAGTGTATCACAGAAGACCGTCCTTCTTTGAACTAACCCATCATGCTCTTCAGCCTTTGGAAGTGGGCACCTCTTAACTCCTAAAAACAAGCTACTTTAATGTAATTTTCTTGCTTTGAGCCCTTCCCCGTCTGCACTGTAATAACGCATCAAAGAGACAAACTATAGGCCCTCCATACTATAGTTAATATAAATAATGGTCATATCAGACTTTATTTTTGTCCCCATGAGGTTACCAAAAAACCTTTGTACCAAAAATACTATCAACTACTACTATTAAAAATAAATAAATAAATAAAATGTATACATATAATTAGCAGGGACGAATACAATTGATTAAAAGTGACATTTGTAATGTTACAAAAGATTTCTATTTCAAATAAATGCTGTTATTTTGAACATTGATTTAATTTAATTAATCCTGATCACAGTTTTCACAAAAACATTAAGCAGCACAATCTGTTTTCAACCTGGATAATAATGAGAAATGTTCCTTAAGCAGCAAATCAGCATATTAGAATGATTTCTGAAGGATCACGTGACACTGAAGACTGGAGTAATGATGCTGAAAATCCAGCTTTGTCATAACAAGAATAAATTACATTTATTACATTTACATTTATAAATTACATAAAATATATTAATATGGAAAGCAGTTATTTTAAATGGTTTCACAATGTTTCTGTTTTTACTATATTTATAGTAAACAAATTCAGCCTTGGTGAGCATAGGAGAGTTATTTAAAAACATGAAAAATATTTTTTTGAATGGTAGTGTATATATGTGACCCTGGACCACAAAACCAGTCATAAGGGTCTTTTTTTTTTTTAATTGATAAAGTCTTATACATATATAAATAAGCTTTCCATTGATGTATGGTTTGTAAGGATAGGACAATATTTGGCCGAGATACAATTATTTGAAAATCTGAAATCTGAGGGTGCAAAAAAATCTAAATATTGAGAAAATCGCCTTTAAAGTTGTCCTTAGCAATGCATATTACTACTAATAATACATTTTTTATATATTTACGGTAGGAAATTTACAAAATATCTTCATGGAACTTGATCTTTACTTAATTTCCTAATGATTTTTGGCATAAAAGAAAAATCTATGATTTTGATCCATACAATGTATTGTTGGCTATTGCCACAAATATACCCGTGCGACTTATGACTGGTTTTGTGGTCTAGGGTCACATATATGAGTTCAGATATATTCATTGGTTTGATGTCAGATATTTGCAGAACGAACAAGCCGATTCTGC